>CM053769.1:192569946-192612848 GCA_028658325.1 Potorous gilbertii
AAAGAGAAGATGGGGACAAGAGAAGGGAGGGATGATAGAAGAGAGGGCAGATTAGTGATGGGGAAATTAGAATGTTTGGTGTATTGGGGTTGGGGGAGGGGACAAATGGGGAGAAAATTTGGAACCCAAAATTTTGTGAAAATGAATGTAAAAAGTTAAATAAATTTATATTTAAAAAAATATTTGGTAAAGAGAGGATGGCTATACTTGAGTAATTCAATTACTGTCATGGAGAAAGAGTCATTCAGCTTGTCCACAAGAGGTGAAAGGTGGAGCAGGGCATATTTCTGCTAAATAAAAGGGGAAAAAATCTTTAAAAATACAAAAAAAATAGTCTCTCTCTGGTCCAATGGGCTCAAATTCATTAAAGCATTCAAGTGAAAATACAGTATGGTACTAGCGTATACATTTTCCTGGCGCTTCCCAAGAAAACAGGTTTATAGCTCCCTTGAAAACTTAAAGAAGAAGACAGCCACCTGAGGAGTACAAAGGAAATTTCACCATTGAGCTGGCTTTATGAACCTCCATCTGCATAATGCCCTTCCACATGCAGGGTGCCTCTTCTGAAAAGGACATTTTGCAGGTAATGCTTCAAAGTGGAGTCATGTGGCTGACTTAGCATCTGGCTTCACAGTCTAGCCATAGATCAAAAGGACAAATCACAGTAAATATGTTGCCTAAGGCAGGGTTAGCATTGTCCTCCCTGCCTTGTCCAGCTGCTCCTTACAAGCTGGAGTTTAGTAAGGGAAAGGACAAGAAGAGGGTGGAACAATTTGTTCCCAACACTAACATCTCATGGAACACATACTAACCTACAGATACCATCTGCATTATCCTATACAACTGTTGTTGACTTGGGAAGTAAACATGCAGACTCTTCCTTGTATTTCTAAATACATACACTCCTTTTACCATAGGATAAGGTTGTAAAACCCAAGGGGAACCATTGTTCTGTCTTGCCAATGTTCATAAAAATACATTTGAGTTGAATTGAAATAACTTGAACTGAGTTAAATTTAATGAAATGAAGGACAGAGACCAGGTCAGATGACAAACAGTTGAAACAATGGGGAATGTCAGAGGTAGTCCTGTTAGACTATATCAGGAGGTAGTAAGTTCCTTATCACTAGAGGTCTTCAAGAAATACAAAGACAATGACCATAGTCAGGAATTTGTAGAGAGGATGCGTAGGTAAATGGGGATTCCATTAATAATTTTGAAGATTTGTTCAGACTGAAATTTTGTGACTAAGGATAGACCAAGTATGCAGCTCCCAACTGTTCAGTCCATACTCTTGTGAAGAGGGAAAAATTGGCATAATTTAATGCTACAGCATTCTGCTCATTATAGTGAATATATACATTGCAATGTCAGGTCCCATGTGTTATAATAAAGGCCTAAAGTCTTATCAGTCATACTAAGGAATGAAATTTTCAAAACTTGCCCAAGGTGACTAGGATAGTAAGGATAAAAATTATGCCACATGAGGGTCACTTGAAGAAACTAGGCATCCTCACCCTGGAGAAGAAAAGGCAAAATGGAGATAGGAGAGTTGCCTTAAAGTATTTGGAGGCCTGCCACTTAGAAGATATATTTATATTTACATATAATTGGTCTCATCTCTGGGCCTTTGCACAAGCAATTACCCATGCCTGGAATGCACTCCCTCCTCATCTCTGCTTTATATAATCCCTCAGTTTCCTTAAAAGCTTATCTCTACAACTACCTTCAACAGGAAGTCTATCCAATTACTAGTGGCCTCTCCCAAAAAAGTACATGTTGTTTTCCTTAATGTAAATTGACCTTGATGAGAGCAGGGATTATTTTGGTTTTTTGGGTTGTTTTTCATTTCTGGAATGAATGGTTCCAATCAATACTTGTCATTTTTCAGTCATGTCTGATTCTTTGTAAGAGAACTACAGCACACATGCTTAAGTGACTTGCCTGAGGTCACATAATTAATAAATAACTTAGGCCAGATTTGAACTCAGGAAGATGAGTCTTCTAGGTGCCAGGTTCTGAACTTACAGCTGGAAAAGCAAATTAATGTAATATGAATTGGAGGGAAGGCATTACATATAGAAGAATAATACTTCCATCTGTGAAAAAAGAAATAATAAAAGTCTCCAAGGAAGATTGCCTCTACCTCATGGATATAATTGCAAAGTAAGGGAATGAAGGAATCTGTCACTCCACAGATATCTTTATTCACCAGTAAGCTTCTGCTAAAATGTAAGGTAGGTTTAGGAGAGAAACTCAGGTGTGTAACAGTAAATGATTTCAGAAAGACATCACTCTCCCCGTTTATGTCCCTGGAAGGCTCACAAAATAAGGGGACGAGGGTATTTCTTAGATTCACTTTAGCTGGAAATGCCTTCCTGTATAAGACTTCTGTTAACCACCTTCAGGCAGGTAAGGAATATTATAACAGATTAGCCCCATCAGGTTTGGAATTTCACTCCTATCTTCTACCATAAACCTTTCCATTCCTTCTTAATTCTAATGTCTTTTCTCTGTTAATTATTTCCATATATATAGATATAGATCTTATTCATATATGTATGTTTATTTGTTGTCTCTTCAATTAGATTGTAAATTCCTTGAGGGCAGAGCCTGTCTTTTGTCTATTTTTGTATCCCCAACATTTAGCACAGTGTCTGATGCATAATAGATGCTTCATAAATGTTTATTGGTTGATTATTTCTTCTTTATCCTATGTATGTGTGCATATACAGACACAGATGGGTGTATACATATGTATATATGTATATGTGTGCTGTCTTTCCCAGTAGAATATAAGGCTCCTTGAGGGTAGTGTCATCTGCATTTTTTTGGTAGCTCCAGCACTTAGCACAGTGTCTAGGACAAAGTAGGCCCTTAATATTTGTTTCTTGATCAATAATTAGTACTTTGCTGCTTCCTCAGTCTTTTCATTGAAGAAAAAGGTCTTCCTTCTTTTCCCAGAGGTCATTTGCTAAACTGCTATTGCCATGATTAATATCAAACATGAAAGAATAATCAACAATAATGTATATACATACTTATATTTATATGTACATTTACACATATACATACATACATGTGTATATATGCATACAAATACATGTGTGTATATATGAATATATGTATATGAATAAACAACATCTTAAGAAAGGGCAGAGGTTTAAAAGAGCAACCAGACAGACACAATTCATAGGAAATACTATAAGCAATGCTATATGCTCCTGACTCTGGCAACAGGAATGGCTTTTCCTGCTTAGTCTCTTCACCCTCTCATGGGAAAAAAATAATACTTCCATCTGTGGAAAAAATAATCACAATAAAAGTCTCCAAGGAAGATTGCCTCTACCTATTATACTTGTCATGGATATAATTGCGAAGTAAGGGAATGAAGGAATCTGTCACTCCACAGATATCTTTATTCACCAGTAAGCTTCTGCTAAAATGTAAGGTAGGTTTAGGAGAGAAACTCAGGTGTGTAACAGTAAAACAAAACTAAAACTAAAGCTAAAAAAAGAGTTGTTCAGTCACCGGGATAGCATCCTTTACAATGCAGAGGCAAGGGGAATATACAGAGCTCTCACCTATCATCTCTCTACAATGAACTCTGTATGGGAACTATGCCACCTCCTACTCAGTGAGTATAATGGCAACTCAGAACAGCAACCCTTCAGGTCTTTATAGGGTAAAGCAGAGCAACACAAGTGCTTGACTCTGGAAAGTCCTTGAGGTGTAAAGATGAAAGATGAACCATGAACTTTCCACTTCTTGATGCAATGTCTCCTTCTGCAAAATTTTTTGGAAAAAGTCCTAGATACTCTACTTTCATGACATCAGTTATGAGTAAATTGGGGAAAAGTGTCTCCATTTCCAAACATGTGGTATTGTTACTTCTGGCACCAGATCGCAAACACAATGGGAAAATGGTCCCTGTCCTCAAGGAGATTGTATTCTGTTGTCATAAAGGACAGAACTAAAACAAATATGTGGCAATTGTGTAGGGAAATTTCAACTCATTCTAACACAAATAGAAATTTCAACTCAATATTCGTTTCTATCACTTTCTAATAGCCTAAGCTGCCAAATAGTGGTCTTATTTGCCTGAGGTAATGAGCTAGTCATCTTTGGAACTATTCAAACAAAAGCTAGATTCATTGGGCATGCTATACACACACAAATACAGGCAGAAACACGTGTATGCGTTGGCATAAACACATGCATTTTATATATGTATACATACTTCTATACATGTGCATTGTATATGTATGTGTACGTATATAATTGCATATATTTATTTATCTGACAGAAGCATGGTTTAACTTTGTCTTTTATAGCTTTTTGGTTCCTCTATAGTGTAGGAGTCAGGGACTAAAAAAGTAAGAATTTTCAATGGTCTTTTTGGCAATTCACACACACTCATAGAGTCATTTACTTAACACATTGTTCTATTGGCCACACTGGCTTAGAAGGGGATCTAGGAGGTGGTGAGAAACAGAAAGCTAACAGTGTTGCTTTTAAAATATATATATATATACATTTTACTTCTTGCTTCTGTTATGGCCTTTCCTTTTTAAGTTCTTTTTTTTTCTTCTGTTTCCTTCTTCAAGAGTGGCTCTGAATCCTAATGAGTCCTCTAGTACTAAAAACCTAAGGTCATTTTTAGGTCATTCTTTTTATAAAATGCTTTGCAGGTTTCTTTCACTCTGATTACCTGTAGAGGGCTTTTCTCAGTATGGAAGAAAAAGGAAGGGTTTCCCCAAGCTAACGTTGTCTTAAATTTCTGTCTTTGTTCAAGACTGATTTAAGTATATTGTCACCCCACACAATCATGTGAAAATTCCAGGAATGTGATGACAAATTGATACTCACTCAAGACCAGCTTGCCTTGACCATAGCCTTGTTATAAATCCAGAAAGTGTTGTCACCGTGTTATAGAAACGGAAGCCCAGAGGCCTTAAATAGCTTGTCTCTGCAAGTAGCTTCCTTTGGCCTCCATGTGTTCATGGACATTATGAACCATGGTGAATTCTCAACTGCCTGATTAAAGATGCCATGACCAGCAAGTGTCTTGGATCAGTAGTCAGGATATTAGAGAGATGGTCAGGCAAAAACTAAAGCCTAGCATGATAAAAAAAAAATCTTGATGTTCTCTTTCACTTTCCTTGCTTTACTGGCTCACCCTAGGATATAGCACCAGGATAATGATGATGCTTACATGGCTCTTACACTCTAAAGTTTATGATGTAATTTACTCACAAGAACTCAATGAGGTGTGCATTGTAGGTATCATCATTTCCATTTTAAAAATGAAGAAACTGATCCTTGGGTTAATGAAGTGACTTGATCAAGGTTACATAGCTAATAATTACTAAAGCAGGTCTTAAACTCTGGTATTCTGGTTGTGACACTTGTGCTTTTGCCACTATGACATCACGCTGGTATAGCAGGCTTAAGGTTTGCAAAGCCCTTTATATTTGTTGTTGTCTGTCACTTATTTTCAGTCTTGTCTGATTCTTAGTGACCCCACTTTGGGATTTATTTGGCAGACACTAAACTATTTTGTCATTTCTTTCTCCAACTCATTTTACAGATAAAGAAACTGAGACAAATAGGGTAATATGACTTGTTTAGGGTCACACAGATAGTAGTTGTCTGAGGCCGGATTTGAACTCAAAAAGATGAGTCTTCCAGACTCCAGGCCTGTCACTCCAGTGAACCACCTAGCTATTCCCTTTATATCATTTGATTCTCACAACTACCCAGTGAGGCAGGTGGTTTACAGATTTTTCCCATTTTACAGATGAGGAAACTGAGACTTTGAAAGAGTAATTTCCTTTTGCCAGGTGAGATAGCTAGTAAATATTCAATACAGGATTCTACTTGAGGTCATCCTTCACCAAGTTAGGTCTCTATACCTTGTACCACTTAGGTGCCATATGCATACTACACACAATAGGCATGCACTTAGCACTTTAAAGTTTGCAAACATGTATTTATACACATATATGTACATGAATGTGTATAGATCCATGCTTATATGTGTGTGTTCTCTTATTCAGCCCTCCTATTCGAAGTAGGTAATATCTGTATTTGTTAACTCAGTTATGGGTATAACTCAGTTATATATATAAGGATCTTGAGCTTAGACAGATTGGCTAACTTTCCAATGGGTCGGTCACATAACTAGTAAATATCAGAGGTAGGCTCATATATTAACACTGATTCAACTGTGCCATGCAACAAAACACAACAAAAGAAAAACTCAGTAAGAAAATTACCAGAACAATAATACTCACCAAGGAGTAGAGTGTTTCCTTTTGGAGGATGGGTGATAGTGAGGGAAGAAATAGACAACCATATAGGGAAAGGGATTGAATCAGAGTGTAAAGTTGCTGACTATCTATTTTCTGATTTTTTAAAAATTTGTATAATGAATTTTGCAGAATAGGATGAGAGTTTCCTAAATAAATTGTTATGCAATGTTATGGTCTTTTTTGAGATCTGTTGGTTTGATGAAATTTTGAGTACTTCACTATATGGAAACTCAATATTTTTAAGAAGCACTTTTTTAGAGAAATTATTATCTGGAAAATATTTTTCTATATTTCAGAAGAAATGTAATTTCACTGATGTGGATGATTCTTCTGTTGAGGTAGATTGCAACTGTCCCCCGACTCCCACAATCACCCCACTTAATAAATAGCTTTAGAAGTTACTGAGGTGAAAAATTAGTCACCTGCTGGTTGACTACCTTGATCTGAGCTTCTCTGAACAAAGCTACACAGGTCCTTAGATTGTATCCCATGGTTGGGCCTGTACTTATACCTTCCTGGTATACTAGGACTCCCTTAAACTTGGATTATATTGATTGCCTTTGGGAATCCAGCACTACCTCTGTGCACCAGAGAGACCTAAGAGTAGGACTTAGTGAAGAACTCACATACATACATACATACATGTATATATGTGTGTTATTACATTAAATTAAAAATTGGAAATGAAAACCAAAAATGAAAACGACTATTAGCAAAATCTTTAACAACTCTTTGCTCAATAGTCCACTGTCTTTTGAAGTATTCTTGAGAAGATGGTGAGTCAATCGCCTAGTCTCTATTTACACACCTCCAATTATGGCAAAGCATCCTTTTCCATTTTTAGTCAGCTCAAATCTCCCAGATGTCCTTCTTTATGTAAAGAAAAATTCTACTGCCCTATAATTTTGACCCATTAATCATTTGAACCAAAGTCTTCCCTTAAAAGTCTTTTCAAAAATCTCATGAAATGGGGCTAATTTCCATATTACAGTGCTTCAGATATGTGAAGATGAAGGTATTTTAATAAAAATAATAGCCAATATTTATATAGTACTTTAAGTTTTAAAAAGTGGTATATACATGCACACATATACATATGTACATATATACACATGTGTATATGTGTGCATGTGCATATTATATGTGTATATACACATATTGTGTACATCTGTATATATACATGTATGTGTACATGTGTGTATATGCACACAATGGCATTTGATTCTCACAACTGGACAAGGTAGTTATTATTTTCCCATTTTACAAATGAAAGAAAAGATGGAGATTCTGTGGTATTTCACTATTTAGAATTACACTGAAATATTCATGACCACTATAGACACTGTGAATATCACATTGGCACTACAGCTAAACATCCTCCATTCCTTCAATCAATGCTTCTATGGATAGAAATTTTGAGTTCCCCCACTCCAGCCACCACTATTTAGACACTCTTCTTAGTCACTGGTTTTCCCAAAATGCAGACTTCAACATGGAACACAGATGTAGTTTAACCAGCATGATTCAATCCAAATGCTAAATATATGCAGAGGCAGCTAGGTGGCATAATGGAAAGAGTTTTGGATCTGGAGTCAGGAAGATCTGAGTTCAAATCCAGCCTCAAACACTTCCTAGCTGTGTGACCAATTTCCTTGTCTGTAAAATGAGCTGGAGAAGGAAATAGCAAACCACTCCAGCATCTTTGCCAAGAAAAACCCAAATGGGGTCACAAAGAGTCAGACACAACTGAACATGACTAAACAACAATAGATACATACAAGATACTGTGCTGCTGCTTTGCCTCCCTTATTCTAGACATGTATTTCTATGAATGAATGTAGTTAACTCTTCAGGAATTTGGATCCCTGATGATCCTCCTTACTACTGCTGCTGTTGGCACCCTAGCTATGACCTCCATCAATGCAATAACTGTTAATTCAATATTGCTACTGAATTAATGGCCTGGCAATGGCTGGGGAAGAGATATCAGTGATAACAGGGAATCCTTGGGATAAGAATACATTTGTTAAGTATAGGGAAATTAGGGATTCTATGCATGAAAATTTTCTTTATAATTAACTATCACTCTCAACTTTTGGGCATCAAGTGGTTGAGGAGAGAGTGCTTAAATACCATGAGCAAAAGATCCAGGGCAAAGCTCAGGAATATCTGAAAGTCAAAGTCTGAGAGAGAACTGTTAAGTCAAAGCTAACCAAGCAGTCGGAACAGTAGAAACAAACACAATGCAGTAGAGCCTTCTTAGATATAGGTCAGATGTTTTTGTCCATCTCTATGCATGTCCATGAACAAGAGAGAAGAGGATCTTGAAACTGAACAAGATACGAATTAAAAAGTAAATATTTTGTGCACATCTTACTTCATCAAGTCTCATGACTACCTTCTTAGAGCATTAAAAAGGACAGTTATAGAGGCTCAAGATTATACATTTAGAATTAGAAAGGAAATTTTAATTCATTTCTTGTAAGCTCAGTCTGATTTGGGCAAGTCTGGAGTTCAGGATAGGAACAGAATGAGATACTTGGAGACCACTTATACCAATTAACAAAAAGAAGTTCATTTAGCCATTGCACTGGAAAGATTATTTGGCAGGGATACATCATTGGTGGGGTGCAACTTCTCTGCGTCTGTGTTGGCTATCATCAGAAGCAAGAGGGAGCAGTGAGAGATAGAAGGAGGAGGGCTTCTGCTTCCTACTGCGCTAGGTTTCATTTTAGTTTTTGTTTTCTTTTCTTTTTATTTTAATTTAGGATTCCGGAAACTGTGTCAGTTGTTCAAGCCCTGGGCCAATTATGTGTCAAGAATTTTTTCAGCATCTTTTAAGGAACAACCAGCTTAATGTACATGCACTACAGCCTTAGGATATTGCTGCAGCCACATCATATAGTCTAACTCCTTAATTTTAAAAAGAAGGAAAAGTACCAAGAAGTGATGCACAAGGTCACACATATAGTAACACAGCTGAAAACTGAATTTAGGCTGTATGATCCCCAAATCAGCTCTTTCTATGACTCCTTATTTTCTCAAGGTTGTTGTTGTAGGTCAGCAATTCATTGTTGTTCAGTAATTTCAGTTGTGTCCAAATCTTCATGACCCCATCTTGGCAAAGATACTAGAGGTGTTTGTCATTTCTTTCTCTAGCTCATTTGACAGGTTGAGAAACTGAGGCAAAAAGGGTTAAGAGATTTGCCCAGGGTCACGCAGCTAGTAAGTGTCTAAGGCCAGATTTGAACTCGTGAAATAATGAATCTTTTTAACTCCAGGTGTGGCGCCCTACCCACTGTGTCACCCAACTGCTGCTCAGCACATCATTACAACTTGCAAATACAGAAATCATCTTTGTTGAAATGCATCTCTCTTGTATTTTGAAGTCTTCTATATATTACTTTAGGGTGACCTAAGATACCTAACCTGCAAATCTCTTTTCATTAAGGGAAATGTAATTTTGCTGGTCTGTAAGGCCAGAATGAGGTGGGCAAATTCAACTGATGATTTCAATGTCAATGTTCTTCAACAACTCATGGGAGCTTGTGTGATCTCTAACAAATGGCTCTAACTTTGACTATAAAAAATGACTATAATTTTTCATTGGCTGATTTGGTTTAAATGAGTAAATTATTTTTATATCATTGCATTAACTCCCATAACATTGAATGAGCTGATAACTCCCTGGTGTTGCTGAGCAGCAAAGGACTGTTATTCTGAATTGAATTTTTATTGATTTTTTTGTGCTACAATGACTTTTCTAACATCATAGCATGAAAGGAAAATGAGAGCTAGACCAAATAGCTTTAGAAAGAGGTCTCTGCTGCCTCATGTTCTGATCTGACATGATGCCAAAGTTTCTACTTATTAGCCACTACTGATTTCTCCAGGTTTTGATTATGTGATTTATATCTTGTTGAAGTCCTTTGCTTTTACCATGTCCTTAGCTGTTGGGGAGCCATTTTATTGCATCTTTCCCTCATTATGAAGAACTACTCAAAGAAATAAGACATGAGTAGAACAGGGATGAGAAATAGACCCAAAAAAGAGGTGTTAACACTCTAAATAAGAAAAAGCAGCTCTTATCAGTCCACTATGGAGGTGGGCATTGAGGGGTTGTTCTGCTTTCCAATTATCTTGGGTACTATTTGAAAGAGTAAATATAAGGAAAAAAGGACAAACCTTAGCACATGAAGGCCATGGAGAAGTCACTCATTTTTACAAAATCCCTGGACATCTTTCTAAGATTGCAACTTTCAGAAGAGTTACTCTTCAAATTTACAGTGTTAAGTTTCCTACACTATTAGAATTGTAAGTCTGGTACCTCTTCCCTTCCCCTCCAAAAAAAATGTTGTTTTTTAATGTTTTCTAAAATTGGGTGTTACATAAATGAGATTAATGAGAATGCATTCATGATAACTTTTACTCTGTCTATATAGACAGTTTTAGGACTCAATGAAGTTTTTGACAGTCACTTTTTATTAAATTTTGTATACATCATGGTAAGTTTGGAAGTTGGCATATGATAATTCAGATGAAATCTTTTTTTCTTCTTCCATGGCTTCCTCTTCAGTTTGGTGTGGTATGGAGAGTCCTTGTAAGACATCAAGTTTGAAATAATCTAGAATTACGAGTAGACTCTATTTCCTTACTCCAAGTTGAACTTATGTGGGTAGTGATTCAAACCATTGGTTCCCTATGTTGCAATGACAGCACTTTAATATTATCCAGAGTGACCATGTTAATAGTGTTGAATGAGATTTCTCTTGGGAGATGGAGCAGTCAATTCAAACAAATAACTTTCTATTAGCAGACTCTCTAACACCTCATGGGTAAGAGTAACTACCACTTTCCAGTGGATCCATATTTGTCTCTTTCTGATGAATAACCCATTGGTGTAATCTGGAGCATGGCTTTTTTACTTGAGTAAGATACCCTGGGGGAGTAGCAGACAAAAATTTCCATGTCTAATGGGTGCAGAAAAAGTTGAGTATTTCACATAAGTGCTCATTCACAGTACCTATTATTACATCAGTCTCTGTATAGCCTTCCACTGTACTGCAAGCCAGTAACTGAATTGTAAGTTTAAAGGGCTGTGGCAATTTATGGATCCCTGAATAGGGAAAGTTATTCTTTAGAATTCAAAGGATAAGCGATAAAATGAGAAGATGTATCTCACTACCTGTGTGCTACTAATATCAGTCCTTTGGTGATCTCTTACATCATATGAACTAATGAATAATTTCATAAATATCTCTCGAAAAAAAAAAAAAACATTGCTTACCTGCAGGAGAAAGAAACATCAAGGAGAAGTAAAAAAAATCTGAAGAAGGAGAATACATAGATTGCTATACTTAAAAAAAATTCCCCTTTTGAATTTTTGATTTGCTAAAATCAAATGGAATATATTTATAAATTTATTTTAAAATGTAACATTTAAGGCCTCTTCTCCTTTCCAAGGAATATTCTTTCAACATTATTAAATAATGAAGAAACATAAATGAATAAATCCACAGTTTGTAACCTGAAATACTCAACTCAAACAAAAGAAAATGCATCATCAGAGAGAGTAGGCAGAAAAAAAATAACATATTTTACTTGGGAAATCCTTGTAAATAACCTTCCTAGGCTTTAGTATTCCATATAGTTCAGTGACAGCTGGAACTGTAAATGTGCTATGAAATTAGCGAAATGTTCTTCAGGTCTCTCAATAGCAGAAAAGGCCAAAACCCCTTTAAAAAATAATATAGTACATGATCACATAGTAGCCACACCAACAAGGCTCCTGGAAAAGAGGAGAGACAGAGAGAGAGTGTGTGAGTGTGCGTGTGTGTGTGTGTGTGTGTGTGTGTGTGTGTGTGTGTGTGTACTCTTTACCAAAACAAGAGAACTCTGCTGGTTAGCCATCAAAGTTTGGAAGTCAGAAATCTCAGATTTTGTTCCCAGTGCTGGTGCTGACACTCTCTGAGACCAGTGGCAAGCCAATTAACCTCTCCATGCTCTAGTCCTCCATGCGTCAAAGGCTAATGGTGCGACTTATTTGTAAAGTGCTTTGAGCCCCTAGTGACAGGCACCACACAAGTGCAGAACATTTCTTTTGGACTGGAGGGCATTGTATTTTTTAATTGTATGTTTGGTTGGATAGGTTATGGATTTTTGTGGTTGTTTTTACCATTGAATGCCTCCCCTTCTCCCTGGTTACAAATAAAAAGGCTAATAAGTAATTTCATTCTATTACCATTTTCTAGGGCTCCTGGAGGCCTGAGGAAATGGCACAAACTGCAGATTAATAATGTATTCTTTAGTTAATAATAATAAAATATATACAATTTTAAAAATCTGGGGTAGCTATGTATTTGCCATAGATTCACTAGGATAAGTGTTATGTTATGTGTTGTGTAGATAATACTACAATATATTCATGGACAAATGAAATACTGTTTTTTCTTTGCCAGTCATCTTTTTTTTTCTCTTTTTAAAAACTTTCATGAAAAGTTAAAAGATCTGAAAAGAGGAAGGCAGTTATTATAAACTAATATTTGAAGCAAATCTGTTACTCAGAAGCCTCCTAGACCAGATGATACATTGCCTTGTTGTATTTTGAGCAAATGTATGCAAGGTTGCCCTCCTGAGTTATCTGACCAGTTTGCTGGCCTCTTTGCAGATTTACGGAAAAACTTTGAGCAAGATCCCCAGGGAAGGGAAGTGCCTATCGAAGGGATGATTGTCCTGCACTGTCGACCACCAGAGGGTGTCCCTGCTGCAGAGGTAAGATGCATTTTGGATTTGACTCAGGGGTCTTCAGGGTCTCCTAAGCTCAGTGGGTGAGATCGGTTGACTGTTACAGGTGTTCATTCCATGGGAAATTCAATATTCTGGATGTTGAGTAAATACTCAGATATGAGAAATAAGAAAAACTAGAAAAAGAATGTTTCACATCTATTGCATGTACCATATCTATTGCCTTGCCACAAAATCCTATGCTTGAAATGTCTGAGTATTGACTCTATAACTGCTCTCAGGATCTAGCTATAAGTAACTTCCAAAGAAGGAGGCGTTGCTGTCCATTTTTTTTCAGTTATTTCATACAAACTGTTGGTTTCTGATAATTATCTAAAAAGTATCAAGGAGAGGAAAAATCATGTGAGAGGAATGACTTAGTTGTGCCCATGAAGGAGCTTGGAGAACTCATTTCTGATTTCCATGGTGCTGTTAGGTTCCCATCTAGCCTTACCTCTTTTCCCATGGAGCACAGAATATGAAATGCATTGTTACTGAAGATAATAACACTTCTTAAATGTGTGTTATGAGGCAGCTACGGGGCTCAGTCGAAAATTTGCTAAAACTGGAATCCAAAAGTTCTGAGTTCACATTTGTCCTCAGATACTTACTAGCTATGTTACCCTGGCCAAAGCATTTAACTTCTGCTTCCTCGTTTTTATATGTATCTTTAACAGCACCTACATCTCAAGATTTTCAGACAGAATCATATGAGGTATTTGTAAATCACTTAGCAAATCTTAAAGCACTCTATAAATGCCAGCTATTCTTGTTATTACGGTGATGAGGATAAAGATCATGAGGATGATGATGAGATGATGTTCTCTAGATCCTCCATTACACCACAGGGATACAATCACTGCTAATAACATGGGACTTATTGGAACGTTGGCCAAGTCATTCAACTCTCTGCGTCATTTTTCTTATCTGAAAAATGGTATTATTAATACTTGTACTACCTCTTTCAGTAAATGGTCACTTAAATGGATGATTACCATAGTGGATGCTTTAGATCTTTAAATCAGCAGTTCAGAGTTGCTTTGATAGAGAGAATGCAATGATTATCCAAAGAGTAAGAGATTGGTTATAGTTACCAGCAGATTTGTGATTACTTTTAGTACTATAGGTCCTAGAGTAGTGTTACTCAAACCAGTTATATTCATTCAATATTGTAAGCCAGGAAGTTCCCTACAAGGCTGTTATTTAATTCCAAATAAACAGAAAAAGATTAGTAGCAAACAGAAGCTGTTCCTTGCTCTCATCTCTGCTCATATTGCTGTGGTATCTTGCAATTGGAAAGGCAAAGGAAGAAAATGTGGAAGTTACAAAAGAAGAAAACATATATATGCATATTTAAACTGAAAGCCTACTGGGGCAGACATCATCTAAAGCCCAGGGAACTCAGAGAAATGAAGCAAATGGGAAATAAAATGAAATTGAACATTATATGCATGTGATATGAAATTTAAAACCAGTGGAGAACAGGCTTATATTTTTTAGCAGAAATACTGTTGCAAATGACTAACCTTTGCCCTTGATCTTACATGAATATGGTATGCCTTCCTGGATTAATTGAAAAACAGCAGTGTGTTGGATGTAGAAGTAAATAGATACCTTTCTTTTATGGGAGGGGATAGGGGAAGATAGATAGATAGGGGAAATATCCAGTTTAGAAGAGAGAGCATTAGACATGGAGTTTCCGTGACATGGAGCAGCGAGGTAGGACAGTGGATAGGGCAGTAGGCTTGGAATTAAGAAGACCCTCCTTCTAATTTGGTCTCAGACCCTTACTAACTTTGCAACCCTAGACAAGTCACTTAACCTATACCTGCCTTGTTTTCCTCAAAATGGAGATAATGATAACCGCATCTGTCTCACAGGATTGTTTTGAGGATATAGAAGATCTTTGTAAAGCACTTAGCCCAGCACCTTACACACAGTAGGCCTATAATAAATGTCTATTCCTTTCCCTTCCAAGGTATCCCAACTCTGCTTCTGCTCCTTGCTGGCTGAATAACCCCAAGCAAATTAGTTCAACATTTTGTGTTTCAGTTACCTCATATGCCAAATAAAGAGGTTGCTTTCCAGTCAGCATCTATTTAGTGCTTTCAGGTTGAAGGTGTAAAGCACCCTGTATGTTATTTATCTCTTTTGGTCCTCACAGCAACCCTTAGAAGTAGATACTCTCATGGCTTTCGTTTTACAGATGAGGAAACGAGCTGATCAAGCTGACATTATTTGCCCAGCATCACAAAGCTGGAAAATGCCCAAGTCAGGGTTTGAACTCAGGTCTTCCTGACTCGAAGTCCACTATTCTAGTGACTAAACCACCTACCTGCTGACTGATGGCATTTACAGCTCCAAATCTCATGATGCTCTGTAATTTTGAAACATTTTACTGTACCTTTGGGACCATATTATTCCCTATTATTGATCTCTATAGTCTCCAATCTTAAATAGATCTGTGACATTATCAACATGGATGCTTCTTCCAACTATCTTCAAACCAATAAACCGATTACAAAGGCTCAGACAAAGCAGTTCCTGCCCAAAGGAGCTTACATTCTGCTGGGGAGGTGGGGGGTAGGGGTGGATATATACAGTAAGCATCATGGGGAATCAGAGAAGGCTTCATGTTGAAAGCTTTACCTGATCTCTTGAGGCAAACAAACAATTCAAGGAAAAATAGATGATGAAAATTGACATCCTAAGCATAGAGAACAAAGACATTGAATTGGGGGAGGGAAAACTGAATTTTGGAAATAGCATGCTGGCCAATTTGCCTACACCATAAAGTTACCGAAGGAGAGTCGTAGGAAATGAGGCTTAAAAGATGGATGGGAACTAGATTGTGGAGTGCCTTAAATGCCAAGGTAAGAAGTTTGTCTTTTATCCTACCTTCAGTGGGGAGTTATTGAAGAATTTTGAACAAAGGTATAGAATGATTAGCGATGTAAAAATAAATCTTAAATACACAATTCAGATAAAGAATATGATGAGTCCAAAACTATATATGAGAAAGAGAAATAGAGTGGATCAATATGCAAATAATTTTAGCTTACTATATGCTAGGCTCTGTTCTAGGAGCTGGATATACAAGGATACAAATCAAAAGTACCTGCTCTCAGAAGCCATACAATTTACTGAGGGAATATAACATAAACTCAGGTAATTACTTTACCCAGGGGAGATGTGAAGATGTTTTAAGGAATCGCAGGACAAGGAAGATGACTGAGCTTACCTAGATATCTATATATATAAAGATATAGATAAATAGATAGATATAGATATAAAGATATATATCTATATAAAAGTGTGTGTGTGTGTATTTTCTATCAGGGAAGGTAGTATCTCAACTGAGTATTGAAAGGTATTAGGGATTATAAAAAGTAGAGGTAGAATTTCAGATATGAGTGAAAACACTGGATGATGAAGATGAATGACTAAGAATGGCCAATATGTTTGGAATACATGATGTATGAGGGGAAGTCATGAAATATCATCTCCAAACAACTAGTAGAATGCATATTATTCAGGATAAGCCCCATCCCAAAGCCCATCAGTATGAGATTCTCTCCTTATTGGTTACTTTAGGGGCAGGACAGAATTGGTAAGACATTATAGAGATCTAGTCTTCACTACTACCTGCTCCAGGACTTTCATGGTCAGGCCTTCTTTGGAACTCTTTGGGGCGAGCGCTAGGGATTACACCTCTAAACTTCTGTTCACATCTTTTCTGTACTTCATTAGTTGAGCAGTCTGCACGTTTGTACTTTCCTTTGTACTCTTCCAGCCAAGAGGTGACAAGGTGGCACATTAGATAGAGAGGTGGTCATGGGATTAGGAGGACCTGAGTTCAAATAAGGCCTTAGAAATTTACTAGCTTGTGATCTTAAGCAAATCATTTAATCCTGTTTGCCTCAATTTCTTCATCTATTAAGTGATTCGGGAATATCTTTTCCAAGAAAACACCAAATAGGGTCATGGCGAGTCAGACAGTATTGAAACAACTCAGTAACAACAAAAGTAAATCTATCCAAATCTACTTTTTCTCCAGTCCTCACATCTAATACTCTATCTCCTGTTTCCATGCCTTTCCAATGGTTGTCCCAGTATGCCATGCAAAGCATTTTCCCCTTACCTCCTCCTCATAGTCTCTCTTCCTTTAACAAAAACTACCTTCTTCATGAAGCATCTCCTAATCCACCCACTCCAAATGCCAGTTACTTCCCTCCTAAACTACCTTATATTTTACTACTTTGTATATATTTGTGTTTATTCACTTTATATGTATGCTGAAGGATACGTGACTATAAGTTCATTGTGAGTAAGAAGTCTTCCATTCTTTATGCTAATATCCTTGGTTCCTTGAACAAGATTTGAACACCATACTTAATAAATTTTTGTTGATTGACATCCTAGACACAAGTACAAGTCACTTATTCTGGTATGCACATGCATGTGTGTGTGTGTGTGTGTGTGTGTGTGTGTGTGTGTGAGAGAGAGAGAGAGAGAGAGAGAGAGAGAGAGAGATGGTCACCTTTGTACTTTCAGTTTGGCAACTGTATGTCAGATGAATCAGAGTAGGGAGAAACTAGAAGCAAGCAGTATATCAGTCAAAAGGCAATTACAATATTCTGGGCCAGAGCCAATGAAGGCTTGAATTAGCATCACCTAATTGTGTAATTTAAGAGAAGGGGACCCAAGGAAGAGGTGCTGTAAAGGTTAGATCTGTAAGACATAATGAGGGTGGAAGAGAGAAAAAGGAAATAGGCTTTATTATCTCTCAGGAATGGTAGTGAATAATGGGGTGGGCATTGGTGCTCCTCTCAAGTGGTTTTCATTCCCATGGAGTAAGGGCAAAAAAAAAAAAAAACAGCTAACACATGAGAGAGTAAGTTAACTAAGTCCAGAAGAGGAAAAGTAATATGATAAATTTCAGGAGAGAGGAACTATTGTACCTGTAGTAGGAGAAGTAAGGATTCACTAAGATGGAATCTGAGCTGGGCTTTGATAGAAGGAAAAGATGTGAACAGAAGATTAGAGGAGTTCAGTCTAGACATAAGGGATGGCATGAAAAAAAGGTCATAGAATAAACAGAAGGTGGTAGAATCATTGCAAAAATGTAAATAAAGAACAGAGAGATGTCCAGTTTGATTGGGTCACAGAATAAATGAAAGAGTAGTGTGAGGTAAGGTAGGTGGGACAGATAATTTGGTGCCACATTGTGGAGGGCTTTGAACGCCAAGTTTAAGAGTGACCATTCTAAAACTGCCACTGTCATTGATAGTTGATTCCCCAGTACTACAATAGATTACATTAAGAGTCAAGCATTGTCTCTCCACAAAAGTAGAGCTTTCAACCATTACTTCCAACTAGCAAAGTCCATTGTGTTGGAAGGCCAGCCAACATGATTTCTATTGCACACAATTAATAAACCCATCTATAGGGAGAATCTATTGGGAGGATAGGCAGCCAAAACTCCAAGCCAGTGCTGAAGCAATAATTAAAAGAAGAGTTCCAACTCTGCTAAGCCAGAGCCAAGACAGACTCAGTTATATTTAAATCAAAAATTCACCACAGCAGGGGATTATCAGATGTTCAGCTCAGAATTTTGGATGTTTTCTCTGGAAGCTTAACTGATACAACCAAATGGATTTCGGTTGGAAAGGAATGTTAGCTATGCAGCTGCTAGGCTAGGACAGCATGTATCTATCTAATCCTCTACAGGGATGGCACTGCTTACATATACCTTCCAAACTCCATGACCTTCTGCTAGAACAGATCTACTAATGTCCTTTACCAGGGGAGATATGCAGATGTTTCAAGGGATCACAGGACAAGGAGGATGGCTGAGCTAACCTAAAAATGCCTCCATTACAGTTGTGTATGTTTGTGTATATGTGTGTGTATGTGTGTGTGTATACGTATGTGGGGGGCTAAAGTGGGGAAAGAAGAAGAAAACTCAAGGATTGAAGCAAAATTGTACCATCCTACCTAGATGTATTTGTGTGGTTGGGCAGGTGCTTGCTCTGTATGTCTCTTCACTGCCCTGCATGTCTCTTCACTACCCTGTGAGGCCAAGATGGGGGCATTCCGTGAGATGAGTGGGTGATGCATGGATCTCCTACAGTTTTACTGCACATTCACACTGCCCACAGTTAACTAAAAGCAACAAGCATGATTCAAAATGGTGTTTCTAAACAAGCTGATAGGATGTAAGGCAATTAGAATCTTGGGACTGCATCAGGGTTTTGAAAGAATACGTTTGTTCATCTCTGTTTGGGGAGAGGGGGGAGTCCCAACCAACAAAGGCAGTCCACAATTGCTGCTAAATGAGTCAGGATAGTATGTTGTGTTTCAAAGCCACATTAAAACGAGTGCTGTCTCAGCAGGATTGGGAACGCTTGATTCATGCTGATGTAACATTACTGCTGAATTACAGTACTGCAGTTCCTTATTTGTAGGCCTCCCAGACTGTTTTTACTTCTGTGTAATTCAGGATATAAAGACTGTTTATTGCCGCTAAACTGTGTGTGGAGATATAGGACAGAAAAATAGCTTCTTTGCCTTCATTAAGTTTGTTCAGAAATTGCCCTTTTCTACAACATTTAATAAAAATATAGTGCACAGAACAAGGGAGGTTATCAGCCCATTATCCTTTGCCCTGATCAGAGCACATCTGGAGTATTGTGTTCTATTCCAGACACTGCATTTTAGGAAGGCTGTTAATAAACTGGAGTGTGTCTACAGAAAAGCTACCCAGCTGATGAAGAGAAGAGGACTATCCTTTTTACAGCCTAAAGGAGAGACCAGTTGATAGGGATCTAAATGTAGCATTGAAATATTCAACATGCTACAGAGTCAATGTTTTCCTTTGTTTTTCCTTTGTCCCTTGGGCAATATCAAGAGAAGTGGGTAGAAACTGTAGAGAGTCAGAATATGGGTTGCTGTAAAAGAAAACTTGTAAACTCTATGAGTTATCTGAAAGTAAATGAACTGCCTTAGGTAGCAATGAGTTCCCCCTAACTTGGGATTCCTCAGGCAGAGAGTAGATGGTCACTTCTGAAAAACGTTGTAGTGGAAATTTCTGTTGAGGTGAAAGCTGAACTAGATTCCTTTTAAGGTGATATCTAATCTGTGTTCTGAAGTTTTTACTGGAAATTCTCTTAATTCCAACTTTTAGTATGACCCTACCCTGGGGGGAGGAGGAAACAGCTGGAAATGAATATGTAAACTTGCTTCATTGCTTTGGAAAGATATCACATTGTCACAGGCTTTTAAGATCAAAGTCAAATACACCCTAAAAGGTAAAGTCATTCTGGTGTTGATCATAGCTGGACAAACTTTTAACCTTCCTCTATGAATGATACATAGCCACCAAGTACAGCCATCAAAACTCATGTCAAGTATGTGCCATAGTTCAATGGTTATTGTAAGCCCTGCTGAGAGGAATAAGACAATTCATTTCAGATTCTATTTCTGCTGAATCAGGGAATCAAAGGAATTTAAAAGAAGTACCAGGATTCAAATAGTGTCAAGGAGAGGAAAGAAAGACATAGGATGGGCATCTGTGACCAGAGATATGAGTATACATTTATTCAACTAGAATTTGTTCAGTGCATACCACATGCCCCACACTGTTTCAGGCACACAAAGAAGGACCATAGTAAGAGGATTCAAATATTCTCACATAGAAGGATTATTTGAAAGAAGCACTAGAGATATCTTAGCCCTAACTTTCAGGTACTTAGAGTCAGGTGTGTATATGTATGTTTGTTGTCATATGCATATGTGCGGGCATACATACACTCACACAGAGTGAAATAACAAAACAGTAACTTGAAAGACCAGAATGAATGATTGCAAAGCATATTGGCCAAGAGGAAACAGTACTAACAGTTCCTTATATTGAGATCTGGGCATGAAGATTTTCTGTTCAAAAGTCTGTCAATTTCTCCCTCCCCCCACGAAGCCCTTCTACCTGTACAACTTCCTTGGACCTTGCATATTACTTTGCACCTTTCTTACACTCTTAGGTGTTATTTTGTATTATAGTTATTTCTGTAGAATTTAAGTTCCACTAATCATTCCTTCCACAAACAAAAATTTGTTAAATGTCTGTTGTGTACTAGACACTAAGCACTGAGATTCTCAAGACCAAATGAAACAGGCCTGCCCACAGAAAGCATGAACTCTATTGAAGGAGGCCACATGTATTTAAATAAGTATATGCAAACTATGTACAAGCAATTTTGATGAGGGTGATTGATAGCTAAGGGAATATGGAAAGGCTTGGTGCAGAAGGGGACGTTTGAGCTGAGTCACAAAAAGAGGAATATCATGCCACTTTCCCCAGCACCTACCATAATATTCTGTGCATAGCACCAATTCTAATGAAATTCTAGAATAGAAAAATCACTGTGCCTTTGAATTGTCAATGAAGAAACTCATTTAATTTAATTCAAAAATAATGTATCTCATACCTACTTCCTAGGTACAAAGCAATGTACTAGATGCTGAGGGAAAATATAAAAATGTCACACTTTCTATCTTCAAGTAACTTACAGTCTAACATGGGTAGTGGTAGAAGAGTAATCTGAACATAAATAACTGATAGGAGGTAGAGTGAAATAAGTACAAAAGAAAGATCCAGTCTTTCAGTCAATCATTAAGCATTCATTAAACAACTACTGTGTGCAGACACTGTGCTAAGTGCTGGAGATACAAAAAGAGGTTAAAAAAAAAACGAAGTATTTGCCCCGAAGGAGCTCAAAATCTAACAGAGGAGACAACGAATCAACAAATACGTACAAGCAAGATGTATATAGGACAAATAGGAAATGACTAACAAAGGAGTTGGTGAAGGATTCCCATAAAAAGATAGGATTTTAGTTGTTCTTTGAAGGAAGCCAGGGAAGGAGATGTGAGGGGATATCATTCCCGGAAGGGGCACAGCCAAAGAAAACAACCAGAGTTGGAGTGGCTTATTCATGAAATTGCAAGGAGGCCAATGTCACTTGATCAAAGAGTACATAGTACAGAGTAAAGTATAAGTAGGTTAAAAAGGGGTGGGGGAAGCTTATGAACAACTTTGACCACAAAACACGATTTTGTATTTGATCCTGGTGATGCTAGGGAGCCACTGGAGATGGTTGAGGAAAGAAGTTGACATAGTCTCGCCTGTTTTATGAAAACCACTTTGGCAGCTGAATGAAGATGGATTAGAGTAGGAAGAAACTTGTAGCAAACAGACTCAGCAAATAGCAAGCTATTGAATTAGTCCATTCCTGATGTGGTGAAGGCCTCCACCAGGGTGATAGGAGTATCAGAGGAGAGAAGGAATCAGATGTTCTGAGAAACTCAAGAATGAATTGATCATTTTTAATCTGAGGTTAGGGAGAAAAGACAAGACATATCAGATAAACCTTTACAGAAGAGTCTGTACCTGACCTTTGTTCTTTACGTATGGATAGTAATGAATAATATTATGGGCAGTCAATATCAGGAATGAAAGGTAGTATGAACAAATGTTCAGAAAAGACACAGGACAGGATGAAAGCAAGAAGGCAGTTTGCTTTGAATATAGAGGGCATGAAGAAAAGCAGTACAAGGTAAGTGAAAAGCTGAGTTGAATTCAGATTGTACAGGATCTTGAATGTCTGGCACAGGAGTTTATACCATTTTATTGACAATGGAAGGGGCAATAATACTAAAGCTTTCAAATGAAAGTATTGACATGATGAGCGTGGTTAATTAGGTAGATTACTTAAGCAGTTGCACAAGGATATATTGGAGAAAGGGTTTTTATACTGGAGAGAAACCAATCAGTTAAAAGTTATTATACTCTTGATGAGAAAAAAAAATGGATCCCTGAGTTTGGATGGTTACCGTGGGAGTGGGAAGGGATGGATTGGATGTAAAAATTGTTGTGAATGTATGATTGATAGAGATTGGATGTGGACATTGAAGGAGAGCAAAAACATCAGATGATTTGGAATTAACTAACTCGGGAACTGAGGAAATGTCAGAACAAACAATTAAATAGATATATTTAGGAAGCAAAGGAAGGAAGGAAAGAAAGGCCAATATAAGAAAACAGGTAACATTTTCAATGTTTTTAAATCAGATTTCTATGTCTTAGAATCAGAAAATTTTAGGAACAAGGGATATTAGACATCATTAAATTTGCCCCCTATCATTTGACCAAAATCAAGAGAGAATAAACAATGTGTCATAAGTCCCACAGGTAACAGACAACAGAACTGGAATTGAAATCTAAGTCTTTAGAGACCAAATCCAGTAATCTTTTTATGCCACAACAGATTTGTGACTTTCTCCATTGAAAAATGCAAATCTAACTTCACTACTTACTTGCTTTTTGGAAACGCAACAACAGGCTAGACATAGAAAACAAACAAACAAACAGACAAAAACAACCTGAGAAATGAATGTCCTCTGCCTCTCATTCTGGAATAAATAAATAAAAACATTATGGTTATAGACATGACAAAAGCCAAGGTGTCCATGATCTTCACTCATGGAGTAATTTAATGATCAGGGTGTTTGAACTCCCAGTGTTCACTTTTTAAACAACTCATGTTAACTTCATTTTTCCCCCCTGTCACTGTTACAATAGCAATTCTTTGCAGGACTGTTTTCCAAGAAGTAATTTACTGGCACTTAATTACTAGTATTTAACCAGTTCAACATTTCCCTTTCTTTCAAGTCCATTAGGTCTCTGGTACAATATTATACATTCTGCGCAAATGTGGCTTTCTGCAAAGGTCCTCAATTGTCAGTCTCCTCAATGCAAAGTTTATCTGGACTATTAGACATCCTCTCTAGTTTGACTGCACCAAATTAGATTAATTATTTGTATGTGAGGTCCATTGCCTTAATATTAGTGCACTTCACATAACTTTTCTCCAGTGAATTGTTATTAAGAATTATAGAATATCACAGCTGAAGGGTCCTCAGAGGTCACTTTTTCCTCTCAATACCTAAAAGGTGTAGTGGAAGGAGTGCTGTACTTAAGAGTCAGGAAGACTCGTTCTCCTGGGTTCAAATATGGCCTCAGACACTTGCTAGCTGTGTGACTCTGGGCAAGTCATTTAGCCCTCTTTTCCTCACTCTCCTTATCTGTCAAATTAGTTAGACAAGGAAATGACAAACTACTCCACTACTTTGCCAAGAAAACCCCAAATGGGGTCATGAATTATTGAACACAACTGAAAAATGACTGAACAACACCCTTGACAACTGGACATCCAACTTCTGCTTAAAGACCTTCTAGTAGTGAGGAATTCACTATTTTCTTAGGTACCATTCAACTTTTTAGCAGCTTTAATTGTTAGGAACCTTTTTTTTTTTCTTATAAGATACCAAAATCTTCTTCCTTATAACTTCCAAGCATCATCCTATTTGTGCTGTCTAGGGTCAAGCAGAATAAGAATAAAGCCTTGTAATTCTTTTTATACATCAATGAGTAACCAATACCCCAGTCTTCCACAAGCTAACCATCTCCCAGTTCCTTCCTCTAATTTTCATTCACTATGGCCTCCTATTCCCTCATCATCTCTCTACCCTCATCTGGATGTGCTCCAGCTTGTCAATATCCTTTCTAAAATATATTATCCAGAAATTAATACAAGATTGCAAACAGTTCAGTGGTATACTACATAGAGTGCTGAACCAGGAGTCATGAATAACTGAGTTTGAATCCTGCCTCAAACACTAGATGTATGATGTTCGACAAAATGGGAATAAAAATCACACAGAGGAGTTGTGGAAGTCAAATGTAATAGTATATGTTAAGCATTTTGACAAATCTTAAAGCTCTATATAAATGCCAGATGGTGGTGATGATAGGAATAGTAGTAGTAGTAGTAGTAGTAGTAGTAGTAGTAGTAGTAGTAGTAGTAGTAGTGGTAGAAGTAACCAAGAGAGAATACACTGAAATAATCCTTTGCCTCATTCTAGCAATATATTCTAAAATAGTTTCATTTGTTTTTCTTTGTTTTGTTTAATGTTTTTCTGACAATGATATCAAACCCCTAACTCACATTGAACTTTTGAATTCACTAAAACTGGCAGACCTTTTTCATACAAGGTATTTTTCAACCATATTCCCCTTTGTAGCACCAAGACAATATTCAGAGCATCTATGGTGGTCGTGAATATCCTGGTGCAATTCTGAATTGCAAAATATCATAGACTTTCCACAGGGAAGATGGAACCAAAACATGTATTCATACACGAGAAAGCCAAAACTACCATAGTAACAAATACATTTAGAGAACAACACCATCACCAAAGTTTCCTCCTGCTAGGTTTCTCTCAAACCAGCTCCCTTAAACAAATCACAACCAGGCTTCCCTTAAACAAAATGCCCTTCTCACACTCACAGCCATCTGCAGGCTTGCCTCCATCCTTCCTAGTTCTGACTGCTCTCTAATTTCCACTCAACTCTGGTCTAGCTCTGTGTCTTCCTGTTCTACCCATTTAGCAAACTCATCCCACTACAAGCTCCAAGTGACTCAGACTCATGTGACTCAGGCTTCCATGTGACCCAAGCAGGTCCAATGGGTCTCTTAATGAATGGGAAAGATATCTCAATTTAAATTACCATTATACCCTTCTACCATCTTGTTCTTCTGCAGTTTAATTTTGAGCCCAAATAAGGATTTAACATTTTTTATATGAAATTTGAATATCATCTCATTGTATGAAACACTTGACTATTGAAATCTTTTGGCATCTTGAATCTATCCTTTTAGATATTACCTATCTTCCCAGCTTCATGAAATCCTCAAATGAAACTGGAGTACTCAAGGGGCAGATAGGTGCCACAGTAGATAAAACAGTAGCCCTGAAGTCAGGAGCACCTGAGTTCAAATCTGGCCTCAGATTAACACTTACTAGCTGTGTGACCTTGGGCATGTCACTTAACCCTAATTGCCTTACAAAAGAAAGAAATAATAGTACCTTCTATGTTTTTGTCCAAGCTATTGATTTTTAAAATGCTGTTTAAAAATCTTATCTCATTTTCATTCCAAATGCAGTTAAAATTCAAGATTTTTGGTTCTTTCAACTAATAGTTCAATTCAGTCAAATTTTCCTTTGATGGATTGTAACATATAGACATTCTAATAGGAACATTGATCCTTATCAGCCAATACTAGCCATCTGACTCAAAACAAAAAACATTGAAAGGGAAATAGATATTAGTAGTATAGAGTAACCAGCATGGTACAGTAGAAAGAGTGTTAAATGATCCCTCTGGAGCCAGAAGTCCTGGTTCCTGTCACTAATTATATAAACTTAGTTAAATCACTTTTCCTTAATTATCTTCGTTTCTGCGTCTGTAAAATGTGTGGTTTGGTCTAGATAACTTCTAAGACCTCTTCAATTCTAAATCTGTTATATTTTGAGGTCATGGCACCTCACAATTCCTTCAAGATCATCTTTGGGTAGTCTTTTAATGTATCTACTGAAAGATAGAATCAATCAGTCAACAAGCATTTATTGAGTACCTATTTTGTTCTGGGCATTGTGCTCCGTTGCAGAAATTTAAGAAAAGGAGGGGGGGGAATCAGTATCTGCCTTCACAGAGCTTACATTCTCTCAGAGGAGACAATTCATACACAACTAACCCTATATGTATTATATATATGTATGTAGGTCTAAAATGAATTGTAGCAGATGGAAAATGACTGTGCTATCAGAAATATTGAATTTGATAAGACTAGAAAAGCATAGAAAGAGTTACATGAACTGATATAGAGTGAAATAAGTAGAGCCAAGAGAACAATATACATAATGGCTACAACAATGTAAATGGAAGAACTCCAAACAAAAACAAAAATCAAAAGTTAATATCAAATTACAAAAAAGCAAGTATGACTCAAAAGAAGATATATGAGAAGACCATCTTACCTCTTTACAGAGGTAGGAGGTTGACAGGTATAGCACATTGCACATATTTTAGACTTTTTGTAATGTGTTATTCAGTTATGTTATTTTTTCTCTTCTTTTCTTTTGTCTTTAAAAAAATGTTAGTTGTTATTTGAAATTACTCTTAAAGGGGATGAGGGCCAGTAGGGGAAACTATGATGATATAAAAAACAGAAAAAGTAATAAAATTGTTTAAAGTAATATATGCGTAGGAATTTCTCTCGAGTTTCTACAAACCATACTCCTCACTCCTCACTTTGATATTTGGGTAGGAGGAAGTGGGAAAAGTGCTCAGATTCATGTCATTATTCTAAAACTTCACTATGTAGAAAATAAATCATGGTTGCCTTTGGGCAAGTCCATTGTGTCACAGACCTTCAAAAATGTTGCCCCATCTGTTGATGAGTCAGTGATTTGGTGCTGATTATTGAAAGAGGAACCTCCCCTCTCAGTCAAGCAGCTTCCTCTAAGAAACTTTCTTTACTTGAATAGCATTTCCTAGGAGCACCAGGTTTGTCTCCTTGATGAGGTCAAATTTAAACGAGCTAGGCATATGACTGCCCAAGGCTAAAATCTGTCAATTGTTCAGCTTTGGGCACCTTAATTCCCAAAGATATTGAATTATTTTGAGTAGGCTGTTTACCTTGATGTGAACAGAATTAGCCTTAGACACTAAGCCTTTATGGCAAATTTTATTGTCCAAGGCAAATATAACCTGTTAAGATTTACAGTCTTTATTAACAGCAATAACCATTTTACAACCAACATCAGTAAATCAGGGTTTATTGAGAACTCTACAATTTTAATCTGTGGAAAACCATTAAAATGTCGAGTTTTCATTGAACATAATTCCTAACTTTTATGAAAGATAGATTTTCCATTTAATTGGTGAGTATAAAAAAAGTGTAGTCCAGAATAACGAATTGTTTTGAAAACAGAGAATTGGTTTTGACTAAACAACAAGTGTCAAACATTGAAGCTGTTATCTTTAGTTAGAAGTGTACCCAAACTTAAGGTTAAAAGTAATTTCAGTGACAAATAGGTCCTTCCATGCTCTGCCTATAGGATGAGCTCATGTCTTTTGGCAGAGTTTGAACCATCAAACTCCCAGGCCTTGAGATGGTTTGGGAAGAACTTATTTGACCTATTAGCTCATCCAAAACACTTTCCCACCAAGCATCTTGTTTGCAAAGTGTATTGTTTATGAAAGCAAAACTACATACTTTTAATATACCATACCTAACGGAACTGTTTATAATGGCATTAGGTCTTAGTTGGCAAATGTATATGTTATTTATATGATTAATTCTTAGCATGAAACTTGTGGCATTTAATGAATGACATCTGATTTCAAGTAAAGTAACAGGGCTATTTTATGTTGCTGCCTCTTCCTGGTTCTGTGGCAATTGTTTTGTTTGTTGGGATTATGATGTCTGGCGAAAGCAGGCCATGATAACTCATATGGAAATGTTAAAAAAAAAAAAGAAAGAAAGATAAAAGGAAGGAAGGAAGAAAAAGAAAAGAAAAGGAAAGGAAAAAAATCATGACTTCAAAAGAGCTAGGTTACTTAGGAAGAAATTGAAAAAAACTTTCATTTGGAACTTAGGACCACATCATGGTCCTATATACTTCAAAAGGACTGAATGGTTCATTTAGTAATAGAGAATGGAAGAATTGTGACAATGCTGTGCTGTGCTCTTTGTATTACTGTCCCCTCCTCTGCCCGAATTCCGGAGTGAGTAGAGTAAACTTTGTGGCACTTTGTGGCAAACTATCAAGGTTGATTCACCTAAATAACTTTTGGCATAGCCTTCAGTCCCAGCTGTCATCTCTCTCATTTCTATCCACTTCAAACATTATCCCCACCACCATGTCTAGCTCTAGAACTTACTACCCCTTCCAATATGAACTGCAATCTCTGTTCAGTAATTAACAAACTTCCTCTCCTCTTAATACAGTTCTCTTTTTACTTCTTCCATCTTTTGGCATTCTCTGATACTTGCTCCTCCTTGATAACACTTTACCCCCTTCCCAGAATTCTCTGTCTTCATTCCTATCCCCAATTTATTAATTATAGGGGACACAAAACACTCCTAAATCTCCCCTCTGCTATTTTCTGTATTTCCTGACCCTTCCTGTATTTCCATCATTCAATAATCTCTCTTTTTTATGTTAAGGCAATATAGTTTATCAAGCAATCCAGGAACATTACCCTCTCTCCCCAGTACTTTCTCCCCCTTTTCAAAATGAATTCAGTACCTCCCTTATAGTCTTCTCCCCTTATTTTAACATACACAATGTTCACTTGACTATTCTTAATTCTTAGTTACTAAATCTGCTCAGTCCCCATAAATTTCTACTCTGCCTTAGTTATTAGTTAGAAATGATAATACCCTTGATCTTGCCCTATGTGTTTTATTTCTATGTACAAGTTTCATGATTTCATTCATTCATAATTTCATTATCTGATCATAATCTTTTAACTTCTCCATTTCCCCATACCTTTTTCATCTTAAATCTAGTCTTTACCTTAAGAATGATCTCCAGTCCCCCTTCTCTTATTACAACCCAGCACTCTAGCTTTCTCCTCCCTGTTTACCCCTGATCTGCCTATACTGTCCTCTCATCAAATGACTGACCCCATGGTGAATCATTTCAAGTCCATGTTATCCTCTATTGTGGACTTTATTGTTCCTTAAACTATCACTAATAGTGCTTTGAGAAACCTCAACCCTAGGTTGTTTCCACAACTTGTATACTTTTATTTTATTTTGTTTTTTAATGGAACTGAAGTAAATCATGAAACCATACTGACTTGGTCAATAAGTTAATAAACACTTATTAAGCACCTAGTGTGTTCCAGGCATGGGCAGCTAGGTGTCACAGGAGACAGAGAAAAAGACCTGGAGAAAGGAAGGCTGATCTTCTTGAGTTCAAATCTAGCCTCAGACACTTACTAGTTGTGTGTTCCTGGATAATTTCTGTTTGCCTCAGTTTCCTCATCTCTCAAAAGAGTTGAAGAAGGACATATGAAACCACTTCAATATCTTCACCAAGAAAACCCCAAATGGGGTCAACTGATACAACTGATCAACACCAACAACAGTTGCCAGGCACTGTGCTAAGTGATAGGATACAAAGAAAGGCAAAAGATAGTCCTTGCTCACAGAGAGCTCACAATCTAACAACTACAAATTTATGCTAGTTTATCTCAACTGGGGCTTCACTGAATCAAGAGAAGTTTATTACTCCTTCCTAATTGGTTAACTATTCCACTCATCACAGTGGCTCTTCTAAATCTTCAATTCTTTCCTTACTCTGCCCACATTAAACTTTGCCCATACTTTTAGTTGAAGACCTATTTGACCATGCTTGACTGAAAAAACTTAAGCCATTTGTAAAGTTTCTCCTTTCTCATGTTCATTTCACGTCTCTCTAACTTAATTCCCTACTATTTCTTTTTCTTCTTCATCCTGTGATGATGAAATATCATCATGCTTCTTGAGGTCAACCCATACCTTTGATGCTATCCCCTACTGTTTTCTCCAGAAGATGTTTCCACCACCATTCCTGATCCCTCTAATATTTTACTGGCTCTTTCCCTGATGCCTACAAACATGGGAAAGTCTCCCCTAAGCTTCAAAACAATCCCTAAATTTTATCATAAACATTGACTATCACCTTCCTACCCCTTTTTCAGCAAAACTTGTTGAAAAAGCTGCTTTATTCCTTGCCTCTACTTACTCTCCTTTCACTTTTTTTAAACCCTGTTTACATGCCCTAGGTCAAGAACAGCTTGGTTTCCAAACTCCTAATTTACATATACATTTTGTCTCCATAGTTGCAAATTAAATCCAATGGCCTTTTCTCAGTCCTCATTCTTCTTGACCTCTCTGATGCATTTAATACTACTGATCACATTCTCTTAGATACTCTTTCCTCTCTACATTTTGATTCTTTTCTCTCTTGGTTCTCCATCAATCTGTCTGACCACTTCTTTTCAATTTCCTTTGGTGGATTTCTCTTGGTCATGCTCTCTCACTGTGGATAGCCTCCAAGGATGTCTCTATATTCCCTTACTTGGTGATCTCATCAATTCCCAGTGATCAAGGCTTAATTTGATAGAAAGAAAGAAGGTCATCCAAACAGAAATTTCAAAACTAGAAAGCAAATAAATGAAAGAAAATGGCCTCCAGCTCTTTCAATAGGTAGGGCTAAACCAGAAGTGCCAAACATACCCTCCCCACCCAAAACATGTAGCACACAGCACTCTTACGTGCAGACAGAACCAGATTAAAGTGTAATTGGAAATATTTTACAATATAAATAAAAATAAAATAAATCGTATGTAATATAACATTTTAAAACTGTCAACATACAACTACAGGGATGATTATGTGTGGTTTTGTGCCCCTCCACACCTACTTGAGTTTGACAGCACTGGGTTGGATTCATAGTGCAGTTAGAATGTTTTAGAACTGATTGAATAGTAATTGGGTCAAAACCTCATAGCTCCAAGACTAGAAGGAATTTTAGGAACCACCTAGTCATTTTACCCCATTTTAGGATCTTTGTCCTCAGAAAACTATCTTGCCTAAGATCCCATGTGTAATAAAGACCAGAAGCAGGTTAAAACCCAACTCTTCTATGAGGAAATAGATTGATGGCGTTACAGAAAGAGGTGTCCCAGGAAATCTGTCTATTGCCTTGTATTATTTTATATTTTTTTTAATTTGAATAGAAGTATAAATAATACAGATATTACACTTTCAGATGGCGAAAGGCTACAGACATAGCTAACACATTAAATGACAGGCTACACAATGATGGGACAAATTAGAATATTAGTCAGAATCTAATTAGATAGAATTTAATAGGAATAAATATAAAGTCTTATACTTGTGTTAAAAAAAATAGCTATCCAAGTTCAAGAGGGAGGGAAATTAGCCTTAATATACTCACATACTATGCTAAGTACTTTACAAAATATATGCAAGATGGGGAGGTATAGCTAGGGATCCATTTATTAGAAAAAGTTGTATGGATTTTACTGAACTGTCAAGATGACAGACTAACATATTGGACAACAGCATGAAATGATAGCCAAAAATACATTGTACTCTTAGACTGAATTATAGACAACATGGTATCCAGAACAAAGAAGGTAATTATGCTAATGTACTTGCTCAAGTTAACCTATATCAGTGGCTTCCAATTCTACTGCAGGTGCCATATGTTAAGAGAGCATCAGTAAGCTAGAGAATATCCAAAGGAGGTAGATTAAAATGGTGACATTGTAATATGAGGATTGGTTGAAAAAAATGTGATGCTTAGTATAGGTGTGTAATAATTGTCTTCAGATAGTCAAAGTACTGTCCTGACAAAGAGAAATTAAACATTCATACATATGTGTATGTATTTACACACATATACACACACATACATACATCCTCACACCCATCAACATACCCCCACCTACACACAGACACATACGTGTGTGTGTGCATAAAAATTCCAGAGGATAGAAATAGCAGCAGTTCAAAGCAACAAATAGAAGTTGCATGGAGGCAGGTTTGGCTCCATTTGAAGAAACTGCTTCTAACAATTAGAGCTGTCCAGGGCAGAATGAACCATCTAGGGAGGTAGTAATCAGTCAACTAGCCAGTCGTCTGACTAGGATTTCTTAAGTGGCTCCTATGTGCTAGGCACAATTAGAAGTCTTCAAATTTGGGTAAAATGATATTATTCTTGTTTAGATACAAATTACCTCAAGTGGTCACTGAGGTCTTTTCCAATTCAACATTATTGTGATTAGTGAGATGAAATTTAAGAAAATAGATTATTTGAATTTGAGATCACAGCTCTAAATCATAAATAGCAAGCAATCCTGTCCTGATTTCACATATCAAAGAGAAATTAGACCTATGGTTTCTGAGCCTTATCCTTTCCTCCTTTTTCTCTATGTCTTTGCCCAGTCTACATTGGAATTATGCTGATTGGAGCTCCAATAGGCCTCTTACACTATTGGGTCAAAGGTTTTGCTCCCATATCAGTTTGGATGTGGCCTCTTTGAGTGACAGACAACATCTGTCCTATTGACCCTATGCAGTCTATCAAATAGATGTTCTTTTGTTCCCTTGACACAGCAAGGAAGCAGTAGCTGAAGTGTTAAGTCAAAGAGTCTGTCATTAGAATCCACATTCCCCCCTCCACAACTTCCTCCACCTATTCATTCAGTCCTGTATTCAACTTGAACTTAGCAAGAATCACTTGAAGTAGCTTTTGAATGATTCCCTTTCATTCTTTCTTTATGGCTTCATATTATCTTTGAACCCTGCTGAGATACATCTATTTACCAGTGGCTTTGATCCCATTAAAAGCCAGTGTAGGGTCAAGATGTTGTAATGCAGCCCTCTGCACCATCTCAGCTCTTTCTATCTAGCTGGCTAGGATTTCCTCCAAAACCTGCCCACAGGGCAAACAAAAGCTAGGAGAGTTTGTATTGTTTCAATGTACTGGGCTTCTTTCAGGCCTATAATGTAGATAGTCTATCAAAAGGTTCCTCAAGGTTGCTGCCTACATGAAGAGCTGTTTTGGCTCCCCTCATCTCAGAGTTACTTTTCATGCAGTGCCCTTTCTCTATTGTCTCAATGACCCTGTGTTCCCTTGCAGTTTGTATGTATTGCTTCGGTCAGACTTCTTTCCATTACATTGCTAACTCTAGTGTGGTTTTCCTTTGCTCTAGTATTGGAAGAACTGGAGCTATTTTTCTCTTTCAGTTGCTTGCTTTTAGGTTTTAAATTTTCTCCTTGAATGGCCTTTTTTTTTACTACCAAATTAACCCCTGATCTCTGGGTTTCAATTGCTGGGGTCTCATGGTTTGCTCTGGCTTTCAAATTGCTCCCAAAAGCAATTAAAGATATTCAGTCCAATTCAATCCAATCCAACCTAATCCTGTTCCGTTGAATAACTACTTGTAGAGCTTCTACTATGAAGAAGGTAGTGAATAAGTTGCAAAAGGTGGTGGGATGCTCAAGTGGAAACTACACTTGTTCTGGAGTCAGAAGACCTATGTTCAAGTCCTACTTCTGTCATTTATTGCCCTCTATGACCTTAGCCAAGTCACTTAGTCAAGTGACTGAGAAAACTAAAATCTTAGTTTATAATTCTTCATTTGTTAAAACAAGGGATTAGACATCTGAAGTCCTTTCTAGTTATGTATCTATGATACCATGAGTGAGATCCAAAGATTATAACATTTCTAAATGTTAATGCTAGAAACATTCTTAGTAATCATTTATTCCACAATTCTAATTTAACAGATAATGAAATATAAAGAGCAATGAATTTGGAGCAGGAAGACCTGGATTCAAATCCTAGCTCTACCATTTACCACTATCCATAGGATCTTAGGCAAGTCATTTCTCATCTCCAGTCCTCAGTTTCCTCACTTGTCAAATGAAGGTATTGTATTAGATGACTTCCATGGTCCTTTTGAACTGGGAAAATTCTAGAATGAATCAGGAAAGAGATATTGTCAGATATTTAGAAAGAGAAATGATAATTTCTTAAAGCCAGACTGGCTTCATCAAGAATGGTGATGGAAGACTACCATTGTTTTCTATTTTGACAGAATTACTAAAATAGTTGATGAAATGAATGTTGTGAATATTGTTTGCTTAGGTTTTTAACTATGTTATTTATAAAGTATCTCATATTTTCCTTGTAGAAAAGATGGACATGTGAGACTAGATGCTTAAACAGATGAATCTGGTTAGATGGATGAACTCAAAGTGTAGTTCATGTTAATGGTTCAGTATCAACATGGCAAGAAGTCTCTAATGGAATATTTTAAAAATCTATGCTTTGTCTCATATTGGTTAGTATTTTTATCTATGACTCGGATAAAAGAATAAATTATATGCTCAACAAATTTGAAAATGCCACAAAGCTGAGAGACACAGCTACTCTCCTGGATAAATTTTCTGAATACAGAAAAGGAGGATCTTGATGGGCTAGTGCATTGAGCTGAACTGAATAAGATGACATTCTGTAGGAATAAATATAAAGTTTTACACTTAGGCACAGAAAATTAACTTGGTAAGTATAATATGGAGGATACATTTTTTTCCACAATTCTGAGAAAGAGCTAGTGATTTTAGTAAGCTCAGTATGATCAGCATTTATATGTGGAAGTCAACAAAGTTAATGTGATTTCAGGGGATGGTGGACATTAAGAGATCTATAGCTTTCAGGAACAGTAAGATGATATTTCTACTGTACATAGCTCTCATTGCACCTCATCTGAAGTGTTGTATTCAGTTCTGATTTAAGATGGATGTTAATAAGCCCGTGTCCTAAAGAGGACACCTAGGATGGTGAATCCTTGTCATATAAAAATTATTTGAAAAACTGGATATGTGAAGGCTGATAAAGAAAATATTGGGGGGCAAGTGTAGGAAAAGGAGCCAAGATGGCAGAGTAAAAGTACAGACTTACCAGTGCTCTACCACCGAACCCAGCCAAATACCTGTAAAAGTGACTCTAAACAAATTCTGGAGCTACAGAACCCACAGAATGATGGAGTGAAGCAAGTCTCTAGTCCAAGACAGCCTGGAAGGTCATCAGGAAGTGTCTATCATGTCACACTGGGAGCAGAGCATAGTCCAAGCTGGGCTATGTTGGCACAAACAGTACTTGAGCAGGCCTTGGAGGGACTGAATCTCTCATACCTGTGTTGGTTTCCATACTTCACAACCTCAAAATACCAAAGATAAATTGGAAGATCAGTGGAAAACCCCTGTGGGACCTAGGTGAGAGAGCTGACTAGTCGGGTCCCAGCCCTAGGGAGGTGGAAGGCGTGGAGGAGCCAGCAGAGGAGGAACCCTCTGCAAAAGCAACAGGGGAAGTGGTAGTAACTGTTTCTGAAGCTCTAGACCCACAGATTATGGGATGAGGGATTGAGCAACTGACAGTACACCACCCACCCTCACTGAAAGCAGAGAACTACTTTGACAAAGAGCTCAAAAGTCAAATTAATAGCTGGGAAAATGAGCAAAAACTGGAAAAAGAAACAGACTATAGAATCTTACTTTGGGGACAAGGAAGACTAAAGTATACAAACAGAAGACAACAAGGTCAAAACTCTTACATCTAAAGCCTCAAAGAAAAATATGAATTTGTCTCAGGCTTAAAAAGGATTTTGAAAATCAAGTAAGAAAAGTAGAGCAAAAATTGGGAAGAGAATTGAGAGTGATGCAAGAAAATCATGAAAAATAAGTCAACTGCTTTCTAAAGGACACTCAAAAAAATGCTGAAGAAAATAACACTAAAAAATAGACTAACCCAAATGGCAAAAGAGATTCAAAAAGCCAATGAGCAAAATACCCTAAAAAGCAGAATTGGACAGATGGAAAAGGAGGTCAAAACCTCACTGAAGAAAATAATCCTTAAAGACTAGAATAGAACAGATGGAAGCTAATGATTTTATGAAAAATCAAGAAATTATAAAACAAAGCCAAAGGAATGAAAAAATAGTAGACAATGTGAAACATCTCGTTGGAGAAACAACTGACCTGGAAAATAGATTCAGGAGAGAAAATTTAAAAATTATTGGATGGCCTGAAAACCATGATCAAAAAAAAGAGCCTACTCATCATCTTTCAGGAAATTATCAAGGAAAATTGTGCTGATATTCTAGAACCAGGGGGTAAAATAAATATTGAAAGAATCCACCAATCACCAAGAGATGGCAAAAAGAAAACTCCTAGGATTATTGTAGCCAAATTCTAGAGCTCCAAGGTCAAGAAGAAAATATTGCAAATAGTCAGAAAGGAAATAATTTAAGTATTGTGGATAACTCAAGATCTAGCAGCTTCTACATTAAAGGATTACAGGGCATGGAATATGTTATTCCTGAGGTCAAAGGATCTAGGATTAAAATCAACTAATATCTCTTTCAATTGTCACAACAACCTTGGGACTTAGGTGCTATAGTTGAGGAAATATAGACAGATGTTAAATGACTTGCTCAGAATCACACAATTACTAAGAGTCTAAGACAGGATTTAAACTCGTCTCCCTCACTCCAGACCCACCATTCATTGTACTACCTAGCTGCCTCAGAAAATGATTAAATGCTAAATGACTCTCTTTGCATCCTCTTTGAATTCTTAATGATGATATTTCTCTCACCTGGGTTCTCTTTCCATCTTTTTTCTACTCTGCCTTGGTTATTTTATTTTTTTGGTAGTCACTGTACTTTCTTGAAAAACATTGATCTATATTTTTCTTCACAGCTTGAACTGAACACAATATAAACCAGTTTAAAAATAGAACAAAACAAAATAAAACCCCTCCTCAAATAGCCACAACCTCATCCCACCTTACTTCCCACCATGGCCCTTGACTGAGTTTCCATCTCCCCTTCACCTGGGAGGAAAGAACCAGGGGGTGAGTCAGAAGAGAGAAATCTCTTGTACCAGGAGGTCTGCCTCCTTTCCAGGCTCAAGAAGCGTCAGTTTGATCCACCTGGTCTTCGGGTGTTGGAAGGTGTGAGACAGAGAGACAGGGAAAGAAGAAAGAACTTAAGGAGAAAAAAAAAAGGCCAGCCTGCCCATGGCTCTTTCCTTGTCCCAAATATCAAGGTAAAAGAGAAGCTGTTGTTGGTAAGTTTGCTGACAATGCTATCTGGCAGAAGGACAAGATGACTAGAGGAGACATGGAGCAGAGAAAATAGACTTAGAATCACAGCAAGTCACTACATGAAGTAGGGCAGAGGTGGGGAGCACAAGTGGACCTGGAGAGGGGTGCTCTTATTACAGCTATGATCAATAATGGTAGTTGAGTCACTCCCCCAGCCCCCAGGCTATATATATATTTTTCCTAAAAAAAAAATCAAAGAATTGACCACATTGCCAAGCAACCATTGACACATTCACTCAAACTGTGGGACTAGAGCAGAAGAATGTGGCTAAGGTGGGGAGAGTGGTGTATTAGCACCAAATATTTACAGACCAGCTCAGGAGATTGCTCTAGGAATATGTGCATTTACAATTTACACAAGGTGCCAAGGGAGCAGGGACTTTCTCCTGTTCTCTCCCACAAGCCAAAACTTGGTAAAGCCAACTGCTGAGTATTTGGAAATAAAAAACCAAAGGATTTTGTAATGTTTTTCATCCCTACCTCATTTTATTCATCTGTCCTACCCCCAACCACTGTCTAGAACTCCCTTCTCTTCATTTCAAAGGCTACATTGGGTGGCATCACATTTTCCTCATGCCCACCTACCACCCACCACAACACGTCATGTTGGTAGTCCTTTAGACCTTTCACCATGGCTTTCAACACAGAACCCCAATGCCAGGCACATGTAAACATCTAAAGGGTTTGACTTTCCTATCCCAGGTAGGGACACTCTCCCCATTCCTCTGCAGTTTAACACTGATAGTTTATATTATCAGTTCTACAAAGATAACTCTCAAATCCACATCTCTGTCCTTGGCCTTTTCCCCAAACTCCAGTGCCTACAGTAAATACACACCTGTGTTATTACACTATAACTTCAAACTGTACTCCTCAAATGAGAGCTTCTCTCTGTGACCTCCCTCTCTGGTGAGTAATGATATCCTTTCCATTCTACCTCCATACCATGTTCCTTTTCTGTTCTTGCCTTCCTTGTCCCTGCTGTCACTATATTCCAGGCATGGAAGATGACTGGTGCAAGTTAGGTAACAGAATATGGAAGAATCTGTGCAAGGAAATACAAGGGGAGTTTAGCTAGACAATGGAGTACAGGTTGGGGAATGTTACTTATATCCCCAACCTTCACCTCTTACACACACACACACACACACACACACACACACACACACACACACACACACACACTTTGGTTGGTTTCAGCCCTACCATCCTTTAAAGTAGAGGCTCTTAGCTGGGGGTTTCTATAATGCTTTTCTTCATAATCCTACATATTTTATTTTATGCTATTACAAAAATATATTCTGAGGTGTCCATAAGCTTCAGCAGAGTGCCAAAGAGTTCTGTGACACAAAAAAGGTAACGAGCCCCTGTTTTAAGTCTAGCTCAAATTCCTCCTTCGGCATGAAGTTCTCCAGAGAGCTCAGAATTATGAATAATGTCTTCTTCCATAGACCTTCCAAAGCATTTCTTTTGAGTGCCATTAGGTTCTGTCCATGCTACATTTTGTACTATAGCTATTTGTGTGAGTGTGTGTGCGTGCGTGTGTGTGCGTGTGTGTGTGTGTGTCTGTCTGTCTGTCATATCTCCTGTATTCCCCCACCCCACTACTGAAGATAAGGTACTTGAGTGCAAAGACAGGATTCATAAGAATCTCTGTATATTTTTTCCTTGTCTAGTGCAGTTCTTTTGCACATAAAAGATGCAAATAAACATTTGCCAATTTGAATTTTTTTCAGAATTCAGACTAAGGAAAGCTCCTTTCTTTCTGCAAACTTTATATATGGAAAAAGATTAAGACTTGTTTAGCTTGGCCCTAGAAGAGAGAATGAAGGACAGGGGACAGAAGTTTCAAAGAAGCAAATTAAGGCTTGATCATAAAAATTGTTCCTAAAAAGAGGAGCCTTCCAAAAGTGGAATGGTCCACCTGCTTCCATTGCCAGTGGGTTCACCCTTCTTGGAGGTTTGCAAGCTTAAGCTAAAGTGTTTGTTGCCTTTTTTGTGGAGGAGATCCTTTTTCAGGTCTTGGTTGTCCCACATGACCTCAGAGTTTCCCCTTGCCTTCCAAAATTCTGTGGTTCTGTAACATGAGTCATCAGAGGAGGCCTTATGGGGGACATAAACCCTATGTTGAGCCCTGATAGAGTCATGTGGATTGGCGAAAAAAGTAGGGAATAGAGCATTCCACCGAGAGGGAATATAAGCAAATGTATAGGTGAGTTCTGAGTACTGTGAAGGGATGACCACCCCTTTGGCAATCTGGTGAAGTCTAAGTACCCCTTCTCAGAATGATGTTTTCAAATATATGATAAAATACATAGATTTATACAGGAAGGTAATTATATTAAGATACATATATCAAATTTAAAAAATTATGAACCTCCTGAAATCTACCAATGGATCCCCTGAAAAAGAACCCTAAGATAAAAAATCCTTTTCTAGGTGCTATGCTAACTAGCACTGGGCTATGAGTATAGTAACGGCCTCTGAAATTCAACGACATGTGACAATAAAGTTTTCTGACTAAGGTGACAGAACTCACACTTATCAAGGTCCCTCAAACTCTCCTACAGATAGGTCCTAGGAAAGAGGAGGTTTTACAGTTAACTACTGAGGAAACAACTGTTGCTGTAAACTTGATGCATCACCATTCAATCTTTTTGGCATTTCCTGAATCTCAAGCCTCATTCTCCTCACAACAGTAAGACTCTACCAAGTAAACATGTAGAACAGGATAAACATGTCCACAGAAACAGAGACTTCCAGGGACACCCAAACCCTGCAATCATCAAGCTCTGCTAGAACAAGAAAGTCCACTCTCTTCCTATTTCAGGATCATAAAGCTCTATACAAATAATATCATGGGGACCAATTTTAAACACTAGCAATAGAAGTCTTTTTTATTTCTTTTTTCTTTGACCCCTACAGGCACACCCTATTATAAAGAGAAAGAGTCTTGATTAAGACCATGGCTAATACTGGTTTGGCATCCAAGGCATCCTCCATCACAAAGCATCCCCTTCTAGTGACTTTCTCCCTAAGCTTCTGTTCAGTAATGAGATAGCTTCCATGGCCATGTGCTGTGGGGATGCTATTTCCTAGGGTCCTGTTAACATCTTTCTTACATAATTGCTCTGTGGAATGTCATTCCATACCACCATTTTACTCCCACACCCACGTTTCTGCTCAACTGTTTTTGCTCCAAGTGAAAAGAAATTTCTAATTATAATTGTGATTGGAGTTCTTGCCTTCCAACCCCTACTCTGTCTTCCTTGCTGTTCTTGCCACCATGCTACCACACATACCTTCTTTTCCCAATACGGTTTCCAGGGTTCAAGTATATGGATATTGCAGTAGGGGGTGTATTTAGTTTGCTTAGTGCCTTTGGTTACAATACAAAGATAATGAGGCCAAGGTTTTTGGATTTCATCCTGCCCTTGTCATCTCTTAGCTTCTCATAGAGAAAACAAGCAAAATAAACAACACATTGCAAAACTAGATATAATAAATCAACTTGTGACAACTCTCAAAAATGTCTTCCATTAGGAAGTTCACATGAGCTCATTCTAACTATTAGAAAAAAATGATAAAGACATGTTCAGTGTATCATGCACTGTATATTTTTGGGAGAGTACAAGGGAAGAGGTGGTAACAACAAGGTATTATCTCAAATATTTTTATTTAATATTTACATGTATTTTTATGACAGATAATTCCACTTTCTTTTTTCTTTTCTTTTATTCATTCATTCATTTATTTATTTGTTTGCCTATATATTTATTTATTTATATTTTCGGCATTCATTTCCACAAAATTTTGGGTTCCAAATTTTCTCTCCATTTCTCCCCTCCTCCTACCCCTAAACACCAAGCATTCTAATTACTCTTATCACCAATCTGTCCTCCCTTCTAACATCCCTCCCTTCCCTTATTCCCATCTTCTCTTTTGTCCTGTAGGGCAAGATAACTTTCTATACTCCATTACCTGTATTTCTTATTTCCTAGTAGCAAGAACAATACTCAGCAGTTGTACCTAAAACTTTTGAGTTCCAACTTCTCTTCATCCCTCCCCCACCCATTCCCTTTGGGAAGGCAAGCAATTCAATATAGGCCATATCTGTGTAGTTTTGCAAATGACTTCCATAATAGTCATGTTGTGTAAGACTAACTATATTTCCCTCCATCCTATCCTGCCCCTTGTTTCTTCTATTCTCTTTTTTGATCCTATCCCTCCCCAAGACTGCTCCCTCCTCCCACTACCCTCCCTTCCATTATCCCCCCTAACCCTGCTTATCCCTTTCTCCCCCACTATCTCCTGTATTGTAAGATAGGTTTTCATACCAAAATGAGTGTGCATTTTATTCCTTTCTTTAGTCAAACGTGGTGAGTAAGCTTCATGTTTTCTCTCTCACCTCCCCTCTTTTTCCCTCCACTGAAAAGTCTTTTACTTGCCTCTTTTATGAGAGATAATTTGCCCCATTCCATTTCTCCCTTTCTCCTCCCAATATATTTCTCTCACTGCTTAATTTCATTATTTTAAGATATAATCCCATCCTATTCAATTCACCCTGTGCTTTCTGTCTCTCTGTCTTTGTGTGTGTGTGTGTGAACCCTCCAACTACCCAGATACTGAAAACAGTTTCAACAGTTGCAGATATTGTCTTTCCCTGAAGGAATGTAAATAGTTCAACTTTAGTAAGTCCCTTATGACTTTTCTTTGGTGTTTACCTTTTCATGCTTCTCTTCATTCTTGTGTTTGAAAGTTCTGGTCTTTTCATCAAAAATGCTTGAAAGTCCTCTATTTCATTGAAAGATCAGTTTTCCCCTGAAGTATTATACTCAGTTTTGCTGGGTAGGTGATTCTTGGTTTTAGTCCTAGTTCCTTTGACTTCTGGAATATCATATTCCATGCCCTTTGATCCCTTAATGTAGAAGCTGCTAGATCTTGTGTTATCCTGATAGTATTTCCACAATACTTGAATTGTTTCTTTCTAGCTGCTTGCAATATTATCTCCTTGACCAGGGAACTCTGGAATTTTGCCACAATGTTCCTAGGAGTTTCTCTTTTTGGATCTCTTTCAGGAGGTGATCAGTGGAATCTTTCAATATTTATTTTGCCCTCTGGTTCTAGAATATCAGGGCAGTTTTC
>CM053769.1:192613348-192711463 GCA_028658325.1 Potorous gilbertii
TGATAGTATTTCCACAATACTTGAATTGTTTCTTTCTAGCTGCTTGCAATATTATCTCCTTGACCAGGGAACTCTGGAATTTTGCCACAATGTTCCTAGGAGTTTCTCTTTTTGGATCTCTTTCAGGAGGTGATCAGTGGATTCTTTCAATATTTATTTTGCCCTCTGGTTCTAGAATATCAGGGCAGTTTTCCTTGATAATTTCATGAAAGATGATGTTTAGACTCTTTTTTTGATCAAGGCTTTCAGGTAGTCCCATCATTTTTAAATTATCTCTCCTGGATCTATTTTCCAGTTCAGTTGTTTTTCCCATGAGATATTTCATATTATCTTCCATTTTTTCATTCTTTTAGCTTTGTTTTCTAATTTCTTGGTTTCTCAGGCAGTTATTAGCCTCCATCTGTTCCATTCTAATTTTTAAAGAACTATTTCCTTCAGTGAGCTTTTGAACATCCTTTTCCATTTGGCTAATTCTGCTTTTTTAAAGCATTCTTTTCCTCATTGACCTTTTGAACCTCTTCTGCCAATTGAGTTAGCCTATTTTTCAAGGTGTAATTTTCTTCAGCATTTTTTTGGGTCTCATTTAGCAAGGTGTTAACCCTTCATGCTTTTCTTGCATCTCTTTCATTACTCTTCCCAGTTTTTCCTCCACCTGTCTGACTTGATTTTCAAAATCCTTTTTGAGTTCTTCCATGACCTGAGCCCATTGAATATTTATTTTGGTTGTTTGGGATACAGAAACCTTCACTTTTATGTCTTTCCTTGATGGTAAGCATTGTTCTTCCTCATCCAAAAGGATGGGAGAAGATATCTGTTCACCAGGAAAGTAACCTCCTATAGTCTTATTTTTTTCCCCTTTTTTTGGGCATTTTCCCAACCAGTTACTTGAATTTTGAGTCCTTTGTCAATAATATGGTATACTCTAGGAATGTGTAAAATCTCAGTTCCTCCAAGGTGGCACAATCAAGAATGTACTGGTCTGGGCACAGAGAGGAATTTTTGTGCCCAGAATCTTAGCAAAAGTTCCTCTTCACAGCCACCTGGCCTCCACCAAGTCATCACTGGGGACTGATTTTCAGATAAGCTGGATGGGCAGAGCTGCCATTCAGTGTGAGACAAAAATCAGCTCCTCTCAGGGCCTCCACACAGGATGGAGGCAAGAATCAGCTTCTCTTTGCCCCCCGGGTTTTTACGTTCCAACAATGGATTGGCTGCTGTGCCTGCAATGTGGCCTTTGAGGTGGCTGCCTGCTGCTTGGAGCTATGGAAGGCTCTTCTCCCTTCCTGGCCAGTTGAAAAACCCCTGTCACTGACCTTTGGCACCTGTGGGATGAGGGATCTGGGAACCACTTCTCCTGGGACTGGGGTTTCTGTGACTGGAGATTCTGCCCTCCCCCCGCCCCGAGGGCTGTTCACAAGCCTGCATCACATGGCCAAGGCTAGGCTAGGTTCCAGGCTCTGCCTGCGGTGCAACAGATGTTTCCTGTAGGCCTTTCAGGTCACCCTGGGCTAGAAATCTCCTCCACTCTGTTGTTCTCCATTTCTGCTCTTCCAAAATTTGTTGGAGTCCCTCTCTACAGGTATTTTATGGGCTGTGGGGGGAATCTCTGCATATGTGTGTCTTTCTACTCTGCCATCTAGGCTCCACTCCTGATAATTCCACTTTCTATGCAATAATGAATCCCCACTCTTTCTAGTGTAAAGCAACCCAAAGAGGAGCAATTATCCAACATTTCCTGGGATTCATATTGCCCAGTCCCTACTCTCATAGGACCTTATCTTATTGAAGGAATGGGGCTGGACCAGGTGATCTCTTGAAGTGACTTGGGGTTGTTAGATCAATGGCTAGGCATGTTCAAGCTTGTGCATTTTCCCTATTTCTTCTGAGTGCCTGCCCCATGATCTTTGGAATAAGGCTGAATTGGAGTTTGTGCTACCTCTGAATGACCTCTGTCTATTTTCAGCAGCTTGGTTGGGATTATTTTCCAGAACCTGATACTTTGCAGGAAGGGAATGTCATTGTCTTTGAGTCAGGAGAGATGCATTCTTCCCAGAGGCTCTTGTCTCTGCTTTTTAGGGATGGAGTCAATGTGGGAACTGTGGTTTCTCAGTGACAAACTCATTTACTTTTAAAGCAAAACAATGAAGAATGTGACCGACTTGACTTTGTCATTGGATGTTCTCAGTACCAGCCAGGGTGGTATATCCAGGATCAATATGACTAATGGACACTGGCTCTTGGTGATAGAGTCAGTAAACAGGATAAATTATCACATTCCTTCTGTTTCATTGATGATAATTTCTTCTTACTGTCTGGTCCATGGTAGCCAAGATGTTGTTCTCAGTAGCAGCTGTCAAACCAATCTCCAGCCACCAGCTAGGAAGCACTTACTCAATACATCCAGTGTCAAAATTTGAGTTATCTTTAAGCCATTTTGTTCTCCCATATTGTTTTCTTTGGATGAGTAAAATCTCTATTATTTTGGGCAAAGAGACAGAATATGTACTATGAACAAACCATGTGTCTTTTAAATTTGACCTTTATTATGTTTTTATAATGAATCTGTGATATCCCTTGTATCCATTTTTTTATCCAAATAATTTTTTTGCACTAACCTCTCATTCTCTTGCACCTGCCTGAATACCTCATCATATTTTTCCAGTTACTTATCCAAGTTAAAATTAATTCACTCATGAATTAATTCAACAAACATTTAATACCCCCTAGGTTATACAGAAATGCATTTGCCAGGAATTTAAGGCCCTCTATGATTCCTCTTTCCCAATCTCCACATACAATATATTCCAGCTGAACTTAGTAACTGTCTTCACTCTAAACCTGGCCTTCCCTTCTGTATATTTTTATTTATACTGTGTCACATGCTTAGAATGTCCTTCACTGCTGTTTTCATTTGTGGAATTAAACTCATTTTTCATTCTAAATCAAATGTCATTTCATTCATGAAAACTTTACTGATTGTGCCACCTTCCTCATTGGACCTCATATGGATCTTTATTTTGGCTTTTTCCAATCCACTTATTATATAATATTGTTTATGGAAGTATAAAGAATATGTGTACCAAATTTCAGGAGTGCTGGCTTTACACTAGTACTTAGAGAGAATGACAGAGTAGTTACTTGGAAGTTTTATGTTGGGATAGTCACCAGATGGTCAGGTAAGCCCCAAACTGCCAGCCTCAGCAATTGCAAAGGCTCTAAGTCCTGAATATAATTCAATTATTTCTATACATGCATAGATGGGATTGATTTTTTTGTTAGTGTATTCCTAGGATCTTATCTACTCTATGATATGATTAGTCCTACTAATAGTTCATAATTTATCAAATGTCTCTAACCTCCAATTCCCACAGATTCTAATCTCTTTCCCAATTTCAGATGATTGAAAAGAATTACTCACTAAAAGACTATAGTTCGTGTAATGAATTAAATCAAAAGTAAAAGGAACAGGGTCAAAAACTTTAGTGACTTGAGTAAGCTACAGCCATTGTTATGAATCTGAACTATACTAGAGGTAGGGAACCTGTGGCCTCAAGCCACATGTGGACTTCTAGGTCCTTGGGTGATGCCTTTTGACTGAGTCCATGTTTTGCAGAACAAATCTTTTTATTAAGGGGGATTTGTTCTGTGAAGTTTGGATACAGTCAAAGGGCCTCACTGGAGGGTCCTAGAGGGTCACATGTGGCCTCAAGCCTACAAGTTCCCCACATGGCCAGATTTATGCTGTCCCTTCCGGTGGAATATTTAACTACCTAAACCTCCTAGCCCTTCATAAAACTGAATATTAGTTGTTCTATAATCTGCTCTAACCTGAAACTCTACTATGCATTCATATAGCCTTCTCCCTTTTCCATTCCTGGAATGTACTCTTTCTCTTGAGCTGTTGAAATATTTCTCTTCCTTTAAGGGCCAACTCAGGTGGCACCTCTTCTATGAAGCCTACCTTGATTCCCTGCCCCCTTCACCACTACCACCACCTCGTGGAAATGAAATCTCCCCCACCATGAGGTTTTAGAGAAATGTGACTGGATCTTTTTTGTCTCTATCACATTCTATGTTGTATTATCATTTATTGTACACATGTTGAAACCCCCTCTTTGTTGATAAGTTCCTTGAAGCCAAGGGTTATACTCGTTTCCATCTTTGGATCTTTAACAATGGAGAATAGGTCCTATCCATAGTGAGCCCTTAATAAATGTTTACTGAATTTAATGGAATGCTTAAATTAGAGCCTTTCTAATTTTTTAGCTTGTTGATTATTATGTATCACCTCCAAGTAATTGTAGTTTATTACCTACTTCAAAAAACACTCTCTCTCTCTCTCTCTCTCTCTCTCTCTCTCTCTCTCTCTCTCTCCCCACCTCCCTCTCTCCCTAGCAGTCTATGAACTTCAGCAGTCCCTAGTAACTATGTATTCAGGCATCCAATGTCACAGTTTTAGCTTTGACTGTGAAAGGGCATCTGGCAGTGATGAGCTCTATAGCTATATTACAGGCAAACATAAACTTGTGTTGATTTTTGAGTGTTCTGCAGTGGCTGGAGCAATATTATAAAATATCTTTAAAACTCTATCACTTGGAAAAAATATTTGAAATGTGCCTTATAGGTCCTCTTTTATCAAATGTTTAACACTGGGTTTGGCACTTTAATAGGCTGCCCTAGATGTTTGAGTGGGTATCTACATAAACTCTGATGGTTTATTTACAACTGTAGCTTTTAATGGAAATGTAAAATAATTTCTCTTCTGGGCAGTCCACATTTCATTGCAAGCACATCAACAAAATGTGAAATTCACATAAAATGTCAAGTCGCAAGTATCATGAAAGCTGGGAGAGGCATTGCTGCATATTTTAGATGGGCCCATGTATTTATGATGTGCGTAGGCATACTGTAAAGCCTAATATGGTAGTATTGCTCTATTGTAATAAAACAATGTGGTGTTTGAGAAGAGGGGGGGAAAAGGTTGTTGAATTATAGCAGTCATTGTACCTTGTTTCTCGTTATTGAAAATGGAATATGATTATCAAATGTGAGCAGTGTGCATTTTACACGCTTAGTTATAGATCTCACTTTTTATGTGTGCCTGGAATATCAATATTTGTTTTACTTTTAAGGAACATTAGTTACAAATACAATAAGTGTGTTTCATTTTTCATCTAGGATATGCTGTCTTCGGTTTTTGAGTCAGCACAGGCAATATATGTCTCAATGATTATTGATCTAAAAGCCAGTTGATACTAAGCAAGACTGGTTTGCAATAAGCCAGTGCATGAGCTGCTCCTGCTGTCTGAAACCCATGGAACTGGAGTGAGTCGCAATAAATAAGAGCTTAATTAAATTGCTCCTTGGCAGATTGCTGGACCTTCTTTCAGACTGGGCTTGGAACCCGTGGGGTCTCCTTTTCCCCTTGATGTATGTGTAGAGTTCTCATTAATGCTAATGGGAGCTATGTGCAGTAAGAGGAGGCTGACCCCACATTCTACTGTGTCAATGAAATACCAAAAAAAGGATTTTTGTTTCTCCCTTGGGCTATTCGGCAATGGATTAAAAAAACGATCCAGTCTGAGGCCTGAGAATATGAGGCATATGGCACCTAGCCTCTCAGCACTCTCAACACATGTTTAATAGAAGCAATAATGGTAACAACAATATTCCTAAAAATATATAAAAATGCCGTAGCGTATTTTCTGTGCTAGTTAGTTATAGATTGTAATTGTAGACCACGAGATTAGACTGTTAGCTCCCCTTGGAAATATCCTCTCTCTGTTTAGCTCATGTACATTTGATTACGGTGCTTAGTAAACCATAGAAACTGTGCTCCTAGGCTAGAAATGAATGAAAATGATTAATTAGATCTTTTAAGGTATTGCATTTATAGGAGGGCACATGTAGCCTTCAGCTCATTTGGGTTCAAAGCCATCTGAAAGATAGGAATGCTTGAAAATGAGGTAAGACAGGACTGCTAGGCACAATTTCAACTTGTATACTGCTATTGCTTTCCCCAGTATGTGTATTGTGGAGGAATTGTCAGTCTCATCTCTCACATATTCAATGTTATTCAATAGAAAAACATTTGTATTAAAATATATTTATATATAAATATATGACATCTCATATATAATATATTAAATATATTATATTGTTATATTACATAATATATAATATATATCAAATTTGGTATTTATTATATGCTAAGAAGTGTGTGACACATAGGAAATAAAAAGACAAACAGTCCTGTCTTCAAGGAGATTGGATGTATTTGGAGAAGGGAAATGAGGAGGATACAACAGGTACACAGATAAATAAATTCAAGGTAAAATTAGTAGAGAGAAATCGCTAACAATGAGGAGAAAGAAGGGAATGCTTCACCAAAGATGTAACACCTATCCTGCACCTTGAAAGAACATAGGTATTCTAAGAGACAGAAATAAGGAGAGAGTACTTTCTAAACATGGAGTGCAAAAGCACAAAGATAAGAGATGTAATATAGAGTTATGAGATAGATTGTATGTAATATAAAGCATGTCACAGGGTGCAATATGAAATGGCAGTGAAATGATGGATGGATGACAGATTGAGGCCTTTTTTAAATGCCAGGCTGATAAATGTATTTTTTTCTGAGGTAATAGGGAGTCACATAAGACTTCTGAGTGAGGGTGTGACACAGACCTGTGTTTTACGAATATTAATTTGGCAGCTGTGTTTAAAAGTTTTTACAAAGGAATGATTTTCTTATTTCTTTGAGTGTGTACGCACATTTTCTGGAAGCATGCGTTGTAACGATATGACAAAATAGGCATGTATTCCTACATTCATTCATTCAGTTATTTACAGTTGTCTCCAACACTTTGCAATCCCATTTTGAGGTTTTCTTGGCAAAGATGCTAGAGTACTTTGCCATGTCCTTCTCCAGCTCATTTTAGAGATGAGGAAACTGAGGCAAACACAATTAAGTGACTTACCCAGGGTCATACAACTTACACATGTATGAGGCAGATTTGAACTTAGAAGATGAGTCTTCCTGACTCCAGGTCTGGTGCTCTGTGCACAGCAATACCTAACTGCCCTAGAGTTATAAACATGCATGTGAAAAGTAATAGCAGTGGTGATTGTATTACTACTAAGAGTAGTAGTGTAGGGCATCCCCAGTCATCCTGATCTATACCTAGTCACTGGACCCAGATGGTTCCGGAGGAAAGAGTGAGACTGGATGACTTTACACAGCCCCACCTCACTTGAATCCAATTCATTTGCATGTCATGGCATCACCTTCCTGAAGTCATGGCCCTCCTCCTCTAGAATGAAGGACAAACCACAATCATAATGTGTGAATGTTAGTAACTGGACTCAACTGGCCAGTTCCAGTTGGCTAACACAGCTCCATCCTTCCTTCTTTCCTTCTTCCCTCCTTCTCTCCCTCTCTTCTCTCCCTCTGTCTACATAGGGAATCACACCCTTCCCTGCAGGTATTCTGCCCAAAGGAGTATAAATTTTGGTAGCTGAAACTGCATAAAATATCTTGGGGTTTAGGGGCTGGATTTCTTTTATAAGGACCATGTTTTAAACCCAAAGCACTCTGACTCTCATTGATTTGCAAATAGTATGTCCCATTTCAAGCCTCATTGATTGTTGTTTGGGCTGGGATTATTCCGAGTAAGTATAAAGAGTAATTGTTTCTGTTTTGGCCCAAAACCCTGGAGTCTTCCCCTCCCAGACTGATTTTCTTTTTCACTTGGTATTAGAGGCCATTCTTTGCCTCTAATCTTGCCTAGCCATAATTACTAAATGGGCATTGCTTCAGTCAAATTGAAACCTGGGGAAGACCTTACCTTAAAAAGGCTGAGGTCTTCAACTGCATCCAGTCATCTCTAGTCATCTTGCCACTGGACCCAAATGACTCCAGAGAAGAGGGTGAGTCTGGTGACTCTGCAATTAAATCGAATTCACTTGCAAGTCATGACATCACCTTCCTGATTTCATCATCCTCTTTGAGAACGAAGAGCAGCAGCATCAATGGGAGTGCTAACAGCAGCAGCAGTAGCCGTGGTAGTAATATATATTTATACAGTACTTTAAGTTTTACAGAACACCATGCTCACAATACTCCTGGGAAGTAGATATCATAAATATTATTGTCTTCTTTGGATAGATGAAACTAAAACCGAGGTAGGTTAAATGACTTATCTAGAATTTCTAGGACCATATAAATATTGCTGGCTAACTGTTATTTGAAGTAAGCTTATGTCAAGATCTAGGTTCAAGCATGGCTACAATTCCCTAATTCTGGACCAACTACCTTGGAGTTCATCTTTTGTTTTTATCGTTTGTTCGTATATTTTTGTTCATTAGCTTTTTTTCCCCTCATTTAATAGTATCTTCTTCCAATTACATGTAAAGATAGTTTTCAGCATTCACTTTTATAAGATTTTGAGTTCCAAAATTTTTTCTCCCTCTCTTCCCTCACCCCATCCCCAAGATAGCATGCAGTCTGATACAGGTTATATGTGTACAGTCATATTAACATATTTCCACATTAGTTGTGTTGTGAAAGAAGAATCAGAACAAAAGGTAAAAACCACGAGAAAGAAAAAACAAAACAATTGAAAAAAAATATGCTTTGATCTGCAGACTCCTTAATTCTTTCTCTAGATGTGAATAGCATTTTCCATCATGATTCTTTTGGAATTGACTAAGATCCTTGTATGGCTAAGAAGAGCTAATTCCATCAAAGTCAGTCATTGCATAATGTGACTGTTACTGTATACAGTGTTCTCCTGGTTCTGCTCATATAAGTCTTTTCAGGTTTTTCTGAAGTCTGACTACTGATTATTTCTTATAGCACAGTAGTATTCCATTACATTCATATACCACAACATGTTTAGCCATTCCCCATTTGGTAGGCATCCCCTCAATTTCCAATTCTTTGCCACCACAAAAAGAACTGCTATAAATATTTTTGTACATGTGAGTCCTTTTCCCTTTTTTTATGATCTCTTTGAGATACAGACCTAGTAGTGCTATTTTTTGATCAAAGGTATGCACAGTTTTGTAGCCCTTTGGTCATACTTTCAAATTGCCCTCTAGAATGGTTGGATCAGTTCACAACTCTACCAGCAATACATTAGTATCCCAGTTTTCCCACATTTTCTCCAACATTTATCAAAAATATGGAATGCTTCATGAATTTACATGTCATCCTTATGCAGGGGCCATGCTAATCTTCTCTATGTCATTCCACTTTTAGTATATGTGCTATCAAAGCAAGTAATACATTTTTTTAACAAATAATTGTATTTCAGTGCTGGAAAGGATCCAGGAGATCGACTAATCCAGTTTTCTCATTTTGAGGATGGTGAAACTGAGATATAGAAAGATGATGCATCTATATTGACCAGGGTCACAAACAAATAGGAAATGACAGATTCAAACTTGGGTTCATTAAATACAAAATCTACTACATCACTCCACTATCACCCTTAGTCAATCCTTCAATAAGCACTTAAGAAGCACCTACTATAGGTCACTTTTTTCAGGACAATACATATATGTATAACCACTCTTAGGCCCCACCCATACATGTGATTTGTCAAATCCAAAAGAAAAAAAGTCATCAACCTAAGTTAAAATTAAGTAAATTTCCTTGCCACAGTGGAAGCAAGCAACAGACATTGATTCTAAAGAGTCTCTCTAAGGTAAGAATGCCCAGAGAAATAACTCAAAATTTTAGCACACAGGGCGTAGTTTGCAAAACATCCCAGGGTTAGCTAATAGCAGGAAAATAAATCTCAAGTCATTCTTTTTAACTGAAAAGTTTAGTTTGTGGGAAGTGATACCTCATACTGTAGGGCTCAAGACTTAAGAGGTCAGAGACACAGAGGTCATGGAATCACTGATGGAGAAGCAACTGACTGCCAAGGGAGGGAGTAGCACAGGTGTTGCCAGGGAGGAGTTTCCAAGGTGGTGTTAAATCTTCCTATTTGAAATAATCATTCTTGCTAACTAAGTGACAAGCTTAATTGTTATTAATTGCTGAAGAAGTAAAGTGTTTATGGTACCCTCTAAATTGCAGCATCCAGAGAAGGGTCTCCATTGCCAACCCTACTAGTAGCTATTGGGCAAGCTATTGTTATTAATCATTTACACTATTAACTTGTTATATATTACTGTATTTCTATATTGTATATTAGTATATTTCCGACATGTCCTAAGAAGTTCATTTTCTTCTCATCCACCTTCCAGGAGTCAGTTTGGATAATGACATAATTCTTTCTAAATTGACAATACATATGTATAAACAAAAACCTTTTCCCAGATTTCAGCCTTAGAGTTCAAACTTAGAACAAGAACGAGTGAAAAGGTCTTTCAACAGGAGTCAACGAAATAGCCTTTTCTTCCTTAATTCCTTTAATCAGCTACATACACATCCTGCAAAGTAAAATGTGATGACCTTTAAGGAACTGGGCAAGTTCAATACAAAAATGTCCCAACAGAACTACCTGCTTTAATTATTCTGGTAATTTCTGCTCTAATTTGTTTGATTCCTCCTCTTGGCATGGCAAAGAAGTAAGGCACCCCAGGTCCTGAGCACACTCAATGATTCTTTATCTCGTTAATTTGCCTGCCTCTCCAGCATGGTATATCTGCATCTTTTGTCAGAGTAAATTATTTACTGCCTGTTGATCTTTGAAGATGTTGGTAAGAGTAAGTGACATTTATTATCTTATTTGAGCCACATAACAACCCTGTGAAGTAGGTAGTGCTGAGAACATAGTCTCCATTTTAGAGATCAGGAAGCTGAAATTCCAAGAGATTGAGTTAATATGCCAGTGGTCAGCCAACTAATAAGTAGATTTTGAGCCTTCATCTTGTTGGTTTCATGTAGTTCACTCTATTTTCTATGTAGCTGGGTGGATGGAGCATTGGATCTGGAATTTAAAAAGTCTGAATTCCAATCCAGCCTCAAACATTTATTTTTTAATAATGCAATAGATAGAATGCCAGGCTGTAAATCAGGAAGATATCTTCCTGTGTTCAAATCTGACCTCAGACACTTACTAGCTATGTGATCCTAGGCAATTGTCTTGGTTTCTCCATCTGTAAAATGAGTTGGAGAAAGAAGTGGCAGACCAATATAGTATCTTTGCCAAGAAAATTCTAAATGGGATCAGAAAGAGTTGAACACAACTGAACAATGACAAGACCCTGGACAAGTTATTTAATCTCTATCTGACTTAGTTCCCTCACGCACAATAATAGCAACTACCTCCCAGGACTGTTGTAAGGATAAAATGAGATAACATTTATAAAGCACTTTGAAAACCTTAAAGCATTCTACAAATATTAGGTATTATTATATGATACTACCTTTCTCCTCTCCCCCAAGATAATAATTAAAAATTGGAAAAATTCATAATTTCAAAACATTCCAAAAGTCACTCTCTCAGTGATGATACTCAGGTATTTGGAATGATGAGTCATGGATTCAAATCTAAGCTCTGATAAACTCCTAGTTTTGTGACTGTGAACAAGGGATTTCACTTTTCAGAGCCTCAGGAATTTGTGTCTCTAAAACTGAGATGATCGTAAAGTTTGAGACATCTACCATAAAGAGTTGTTGGAATGCAAGTGCCTAAAACTCTAGAGAAATGTAAATCGCATTTGTTTTTTCTCCCTCTCTTTACCTAGAATATCACTACTTTTGACATTTCTATTTTCTTGGGTTTTTTCTTTTTCTTTTTTTTCCCTTAAAACAATTTGAGTATATTGCTCTCAGCTCGGAGATTAGGTATAACAACCCCTAACATTGTATGAGCTCTAGAGTGATCATTTCTTGATGTTCAGGCAGAAGGTGGCTTTAACAAGAAAATAGCTTATGGTCATAGTTGCTTATGGAAGCTGTTTTAATTCTGCATCACCATATGATGAAATACCAAGTCTGAGATTTGCAGCAAACACCAAATTGTCAGAATTTGCCAGATGCCTTGAGTGGTGTTAAGTTTCACATCTCTGAGAGTCTTCAAGTAAAGGTTTGATCATCACTTGCCAGTGATATCCGAGAATGCTTTATGTATGCTTTGGGGATGGATTGGACGAATTCCCTGCAGGGACAGCGAGGTGGTGTGGTAGATAGAGTGCCAGTCCTGGAGTCAGAAAAACTCATCTCCCTGTGTTCAAATCTAGCCTCAGACACTTATTAGCTGTGCAAACATGGACAAGTCATTTAACCCTATTTGCCTTAATTTCTTCATCTGTAAAATGAACTGGAAAAGGAAATGGCAAACGGTTCCATTATCTTTGCCAAGAAAACCCCAGATGAGGTGACAAAGAGTCAGACATGACTGAAACAACTGAACAGAAACAAAAACCAGGTCAGAAGAACTGACAGTTAAAATTTAATTGTAAGCCTATCCAGAAAATCAGCAAGTACTATAGTTCAATTAATACGTAAGTATCGAAGCAGTTTTTGTTATTTTTTTAATACTTCTGCTCAAAAACATTCCTGATTCTCTCAATGATTAGAGAGAGACAGAGAGGCAGAGAGAGGCAGAGACAGAGAGACAGATGGAATAATAATTTCCCCCTTGTGTTACATTTTTGCTCCAAAAAGAACATGGTATTCAGTCTCTTACTTCTGAAAAAAAGAATCTAGACAATCATTAACAAATATAACTCCTAGAACCATAGATTGAGCTATTACTCCTGGGAATTGTAAATTAAATTTCAGGACTCTGATCAGCCTGCCAACTACAGAGATGATTGTTTTGAGTTATCCTGAGTTGGCAGCATAATTTACCAAAAATGCCAGGTATTTGAGTCTGTGCTTTGTCGCTAATCATGTGATCCTTTAAGAGTCTCTAACTTTTCCTGAACTTCAACTTCCTCATCTATAAAATGGGGACAATAATGTTTGTATTGGCCACCTCAAAGAGTTATTGGGAAGAAAGTATTCTGAAAACCACAAATTGTTTTTGCATTTTTTTCAGTGTTATTTTTTCTTGAAAATGTTGCCTTAAATATGTTGCCTAATTTAGATATAGAACACAATTATATAAAAATAGATATTCCTTACAATAAATAAGGTTTGAAAGGTTTTATTCAATGAAGTTATGGGCATTTGCGGGGAGGGGCAGATTGTTTATTTTATTTTGTTTTGTTTAGATAAACATCCCTATAATTTCTCATGGTACCTAGTTCAAAGTAAATACTTGTTGATTGATTTGTTAGAATAGGTCTTGCCAGATGCAAATGACAAATCATTTCTATGGGCAGAGAAAGCTTCTAGACTTTGTGTTTCCAACTTTGAGGGGTTTTTGTTTTGTTTTGTTTTGTTGAAAATTCTACTGTAACAGATGGGGCCAATAGAGAAAGCTATATAGAAGTTTCATTGAATATAAAATATTATTCACATATACCTAGAGATTATACTTTTATGCATACAGGGATGCCAACCTGTACTTGTACTTATTGAAAATACCAGGGATGAAACTAAACCCTCCCAGGAAAAGCCCTATTTGATAGGAGTAAACCCAAGCCAGATTGCATTAGAAGATAGAATTTCTTCTTTGCACCAAAGTCCAAAGTGTAAGGGAATGCTAGCACTTGGGGACAAATTGGAGAGTCCCATCCAGGGAAGGATGCACAGAATCAAAAGGCAGAGATATTAGCAAAATGATGATCAGATACATACTTCCAAGACATGGTGCCATCTTTTGTGGTAGCAGGAAGTATTCCTTATGCTGTTCTGGTTCTAACATGCTGAAGAACCTATGGGAATGAATGCCTGCCCTTTCTTGGATACTTATGACTGATTTCTATTCTCACCATATCTCAGAAACTCAGTCAGTATCTACTGTAACACTAAGAAAGAATGTTCAACTATAGAAATCCAGGTGTCGTTATGAAAAGTTTACAATGAAATCATGAAATGGTGTCATGATGGTGATTAGACTGGCCACAATAGAGATGGGGAGGTAGAAGTAGAGAAGTCATTGAAAACGGAATAATGTTATTTGGAAGGTGAATTATAAAGCTCAATCAATCCACACAAACCTGCTCCACAACCCAATGTATGTATCCCTTCTAGAATGTTTTAAACAGTAAACTGGTATGATAATGGACAAGCCACATAACCTCCCCAGACCTCAGTTTCCTCATCTGAAAAATGAAAGGATTGGATGGTCTCTGAGGTACCTTCTAGCTCTAAATCTGTGACTCCTTGACCATCTAATTTTCTCTTGAATATCTCTAATGATAAGAAATTCAATGGGCCCACCAATAAAGCTTATTCCATTTTTGAACAGGTCTAATTGCTAGGCAATTCTTTTTTTTAGACTGAAATCTGTCTCCCTGAAACTCAGTATCATGACTGGGAAGACCATCTAGTTAACAGTTCAGCAGTCCCGCGTACATCATGGGGTCATATTGGGCATTTCTGTTATAAAATATTGCTTCTAACTTTTTTTTTCTGGTAAAGTCCTTAGCTGTCACATCCAAACCTCTTTCATCCTGCAGATTATGATGTTCTCAACCCCATTAGCTCATTGATTATATTATCCAAGTCTCAACATTCAATTTATTGTGTCAGAAAAGGATACTAAAGATAATTTCAAGATCCTAGATCCAATCCTAAATTAGCTCAGGAAAGATAAGAAAAATAAGACAAACTCAAAATTGGAAGGAAAAAGAAAGCCAACCAATTGAACAAACATAGACTTCTCTGATCTATGACCACAAATTATGCCCTTAACCAGTCAGAGCCTATAAATCTAGACTCTAACTCATATACAATGTAAAGTGTTTACAATTCATGGAGTGGTTTCACCAAATGAGATAATGTATCTAAAGTGTTTCTCAAACATTAAAGAACTATCCAAATGCCACTTATTCTTATTATTTCATTCATCTCATGTTTATGTTCAATGTAGTTCGAATAGAAATGGTACCAGGGAAAATCGCTTTCCTACAGTATTGTCCTTTTATGTTCAGTGTTAGGTCAACTCTTGCAGAAATAAGTTATTGAATGAAAGTATTGAGTTACATGTTCATCTTCTATAGACATACTGAAAGCATTTTTGAAACAACTTCAACAATATTCAAGACAATGGGGATGAAATCTACATCTTCATATTCCCATATGGTTTTACCTCTTTTTGTATTCCTAGCACTTAGCTATACAATGCTTATCACATTGTAAATGCTTAATAAATTTTTATTAATTTGAGTCTTTGGTTATATCTCTATATTTTTAAAGTTTTTTAAATTAATTCCAAATAACATGGAGATTATGAATATTTGGTATGGTAATGTCTAATAAAAACATGGTTCATAGATTTTTATAGATTAATGTTTTGTCTAGACTATTTTTGGCAACAGCTTTGTTGGTAATAATTCTCTTGTTCCCAGACAGTTTATTTTTTGAATTTTCAAACATAATTTTGAGGCCTATATTTGGAGTTCAAGGGTTTCTTCTCTGTTAATTTATGAAGAAGGAAGCTTCCAGTGTATAATTCCAACTACCAGATTGTCTTTCTATGTTCAATAAGTTGACTCCCTAGATATTGACTCCCTAGAATGATATGTTGTATGTTTTCTGCTCTTTTCTGCGTAATTCAGATTGATTAATAAATTCAGGTTCCTTAAGGATAAACATTCTGTAGTATTTGGTAGTGATGACTTGGTCTTATATCACTGATAAACATTGATCAAATTCATACAACTAAGTCATTTATTTGATTCATATCCACATTTTGTTGGTTGAGTTCATGTGGAGGTCACCCTTTTAGGGCCTCCTGATTCCGCTCTTGGATCTTACTTTTTATTTTCCTTAGACTCTATGCAGAGGTAAATCACCTTCAGTTGCATTCAGTAAATCAAATGGAGCGTTCCTAATGTCCATCTTTTTTATTAGTCTGTAAAATGATGTCAATTTATTCCAGACATATCTCTGCAAGTTTTTACCTTGTTCATTTTTCTTCAGTTATGACAAAGAACATTTATCAATCATCTTCTTCCTTTTTGACAAGGAAATATTAATCTTTTTACTGTTGCTTTAAGGGGAAGTAAGCCTACATTTGTTATTGTTCTTATTTCACAAAATTGTGGGGAGTAACCCTATTTTAGAGATGAAAAAACTAACATCATTAAGATTGTATGACTTCTCCAGGAATCACATAACAAGTAACATAAACGAGACCCATATACTACATTTCAAAGTCAGCATGCTGTCAATTATACTGCACTAGGTAAGTGATCATTGGCGGCTCGGTGGAAATTCATCAATAGTAGTAATTTAGGGCCCATGGCCATGATGAAATGGTGGTGCTATCACCTACTGATTGGGTAAGCTAGGATACACCACTGTGAGGAAAGTGTTAACTTGGTCACATATCTTGTAAGGTATTGGAATCCGTCTGTTATTGCAACTGTTAAAGAACTAGAACTATGACATGTTCTCTACAAAATATTATATTTACTTTGAACAGAATTCAATAAAACTCAGATACAGTCAATCTGATTCTACCTATGCTTGCTCATGCATAAATGTCACAAATAAAAAATTATGCCTACGTCACTGTGATTTCTATTTATCTGATCTCTTCAATCCAGCTTCACTCAGCTCCTTGCTATTTGTCAACCAGATACTTCATCTCTTAGCTCTGGGCATTTTCCCTGGCTGTCCCCCCATGCCTGGAATACTCTCCCTCCTTATCTCTGCCTATTATCTTCCCTGGCTTCCTTTAAATCCTAACAAAAATTTCATCTTCTACACAAAACATTTCCCAAACTCTTTTAATGTGAATATTTTCCCTCTCTTAATTATTTCCTATTTATTATTTATGCAGTTTCTTTGTATGTCTTTGTTTGCTCATTGTCATGTTATGAGCTCTTTAAAAGCAGCAGCTGTCTTTTGTTTCTTATTGTATTCTGTATGCTTAGCACAGTGCTGGCACATAGTAGGAACTTGTCTCCATATAAAACTGACTGTAATCTCTCTTCTGATCTCTTGGCCCACATTGCCAAGGACTTCAGTAGGTCTAAAGTAGAACTTAATACACCCCCTCGACTCATTCCTTTCTCCATATTTTTTTAATATAGATACTATGATGGAGTCATCATTTACTAATTTCCTTCCTTCACAGTCCATATCCAAAAAGTTGCAAAGTTTTGTCAATCCACATCCACAGTATATTATCATACTCAGCTTCTTGCTGTTCTTTTCCCACTAAACTCCAACTTCATGACATTGCTCTAATAGTTCACCAAGCCTGAGAATGGTCTTTCTTCTCACCTCTTAGAGATGCTTTGTCTTTCTTCAAGACTGAGTTCATCACCTTGGTCTAGCTAAGTACTAATGCTTCCCCCCTGAGATTATTTTCCATCTATATACCTAGTTATTTACATGTTGTCTCACCTCATTAGACTGTGAACTCCTTGAGGTCAAGGGGACTTATTTTTTCCTTTTCTTTTTGCCTCTCTTTGAATCCCCAGTCCTTAGCAAAGGGCCTGATACAACTACTAATAATTTCTTGTTGACTGACTGATATCTCTGTCCCTCTAACAGTAAGCACCCTAACATACACAGGGCATCCTGCTATCACAGGTTGTTAGATCTGTATTCATAAAATGAAAGGCAACTTTTAAGGGGTTAACAATCACTTTAATCCAGCACATTCACCTATTTCAGGGGAGGCAGCACCCTGAACTTCAAAGAAAAGACTGAGAAATTAAAAAGTCAATAGGCATGGCTTCCTCTGCCTGAATTCAACAGACAATTGGACCCCCACTGTCTGACCACAGTTCCTGAGAGGGAAGCATGACATCTATGTTCTTAGAACTGGGGAGGCTCCTTAGCAGCTTCCCAGAGTCCTCATCTGGCATTCAAATCTTCTTGCAAAAACTAAGCTCCAAAGTAAAACCTCACCCTCACAGTATTTGTACATTTTTTTAGAGCCAAAGGGCATAACCTTCTGACCCAGTGCCTCAATAGAAAATAAAGGTACTTGGGACCCTGCTATAAAACTTCCCTAATCAAGCTTCCCGTAATGGGATGGCCCATCAATGGGTGGGAAAGATCATTCCCAGTCACATTCAAATAAAGGCATTATATTTATTGATTATACTAAAACAAAAACAGCACAAGATTCTATTTTACTTGCCATTACAGTCCCCCTTATTTTCTATTTATGAGGATAGTTACCCTAATTGAGACTCTTATCATATCTTCCCTGGGTATTATTGAAATAACCTCTTATTTTCCTTGCTTTCCTTCTCTCACTTTTTCTATCAATCCATACAGTGGCTAAATAATTGCCTTTAAAAGTACGTCTCTTAAGTGGTTTCCCATTATCTCTAGTAAAACTACAAATTCCTCATACCCTCAGCATTGACATCACTCTGTTTCAGTCTGGCTTCAGTTCACCATCATAGACATAATTCATACTTCACCCTATTGTGCTCTGCATTCCAGACAAATCAGCCTACTAGTTGTTCCCTAAACATAGAGATCTATGGGCCAATTACTGAACCTTCATATAGTCATGGTTAGAATATTTGTCCTCATTACCTCGATTTCTTATGATGTTAAATTTCCTTCTATGCTTATCCCACATGCTACTTCCCTAATACTCCCCCCAATATATTAACTTTCTTTCCTCAAATGACTTTTCTGTTTTTACTTATCTGTGTACATATTCTATCCTAACAGTATAAGGTAGCTACTTGAGAATGAGGACCATTTGTCTTATTTTCTCAGTACCCAGCATTGTACTTTCCCTATATTCATGTATATTCAGTTGTTTAAATTAAAATAATAATAAATCTGATGCATAGTTTTCCTGCGACCACAAGTGTTGAGAGAAAAGGATTTTTCACATCTGTACTAAGTATAGAGTTGTAGCCTACTAAATGTCCATATATACAGAGAACAAAGATTTTTTAAATAACTGGCGATCTTGGACTTCTGTTATACTCTGATTTCTGGAAGACCTTGGATCTAGACTTGGGATCATTGTAACCTCACATGTCACTTCTCACAGTTTTAAAAAGAGAATAAATGCCCGGTTCTCACTATGGTTTGGGGGATATCACATTGAACCATCCAGTGTAATAATTACTGTATCTATAAAATAAAGAGATTCCAGGTGTTAAGCAACCAGTCAAACAAAGAATGATATAGAATTTGATATAGAAATTAATAATGCAAGTAGATTAAGAAGTGACATGGTATAATGGGAAAAGTATGAGATTTGGACTGAGAAGATGTGACTTGTAATCCTCCCTATGCTACATGTTACATAAATGACTTTGGGTACAACATTTCAATTCTCTGGGTTTTAGTTTCCTCATCTGAAGGAGAAAAAGTAGATCAGGGATCAAACCCTACCTCTGAGCTTAGCATCTATATATCTTTAGGCAAATCAATTAATTTTCCCATGCCTCAATTTCCTCATCTTAAAAATGAGGGGATTGGACTCATATAACTCCTGAGTTCCCTTCCAGCACTATATCTAAGATAACATGACTAGATAATAGCTGGGATTCCTTGCTGCTCAAAAAAAGGAAATCTGATTTCATGAATAGTATAATTGTGAATAGTTGTTTCCATAGAGCTTTGACTTCAGTATTTCATTTCTCTGGACCTTCTTACAGAGCTTATTTAAATAACATGTTGCTGTAGTAGTTTCTCCTATTTAATATGATTTCACATTAGCCAGAAAAGAGGCCCCAGTACAACATTTGTCCAACACCTGAATTGTGAGTTGGATTTCTAACTGGGAACCATAAAAACATTTGCACTCTGCATGCTTCTGGCATTGTGCACTGTCCTTCACATTCATCATAAAAGTCTTGCCAATCTTCTCAAGTTCAAGCACAAAAATCTATTGCATTCCCACAGGGCAATCAGAAGTTCTTTGCACTGAAGACCAAGAACTAGCTATAACCAAATTATTTATTCTGATATCTGTGCATGTTGGATGAAACCAGTAGTGAATCTATAACCCTGCTGTCACTGGTTCTGAATTTATTCTGTGCCTAAGTATCTCTCTTTTTAGCAGTCAGGTCAGAATTCAGTCATCTTTCCAAGATACATTCATTTCCTCATTGGAAATGACTAAGTTAGCCCCAGGGCTTATTAAACATGCAAGTCTTTTATGCCATAGATGTTCCTTGAGAATCTGACCTTTGGGGCCAATGCTGATGCCGTCTTCCTGCTGCATATTGTGTGGTAGTAAATACTACTCTTTGTCATGGAAAGCGCACATTTGGTTTTGACTTCATATGCTTCTCCTATTATAGTATGAATAAAAATAGCTTGTGACTTCTGGAAGGGCAACCTCCTAGAGGAGGCATAAGATTTCTCTGTCACCTTGTAGTGATGTCCTATCACTTTGAATGGACTTATTATTAGCCAGCTCCCAATTTGCCCAGAATCTAGCCTTTGAATTTGGTTGTTGGAACAATTAAAAAGAAACAAATAAAAATATGAAATGACTACAACAACGTAAATCCAAAGAGCAATCACAAAGCAATTGAATGTTGCAAAATTACAAAACCATCTCAAACACACAGAAAAGCTCTGAGAAGACACCTCCACCCTCTCCTTTGTAGAGCTGAGAGGCTTTCAGGAATGGAACTGCAGAGGTTTTCAAGTTTTTTTTAATGTGTTGATCAATTTTGTTAATTGCTTTTACTGTTTTTATTTTTTCCTTCCTTTGGTTTTTTTTTTCCCTTTAATATTCTTTTTTTATACATAAGGCTTGGGGGGCAGGGGAAGAATACAAAATATGTAACAGTGTTACAGAAATAATAGCCATAGATAAAATAAATAATATCCATAAAAATGTATGAGGAAATCCAGTTTTCTTAAATAATTATCAACTTATTTTCTTTGTTGTTTCTTATTTCTATTTTTTTCTGGTTGTTATGTGGTAAGATAAGTGAAAAGAGAACTAAAACAATTCAGTTTCAAACTCTAGCTCTGACACCTGTATCATGGGCAAAGTCACTTAGTTCTCTTAGGTGTACTTCTTCCTCTGTTGCTGTTTCCCTCCCTGCTTGATTATTTTTCTTTGCCTCGTTAAAGGGACCATCCCCTGACTACTTCTTAACCAAGCCTACTCACTGAATGGAAGTTACCTCACCCTAAGTGAGTACTGAATGGGCCCTAAAGGACCCAAGTTCTCCCAGTGCATCCTCGGTCATCTCCAGTCATCCTGAGGAATATGTGGTCACTGAATTCAGATGGTTCTGAAGGAGAAGTGAGGCTGGTGACCTGCACCGCCCTCCCTCACTCAAAACAAAGTCAAGTTCAAGTCATGTCATTATTTCTCTGATGGTATGGTCTTCTTCAGCAACAAAGGATGAGCACACTTCTTCCTCTACAAAATATCGCCCAAATTCTCCTTTAAAGCCCTCCTCAGCTCAAAATCCTATGCTCCTAAGAGAGACATTATGGTATAACAGAAAGAGTAATGGAATTTTAAATAGACTTGTATTCAAAACCTTGTGTTCAAATACTGGTAATGACATTTGCTGCCTTTGTGCTTCTGATTTTCAGTTTCTTCATCAGTGTAAAAAAATCTAATGCTGATATTACCTATTTCATGGAGTTGGTGTGAGGAAAACATTTTATAAATCTCAAGAAACTATTAACATGTAAGCCATTATTATTCCAAGTAATACAGGCAAGTGAATGTGGTCCGTATTTCCTAAGAATAATTTTCTATTAGTAATTTAATTGAATAAATAGTTTATAAATAATTACTCCTGCATCTAACTCTAAGAAAAATAGAGGAGTACTCAGTCAACAAGCTTGTATTAAGCACTTGCTATGTGCTAAGTACTGTGTTAAGTTTTGGGAATTTAAAGCAAGTCAGTGCCAGGCGTGTAGTCAAGAAGATCTGAATTCAAATTTGGCCTCAGACACTTAAAACTTGTGTGACCTGGCAGGTCACTTAACCCTGTTTGCCTCAGTTTCATCGTATGCCAAATGAGCTGAAGAAGGAAATGACAAACCACTCCAATGTCTCTGGCCAGGAAAATCCCAAATGGGAACATGGAGAGTTAGGTACAACTGAAAAAAAATGACTGGCAACAAAACAATAGTCTGCTCTTAAAGAGTTTACAGTCTACAATATGCAAAACACTATTTACAAGTGAGATATTTAGAAGATAAATTGGGCTTAGTCTCAGAGAGAAGAGTCTGAGATTAAGGAGGGCTGGGAAAAGCTCCTTGCAGAAGGAAAGGCTTTAACTGAGACTTGAAGGAAGCCAAGAAAGCTAGGAAAAAGAACTGAAGAGGGCCAGATTTTTAAGCATGGGGTAAAACCATTGGAAATGTTACAATACATTTAAAAAGTGGCAAAGGTTGCAAAATAGAAACACAGAAATAAAACACATTCTCACTAAATGCAGTTGTTAACATCTTTGAATTGCAGAGTCCCCTGGAATTGATGAGATAGCACCTATTAGAGCTATTATGAATTCATTATCAGGTCTTACAGTGATGTGAATTCATCTTTTCGATGGAATTAAGCACATTTAAAGGAACATACTAGTACCAAAGGACCAAAAGGCAAGTTATTCAGTTTGGAAAGATTATACCTAATGTGGGGTGTTAAGGGGACACAGGAGAAGGATAAGGAAAAAATAAAACAGTAATGGGTCACATAGTTTTCCTAGAATTTTATATATAGGCTACCTAATAGGTTGATTTCTGGCCTACTTTCTTTCTGCCTTTGTGTTTCATGCAGATATTTTCATGTCATTATGGGTGCTGTGGAAAATGCACTCAATGAAGGGTCAAGAGACCTCCCTTATGAATACTCCTGGGTCTGTCACTTTCTCCCTATGTGACCTTCTCTCTGGCCCTCAGTTTTCCCATGTATAAAATGAGAGTGTTAAACTAGGTGGTCCAAGAAGTTCTTCCCTATTGTAATCACATAGGTGAATGAGAAGGTAAGTGTTGATCATTGAAGTCCTATTATACTCCTGTCAAGGCATGGGCACTATGCTCTGCATTTTGGTGTGGGAAGAGTAGAAGTGCCCCCATCTGCCTCTTCATTGATCCCTTTTTTCCTGAAGTCTAATCTCAAGATACTGCATTTTAAGAAGATATATACTGAGGATTGTGTCCAAGTATCAAGTGATCATATATGAGGTATAGTTGGTCTGTTTGCCAAGATCCATTGACATGAAACAGAATAGATGATAGTCTCTATGGTGGTTTCAGGTCTTAGTAAGAGGTGGAACTGAGGTTTTAACAGCCCATTGTTGTATGTCTTTGGAAAACAGGATTAAACTTCTTAGTCATAAGAAATCATCCAAAATAGAAAGATATGAGTTCATTGACCAAAGCTGACCCAAGACACCAATTAGAAAAGGTTTCTCCGGTATAGCCAGGTTTGGAGGGGTTTTCAGATTAGTGATCCAATAGAAAGAAAGAAAAGTAAAATGTTGTACTAAAAAAGCTGACTATAGCAGTAAGACAAGAAAAATAAAATGAAGGAATAAGTATGGGCAATGAGAAAATAAACTCACTTTTTGTAGATGATATGATGGTATATTTAGAGAACCCTAGAGAATCAACTAAAAAAACTAGTCAAAACAATTAAAGTAAAGTTGCAGGACATAAAATAAACTCATACAAATCGTCAGCATTTCTCTGTTTTATAAACAAAACTCAGCAGGAAGAGGTGAAGAAATTCCACTAAAATAACTTCAGACATAAAACACCAGGGAATCTACCTGCCAAGATCTGTATGAATAAAATGACCAAGTCTTCACACCAATACAGATCTAAATGATCTGAAAGATATTAATTGCTCATAGGTAGGTCAAACCAATGTAATAAAAATAGCAGGACTGCCTAAATTTGTTTATTTATTCAGTGCCATACCAAACTACCAAAAAAATACTTTATAGAGTTAGAAAACAAAAATAATGACAAAATTCATCTGGAAAAGCCAAAACTTATCAAGGGAATCAATGAAAAAAATGGAGGGCATCTAGTACCCTTGTTTCTCAAATTATACTCCAAATCATTAATCACTGAACAAATTTGTTACTGGATAAGAAACAGAGTGGTGGATAATGGAATATATTAGCTACACAAAATAAAGAAGCAAAGGAAAACAGTAGCCTAGTATTTGATTTTAGCTATTGAGAAAGAACCGTTTGACAAAAACTTCTAGGAAAAAATTGAGAAGTATTCTGACAGAAATTAATCAATATCTCACACGATATACCAAGATAAGCTCAAAACAGGTACATTTTAGACCTAAAGGATGAAATTCTAAGGAAATTAGGAAAACATGGAATAAATTACTTGTCATATCTTTGGATTTTGGAAAAATTCATGATAAAACAAGATATAGAGAGTTCACAGGAGATAAGATGGGTAATGTGGATTACATAAATTTTAAAAGTTTTTGCACAAACAAGACTAATTTAGCAGCCACAATTAGAAGAAAAGAAATGGGGGAAAATATTTACAGAGAGTTTCACTGATAAGGGTCTCATTTCTCAAATACATAGGGAACCAAGCCAAATTTATAAAAATAGGAAGCATTCCTTAATTAATAAATGGTCAAAGGATATGAATATACAGTTTTGAGAGGAAAAAATCAGAGCTATGAACAGTCATGAAAAAAATGATCTAAACAACTAATAATTACAGAAATTCAAATGAAAACAACTTTGAGTTACTACCTCACACCCATCAAATTGACCAAAATGATAGAATGAAATGAAAAATACTGGAAAGGGTGTGAGAAAATGGGTACACTAATTCACTGTTTGAGAAGCTGTGAATTAAATTAGTGTAGCCTTTCTGGAGAAAAATTTGAAACTACACCCCCCAAAACTACAAAAAGTTGCATACCCTTTGACCCAGAAGTACTGATCCTAGGTCTGTACCTCAAGGACATGAAAGAAAAAGAAGAAAGGACCCTCATGTACAAATACATTGGTGGCAAAGAATTGGAAACAGAGGAGATGCCTATCAATTGGGGAATGGCTGAACAAGCTACATAAATGTGACAGAATACTAATATGTTGTAAGAAAAGATGAAAGGGATAGTTTCAAAAAACCCTGGGAAGATATATATGATCTGAAACAGAATAAAATGACTAGAAGCAGGAGAACAAACTACACAGTAACATTAATATTTTAAAGCAATCAATTATGAATGACTTAGTAACTCTGATCGATAAAATGTTCCACCACAACTCCAAAGTATTCATGATGTAAAATGCTATCCTCCTTCAGATAGAGAACTGATGGACTTAGAGTATAGACTGAAGCACACTTTTTTCTTTTTCTCTATTTTTCTTCCTTTATAGGGAGTTGTGTCTGAATATGGCTAATATGGAAATATATTTTGCATTCAAATCATATCATATTTCTTATCTACTCAATAGGTGAGGGTGGAGATAAATGGAGAGAGAGAGAGAGAGAGAAACTGAAAATGAAAAGGTGAGGGTGGAGATAAATGGAGAGAGAGAGAAACTGAAAATGAAAAGAAAATTTCTTAAAAATAAAATATCCTACCAAAAGAAAGAGTAAGGAGAATAAGCTATTCTGTTTCCTCTACTGTCTAAATCACTGATTATCAATCAATTGTTCAATCAATCCACACACATTTATTAGTGCTTCTATATGCTGGGCATTGTGTTAGATTATATGAATACAAATAAAAAGAATGAAGCAATTACTACTTGCAAAGAATTTTATTTTATCGTAAAGATAAGAAGTATTTCTTTAGAATTTCTAGGATACAACTGAAGAATGATAAACTAGTAGTAAGAGGCTTTAGTTTCTACTCTTAGCTCTCTTAGCTTTGTGACTTTGGACAAATCTTCTAATCTTAAAGGGTTTTAGTAAGTATCTGAGGATAGAGTTGAACACACAAAGATAAGTCTTCCTGCCAAACATAGGATGTTGTATTTTAACCGTAGAAGTAATAGGGAATCACTCAAAGTTTTTAAGGAGGGGAATGACATAGGAAGTTCTTTGCTTTGGAAATCTTAATTGGGCAACTACATATTAGGGATATGAAGCAAAGTGGGGTTAGGCTGGACAAAAGAAATCTAAATAGAAGACCATTTTAATAGTCTAGGTGAGATGAAGTGAGTGCTAGATTTGGGATAATTGTGGTGTGAATGAATTAGATGAGGAGTAATGTGTAGATACTGAGGAGATAGAATCTATCGGACTTGTTAATCAATTGTGTGTGGGGGCTGGAACTTAGAGGAATTTGAGCACAACTACAGCTCCAAATCTAGACCTCTTTCCATTAAGTCACCATGCTTCACTTGCTATAACCAATCTTCTAATGACCAACTTCTCCAAACTTAATGAAACTAGACCTCAGATGAAACAGATCCATGATCTATTTTTATTTTTTGTTTTGTTCAGTTGTGTCTGAGTCTTCATGATTCTAAAGAACATAATGTCCATGGAGTTTTCTTGGCAAAGACACTGGAGTGGTTTGCCATTTCCTTTTCCAGTAGATAAAGGCAAACAGAGTTAAACGACTTGACCAATGTTAAAGCTAGTAAGTGTCTGAGGCCAACCTTGAACTCAGGTTTTTCCTGACTCCATGCCCAGTGCTCTATCCACTGAGCCATTCATGTAACTTTCCTTTAGTAGGATTTACTGAATTCCATGATCCATTAGTACGTAACATAAGGTCACTGCTATGCCATCATTGAATCCTGAAGTCAATTTTAGCGGAGGAAAAACTGATACCAAGCAAATAAATATGCTAATGGTCTTTGTAAAATAGTTTGCTTTGTTTGCTCCCCAATCTCACCCGCTATTTCCTCAAGGAGAGGCTCAATGACCACTTAGAGACACTGGATATAAGGTATCAGCTACAGTTGAACTAGCTTGCAAGAAAAAGTACTTTTCTATCCTGAGTTTCTGTGATTCCATAGTCCTTCCCTCTGACTTGCAGTATAAATTTGCTCAGAAAACCTTCTCTTCACAATAGTATGAAGATACACTATCTAGTCTTAGTTCAAGTCTAATTATCACAAATTAAATTAGCAGAATATGGTGATAATCTAATGAAAAGCTATAGTATCATCATCTTCATTTCCTCTTCTTCACTTTTTTATAGGCACTGCCTCCAAAACTTAGAGTATCCCTCATTTTTGCTTTGTCTTCCTGTAAGTCGTGTAGCAGACTTGCCTTCTAGCATATCTACAAGCGAAGTAAAAAAGGAGCATGTCTACTAACCCTGATTTTAAGAGACCAAACTGAGAGCCCTCTGCGTTCAATAATTTACTAATGGAGCAGAGGGGGAACTGAAAATGTAATCCAAATATTTTTAGCTCAAAGCAGTAGTTCCTATTTAAAAACAAAATAAAACACTGTCTCACTTGCATTGTAATTCAAGGAATACTGTAGATGTGCATAATAAAATGCTTGCCATTAAATAAGCATATATGTATGTATATACATAAAAATAGATATAAATATGTGTATATACATGTGTGCATATATATGTATGTATGTGTAATTATTAGACACCAAGAATACTTCACTCCAATTAGGAGCTTTGACACCTATTATTTTTTGTTTTTTTGTTTTCTGTTTTAAACTAAGAGAAAGAAAATGATGTGCTCCCTTGCCTAGGAAAGGTCTCACCCATTATTGACTGGTAATAAAGGAGTTTTCAAAAGACACTCAACTTCTGATACTTATTCAAGAGCTGGTGTTTGAACTGCAAGGATTGCTGACCTGCTGTTTAGTCCCCCTGTCACAAACTAAAGTAGAACATGATAGACCATGTCAGTCCATTATGTTTTCAATTCTACACCAGATGTCACTCTGGACCCCTAGCTGTCATTCAGTTTGTCTCTCTCAGAGGATGCTGTCTGGGCTCTGAGTAGGATGGCAAAGAGAAAAGAAAACTATCATTGGCAGATTCTTGATTAAAACTTCCTTCTCTATGATTTCATTCTGAGACGCTATGCAAGCATGGATAGAACACACTGGAGGATTTCCTCTAATTAAACAATGGGATGTCATTGTCTTCTGCATAAGAAATGGTTAATGGTTTTCATTTGGAATCACAGTGAGAGAGTGAGAAGAATCTGTCCTAATTATCTTTCATTTCCTTTTGATCCAGGCACTTGTCGATATTTCCTGTCACACAGAAAGTGTCCACATGACCCAAAGCAGCAGAAGAACTATTGTTTTACTATTTAGAGAGGACTCATCATTGTTGCTATAAATAGTATGTTGTTTCTGTTTCCTGTTGTGAATTTTTATTTCAGTCATGTCCAACTTTTTGTGACTCCATTTTCAGGTTTTCTTGGCAAAGATACTGAAGTGTTTTGCCATTTCCTTCTCCAGCTCATTTGGCAGATAAGGAAACTGAGGCAAATAGGGCTAAGTGACTTGCTCAGGCTGAATTTGACCTCAGGAAAATGAGTCTTTCTGACTGCAAATCTAGTTCTCTACCTACTGTGCCACATAATCGCCAATGTGACTAGGTACATAAATAAAGGCCTAATCTTGGGCTGATATGATAAATAGACTATGCTGAAAGAGAAATAGTTCCCAGACCAAAGAAGCTAATGATCCTGTCCATTTTCTGTCTTCATTGGATCACCTCATTTTTGCTGAAACCAAAGGACTGAAACAGGTTAGAATTTTACTTCCTGCATTCAGCACTAGGCACTATATTTGAGGAAGGACAGTGACAAACTATGACATTTCTAGACCAACATGGTGACAATGTCAAATACTATTCTCTTCCAGGATCTGTTAAAGGAACTGTGGGTGTTTAATATGGAGAAGAGAAGAATGAGAGGAGAGGATAGTTTTCCTTAAGTATTTGAAAGTCTGCCGTGTAGGAAAGAGATTAGACTGCTTCTTTTGGGTCCTTATAGGTGTGTGTGTGTTCATCCTTCCTTGTCGAAGAAGACCATACCATCAGAGAAATGATGACATGACTTGCACTTGACTTCGTTTTGAGTGAGGGAGGGCTGTGCAGGTCACCAGCCTCACTTCTCCTCCAGAGCCATCTGAATCCAGTGACCAGATATTCATCAGGATGACTGGAGATGACCCAGGACGAGGCAATTGGGGTTAAGTGACTTGCCCAAAGTCACACAGCTAGTGAGTGCCAAGTGTCTGAGGTGAGATTTGAACTCAGGGCCTCCTAACTCCTGCACTGGTGCTCTATCCACTGCACCACCTAGCTGCCCCTCTTTATAGGTAGATGGTATAGCAAAACATGAATGTTGCAGAAAGAGTGATTTCAACTCCAGGTAAGGACAAGCTTCCTAATAATTAGTGTTATCTAACATGGAAACAGACTGACTTGGAAGGTAATATATTCTCTATTTTAGAGGTAGCATGGGATAGCAGATTAAGCTAATTTCTGGCTTATTATGTTCCAGTTTTCCCAGCACTTTTTATGTCCTTACTCTAATACTTGTTTAGCAAACCAAACCCTACCATATCTCATTGTTTCTGAATCCTATTTACATAATATATTCCACTGGTCAACATTTTTTCTATTTTTATAAGACTATCAAATAGCTATGATAATTGTTGCTTTTTATTTATAGTATAGATTGAGATCTTACACTGATAAACCTCTCTGTCCTTTAATCGTACATTTTTTATTATTTCCTTTAATATTCTTGCCTATTTGTTCCTTCAAATAATCAATTTCACTTCTTTAAATATTGTAACCCTCCTTGATTAATAGCCATAAAACATCACCAAACAAATGATGGTTTTAGCAAAATGGCCCTTTTTTCTCAGACAGAATCTTGGGATCATTAAAAATAAAGGGCTATTTCCCAGAGGCAATTTGGTTGTCTCTTCTCCTGTTCAACTCAAATCCTACCTTATTAATACCTACTGTGCACAGAAAGAGGGATTGTGAATTTGCTGCATCTACCTAGCTATTTGTTGATACATTTATTGCCCCATTCCTCCTCATTTCTGGGAGTTAATCCTTGGTTTTCAGAGACTATGCCCTTGGAGCTTATTATCTGACTGGCCTTCTAAACTAGACTGGAGAACTTATCGGCAAAAGATCTGTCCCTAGGAAGAGATTCCCTACTCCCCTATCCCTGCATGAAACTTATTAAATCTCCCACCAAGGCACAGAAAAGAAGTTGTTATCTATATGAGAAAAGGAAAGCGTTCTCAAATTGTGTAATCACAGAGACTTTAATAACATTATTCAGATGAAGCATGCATTCAACTTCATTTTACTTTATGTAGGACACTGATAAAGATCCTAGTTCCCACCGTTCTGCCTTAAGTCCTACAGTTGTACACTGGCAAGATTGCAAAAAAGAATCTTTAGTCTGAAATCTTGTCTGTAGGGAGTATGCAAATTAGGATTCTCTTATCTACTCCATCCCTATACTTTGGTACTCTTAGGTCCTATGTAGCTTGTTAAATTGGTCTTAATATCATTCTGGACATTGTCACTTCCTTTATTTCAGATTTCTAATCCCATTTGAAGATGTCAACAACCATGACTTCAGAATACTGCCTAGTAATAGCTGTCTGCTCTGGAAGTGGCTAGGATATTGTCTTTTACTGGAGTCTGGGTTCATCCTTCATTTTCGAAGAAGACCATGACATCAGAAAAATGATGACATGATTTGCATTTGACTTTGTTTTGAGAGAGGGAGGGCTGTGCAAGGCCACCAGCCTCATTTTCTCCTGCTGAGCCATCTGTGTCCATGACCAGATATTCTTCAGGATGACTGGAGATGGCCCAGTATGCAATGGGAGACCTTGGCCTTTTCAGGTATTCACTTACAGAGAGCAAACGGCCATTGAGTGAATGGGCTTCTTTAAGAAGTAGTCAGGGAATGACCCTTTTAAAGAACAGAAGAAAAAAATAACTAAATCAACAGAAACTGTTACTAGTGATAATCACTCTAAGCCAGCGGAGCTTGGGGCAGGGACCTATTGTTGTCCAGCCCGTGGGCTTCAGAGTGGCCTGGGTTTAAGATTTTGAGGGAAGGAAGGAAGGAAGGAAGGAAAGGAGAGAGGGAGGGAGGGAAGAAGGAAAACCAAAGGGAAATTTGTGCTCAGGGTCTATGAGTGGTGAGGAGTTTCAGTGTAGGTGTAGGGTTCGGGACCAAGAGTGAAAAGAAATGTCACATTTCCATTTTTGGAGTAACAGGGTTTGTTATTCAAAAAATAAAGACAAATAATCTTAAAACAAAACAAAATGAAACAAAAACTTCCTCCAAAAGAAATCTGATTTGAGGGAGTTTTAGGCTGCTTAGCATAGGATAGATCATTAGGAGAAGGAGAAGAGCACTTATTTAAAGTCATTTCCATTAGATTATACTTGAGTGAATGGCTCACTGACTCAGACATGGTAATTAAGTTCAGGGCTATGACAATATCTCTGTTCGCAAGGTGTTTTTTGTTGTTTTGGTTTTTTTTTGCTTTTTTTTTTTGAGATACAATTTTCAAATCAGTGCAGAATTTCCGGTTCTTGCTTCAGCTTCAACTGCAATTTCCTCTCAGGTTATCTCTTTCAAAACAGGTCTTTGATACTGTGAGAACCCTAACATCTCTAATACCGCAGCATCATGCCCTAGGAGAAAGTCAGGCATGTCAGTTACATGTCATCCAATAAAGATTAAACTTGATACTCAGGATTTATGCTATTCATTTCATGTCACATTGTGTCAAAAACAACTTTGTATTGAGGAGCTGCTGCTAATTTTGAATCCTTTTTTTTTCTTTTGTGCATATAAATATCCCTGAGCTACCTATGCATTTAAGCATATAAGTACCTGGAATACCTCCTACCCATTATAATGAATACACCTCCATCAATGACTGTTGAAATCCTACTCATCCTTCAAAGCCCAGCTTAGGAATTTCTTTCCCTGTGATAATAACAACCAATATTTATATAATGCTTTCAATCAATCTGTAAATCCACAAGCGTTTTTAAAGTACCCACCTACCCTGTGCCAGGGATGGTACTAGGCATTGAGAATACAAAGCTAGAAGAGAAAGCAGTTCCTCAAATCCAACTTCAGACACTTACTATATGACCCTGGATAAGTCATTATATACTCTTTGCCTCAATTTCCTCATTTATAAAATGAGCTGGAGAAGGAATCCAGTATCTTTGCCAAGAAAACCCCAAATGGTGCCATGAAGAGTTAGACAGAACTTTAAAAAGACTCAGTAACAACCCTCAAGAAGCTCATAGACAAAATGCACATATATATATATGTATATGTATGTGTATACATATATATATATATATATATATAGAGAGAGAGAGAGAGAGAGAGAGAGATACACACACATATGTGTGTGTGTGTATTTATGCAAAATGAATACAAGGTCATTTAGGGCCTGGTAATAGTAGCTTGGGGAATCAGGGAAGGACTATGTAGAAGGGAAGATCCTCAGAGTTTCTGGCCCAAACAGAAACAATTTCTACTTACATTGAAGAGGCAAGAACTGTTAAAAAGTTTTCAATGAGGTGAGAGACTTCAGGCCCTTATCCCTATCAGAGCCTTAGTAAGGTATCCCATGAGCACATGGCCTGGATATTGCCTCTGCATCATTGTTTCTAATCTTTCCTACTTCTGGGTGAAGAAGTTAGAAGAAAGATGTATCTATGCATGCATGTATGTATGTATGTATGAATATACACATATATATATATATACATATATATACACATATATACATATACACATTACCTTAGTCAAACTGAGGCCTACTAAAGACCTTCTCTTCCATTGCATCTGGGGGCCATCTCCAGTCAATTCTGATGTGTATCTGGTCACTGACTCCAAAGGGCTCCTGAGGAGAAAGTGAGGCTGATGACTTAGCACAAACCTGCCTCACTTAAATCCAATTCACTTGCATGTCATAGTATCTCCTCCTTGATATTATGGTCCTCTTCAACAAACAACAACCCTGTGTAGAATATAATGTTGGAGTTCAGCCCTGAAAGAACACTAGGGATTCTGAAAGATGAAGATGACAAGATGCTTTCTTGCCATGGGGGACAAGTCAGTGGGAAGGCATGGAAGTGAGAGATCAAGTTTCACGTATAAGGAATAGAAAAGAGACAGCTTTGATGGGTCTGTGGTATGTGTGGAAGGGAGTAATGAATAATAAGGCTGAAAAAGTATGTTTGGAACAGATTATGGTTTTAGATGCCAAACAAGGGACCATATATTTGATCCTAGAGATAATAGGGACTCACTGGAGTTTCCTGAGAAGTCAAGTGACATTTTCAGAACTGCATTTTAGGAAAAATCATTTTGGTAGCTCTGTGGAGGATTAGATTGGAAAGGGGTAGGACAAGGCAGGGAAAACAATTAGATGACTTTTGTAATAGTTCAGATATTCTAAAATTTACCCAGCACTATGAGTGTGTGTTTGTGTGTGTGTATGTGTGTGTGTGTTTAAGTCCCACAAAATCTTGAGTCAAGTTTTACAGAAATTTTTACCCTCATTTTATAAATGGGGAAACTGAGGCTCATAGAGTTGAAGTGACTTGCTGGATTTACATAGTGGTAAATAGAAGAGAAAATACTTGAGTTCAAGTACTCTGAAACAGTCAGTAAGGCATGCTGGCTCCAAGAATATTTTCTTGACTTCCCAGTCAGTAATGAACTCTTTCTCATCTAGTATTATAGCACTTTGAACTTATTATAAGACAATGAGTATCTTAGGAAAAAGAATTTTGCCATTTCATCTTTGTGTCCTTAGTTCCTAGTATGGCACTTACATAGGAAGTGGTTAATAAACGGTCAATGAATTATATAATTATATTTTCATCTATGTTCTGTTTATCTTTTTTACATATTAATGATTCCTACACTTGGAGGTTAGAAATGATTTTACTTTCCTATCTTTCCCAAAGTCCTGTATACAGTAGATACTTAATAAATGTTCTTTACATCATTAGGAAATTGCAGTCCCATTACAGGATCACAAATTTAGTCCATTATACCTCCTTATGGAGAATGTAACATAAATGTTATGGGCCCAATCCAGATATTATACGGGACAAGGTAGGACCTAGAAAGTCATTGGTCTCTCCTCCCTTCCTTCATCCCCTCATCATGTCTAAGTCAGTGAGTCATTCATCCAAATGTAATCTAATGGAAACGACTTGAAATAAGTGTTCTTCTCTCTCCTCTAATGATCTATTTATCCTATACTAAGCAGCCAAAAACTCCCCCGAATCACATTTCTTTGGGAGGAAGTTTTTGTTTCATCTTGTTTTGTTTTAAGGTTTTTTGTCTTTATTTTTTGAGGAGCAAACCCTATTACTCTAAAAATGTAAATGTGACATTTTCACACACACAGACCCTGAGCACAAATTTCCCTTTGGTCTCACCCTCTTCTGAGAAGTGAAAACTGGATTCAGAGCCATGTTCATCCTATTGCTGTTTAATATAGACATAATTGAAGGCAAAGATGAGGAATCTCTTTCTCTGAAGGTGGTCAAAAGTCATTCCAGGGAGACTTGGACAAAATTCAGGCTACCAAGGGGAGTGGGGAAAAAATATACATATTTGGATGGATTTGTGACCTCAAAATTTGTGGGTTTCCCTTCTAATTTAGGCCTATGTGATGCTTCTCCATTTTTTACTGAAAATCTTGCTTGGAGGAACTTCTTAGTCACACTAAGGCCTTCTACTTCATCTGTTGATGTTGGGAGGCGGTATTTTCTGAATAAAGAGGTGGTAAGCTATGGCTGTGCAAGTCTTCATATGTTGTCAGATGTAGCTGTTGCAGTTGGTGTGAGATTGTTGGTTTTTTTGTTTTCTTTGGGGATTGGGATATATCAGGGAGTGACAGTGTTATAAACAGAAAAGTACTGACCAAACAATTAGAACATTTATTTTGTATGCGCAAATGGAGCTCCCTACAGATATTATTCCTTAGTTTTATTCTGTAAATTACTTGCTTTCTTCTCTGGTTCTATATATCCTGAGTCAGGGGTGGGGAACATATGGCCTCAAAGCCACATGTGACCTCTTCAATGAGTCCCTTATTACCTGAGGGCAGGGCCACATGTGGCGTCAAGGTCACAGGTTTCCCAGCCTTTTGTGATGAATCCTGGCTCTACCCCTTATGATATCTGCGGCCTTGGGCAAATCACCTAATTTCTCTGACTCTCCAGGTCCTAGTTTGAAAATAAAGAAGTTGGAACGCATAACTGAAGTTCCTTCTAGTCCCACATCTTATGATCGTTTACTCATATACTTACCCTTCATGTGAAAGCTGTCATTGGTAACATGCTACATCTACTTAGACTCACCATATCCATTGTTTCTTTGATTCACCTGCAATTTTGCTTTTTCTAAAGTAGTGGTATTCCATAATTTGATGCTACATATCATCACGAAGAGAATATTCTTTTAAAAATGGGCTTTGTCATAGCAGACAACAGCAGTTTAGTATCCTTTATAGAACTCTTTATTTTCCCAGATATGATGTACCCTGATATTTTCATCTTCTTTTTATTCTTAGATTAGTTCGTTATCCTTCTATAATGTTTATTAAATGTGTGCTTATATAGATATGTGTGTGTGTGTATATATATACCCAAACACATATGTACACAAATATCTGTATATATATGCATATTTTTGCATTTTTATTTATTAATGAAAAAATTCAATGGATAGCTCTTGACTGGCGTGTCTAAGTCTGTGCAATATATATTGTTCGTTTAGTTTTTCCAATTTAGAGGGTTAGGCTAATCTTTTTGGAATGAATATGAATCATATTGTGGAGACTCTTTTAGTGTTCTAGGACTTCACACTTCAGAACAATATTATAAGTGAAGAGAAATATCTGGGTAGCCTTTTTATTGATGGGAGAAAGGAAAAGAAAACATTTATGTGGTACCTATTATGTCCAAGTCATTATGCTAAGTGCTTTCACAAATATTATGTCATTTTAGTCTCACAACAAATCTTAAAAATGGGTATTAATATTATCCTCATTTTAGAGTTGAAGAAATTGAGGAAAATAAAAGTTAAGTGATTTGAGTCACATGGCTAATAAATGTCTAATTTGAACTCATGTCTTCCTGATTTTAGGCACAGCACTATGCCCTGTGCCACCAGCTGCCTCTGGAATTATATGGTGAATTATATTTCTCATTTGAGGATCTACTTCTTACTTTATTGAATAACTTGTGGTTAGTTGATATAAGTTGCTTTTCTCCCATTTTCTTCATCTCCTTACCCTCCTTGGCATCATCCCCCAGTCTACCCTCCTTTCCCAAATTTCTGACAAAGAGGTAGTCCTTCCCCTTGGTAAAGCGAGCCTGTGTATGTGTGTCCTTGATCCTGTCCTCTCTCATATATTCAGCAGATTGCATCTTAATCATTTCCCCCCCTACTGCCACCAAATCTTCAACCCTCTCCCTACCTATTGCTTCTGTCTCTACTGCTTTCAAATATGACTAACTTTCCCTCACTCACAACAAAAAAGTTTTCACTGGACCCAACCATCCCCACAGGGAATCAACTTAAATAACTCCTCCCTTTCTCAACCAAGCTTGTTTTTTTTTTAAACCTGTGCCTCTGTTTTCTCTCCTTTCACTCATAGTTCAGCCATTACAACCTGGTTTCCAATCACATTATTTAACTGAAACTAATCTCTCCAAAACTATCAACAATCACTTCATTTTAAAAGCTAATCATCTCTTCTCAGTCCTCATTTTGTCAGCCTACTCTCTACATTTAGCAGCAGATTATTGCATATCTATTAATACATATGTATGTGGGGGGGGAGAGAGAGAAACTAAACTTGTATATATATAAATACTCCTATATATGCATACAAACACATAGACACACATGTATATGTGTACATATGTATCTTGTGTACATGTGTGTATATTTACATATATGTATGTGTGTATATTTAAAACATATATGTGTATATATATTATATATATAAAACACATATAAACACACACTCACATAGATTCTTACCCTTATTATCAATTACCTATTGGACTTTTCAAGCTGTACATCCTGGCAGCACCTCAAACTCAACATATTCAAATGAACTCATATTTTCCCCCAAAATCCATCACTGCCTTCCAAACTTTTATATTTCTGTCAAAAATACTACCATCCTTCCATTTCCTATATTTGTAAATTCACATCATCTCCAGTGCTCCATTAGCTGATACTCCATTGCCATAGCTGGTCATTTTTATCTTCACATCATTTCTTTTATTAGACTCATTTTCTCCATTCACACATCTTCCAACACAGTGCATTGTCTCATCACCTCTCACCTAGATTATTGCAACAATCTCCTATTTTTTTTCTCCCTGCCTCAAGTTTCTCCCCACTGCAGTCTATCCAATATACTGTTGCCAAAGTCCAAAGTAATTTTACCTAAGCACAAATTTGACCATACAACTCTTATATTCACTCAATTCTAGTGGCTTCTTATTACCTTGAGGATAAAAAATATGTTTTGGCTTTTTAAACTCTTCAAAATCTAGCACCAGTCTCTTCAGTCTCATTAACATTATTCCTGTTCCTGCACTTTTCAATCCAGCTAAACTGGCCTTTACTTCATTCCTCGCATATAATCTTCTATTTACCACCTCTATGACTTTGGCATTGGCTAGATCACATGCCTGGAATGAACTACTCTCTTTCCTGTGTCTTATAGACTCCTTTTTCTTTCAGATGAGGATTCAGCCCCATCTTCTAAATAAAGCCTTTCCTTTGTTCCCCCATTTGCTGGTGCCCTCTTTCCCTAGTTACTAACTACTTACTCTATATAGGTTCATATTTATCATTATGTTTTACTTTATGTTTTTGCTATATATATATATTTGTATGTGTGTGTACCTAGGTATGCATATGTGTATATATGCATATATATAGATATATTTATACATGCATGTGTATGTGTTGTCTTCCCCAGAAGTATGTAAGCTCTGTACAAGTAGAAATTATTTCGTTCATTGGGCTTGTATCTAAAGCATCAATCATAGTGCCTAGCATATAGTGGGTGCTTCATAAATGTTTGATGATTGACTGAGTCATTCAATGATTGCATTTTTCCTGTAGTGTACATTATATAGATTGGAGTAAAAAATAACGATGCATCTATTGACATTTACTGAATTTAAATGTGGTGAAAATTAACATGTTTGTGTTAGCTGGAAAACAACAGTGAAGTCATTTTGTTTCTGACAGATATGAATATTAAAGTTAGGAATGTATTACAGGAATTCTTTGGTTTCTTTTCACACATTTGCATAGCAATCAGAGAGTACTGTGAGAGAAGACTATCATCACCCCACCTTGCCACACCTTTGCTGTGTAGTTTGAGGGATGGAGTAACTGACATGAATTTTGGAAACACTAACTAAAAACCAAGAATTTAACAGGAAAAAGGAATTTTTTAAGCCTCAAATCAGATCATTCTCTCAGAGGAAGAATTTAGCTTTGCCCCAGGAGGAAGTAAATCAGACAATAGACTGAATCTTATCCTCAATCTTCTGCTAGGCATAGATGTTGGCAGATCTGTTGAGTGTGGTATCTCATATTCAAAGTTAACCACTAAAAGACCATTAAGTTATCCTAGTCAGAGACATGTACTCTAGTAGATGATTGCTGAGGGCAATCGATGAACCTTAAGAAGGTGAATAGTTGAAATCAAGCAGATAGTAAAAGGTAGTACCATGGTAGCCATGACATCATGGGAGATGCCCAGCAAAGAAAATATGGAATAAAAACAATGTAGCCAGTGGAAAGTGAAGATGAAACACTCAGTAAAGAGACTTGGCCACATGAACTCATCCTGGTAATTGTCCCATTCATATAAGTATTCTGGGATACCCATTGAGTAGATGTTCTTCCACAGCATATCTTGAACCTGGCATAGATTATCTGGCAGATTAGAAGTGAGAAAGTTCCAGGTTTTACCAAGAAACATCCTTAGAAGATAAGGTAATTTTAATGGTTTGCTTTTAAGGGTTGTTATTGTTTGGCAGGGGTTGGCATAACCAGGTGGCAGGGGAGGAATAGATCTGATTATTGCAAACTAAGAACTTGATGTTTTGTTCCAGCACTATTGCCTTCAACTTTAATTGGTTTTCAACAGTTTAAAAAAAATCATAAAGGCAGCTTGGTATAGTAGATATATGTGTTAATTGCTCTACAAATTTGATAGCACTAAGTGTTGACTATCATAATCACAAGTGGTATTCATAGCAGGAAGAAAATAAGCATTTATATAATGCCTACTATGTGCCAGGCTCTATGCTGAGTGCTTTATGAATATTATCTCATTTGGTCTTCACAATAATCTTGCAAGATAGGTACTAATATTATCTCCATTTTACAGTTGAGGAAACTGAGACAAACAAAGTTTAAGTGACTTGTGAAGGGTCACACAACTATCAAATGTCTAAAGCCACATTTGAACTCAGAGCTTCTTGCTCCCAGCCCAATGTTCTATCTACTGGCACCTGCTGCCTCGTTATTATTGTACTGATGTTGGAGTTTGAATCAGGAGAAGCTGGAATCAGAACCCCTTCTAACATTTGCTAGTGGTCCTAGGTACTTCCAAGACCTATGTATGCAGTCCTCAAGGCTTTATTATCTACTACAGTGCCAGGGATTCCCACACCAAGAGCTCCTCAAATCAGTAAAGAATCCCCATGCAGATCTTTCATCTAATTTTCAGTGCACACAACTGTCATTAAAGTTCAAAAATGTCATTAATATAGCTGGAACACAATAAACCCCAAACCCCAAGTTCAGCATATAAACATTTTCCAAATGGCAAGCTTTTCACCTCAGGGAGGCAGTATAGTATCATGAGTTTATAAAGAAGACTTGTATTCTAGTTCTATCTCTAATACTGGCTATCAATTAATCCTTATGAATTTTTATGAGCCTACCATGTATCAAGCACTATGTAAGATGCTAGAGTAACTAAGACATAATGAGGCTATCTCTTACTTCGATGAATTTACATTCTTTTGGAGAAGGCAACATTTACATACATAAGTACATTAATATATATGTGTACATATATATGTATACATACATACATACATATATAGATAGATAGATAGATAGATAGATATCTCTCTCTATATATATATGAAATCAGGATTGGACCTGTGATTTCATTGCTATGAGGAACTGCCAGCTAAGGAAACTCTCTTTGCCAAGTCAGGTCTGTAGCTTCTGTGACTTATAAACTTATAAAATCACCTAGAGCACCAAGAGGCAAAATGACTTGCTCAGGGTCACACAGCCAGCATATATGTATCAGAGACAAGTTTTGGACACAGATATTCTTGTCTAGCTTTTTATCTACCACTCCAGGCTATCTTTAAGAAAATGAAAAGAAGGTATTGAGGTGTATTAGCTAAGGATATAAAGGAAGACTTCATGTGGGAGAGGGTGTTTGGACTGTTTTTTGAGGGCAAGCAGTCATTCCAAGAGGCAGAGATGCAGAGGGACTGCACTGATAATGAGAGACAGACAGTGGAAAAAGACCTATTTGCCAAGGCTAGACCTTCTATATTTATTCTTGATTCCTTCTAGCTTCCCTAGCAGATTTCCCCTATCATCATCCCTACTCTCTCTAATCTAGCAGTTCTCCAACTTTTTAGTCTTAGGACCTCTTTACAGTACTGAAAATTACTGAGGACTCCAGAGAGCTTTTGTTTATATAGGCTATATCCATCTATATTTATTATATTAGAAATTGGAACAGATAGTTTTTTTAAATATGTATCTGTTTCCTTAACAAAAACAATAACAAATCCATTGCATGTTAATATATATATATATATATATATATAACATTTTTATTTAAAATGACTATGTTTTCCAAAACCAAGATATAGTGAGAATGGCATTGTTTACATATTTTTGTAAATCTTTTTATTATCTGATTTAAGATTCTATATTTGTTTCTGGTTTTAATGTGATGTTATATATTGTTTTGAATAGAGGATGTGAAAAAAATTAGATCTCACATAGACATGTTGGAAAAAGAAAAATTATTTTAATAAGACAAATAATATCTTAGTGGTAATATAAAAATTGATTTCAAGGATCCCCTGAAAGTGTCATAAGATCCCTTAGCAGTATTCGGACCAGGGAGAACTGCTATTCCAGTCTTCAGTCCCTCACTTCCTACAGATTCCTACAGATATTCACAATTCTTTCCCAAACCTTCATTAAGCCCAACCATCCCTTCAAGCTGTTATCCTCTATTTCTATCCCTTTTTCAAAGCAAAACTCCTTGAGAAGGCTCTCTAACATTTGTCTTCCCCAGAGATTTTTAAAATGGGGAAAAATAAAGAAACTAAATATCTATTTAGTACTGTCTTTCTAAGGTATAGGACAGGTCACAAAGGTGGGAACCTATGACCTCAAGGCCACACATGGCATCCTTGGGTGAGGCCTTTTGACTGAGTTCATGCTTTATAGAACAAATCCTTTTATTAAGGGGATTTGTTCTATGAAGTCTGGATTCAGTCAAAGGGTAGTACTTGAGGACCTAGAGGACCATATGTGGCCTCAAGGATGCAGCTTCCTCACCCCTGGACTGGGGATCAACTCAGCTTGTTGAACCCTCAGCCTTGGCTATGTGGCTCTTGACAAATTATACAATCTCCTGGAGCTCCAATTCCATCTCCTGTAAAATAAGGATGATAATGTATAATACGACCTCTGTGAGTTATTAGGACGATCAGAAAACAACAATAATGGGTAACGATGTTTACTAATCAGTGGAGTACAGGGTGGTGTAAGGAAAGGAATACCAGATGGGAAAATAAGAAGCCTTGGTTTGAGTTCTCACTCTGTTGTCAGGTCATCCAGAAACTTTGGGAAAACTTGGTTTTCCTCTCTGGGTCTCAATTTCTTCATCTGTAAAATGAAAGCACAGGGATAATCTTTAAGTCTCTTCTGCTCTACATTTTCATGTTTCAGGTTTGTTGTTGTTCAATCATTTCAGTCATGTCTGACTCTTCAAGATCCCATTTGGGGTTTTCTTGGCAAAGATACTGGAGTAGTTTGCCATTTCCTTGTCCAACTCATTTTACAGGTGAGGAAATTGAGGGATACAGAGTCACACAGCTATTGTGTAACGTCAGATTTGAACTCATGAAGATGAGTCCCGAGATGCCCTAGTTTAGGGGGTATCTCTTAGCACATATATGAGTGTGAAATGCCATATGCATTCTTTTTTACACACCAACAATGGTAGACAAAGGCAAAGAAAACAGTTAAATAATCAGTTCCAACTAACCCCTAACTTCCTCCAACATTTCCTTTTAAGCTTTAGTGCAGGCCTCTCTGAGGGACCCATTCGTGCTGCCTTTAGGCAAAGATGAATCAATGACATTTGGGATGTCAGAAGACATGGAAATGAATGATCTGATTAGGACTTTGCCAAATGCCTAAGTGGATGGCCTACAAGGGAGTAATTATCTTTCCTAAGTGAAATCACATATCATCTTCATTTACAAAATATTGTTAGCTTTCATTAAGAATTGGCTCCTCATAAAGAGACATGTGGAGTAGTGGATTTGGAAATAAGAGACTTGGGCTACAGTCATTACTTTTGCCAGTTGTTTTTAAGCAAGTCATTTAAATTCATGAAACTTTTGTTTCCACAGCTCTGAAATGGGTAGAATACTCCTTAAAATATGCCAACTTCCATGGTTGTTGTGATAATTAAATGATTACAGTAGATACAGAAGCTTTATAAAGGCCTGCACAAAAGTCAAATATTGCTCCTGTCATTATACTGTTATATTACCTGGTTTCCTTGAAGTGCCTTTGGCATGCTATATAAACAAGCAGAAACAAACAAAAAAAATAGTCAGTGAACATTATAGGATTTTAATTGATTTTTTTTTAAGACGAGAGAAAGCCAGAACATGGGAATGCTCATAGATCTCTACACAAAAAGGCTATCAGTATTGTGCTGGTAAATGTTTAACAACTCTCTACAAAGCCCATTAAATCAAGGTCTTATTTTTAAATGTTTGCTGATTTCTATAGTGTAAATACTCTCCCTGAAAATTTAACAATCAGATCTTGTGAACTGGCTTGAGTTGATCCCAGCACAAGCCTTTGAAGTACCACATCAGGGTATATAGGTACAGCTATGCTCTTCAAAAAAGGGGTGAGGTGAAGAAGGAAAAATATTAGATCTGGAGCTTGAGGAACTGAGTTCAAATCTTCACTCTGCTACTTGTTTCCCATATATCATTGAGCAAGGTACTTAACCACTCTGATTCTCAATTTCCTCTCCTGTGTAAAACAACCAGAAAATGAGGGAGAGATGTTCTAGCTGATTTTTAAGGTCTCCTTCTAGCTCCACATTTTCTATTCCCAAAGCCATAAGGGGTCTTAGAGGATAGAATGCCAAATCTAGAAGGAATTTTAGAGATCCACCAAGCCCATTTATTTTACTATAAGGAAATTGAAGTAAAAAAAAATGTGACCTTTGTCTCATAGACATGGTAGTAGTGGCATAGCTGATGTGCAGAACTAGGTTTCTTGAGTCCTAAGCCTTTATCTTCCCTCTTTCTATTAGGCACTCTGACTGTTATCTCTGTTTTGGTCTGTCCGCTTCTACAAGTTCTGTCAGAGCAGTAGGTAGGGCAAGATACAAACTCTGATACAATGCCAGTTTTCCTGCCTCCCCTGTGGGTCCCTTAGATTGTGAAATGCTTCCCCACAGGCCTGTAGGAGTAAGTGTGTGTACCATCACCAGTTCCCCAATGTCTGATGGGGCCTTGCCCACCTGTTGAACTTTTTCCTCAGTACCCAATGGCACACAGCTCAGCATGCTCCACTCTATGAGGCCTCAGAGGTTCAAAACAACCCAATCTGTTCCTCCAATCAAGATAGGTATCAGAAAAGAGAGTGTCTTGGCAGATTGCTTTCTTAGCTGGGTTCCTTGCTAATCTATACACATTTGCTAAATTTAATTAGTGCATACTCCAAAGATTACTTGAAAGTACTGTTTTTTGGCAGGTGAAGATTTAATTTTAATGAGACATTAAACACCTATAAGACATTTTAATGATGCATTAAGCACAAAGCAGAGCTATTTTTGCATAATGACAAAACATGAGAATTTTTTGCAATCGTTATTTACCATATGAACACAGCCCCCATCTCTCTACTCACCGGGTTTATTTCAAGACTAAGACAAGATGAGTCAAGGTAGCTTCTCTACCTTATAGGTTAAGTCACTCACAATCAAGAATGTGCAGGATCTTTTGTCACTGAGTATGAGAACTTGATGGCTTTTTATAAGATATTTCCATTTGTCACCTTCCTAGGACCCTAGTTAATTCACTCTCTGCTTCTTGATAGAGGGAATTTTCTTCTTCTAAAGAATAATTTGGAGTTCTATAGAAACTGTGGTAAAGAGGAAAAAAGCATTTCATTATCCTGAAAGACAAGGGACTTTGGTCTGAATCCTAGCTCTACTACATCCTGATTTGGCAGCCCTCATTAAATCACAAAATCTCAGAGTCAGAGCTCAGAAACTGTCTTATCCAAACTATACCTAATCAAGAATCTCTTCTACCTCATGCCTTTGAAGTGGTCTTTCAGCTTTTACTTGAAGACATCCAGTGAAGGGGAAGCTGTTACCTTCATGAGCAACCCATTGTGCTTTAGAGTATTTGTTGGATCATAGTATTTTTAGTCATAAGGTACCTCAGAGGTCAAGAGGACTTGGCACCGTGGTTAGAGCTCCACGTCTGGAGTCAGGAAGATTCATCTTCCAGAGTTCAAATTCAGCCTTAGGCACTTAGTAGTCATAGTTTACTAGCTATGACTCCAGACAAGTCATGTTCCTGAGTTTAAATCTGGTCTCAGTCATTTATTAGCTATGTGACCCTGGACATGTCACCTAACCCTGTTTGCCTCAGTTTCCGCATCTGCCAAATGAGCTGGAGAAAAAAATGGCAAACTACTCCAGGATATTTGCCAAGAAAACCCCAAACGTGGTCAAGAGGAGTCAGACACAATTGAAAGGACTGAACAACTACATCACCATGGAAGTCATCTGATACAGGACTTCTTAAACTCACGTGGCCTTAGGGCATGTTCAGTGGCAAAGTGCATATGCCTTGTGTTCAGACACAAGGGTTCAGTGAACACTTGCAACACAAGTACTACCAGAAACACCTGGGATTCACTACGTGTTTGATTTTTTATTAAATTTTGGTCATTGTGTATTCAGAAACCTTTGACTGTTGCCAAAATTTTTGGTTGCAACCCACAGTTTAAGAAGCTATGAAATTTATCCAACTTAATTTTAGAAATGAGAAAATGAAGGCCTATAGAGGTTAAGTGGCATGCCCAAGGGAGAAAAGAAGCAAACATTTATGAAGGACATGCTGTGTGTCAAGTAGTAAACAATATTTTATAAATATATCATATGAAGTTCACAACAACCTTGGCAGGTAGGTACTAATATTGTCCCGCTTTTATATGTGAGGAAACTGAGGCAGAGGTTAAGTGACTTGGCCAGATTCATATAGCTGGTAAATGTCTAAGGATGAATTTGAATTCAGGTCTTTTTGTACTCCAATCACTGTGCTGTTGAGATTATGCTAAGGTCAGGCAGGGAGTTAGTGGTAGAGGTGGGGGTTTGAATCCAAGTCTTCTGACTCCAGATTCAGTGCCCTTCCTACTGTACCACGCTGCTATGTTTTGCTCTACCCACTAAAATGCTGATAATTTTCACTTCTTGCTTATGGTTTAGTCCTCTGTGGCCAAAGAGAATGAATTTAATCCCTCTTCCTTTCAAATATGTGAAAACAGCTGTCATTCCTATAGGTCATTTCTTCTCTAAGATAAATATCCCCATTTCCTTGAACTAATACTCATACGAAATGAACTTGAGACCCTTCAAAATTCTGATTGTTCGCCTCTAGACAATGTCCAGTTATCCATGTCCATCCTAAAATGTGGCATGTGGAACTAAGCCTCCTACATGTGGTCTAACCAGGGCAGAGTATAATGGAATGATAACCTTCATAGTTCTAGAAAGATCCTTATACTTAATACAGCCTTAAATAGTATAATATGTCATCTTCACTTGAATATGAAGTTATCAGTAAAACATGTTTTGTTTTCTCCTATAATAGTAACCAAGTGTCAGAGTCATCCATACCCTCTCACTCTCTGTTCATCAAGAATTTATTAGACGTTGGAATTGGAATGTTCTACATATACCTAAGTGCAAACAATAAACAGTCTCAGAGCCTTGCTAATCATAGTGTAAAAAGTTTTAATACAGTTACCTTTCTTTGACTTGCTACTTCAGGTCCCAGAGAACAAGCTTCCATGAGCTCAAGACAGTGGAGTTCTCTTGACTGGGTTATAGACCAATTATTTGGGATTAATTTACTGTATTTGAAGAAGCTGAAGCAGCAGTATGGCCTCCGTAATTAATCAATTACTGAATTCATTGGGCGTGCATTGTGTTCTATTAACAAGATGCATGCTTACTGCCTATAATGCAATTTTAGCCTACAGGAGATTCCTTTAATGGGATAAAAGAAGAGGGTAGGAATCAAACACACTCACCCACACCCTGTTAGTCAAGTCATTGGTTGCCCCTTTGGTATACATTTTTTTTTCATTTACTTCTGTTGCCCCATCCTCATCTGTAGCTTATATCATCTTACTAAGTGCTCCAATGCTGAGCAGGTTACCTAGAGGGTGGAAAAAAGCACAGCTCTCTTTCTGAAAGGCATCATGGTATAATGGAAGGAGCATTGGGACACTGGGACATTTAGAATCTGACCTCTGCTGGGACTAGTAGTGTGACTTTGGTTGAAAGCTGGAGGCATGAACTCCAGGGAGCTCAGGTCAAAACATTTCCTCTTTTCTCCCCTGGCAACACTGTTCTGAGATATCCCTAAGTCCTCCATTTCCCACCTCTCCCTTTTCAACTTGCTTATGTGTGTGTTAGATTCTAAGCACTTCATACAATGCCTGAACCATAGTAGTCACTTAATCAATGTTTATTGACTATTGATTATTAACTATTGACATTTGGATAAGTCATTTAATTTCTCTGGGCCTCAGGTTATTTCTTTGCAAAATGAGGGTATTGGACTCAGTGACCTCTAACTCCCTTAAATTCTTTCCAGTTCTCAAATAATCATATTTCTAAGTAATAGTATTTCATTATTATTTGGCAGTAAGCTGTACCATCATACTGCTAGTATCAAAGATTCAGTTTGAACCTAGGACTTCTTGACTCAAAATCCAGCACTCTTTATTCACTATTTGCCTTTGTGAGGAGTTGTCTCAGCTCCAGTGTTGTCTGTTAGGAGAAGGGAAGGATTTTATGGGGAGGGATTCTTTTAGAGTTTTAATAATCAGAGGGGACAGAAAGGGAGATAGAATAGAAATAAGCACATGGTGTTTCTCTACTCATGAGACTGCTGGATGAACTAACTTGTCAGTTAACCTCATAGTCAAGGATCACTGACACAGAATCACAGAAGGAGCCACCCAGTTCAGCCCATACACAGAGGAATCAGCACTATAAGATACCTGACAAGTAGTCATCAGACCTCCCAGGAGAGAGTACACTTCCCCAGACTGCCCATTCCATTTTGAAAGGTTTTCATTGCTAGAAAGTCTTTCCTGACAAAGCCTAATTTGTTTTCTTTATATCATCTACTCTTTGCTCCTGGTTCTGTCCCTGGGGCCAAATTTTTGTTCAGCTGGGTCTGTCTCTTTCTGACACTAACTGGGTTTTTCTTAGCAAGGATCCTAGAAGGGTTTGCCATATCCTTCTCCAACTCATTTAATGGATAAGGAAACTGAGACAAACAGGGTTAAGTGACTTGCCCAGTATCACACAACTAACTAGAAGTGTGAGATCAAATTTGAACTCAGAAAATTGAGTCTTCCTGATGCCCAGTTTAGCACTCTATGCAATGTGGCATCACCTAGTGGCTCAGGGGGCCAAATAGGACACAACTAATGCCCACTCCACATGATAGCCCTTCAAACACTTGAACACAGCCATCAAGCTACACCAAGTCTTCTCTTCTCTAGATGAAACACGTTCCTTCAGCTAGTCTTGATAAGTGAGGAAACTTTCACCATCCTAGTTGCCTTCCTCTAGAGTTGGTGTTCATTAGTTTTTTTTAGTTGTATTCTACTCTTCATGACACTGTTTGGGGTTTTCTTGGCAAGGATACTGGGGTGGTTGCCATTTCCTTCTCCAGCTCACTTGACAGATGCAGAAACTGAAGTAAACAAGGTTAAGTGACTTGTCCAGGGTCACATAGCTAATAAATATATAAGGTCAAATTTGAACTCAGGAAGATGAGTCTTCCTGACTTCTGGGTTGGCAGTCTAGATGCTGTAGTACCTCAATGTCCTCCCTTAAAAGATTCTCCAATTTATCAATGTCTTTCCTAAACTAGGGTACCCAGAAGCAAACACAATATTCCAGAAGAAATTTGACAAGAGCAGAGAATGGTGACACTTTCTTAGAAGTAATAAACCTCCTAATGTTGTCCCAAATCACATAACCTTTCTCAGTTGTCATAAGATATGGTTGACTTGTACTGGTAGTCCACTAAGATCCCCAAGATCCTTTTCTAAAAAAAATTATCTCCGTTTATTCTCTCCCTCTCATATTTTAATGAAGTGGGAATTTTTGTAATCCAGTTCAAGATTTTAGCCTACTGCATTTTGTATTATTGATTCATGTCAGTGATCTCAAAAGAAAGGAATTTGGCTCAGCAGTAACATATACAAGTTTGTCCTTTTAGGGTTAAGTGACTTGCCCAGGGTTACATAGCTAATAAGTGTCTGAAGCCTGATTTGAAGTCAGGAAAACTATGCCACCTTGCTTCCCCTCCTGATAGTGACCTTCAATAGTACCATCAATCACATCATGACCCATCAGGATTGAATTTAAATGGGAAAATAGAAAATCACGTTTTATGATTAGAACCTCTTCAAAGTTAACATGTCCCATACTGGGCTCATACTCTCTTCCTCACCCCTCTCCATATGCAAAAACAGAACAAATCAAAACCCAAAACATTCGTAATTCTGTTGGGGTGCACCACTGCCCTCTCCATCATCCAGCTTGGTAGTATATAGATGTGGGTGGTGGGGACTTAGGAGCTAGTACAGGACTTCCTTAATGTGCATCACAAGGAGTTAGAAAGTCAGGTGTGTTAAGTATAGGCAAAACATAATACATGTGTACATGGAATAATTATAGTGATAACATATATGTATAATATTATATATAATATGTAATTACATGTAATATAATATTAACATTATTATAGATAATTATATCTCTTTAGACTTTGATATCAGCATGAGCCAGCAGATTGATCTCAGAGCTGGAATTGCTATAAATGCAGGGCCTTTGGACGTCTGTGCAAGACCCATAGCTGCTTCAGATCCTGAGCAGCCTAAAAGTGCTTCTAGCATATGTACAAGTAGAATTTGACTGCGTCCTAATGTTCCTTATATCCCAGGTTAGTTGGTATTGTTGTTAATGTTATTTTCCCTTCCATGTTGTACAGAATTCCCAAATGTTTTGCTATTTATCAACAAGGTTTAACTCACCTTTAATTTGAGACTTTTATCTTCTTTCCAGCTTCACGTGATCATAAAGCATAACTCTCTCTTTCACACGTACTCTATAACTACATGGGTATATAATAGAATTTTATTTTTCACATTTATATGTATATATGTATATATATATATATATATATATATGTATATGTGTGTATATATATATATATATATATATATATATATATATATATATATATATATATATATAAGATTACCAGCCAGTAGTACTCTTCCCCCCTGTTTGCAGTAAAGCCTGAAATCTTAACTTCTCACTCCGTTCTTCTGTCCCTAGGGGTTTTCTCAAAGATCACATTGGTGGGGAGATTTTGATCTCCAGCTCCTGGAGAGTAGGGTGGGTTTTGTTTTTGCCTCGGTACCTGCAGTAGACATAATTTATGATGAATTGAATTGAGCTGGATTGAATTGAGCTAAAACCACAAGGAATGACTTTTTGGGGAAAAAATAAAATGACAACACTCGGATGCATCTAAATTCACACACACACACCCATACTAATGCATTTCTGCCGAAATCATAATGGATAGTTAGCTGAAAATTCACTGTTTTTTTCTAGCCCAGAAGATGCAAGGTATAGTCATATTTAGTATTCAACCAATGATACCCCTTAAGTATAACATATTTGTTAACCAATAATTGTATTACCTTAGATATAGATATAGCATTGAATTCAAACACTTATTCCTAGCATGCCTAGGAGGAAGATTCATTAACAGAATTTAATGATGTTTCCATTGTTCTGATTTCATCTGCATCATATAAACAGAAAAAAAAATGTATTATTTGTAGGCTACCATACACCAAGAGAAGCTGAGTTGTATCAGGAACTTTCACCATTCCCTATATCATGAAACATAATTGCCTGTGGTTTTTTAGCTTTCACATAAACTATAGAAATCTGCAAGTTGCTTTAGTAATCAAGACTGAGGACCAGGCAGGCAAGCAGTCAGCCAACTGAAAGTAATTTATTGCTTCAGGCCATGGTGCATTTATCATGATGCTTTGTTATGACTAACAACCCCTCATTTTGAGTGCCCAGTGTGTGAGTGTATAATTTGTGTGTTTTTGTGTATTCCCAACATTGTATAAGTATTGATAACTGTCTTTTCCATTTATTACTCTGCTTCAGTATTGCATTACTTTAGCTTTAATTGAGGGGAGTGATGGGGGGAAATATGATGATATTTGGTAAGGGAAAGGAGGTGGGGTTTGTATCTAGTTTCCTTTGGTTAGTCCCTAGATACTCATCTTTGGAAACCTTGCTATCTGAGTGTCCTGTGGCCAAATACTATCTTAGCAGCATGTCCCTAAATGCAGCTACCCGGTGGTCTTATCTAAAAACATTCCTGTGTCTGCTTTATCTGTTGGCAATGAATGGGCGTTTACTAGGTAATTATAGATGTAGTCAAGTTATGAAAAAAACAGGTACAGCACTACTCATAGAGCCCAGCTGCTTATCTTTCAATCAAGCCAGAAAGAAATCTGCTTATGTCACACAAGCAAAGGATATGCTTAGGGCCTTAGACCCTCACCTCCCAGATTAGAAAGATAAAACACATCAAAGACAATTAAAAAAATGTGTTTCTCTCACCCACCTGAGCTACCACAAGGGGACCCAAGGTTATAGCATAAACCAAGCCTTTGTTTCTTACTCACTGAAAAATAATTGACGGCAAGTGATCCATGAGCTGTGTGTTCCTTAAAGGTGTACCTTAGCTACCTCCTGAACAATCTGGAGTTCCTTCTGTGCTCAGTGAGTCACGGTGCAGGCTTCCAGCAAGGGAAGAAGGAGCAGGCAATCCAATTAAAATGGGGAGGGGGAAGCACTGGGTGCTAACAACTTATTGTTCACTGGATGCTGCCTTCTTTAACCCCTTGTTCCCTACTCTGAATGACTACATCATAACCTGGCTCCAAAGCCTCCCTTTGCCATGATGAATTTCTCTTCCATATCCCCCACTATCAAAGATATAACTGCTTCCTTTTCAGATGCCATGGTTCCTGAGAGTTGATGAAAGGTGCCTTCAACTCCAGCACGCAAAAGGCCTAAATTACATTAATGTTATAGTTACTGCAAGTATTGAGACCCATTACTTGAGACTCAAAAGGTGGTTTGTGTAGGAGAACTAGAAAAGTCAGACAATTCAGAAAGCATTAACAATGGGCTCTTTTCTGTGCTGTGCTTAAGGGAAGACCATGTGGCTCAACTGGAAAACTCCCAAGTCTGATAACAAAGGAGGGGGGGAGGTAGGAGAAACAAGGAGAGTTCCTAGAGTAATATCCAATCCTTGACCAATCCAGGGAAGGAGAGGAAACATGGTAAAAAAGGGTTACAGACAGACAAACCAAGCATTAACCGCTTTACTGACTGTGCCAGGTCCTGGGCTAAGCATTTACAATCAGGGTGGCTGCCAGAGAGCCTTGGACATGATGATATGAGGACAAGGCAAGAAGAGAGATTACAGAGTAGTGTCATGAGTTACCAAGGTCTCATCACTTCGAAGAGTGGGGTACATGAGTCCATGATCATGGAAGTATTAGGCAGTTCAGGGATCTGGAAGAGATTAGAGGGGTTTCAGTTGGATTATTTTCAATTGGGTCTAATGAATTTCTCACTACGGAGGAAGGAGCGGACAACTAAGAAGTTGGAAATTTGGGGTTTGTAATGTTCTAGGCATAGATGATAACAGATATGGGGCATTCCAGAAAACCTGCAAGGTACAAAGGAGAAGGTAACAGGAGAAGTATGGCTATGATACGAGTATGGATATGATAAAGATGGCTTGTCAGAAAAAGACTGAATCTCTCAAAGCAGAGTTTTCTGGACTAGAAGAGTAAGACAAAGGATTTCTTCTCTGTCTCTACATATATTTAGAGCAATTAAGCTCTTATATTGAAAAGAGCACTGGATTGGGAGTCCAATCCTAGCATTGTTCCTTACTACCTTTATGACCTTGGGACAGGAACATCCTTGGGCCTCAGTTTCCTTATTCATAAAATAAATATAGATTAATTACAGTAAAGATAGTATTGCATTTCAAATCAAGGGATCCGGATTTGACAGCCAGCTCTGTCATTTACCATCTCTTTATGAAGTCAGCGTTCTTCTACTTTTCCAACCACTTGTTCTTTTCCAGTAAAAGACAAACATAACCATTTGTACCTCCTTATGGAGGAAGCATTCACTGAGAGTGCCTTAGTTTTATCACCCATAAAAAAAAAGACAAGATGATCTTTTTTCCAGCCCTATATCTTCGCTTCTGTGATCCAATGAACTTTGGGGTCCCATTTAGCTTTAGATATCATTACTTTTTGTCAACTCTTAGAATGATGCTATTCTAGCAATAGGGAACATGTTGCCTAAGTAGTGAGGTTGGCATGGATGCTTTGTAGAAGAAAGAAGGGGGTAAAAAGCAGTCAGACATGTTTCAAGATGCAAAGCTATGGATATCACATGGAAGAGAGATCACACTTATCCTACTTGGCACACCAGAGGGGAAATGGGGAGCAGTAGATGGACTTTGCAGAAAGGGTGATTTCTTTTGCCAAAATGAGTCACTTGTTGGGATAGGAATAGAAATTTCAGCAAGTCCAGTAAAAGTTTCAGGGAAGCAGATTTCATCATGAGAAAACCAAACAGAGCTATCCCAAACTAGAATAGATGCTTTGTGAAATGAATCATTCAAGCAGAAGTTGGATGACCACTTCTTTGGGAAACTTGCAGAGGGGACTTTTTTCTATGGGTGAAATTGGACTCTATAGCCCCTCGGTCCATTTCATCTTTGAGATTCTGTGTCTCTATGACTAAATTATATTAAAGCAACCCCCTTAACCCAAACCCCAAAGAAGGTTCTGTAGCACATGGACTATAGAAAAGAAAGTAGTTAAATTTGGGGCTTTTTATTTCAGCTTTGTTATTGATCTAGAAGAAACCTTAGAGATTAGCTTGTTTAAACCCTTCTTTCCATGCATGTGGAAACCAAGGACCAGATGTGGGATTTAATTTTACTGACTTACAGTAAGGCTCGTGAGCTCTTTGTCTTTGCCTCATTTTCCCCCCTCATTGGGGTAATGCTGACTTACCAACAATGTCAAGAGCCTCCATTTGCCCTGATCAAGCAGTTTCTGATTGATTGGCCTGAGGCAGGATTATTTTGTTGTTATTTAATGATCATTGCCTCGAGTTACAAAGTGAAGGTCCTAGTTCAAGAATTGCTCTCCTTGAGAGATGTGTTACCTGTCTGTGGCTTAGGTGCTTGGGCACTTGCATTTGCATTGCTAATACCCCTGAGCCTCATTACTTTTAGGTTGATTGTCCATTAGAATTAGATCCTGTGTCAAGAGCAAAATTTCTTTTTATCTGCTTTCCTTGCTCCTTCCAACAAGGCTCTTGTCACACACACTTATCAGACAGACTTATTGATGATTTCTTGGGCATGAAGTTAATTCTTCTCCTGGGAGAGACCTTGTAAACTAGGGTAATAACTGCGGATGCTAGCATATGGGTCAAATTCCATTGAGGGTAGGGGAGTGGTTTAAAGTGGACTACCCCTATCCTTTATTGACTTAGATCACAGACAAAGATAATAGGAACTGAGGAAGCTGAAGAGCTGAGATACCAGTGTTGGAAATGATTTTGTGAATCAAGTGGCAAAAAAATCTAAGCCAGGAACTGAACTTTTGGGGAAGGAAAGAGTGATCTGGATATTTTTGGTTCATAACAAGGATCTAGATAAGATGGACTGAATTTAAAAGGAAAAGCTTGCAGTCCACTAAAACCCTCAGATCTTTTTTTCTCAATACTGTTACCTACCCACACTTACCCCATCTTCCATGTAAGAAATTTATTTTTTTAACTCAAATGTAAGACTTCACATTTATGCCTAGTTCTAACTCTTGTCATTATTTTCCTATTTTACCACGTTTTTTTTTTTCACTTTCCTGCCTTCCCAATCTCGATCATGTATTTATTCAGGTCATCAAAATCTAGTCCTTATTGAGACAGTTGGGTGGTACAGTGAATACAGCACCAAGTCTAGAATCAGGAAGATTGAGTTCAAATCGGACCTCATACTTTAACTAGCTATGTGACTCTGGAACAAATAATTTCTGCTTGCCTCAATTTCCTCATCTGTAAAACCAGAATTTTTGTAATGATAAAATGAGATAATTGTAAGGTGTTTAGCGCAGTGTCTGCTCCATAGCAAGTGCTGTATAAATGTTAGTCATTGTTGTTTTTGTCATCATCCCATTGACCTTTATCTGTTCAACACTCACTATTATGCAGCTCCTACCACCTCTGTCTGCACTTCTCTGTCTAAGTGATCAGGAAAAGTCAGGAAACCAAGTTAACTCTATCTACTGCAATCCAAGTTATCCAACTTCATCTCAGCCCTCATAACGGGAAGGGAATTTTTGCCCTCTATGATTCTGCCATGTTCCACAAAGTGTTTGCTCAAACTATGTACTCCCTCTTTAATCCCTCAGTGCCACTATAACCCATCTTTTTTTGGCAATAGATACATCCGCAAGGATGCCTTTTGTTAGATTTACTCAAACTTAAAATCTTACCTTTTATGCCTTCACCTATATTCTACTTTGTTCCCTCTAATGGCCAAGTTTACTCATTCTACTATTATCCCTTATCTCATGACCTCCCATCACTTTGGGGAACCCTCCTCTGTCAATTATTTTATTTGATTTATTCTCATCATCATTATTTATACAGGGTAGTTTACTGAGGAGGGATAATTTAAAAATTAAAGTGAAGCAAAAGCAAAAATATACCAATAAAAATTTTAAAACAAGATCAATGACTAACCTCTGAGCCCAGTCATTCTATCAGTTCTGAATCTGTCCAATCATATTATGGTTCTACTCACATTTCTCCATCTTTTCCCCAAAAGTAGTGGGCGATACATTAACAACAAAAAAAGATTTTTGATGTTCTTTATTTTAATTTTTAGTTCCAAATTCTCTCTTTTCTTCCTGCCTTTCTACCACCCATTGAGAAGATAAGCAATAGGATATAAATTACCCATGTGAAATCATGTGAAACATATTTCCAAATTAGCCATATTGCAAAACAAGCAATAAAAACCAAAAACCATGAAGAAAATGAAAAAAGGAGGTTTCAATCTGTACCTAGAGTTCATCAGATCTCTCTCTTTGGGGGTGAGTAGCATTTTTCATCATGAATTCTTTGCAATTGTCTTGGATCATTCAGTTGATCAGAGTAGCTAAGTCTTTCACAGTTGATCATCCTTAAAATATCATTCTTACTGTGTACAATGTTCTCCTTGTTCTGTTCACTTCACTTTTCATCAGTTCGTATAAGTCTTCCCAAGGTTTTTCTAAAATATGGCATGGTTTTTAAAGTAGAATAAGTATAAGCCTAGACTTGTGATTTTATTGGCAGAGGAAATGAAAATAGTGAATGAGGAAACTATTTTACTAAAGGAGATCAATAGCTTCTCCATATCTTTAAGCTCTAGTGAGTTACTTAGAATGCTAAGAGTTCAAGTGACTTGGCCAAGCTCAGACAGTATGTTGTAGAGACAGGACTTGAAACCAGGTCTTCTTTGCCTTTGAACCTGGATCTATACCCTCAATTCCATGAAACATTTCCCTTTTATAAAATGTTTTGCCCAAAATCTGGTAAAAGTCCTCTACAGGATTCCTTTGATCTGCCATTTTAGCAACCATATCAAAAAAGAAAAGAAGGTGAATCTCTCATGACTTGTTCTTGGTAAAGTCATGCTAGTTCTTATGTTATCACTTCAATATTCTAAATATTAACTGACCATCTCTCAAATAATTTGTTCTAGAATTTTGCTAGCCATTGCAGCCAACCTTACTGGTTGATGGTTTACAATTTGTTCTTATGTTCTTTTGAAATGAAGCACATCATTTGTCTTTGTCCCATGGTACCTCTTCTAGTGTCCAAGATCTTGCAGATATCACAGGAGGTACTCAATTGTCCCATGCACCAGTTTTTCCAGTACTCAAAGGTAAAGTTCATCTGGGCCATGTGACTTGTATTCATCAAGGATACCAACTAGTTGTTTTCCTACTCTCTTCTGATTTATCTGGTGTATCAACTCCCTATTAGCCAATCAACTACCTCAAGTCTTATTTCATATACAATAATAACAAAAGAGAAGAGGTGTCCTGCCTCCTTTCTTTCTCCAGCTTCTGCCCATTACAATGATAGCCCCTTACTCTGTCCCTCCTCCTAACATCTATTGGGAGGTGAAGGACTTTGTGATGTGAAGCATGAGGATTAAGGGATCCTCAGTACCTCCTCTGATTTGAGAGCCTGAGACAAAATCCTATTAACTGACCCCTGTTAAGTCTCTGTAAAGGGGACCCAGTTAGCAGACAGCCCAACCTCATGATTTAGTAAGTAGAACTGGAAAGGAGAAGGACCTAGAAATCAGAATATATCTAAAAAATATGGGGATAACACCACAATAAGCACTCCTAACTGCTTCGGAGAAAGATTATAAATTTGTATTAAAGTAATTTGAACTTAAAAAAGGAGTTTGTATGTACATATTGAGATAGTAATAGCACAATTTTCAGATTCATCTGGTTTTAACAAGTCATAACTTTGGACATTTGCTAAAGTATATCATCATCGATCATTGAGATTAAAATCTTCTCATTATGTGACAAGTCTTCAGGATTCCTGCCCACAAAATTGGTGACAGTTTTTGAATTTCTATTTTCTCAAGATTTTCTTTGCCTGAAGAGCTAGCTCAGTAATATTTAGAAATAACAGACTTTTAAAATTCTCCTCTAATATCCTCACCTCTTCGGCCAAAATCCGATTCTTTACCTCTCTCCATATGTCCGTAGACTCATCGTCATCAAAAAAGAATCAATATTTAGTTGTCATTTACCATATTAAGTTAACCACTGTAGGGGGATAAAAAACCTAGAATGTGATCCTTGTTTCCTAGGAACTTATGGTTATGTTAGTGAGAGTAGATATGCCTTGTGAAAGAGTGATTAGATTTATTCCTCTCTCTTTCATAGTAGGTGCTTAATACAAGTTTTTTTAAATTGAATTCTTCAATTAAATTGGGACCAGTGGGTGAGAGTTACTGGGAGATAGATCTGACATCAGCATAAGAAAGAATTTCCTACAGTTAGAGTTGTCATAAAGTTGAATAAATCAACTCAGAACATAGTAAATTCCTTGCCAGAACTGAGTTAAATCCAGGCTGAATGATACCAAATATCATATAAAGTTCATTTCATTTTTTAGATCTTATGATTCTGCATACTTCCATCTTGCCTCTGACACTTGCTATACATGTAGCTCTGATCAAGTCACTTAGTTTTCATGTTTATTCAGTCAACTCCTTAAGATTTGTCTATTAAATCCTAGACTAATTACACTCTGAGCTGATGAAGGGTATTCTCACAAGAGAAGTTTACTATGCTAACAATATCAGAGGTTCTTTGAGTATTCTTGTCTGCATACATAAGAGATAGACAAATAGATCTAGACTGATAGCTGTATACACATACACATATATTTTACTCATAATTATATCAAAATAAGTACTCCCTCTTCCAGTATAGATCACAACCCATTCATGCTTTCTTATCCCATTCAAATTGGGATTTTCATAGTCCATTGAGGATTTATCAACATGCTAATGTTTTGAATTCTCTTCATTGCTTCCCTTCCATTTTGAAGTTAATGGTGTAGTACTCAAACTATCCATCCTTTATTTCTCTTACTACACAATGAGCCCATCTTCTTTCTCCATCATACGTATCCTCAATAACTATATATATTCATAAAAATTCAGCATAAAAACAAACCATCAAAAACTCACAATCCACAACTACTTAAAGTAAATACTAACAGTACAGATGAAGAATTCTACATGAACTCTGAGGAGGGAGAAATCATAGTACACAAGTTCTATGTGGAAAGTAAAAACAAAAACAAATGAATCACTCTGGTCCCAATTTGTGTTATATTAGGTAGCTTCCAACATACTTTAAGGTCCATGCTTACCAATGATATGGTACGATACAATATGATAAACATTTATTAAGCACCTGCTATGTGTCAGGCACTGTGCCAAGATGTAGGGATGAAAATAAGAAAAAAACAATTCTTGCTTTCAAGGAGCTTACAGTCTAAAGGAGGAAGATAATACACAAAAGGAACCAAAAGAGAGAAGCAGGGAAATATACAGTGTATCTACCCTGTATCTAGAGGCATGATGAAGATGAAGCAAAACAGGTGGTGGTAAATGAAGAGATCACTGAAATGTTAAGCCCTCTATAAAAGGTGGCTATGAGAGGAATCTTTTGCTCCTCTCTCCAATCCTCCAATCAGAGAGGCAGAAGCAACTGACAGTACTGAGGAGGTGTGCGGCAAATATCATTTGTTGACTTATAATCTCAGATTTTTTTTTCTCCTCATAGGAGCAGTGAATGTAGATTTTCTGTTCTCTCAAGGCTCACAACTTAGGTATCATCCTTGACTCCTCTCTAGCTCTCAACCCCACCCCACTATATAATCTGTTGCCAAGACTTGCTGATTTCACATTTGCAACATCTCTCCACTACACCCCTTTCCCTCCTCTAATACTGCCATCATTCTGGTACAGGATCTCATCACCTAACTTCAGTATCTCAAGTCTCTCCATGCTCCAATCCATCTTCCATTCAGGCACCAAAGTGATTTTCCTAAAGTACAGGTGTGACCATGCCTCCCCCTCCTCCTCTCTCTATCTCTCTGTCTCTGTTCATCTCTGTCTCTGTGTGTGTGTCTCTGTCTCTTTGTTTCTGTCTCTCTCTCTCTGTCTCTCTGTCTCTGTGTGTGTGTGTCTCTCTCTCTCTCTCTCACACACACATACACACACACACACACACACACACACATGCACTCACACACACACATACACACAGTAAACTCCAGTGTGTCCCTTTCACCCCTGGGATCAAATACAAAATTCTTTCTTTGACATTCAAAGCCCTTCATAACCTAGCCCCTTCCTACTTTTCCAGTCTTCTTACACCTTACTCACCTCTCTGACCACATACTCTTTGATTCAGTGACACTGGCCTCTTGGCCGTTCCTCCAACAAAGCACTCTATCAGTTAGATTGGGCATTTTCTCTGGCTGTTCCCCATGCCTGGAACACTCTCCTCCATGCTGATTACTGACCTCCCTGGCTTCTTTTAAGTCCCAACTAAAATGCTACCTTCTACCAAAAGTCTTTCCCAACTCCTTCTCTGCTTTCAGTCTCTTATTTCCTACTTATTTATACTTATGGGGCAGCTAGGTGGTACAGTGTATAGCGCTAGGTCTGGTACCAAGAACACTCATCTCTGTGAATTCAAAGCTGGTCTCAGACACTTAATGGTCTTGTGACTCTGTACAAGTCACTTAACCTCTATGTAAAATGAGCTGGAGAAATAAATGGCAAACCACTCCAGTATCTTTGCCAAGAAAACCCCATATGGGGTCATGAAGAGTTGGACATGATTGGAATGAATGGACAACAAATGTAAACATAGAGCTTGTTTGTACATGCTTGCTCACTCATTGTTTCTTCCATTAAATAGTGAGCTCTTTTGAGGGCAGGGATTATCTTTTGTGGTTTTTTATATCTCCAGTGCTTAACACAGTGCTGGGCACATAGAAGGCTCTTAATAAATGATTATTGACTGACATAACTTCATCATCAAGAAAAATACTTTATGAAATATCTGTAATTTTTTTCAAGGTCAGTGCTCATACTCAATAATCTGACAACATTCTATAATATATTATTAAAGTGATGATTAGTACATGTCTAGGAAAAGGATTCACAAAGAGCCTGAGCAGAGTCATCAAGAACGGATCATGCCAGACTAGGCTTATGTCTTCTAGCCAAATGTAAAACTGCAGAGAGATAGTGTGATATAGTCAAACAGAGGGCAAGCTTGTCATCAGAGTGGTCCTCATTCAAGTCTTGCTTGTGATGATAAGTAGTTGTATGATTATAGGCAGGTGATTCAGCCTGTCCGTGCCTCCAGGGACCTCCCTAAAAGCACACAATTGAATTGACTGTCTCATATTAGTGGAATGAAATGAAACCTCACATCCAACAAACAAATACGTAAATCACATAAGCAAACTTTATTGCAGTTTGAGATCTTTGGAACCAAGGGCAACCCAGTTTTCCAAATGTGAATCATGCCCATTGTCTTCACTTATTCAATTCCAAGTCCAGCTTCAATGTGCAACTGTATCACTTGTTAGACAAACATGCACACATACATTTATACAAACATACACATATATAAACATAAATATGTGTGTATGCATACATATCTATACATATATGTGTGTATAATACATATATATGTATATACATCTATAAGAGTTATATACATACATATATATGACAATGACTTATCGATATAATTATATTTCATAATCTGATCAATAGGTACTTTTCATTACTTTGATTTTTCAGTATGTGTGATTAGGGAGTTCTATTTTGAGTGACTATAATAGATTCCTTCAGATATTTGAAGAGCTTTCATGGAGAAGACCGAGTGAGTTTATTTTGATTGGCCCTAGTGGGCAGAAACAATGAATAGAATTTGTTAAAAAAAAATAAAAGGAATTTTAGGCTGGATGTAGACATTCTCTAGTTATAACAACTGTTCAAGAGTGAAATGGGCTTCGGTGAGAGATGGTGAGTTGCTTATCGTTGGAGGTCCTCATAGAAGCTAGAGTATCACTTTTTGAATAGTGATCATGAAGATTGGGATAGTGTAGTGAAGATTCCCTTTACGTATATATTGGATTCAATTGCCACTGAAATCTCTTCCAACTTTTACCTTCTGTGTTTTATTATTCTAGTGAGGGTGGTTTGTAGTATTCCAGGTATTGATCCAATTAGTACAGTGCCACCTGTGAATGGGAACATTTGAAAAACCTTACTAGTTTTCAGGATTCCATAAACTAGTTGAATTTGGACTCTTGCTATCTTTCTAGTCTCTTGACAACTTAGTCCTCTCCACAAACTACCATTCAGTGACACTTCCCTCCCTGCTCTTTTTTGGATAAGGTACATCTCCAGACTGGGCATTTCTCTGGCTGTCTTCTATCCCTAGAATTCTTTCCCTCCAAGTCCTTTTTTATATAAGAAGTTTTCTCATCCCCCTTAATACTAGTGCCTTCTGTCTGTTGATTGTCTCCAATTTTTCCTTAATATATCTCATTTGTACATAGTTATTCATTTGTTGAATACCCCATTGGACTGTGAGCTCCTTGAGAACTGGGACAAGTTTGGGCTTTTTCCCTTGTTTGGTTTTGACATTTGCTTTTTATCCCTAGTGCTTAACACAATGCCTGGCACATAATATATGCTTTAAAAATTCTTGTTGACTGACTCTACACAAGATATCTTCTATAATTATGACTAACACCTTTAGGGAGCATACATCTCTTTTTCAATGCCGCTCTCAATGTTGATGTTCATTGGATTAGTGAACACAGTTATTTCTTAAATTAATTTATTTAGTTTTAGCTTTCAACATTCATTTCCACAAGATTTTGAGTTCCAAATTTTCTTTCCATCTTCTCCTTCCCCCTCCAAGACACCTTGAATTCTGATTACCTCTTCCCCCAATCTGTCCTCCCTTCTATCACACCCTTCCCTTCCCTTATCCCCATCTTCTCTCTTTTTTGGTAGGGAAAGATAGATTTCTATACCCCATTACCTGTATTTCTTATTTCCCAGATGCATGCAAAAACAATTTTTAACATTGGTTCCTAAAACTTTGAGTTCTAACTTCTCTCCCTTTCTCCCTTCCCACTAATCCCCACTGAGAAGTCAAGCAATTCAATATAGGGTACACATGCATAGTTATACAAAAGACTTCCATAATAGTCATGTTGTGAAAGACTAACTATATTTCCCTCCATCCTATCCTGCCCCTCATTTATTCTATTCTCTCTTTTGACCTTGTCCCTCCCTAAATGTGTTTACTTTTAATTACTCCCTCCTCCCATTTGCCCTCCCTTCTCTCATCCCCCACACCCCACTTATCCCCTTCTCCCCTACTTTCCTATTGTGTAAGATAGATTTTCATACCAAATTGAGTGTGCATGTTATTCCCTCCTTAAGCCAGATGTGATGAGAGTAAGCTTCACTTTTTCCTTCTTACCTCCTCCCTCTTCCCCTTCATTGAAAAAGTTTTTCTTGCCCCTTTTATGAGAGATAATTTGCCCCATTCCATTTATTTCTCCTTTTCTCCTCCCAATATATTCCTCTCTCACCTCTAATTTTTATTTTTTCAGACACCATCCCTACCTATTCAACTCACCCTGTGCCCTCTGTCTCTCTGTCTCTCTCTCTCTGTTTCTCTGTCTCTGTCTCTCTCTCTACATATACATGTAGATATATATATGTATATATATATACATATATATATGTATTATATATATGTATATATATATATACATATATATATAAAATACATCCAACTATTTAAATACTGAGAAAAGTCTCAAGAGTTTCAAATATTATCTTTTCACGTAGGAATATAAACAGTTCAACTTTAGTAAATCCCTTATGATTTCTCTTTCCTGTTTACCTTCTCATGTTTCTCATGATTCTTGTGTTTGAAAGTCAGATTTTCTATTCAGCTCTGGTCTTTTCATCAAGAATGCTTGAAAGTCCTCTATTTCATTGAATGACCATTTTTTCCTTGAAGTACTGTACTCAGTTTTTCTGGATAGGTGATTCTTGGTTTTAATCCTAGCTCCTTTATCCTCTAGAATATCATATCCCAAAACCTCTGATCTCTTAATGTAGAAGTAGCTAAATATTGTGTTGTCCTGATTGTGTTTCCACAATCCTTGAATTATTTCTTTCTGACTACTTGCAGTCTTTTCTCCTTGACCTGGGAATTCTGGAATTTGGCTATAATATCAATGGGAATTTTCCTTTTGGGATCTCTTTCATGAGATTCTTTCAATTTCTATCTTATCCTCTAGTTTGGGTGATTTTAATATACTTTATTGAAACATTTTGTTTGAACAGAAATTTCCTTTAAAGGTATTGTTTCTTTTTTTCCTTAGTCAAAAATTTTCTTAAAATCTAGAGAGACAGTGGATACACCTAGATTTAATGTTCTTTGTATCTCTTGGTCAGTTATATAATTTTGAATAATTCAGTCTTTTTAAATCTTCTCAAATAATTTCATTATTTTCATTCCCAAGTATTTCATCAAAGACTAAAAAATGGGGTGAGTTCATATAATTTTACAGCTGGAAGTGATATTTTTGTTGTTGTTCAGTCGGGTCCAACTCTCTATGGGACCCCATGAACACTGTCCATGAGGTCTTCTTAGTAAAGATACTGGAGTAGTTTGCCATTTCCTTCTCTAGTGTGTTCCCATTTTACAGATGAGGGACTAAGGCAAATAGGAATTAAATGACCTGATGAGGATTACACAGCTAGTAAGTATCCAAGGCCAGATTTGAACTCGGATCTTTCTGATGCCAAGACTGGTTGAAGGGACCTTAAAGTTCATATAATCTAACATTTTTTTTAATGTGAGAAAATTGAAATCAAGGGTTTAAAATGACTTTCCTAATGTCATATCAGCTAATGGCATCCAGCAACAAACAAACTACCGTAAGAAGAAAAGACCAAAGGAAAATAAGGTCATCAATGAGGAAAAAAAATCATGTGGATACATAGTGTAATTTAAGTCTTGTGTATGTATGACATTGCTATAGTACCATGTGGCCCATACCTCAGCTTGTGATTACTCTCAATTGTGTCATAACTTTGCTACTGGCAAGTGTGGAAATGCTTTGCAATACTTTGTGGGAATTAATGGATTTTATGTAATTGCTTTTGGCCCTGAATGGATATATATCTGCCTAGTAGTGATTTTTAAGGATGCCTTTTTTGTAGGCATAAGTATTCAATAAATGGACTTTGGATGTAATTACTTAGGTGGTAAAATGCTGTTTAAAATGAGAAAACAACTAATATTTGGCTGTACAAAAATCACTAGTTTAGAAATGATGCATTATTTTAAGAGAAAGTAAATTATGCTAACAAATAGGGTTTCCACTGAATAGGCAATGTGTGAGCTTGCCTATCCATATGTGTGAGTTAGCATAAACACTAACACACTTGCCAAACCTATTTGGCTAAGACTATGTTTCATTTTAGAATTATGCACTTAGTCTTTTTTTTTTTTTGCTAATTAATTTCCTGAGTTCTCCTTGACTAGTTTATAAAGGGAATGATAGAGTACAAAAAGAACTCACCATGGTTCCTGGGTCCTCCATTCCATTACAGACAGTGACTAAGTGTGAACTTGTAGAAGACATTTCACTTGTCTGCCCTTGTTTTCACATCTTTTGAATGAGGTTGAACCTCATACTGTTTGTACTTTATAGGATTGTTATGTGATCAAATACATAAAGTGCTCAATAACTATAAAATCTTATGTTGTATGTCATTATCATTGGGCTTCTTGAGGCAGAAATCATGTTGGCTTGGTTATCTCTGTTCCCTTGCTCCCATCATCTCCCATGCTTGCCCACTGCCCCACAGTCCAGTTTCCATTTCTTATAAGTCATGGCTTCTTTCACGAAATGACTTAGGTACCCACTGTACAGATTTTCAGTCAGACTATCACTTCTCTTCCTAGTCAGACTTCCCCTGCCTCTATGAAAGTGACTTTTTCCTTCTCAAATTTCTTATTCAATGTAACAAAGACTTATTAAGTATTATCACGTTCAATACACAATGTACATGGTACAGCCTTCTCACTTGCACTTATCCCATTCCATATTATATAAGTATTATTTGTGTAATTTTTCTTCCATTCATTATATAATAAGCTCTTACAAGGACTTACAATCCCCTCCCTCAATGGGACATAGGCCCAGATAGGTGAAGAGATATGCCACACTTGTAGTAAGTAATATTTTCTGGAGACAGAGTGACCATAATAGAAGGAGCACTGGGTATGGATTCAGAAGAGAGACTTACTTTGAATAAGGGCCTTCCAGCTTGGTAGCTCCTTGCACATTTTCCCTCTTTAGAACAGACAATTTGGACCATTTATTTAAAAAAAGGCTACTTAGCACTATATGAGCAATGGTCCTATAACATGACAGCAGATAATACAAATGAGATTAGAATGCATAAACAAAGAAAGAAACAGGTGGAGGCCCAGACCTGCTTTATGAGAATGGTTTCCATAGTGTTTATTACAAAAACACATTTTACCGTGAAATGTATTGTAGATTGTTCTGCCCTCCACCTCCCTTTGTGCTTAGAAATAGATATATAGACTGATTTATGAGCTGAGAGTCAGTATGGGAGTGTCAGGTTTCTATAATGAGATTATATATTAAATCTAATGAGGGGAAAATATGCTTACCCAACCTGAATGGTAGCACCATGATTAAACAGCTCAAGAGCCCTCGATGGATTTTTTTAGACAATGCAGCAGGTAAAGTGACCTCCTTCTTCTAGTGTTTGTGCTCAATTCTACAGAATGAAGATTTATGTTTCTGGTTATGTTGATGACATAACAATGCATAGAAGATACATGAATGAGGCAAAACTAGGAAACCATGTGTGATGGTAGAGAGTTTGGGGGAGTATTAAATGAATCAATGATGTTATGTTTTATGCTGACTGCAGACTTTATTCCCTGCCCATCCCCACCTCTTACCATGTTCCCAGCAGATCATTTTTTAAAAATTCCTTCATTCTCACTTCCTCATAGCCACCTATATATCATGTTAACATAAGCTAAAAGAGAAAAAAGGGGATTGGTTGAGTCTCTCAGTTTATGTTTCATGTATTTAAATCTGAACACTGAAATCAGACACTGAATCTGGAGTCAGGTGACTCCAGCTTAAGGCTCAGTCCTAACACTTAAAAGTTAATTGACCTTAGACAAATCACTGACTCTCTGTAGCTGTTCCTTCCCTTATAAAAAGAACATGATAATCAGGTTTAATGCCTACCCCATAGGCTCTTTGTGAGGATCAAGTGAAACAAGATTCATCAAGTGCGCCATAAAGTATAGATTATAGGATCATGCATCTATACAGAGATGACCATCTAATCCAAATATCTCATGATACAGATTAGGAAACTGAGGCCCAGTGAGATAACTGATGACCAAACTCACATAAATAGTAACCTTTAGAGGAAGGACTTAAACATGTCTTCTGATTTTAGAGGTAGTGTTCATTTACCGCAACACATACTTCAAAGATCTGTGGATGTGATGGTGACACATATCAATATCCTATACTCTATTGGAGAATCTTAATAAGTTACTACTTCCTTCCCCTACAAAATTAAAAAGAAAATACTATGACTGGGAGGTCTGGTAATGACTCTCTATATTTAGCTCTATACTTTGGTGTTTGGAGGTAGATAAGTTGTTCCTTGTAGGGGTCATACTTTAAGCCTTTCCATTGGTGCAGATTTCTGGAGCCTGTGATCTACTTGCATAGTCTTAAAAAGCCCAGTCATCTCTCTGCTACCATGGAGTATCAGAGAAGGAATATAGTGAAGGAATGTGTTGTATGAATGCAATTTCTCATTAGTATTTTAATTGAAACACCCTGTGGCCCTAAAATTTTAACTCACATTCCTTTAGCACCGTAAGATATATGAAGCATTTTTTTGGAAACCCCAGGAGGCAAAGAGCACAAGTATTATTAGGATCATTGGAGAGATGAGAAAACTCATACTCCGAAGCATTAACTCAGTTGTCCAAGATAATACAGTTAAAATGAGTTGGAGTAATTCAATTCCAGCCCTATTTCCATTATACAGCAGGAGTGGGGAGGAAGTATAGGAGTGAGGGAGAGTTACCTGGGTATGGACAAAGAAGTCACATTGCAAGAGGGCAAATGAAAAGGGAATAAAAAGAAAAGAGCCTGGAGATACTGAATTAGAAAGGAAGTGTAAAGTAAGGTATAACAGAAAGGGCACTGACCTGGAAATAAGCAGACTTGGGTTCTAATCCCAGCTGTGCCACGACCTAGCTTTGAAATGTGGGACAAGTCTCTTTCCTCCCTGACACTTCAGCTTCTTCATGTATGGAATAAAGGGATTTGGCTAAATCATCTCAGAGGTCCTCTCCAGCTGTGATTCTCTGAACTTTTCTACTTCAGTTTTGCCTTAGGCTTACCCTGCTGATAGGAAGTCAACCCAATGAATGTGTTTTCTCTTTCTGTACATTTATATCCTCCGTCTATTTGCCCCGCTGCTGTTTTCCTCTTTAATATTAATGCATCTGAGGGCCGTGATATGTATCAGAAACTTCATGGTATTTAGCGTTGCCACATGCAGATACTTTTAAAAGCGACTCCATTAAAGATCATTCCTCCTAGAGCACATCCTGTGCTCCTTGGTGCTGTTTATCACCAGCATTTACTTTTGATCCCTTTAATGTGTACAGCACCAAGGAGACTTCTTTATCACCCTTAATTCTGTAGGGAGTTGGTTTAGCATGTAAAATGTGCAAAGAAAATGGAAGAGAAGAGAGCTGGGGGGAAAATGATAAGCATTCACATAGTAATCCATTGAGATAAAATAATGTCATGGAATCATATAGCTGGGGAAGAGGTTTAGGGATAGATGGAGTTTCTCCTCACTAAGCCATCTATTCAGACCCAACCCTGGCTGGTAGCAGAGGATCATAGAATTCGGAGATAGAAAAGAAGTGAATCAACTTACTTTTAGTCACAGAGTTAAGGGCCAGAATTCCAATAGAATTCCTCTGACTATTAATTCGGCACTTTTCCTACTTCATATACAGGACTACTGATGGAGAGTCAACCCAATGAATGTCTTTTTCTTTCTGTACTCTCATGCTTTATCTAGTTGCTCAATGTCCTTGTATTCTTCAAGGAAGGATTAATCTTTATACCAGGTATAGGATGAAGTAAAAAGAATTTATGGCTTTGTAAATGGGATGACTGTCCAATAATGGATATGAACTAGGTTGAGTTGGAAAGGACTCCAGAGTTCTTCTGGTCCAACCTGAACTGGCATAATAAGACTTCCAACAGTATTCCTAACAAGTGGTAAAACAAGATTCCATTTGAAGATCTTCAGTGCTGAGGAACTCAGGACCATAAAAGATAACTCATTTCATTTCTGGACAGCTTTAGAAGTCGGGAAATTTTCCTTTAAGTAGAGAAGTGAAGAGTAGTGGAAAGTGATCTACCCAAGGTCACACATCCAATAGGAGTTAAAGATGAGTCTTGGACTCAGATCTTAGCAGTTGCACAGCTGGATTTTAATTCCTTATTCCATACTTTTTCTCATGGTGACATGCATTTAGAGTTGGAAGGGATTACTTATTTTAAAGAAGAGAAAGGTAAGCACAGGGTACCAAATAACAAAGGTAAAATTTGAGCCATGTAAGTTATTCTATGAAAGAAAACACAGACAAAAAAAACAAGAATAAAAAAGAAAAAAGTGTGGCTTTAATCTTCATTAAGTTCTATCAGTTCTTTCTCTGGAGATGGACTTAAGTCTAACAGAATTGTCTTGGATAATTGTATTGCTGAGAATATTTAGAAATGTTGATCTCTTGCTGACTTCTTGTCTGTGGGATAAAAATAACCCTTTAATGCTGGGGTTAGAGAAAGGCCAAGGTAATGTCAAATGAGTCTTAAATTATGCTATTTTCAGATTCATTGAATGCTTTTTTGCTGCTGCTGTTACTTTATTTTTATTGTTTTGTGGTTTAATTATAGGTTGATGAATCTGGGGGAGAAAGAGGTAGGAAGTGTGTCAATGGCTGTTAGAATGGGCTAAAGAGAAATCAAGGCAAATGGGAAATCAGATTTTTTTTTTATTTAAGACATTCAAGCCTCTAATGACTTTCTTGACTCTCAGCCCCTGCGTCTTTCAAACTTTTCTAGTGGAGACTATTTACCTCCACCTGTAGGTTCAGCTATTCCTCAGATCTGGAATGATATCTAGCTGGCACCAAATCCTAAACAGAGAGACTATTTAAAATCTGGACCTTGGAAAAATTGGTTGGACAGTAGAGGCCTGAATCCAAACAAAGACTTTTGGGGCCGTGAAATGGGCTAAATGAAGTTTGTTTGTTGTTTTGTTTTGTTTTGTTTCTCTTTTTGTATGTATTAATGGACATCTGTGAGTTTTTTTTGAATTATAAACATCTCTGTTGAGGGGGGCGGGATGTGAATAGCAGTTTTGTACCTGGCTAGGGGGAACTTGAGTCAGTTGGCTCACCAGTTCAGCATTAGGTCAGTCCTTTCTGTTGGTCACACAATAATCTAGTTGTGTGATTTGTACTTCATTCTTGAAGAGGCCATGACATTAGGGAGATGATAACAGGACTTGCAATTGACTTTAATCTGAGTGAGGAAGGGCTGTGCAGGGTCACCAGCCTCACCTTCTCCTCCAGAGACATCTGGTACAGTGGCCAGATATCAGTCAAGATGACTGGAAATGGCCCAGTTTGCAGTGGGAGATCTTGACCTTTTTAAGCTAAGATCTTTTGAGGTTCTCATTTTGAGTGAGGCAATGACCATTCATCAGATTCAGAAATGAGTCAAGGAATGGACCCTTTAATAAAGATAGATAGATAGATAGATAGATAGATAGATAGATAGACAGATAGATAAAACTGGGAGGGTAAGACCTTCAGGGCTGTTGACCACAAAAGGAACAGTTGCTATTTACATTGTCTCAGAGCCAGAAGGGCCCTCTAAATAACCATTAAGTGGTGCTAGGGCAGGGACCTATTATACAGTCCTTGAGAGCCAGAGTGAATTGGATTTAAGGCTTTGTGTTTGACAAAGAAATCTAGCCAGTAAACCTCATGTTAACTAGATACCTTGCGCTATCAAAACGATGAGGAGAGTACAAGAGAGGAGAGGAGCTGAGCTGCCCAACTGGAACTGGCCAGCTGGATCACTATTCAGGCAACTCAGACTACTCACAGGTTGTGGGTTGTCCTAGTCACTATTCTTTGTCTTTGCTTCTTTCTGATCAAGGTAATACTTTGTTCTCTCTCTAGTTTATGAATCTATCTTGTAATTTATTGCCTTGCTTCTCTGTCTGCTACTGAAGTTCTTACAAAACTTGGTCCTTTAAAAAAGGTTTGAATACTGACTGATATTCATGGACTTTTTGATTCAAAGAGACAAACATTTCCTAATAGTTTTGAGTTTGATTTGTACTCTCCTAATCTTTGAACAAAAAAGTGAACTGGAGTCACTCTTGGGAGTTTTAAAAAGAGACACATAGTTTATAAGGGAGTAAATTGAAAGAAAAGATGACAGCTTCTTCCTTGCCCAAAACTTAATGAGTCAGGCCAGAACAAATCAGAAACACCAAAGCAAAAAAGCAAGCAAGCTAGAAAGGAAGGAAGAAAGAGAGAGAGAAAGAAAGGAAGGAAGGAAGGAAGGAAGAATTGAAAGAAAGAAACAAAGAACTGAAAGGGGAGTAGAACCTTTGCAGAGAAGGGAATGAGTTGAACCATTGAGCCCATGCAGGCATCTTAGAAGAGAGCACTAAATCTGAAACTATTGAAGTGAGTTACATTCACCCTTGGAAAGAATGGAGACAAAATACCAAAAGGTACACTGTTTCCCCAATTTTCATTCCCCATACTTATTCAGTCCCAGATACTTTAAGGGTCTGCTGCATCCAGGGCCATCTTCAGTCATGTTGATCTATATCTACCTACTGGATCCAGATGACTCTGAAGGAGAAAGTAAGGCTAGTGACCTTGCATAGCCCTCCCTCATTTAAATCCAGTTCACTTACAAGTTATGACATCACCATCACCGTGATCCTCTTTGAGAAGAAAAACAGCAACTTTACTATATTTTGTTCACTTCTTTTACTTCAGCATTTCCTCTATCCTGATTTTGCCTCCACTGTAAGAAGCCAGGAGTTAGCTGGGAAACTATAATACAAATTGTGCTGCTAGGTGGAGCGGTAGATGGAGTGCCAGTCCTGGAGTCAGGAGGACCTGAGTTCAAATCTGGATTTAGACATTTCCTAGCTGTGTGACCCTGGGCAAGTCTCTTAACTTTATTAGCTCCAATGAGCTAGAGAAGGAAATGACACATCACCCCAGTATCCTGGTCAAGAATACCCGACATGTGGTCACAAAAGACACAACTGAACAGCAATAATACAAAAAAAATTAGGATAGAAAAATAAATCTCTGTCCAACTTACTTGTTTTTTTACTTGGGGGTTCTGAGCTATTGTGTTTGAATTAATACCTTTCATAAAGTAATAAAGGATCACATGTATCTAAGGACCAATATATTAACCTACTACCACTGCCATCACCACCATGACCACTCCTACCAAGCTAGGTACAAGAGAACTAGTTATTACAATAGAGAATGAGTGGGTAATTCAATCACTAATTCTGTTGTGAAAAAGAAAGGGGGGTACTGTGGAAAGAAGTCTAGATACAATCCACCTCCACTTCTTCTAACAGGAAGAAGAGAGCAAAAAGGATTGAAGACTTTCTGCAATCTTACCCTTTCAGAGACTACAACCTAGAATGGTTCTCAATCCTCTAGCCTAGGTCCCTATTCCCTTCAACTGGGCTTTCTTGATTCCTATAGCCTATGACTACTTCCTGCAGTTGAGACCTCTCTGCCTTCCTGCCCCACAGATACTCTGTGTGTTTTGTTTGTGGGTCTCTGGCAACACCCTAGCATGCTCTTTCCTCCTGTGCCCTTATCAGAGCAAACTCCTGTTCGCACCACCATGATTTCTTTTTTGTCTTTTATTTTGTTTACATAAAACTGAATGAGGATCATGCACTATATGTTTTTCATGCCCTGTTTTCTTTCTACACCTTTTTACCCATAATTTTTGTTACCTCAGGATTAGAAGACTTGGCATGGACCTAGAATTTGGATTATAGAATTAGAGCCAAAATGATGTTTAGAGGTCATCTCATCTAAGTTTATTCATTTTACAAAGCAGTAAAATCCAGAGAAAGGAAGTTAATTTTCTAAGGTTACTTAAACCCTATTTTTCAAATTTCATATCCAATATTCTTATAGAGCACTGACCTGGTTTCTTGATTTTATTGCTCTTTTTTCCTACATATTCTAAATCAATCAATCAATGAGTAAGCATTTATAAATCACCTACTATGAGCCAAGTACTTCATTAGGAACCAGTAATACAAACGTAAGAGTGAAACAATCCATGTCCTTGACTTTACATTCTATCTATGAGACAACATTTGGAAAAAATTAATATTGAAAAAGAGAGTTCCAAGGTGCTTAGTGTTGTCTGAGGTGGGATAGAACTGAAAACTAACCACAGTATAAGGCTTGCTCTTTTGACACATTACTGAAATATTTTGCATTTAACAACTCCTATGTGTAATATCCACTGTGCTTGGCACTGGAGGGTCAAAGATCATTTTCATTTGTCCCTATCTTCCAGGAGCTTAGAAATTAGTAGGAAAAATGCAACCTGTTCACAAACAACTGGGATAAAATAAAATGTGGTGAGGCAAAAGAAAATTCTAGATAGCAAAGTATGAGAGTTTGAGAGTGGAGAAATCACTTTCAGCCTGGGGAATCATGGAAGGCTTCATGGAGGAAATGGTACTGTGATCTGTGACTTAAAAATCAAGCAATTTCAAAAGAGGCAAAATGAAAAGGGTGTGAATGGAAGGGGAGGTGGGGGTGGTCAGTGAATGCATCGAGATGAGACAGTGCAGAAATAGAACATACTAAAGTTTATGAAGGGAAGTGTCATAAATTAATAATGAAAAGGTAGGTTAGAACCAAACTGTAGAAGGTATTCAATTCTAGACTAAAGAGGTTTTGTTTCAATTTGATTTATGCTTTGTTCTCTTTTGTTTTATTTTCTTCTGGGGTTGAACTTGTGATTTTGCTGGCACAAGGAGTTCTCCTAAGTGATCAACAATTATTCACTTCTTGTGATCTTAGAGAGTTGTGGAGGAGGGGGAGAAGGTACTGATTTATGGGTTAAGGGCTGGCCCAGGAATGCAAAAACCAGAGTATGAGGACTTTAAGATCCCAGTCCTCTCTTAATTCAAACTTAACTATTAATGGCATATTAACTACCTTTGGTTTTATTCTTCTAATCAATGGAGAGTCATTTGAGTTTCCTGAACTGAGGGTCACTGCATGATTGACTCCCCATTTTAAAAAAATGAACCAGTCTAGATCAGTCAGGAGTGTCCTTCTTGGCCACTTCTCTCATTTTCTACCAGTAATCTGGATAGAACAGTTGCTGCAGAAAGTTGAGGATTGTAGTGCTGGGACAGGGTTGGAGAAGGGGATGTTAATGAGTTAAGAAAAAAACAACAAAACCCAGTGCCAAAGCCAATGAAACTGATTGTATTCCACGACGGATTGCTCACCCCTCCAAACTGGTTTTCTTGAGGGTGGCCAAATACGTGATTTCTTCTCCTTGGCATTATTTCCTCCCTAAAGAAAGGATAGTTTGTGGGAAGCCCCACTTTCTAGAATAATTAATGTCTTGGACACTAGATTCTGCCTCTCCTCAGAACAAATTAGAGAAGAATAATAACCCTTTACACCTGCTTTCACCCAAACCCAAAGGGAAGATTTACATCTTTATTTAAATATATGTGTATTTGTGTGTTTTGAAACATACCTGTTTCCTAAACACTAACCAGGACCCTGAAATACAATGTACCTATGGCATAAAAAAAATACAAATAGCCTTTTCATATTGAAGGAGTTCTTCAAAACAAAGAGGGAAAAAGTTATACATTTTAAGAATCACCTCTTCCTTTTGCTGATCCTTCCATTCCTATGTCTAAGAGTTTTTCTGCTGTTGTGACAAAGACCAGGGGGCAGCTTGGTGGCACAGTGGATAAAGCCTTGGGCTTAGAGTCAGAAAGACTTGAGTTCAAATCTGATCTCAAACATTTACATGCTATGTGACCCTAGGCAAGTTTCTTAAGTCTATTCGTTTCAGTCTCCTCATCTATAAAATGATCTAGAGAAGAAAATGGCAAACCACTCCAGTATCTTTGCCAAGAAAACCCCTAACAGGGTCTGGGAGAGTAGGACCTGACCTAGAAGACTGAACAAAGACAAAGACCAAAACACTGAATATCTCTTGCCCTCAGAAAGTTGCAGGCCAGAAAGTCTGGACCGAAAGCCTCACTTGTCCCTGATGAACCCCTTAGAGACCCTTACCTGTCTCCTGCGCAGAGGCAGTCTTTAATATACACTTTTCCCCAGCTCCAAATCTCCACCCCTAATCTCCAGTCTTTGCAGCTATGGAGGACAGAGTTACACATTTGCCCTGATCTGTAAGGGTTGGGAAACACTACTGCCAGCTGAATTAGATGAACTCCTGTTGCTCAGTACACTGCAGTCCTGCTGCCACTATCTACAGTAGCAGAGAATTTATTGGGAGTGGAAAGCAGTGGTTCTTCTTTTATTGAAGCTAAGGCAGTTCATAAAGCAGATGATGCCCTCCGGTGATATTGTATTGCTGCTTAAGTTGATAGCAATTGCAGATGTGCGGATGAAGGGTGAGCAACTACCTTTAGCCTGTGATTTGTGCAAAAAATATGGGTTTGGAAGAAGCAGTTTCAGCTTATAGCAGAGGAAATTATTATTAGGGCAGGAGAAGGGATCACAAACCCAATGAGGCCATGGGACTGATAACTATTTCCTTCTTCAACCCCAAAATTTAGGTAATAGTGTGTGAGGAGGACAGTTTTCAAAGGGAAAACAAGACAGAACCCTAGAATTTGAGTGGGAAGAGGCCATTTATTTCAGCCATCCTCCCTTCTATGACACCGACCCCTAGTGAAGAGGAGCTTGCATCCTCTCACCAAAGTCCATTCTTCCTTTGGAAACTGATTGAAATAATTCCCTCATACTGACACCACGTCGTCTTCCCTGTCATTTTCTTCTTCCCTTGTTCATGCTATTTTTACCTTTTAAGGTCAAAACAAGTTAATTCCATTCAAAAATCATTTATTAAGTTTCTACCATATGCTGCACACTGTGCTAGGACATGGATATATAAAGACAAAGCAAAAAACATTCTCTGACTTTAAGGAATTTTTATTCAGTACCTTCAGCCTCTTTGGGACCCCATTCAGGGTTTACTTGGCAAAGATACTGGAGTGGTTTGCCATTTCGTTCTCCAGCTCATTTTATAGATGAGAAAACTGATGCAAACATGTGACTTGTCCAGGGTCACACAGTTATTATCTGAGACATTTGAACTCAAGCCTTCCTCATTCCAGGCTTGGTACTCTATCTATTGTGCCACCTAACTACCTAAGGAACTCATATTCTACATATAAAGTGTACCCAAATATGTAAATACATAACTCTGAGCTAGCTAGCTGCCAATTACTTTCCATTCTAACAGGGATAATCTCCAAAAAGTAGGCAGGAAGTCAAATGAGGACACACTTAATCATTCTTCCACATCCTCTTTCCCTTCTCAAAGTCTTCTTCAGGCTAAACATAAACACTTCATCCTGTTGAAGGGAGAATTCTTTGCTTAGACTTTTACTCTGATTAATGAGGCAAAACTCAGCACAAAGAGAATTAAAAAGGAGTTTATTATAAGTATGCCAAGGTAGTAATGCATTGACAGGCTGATCACTGGATATCAATGATGGATTCAAGGTGAGGCCAGTTTTATTGGTAATTTTCTTAATGAGATAAAAAGAAAATTCAGATAGCTTAGCGGAAGAACTTGGATTCTTGCATCTCAGTTCCTAAGGTAATAAAGTAAGTGACACTTTCCAGGTACATGCAGGTAGGGGATGACTTACTATGTAACACATATCAGGGGATTTGGTGACACCTCTGATTGATCAACACTGATCGATCAGCAAGTCTGGGAACAGTGGGTCACTGAGTCAGCATAACTTTCAATAATCACATTTTGTGATGGTGGTGACAGATTCTGAATGTCTATACCCTCTGTGGAAGATTCCAGCTAGTCAATATAGCAACACAGATATGTTTAGGGAAGGCTCCACCCAGGGTACCAGCTCCCCAGTTCTTTGGTTTCCTAAATCTGGGAGTGACTTGAGGTCTTCTGGGAATGATTGCATGCACATATGCCTCAGCACCCTATCTTTTTCTTCTATCCCACTGTTAAGCCCTACTGACTTGTAGCTCAGGTTCCTAGTAACTACTGATCCTCTGTACCCTGGGTCTGTCTAACTCCCACCTTTTTCAGGCCTTGAAATTTTGACTGGGTTCATTCTTGTAAAAGCAGTGACAACTGCCTTTTTACTAATTTATGCATTGACCAGATCAAAGTCCAAATCTGTAAATAAGAGTGTCTTTGTTGAGCACTGCAGTAGATAAAATCAGCCTTTCTCTCAATCCTGTGGGTGGATATATTTCTTTCCTCTGTTCTTTCTCCTTGTCCCTTCATTCTCCCTTTCAATTATTAAAACTATTTTAGAATTGGAAAGACAAGAGGTTGCATGTTACAGTAGAAAGAACAAAACAGGGGATTATGGGTTCAAACCTTGCTTGGTTGCTACTTAATTTCCTACCTTTGTGACCTTGTGAAAATCATTTGACTTTCCTGGGTCTCATTTTCCTGTAAAATAAGGGTGTTGAACTAGATTGTCTCTGAGGTCCCTTCCTACTCAAATACCAAAATGCATCTGATCTTATAACAAACGATAACATCTAGATAATGCGCTTGAATATGAATATTTTCATATAATTTATTATAATCATTTATTAAGAAAAAAATACACAAAAGTCAGAAAAATTAAATGGTCTTATAAGGAAGATGGGAAGTGGTTTCAAGGATCCTCAAAAGCATGTTCCTCGTTCAAAGTCCCATATAATCTACAGCCCACTCCCCCCACCAAAAATAAAGTCTTTATAGGTTGCTATCTATACTTATGTGCCCTATTTGTTTTGGAAAATGTAGATGACAAGTACTTATTTTGGAATGTATTTGAAAATGGAAAGCAGATTGAGAACCATCTATTAATTTTCCTTTTTAATGAGAGTAAGAGTTAGTAAATGAAAGGTAGAAGCTGTAAAAAAAAATTGTTGCGACCGTTAGCCAGATATTGACTTTTCTTATATTAAACTGGCCACAGTTTTATCTTGCATCCACAAGACAATTGATTTCTCTCTTCAAGGAGAACTGACATTCTGGATGCATTACTTCTGATGCATGTGTGTGTTCTCTGGTTATTGACCACACTAGAGAGTCAGATGTATTTAAAGAGCAGAGTGGCCTCATCTTAACTGCAGAACTAGAAAGTTGTTTTGTAGCTCAACCTATAAAATTATCATCCATGACCTAAATATTGCAAGCTCACATTGTTTCTGTGGATTATTACCCTATAGGCTTTTTGTTCTCAAACCAAAGATATCAGAGAGATGTTTATATGTTACTCTCTGTAGCACGGGCTAGATGTATAATTAAGGAAGATCTCTTAAAAATGAATTTTGGCATACTTTTTAATGCATCTTTCATAGATGATCACTAATGGTATATCCACTTTGAACATTCTATTTTCAGTACTTTAATTTTGTCAGTGAGGATACTTAGTTTTAGATACCATAAGTGACTTGTCCAATATCATAAAACTAGTTGGTGACAGAGATAATATTAGAATTCACAACTGTTGACTCCCTATTACAATATCCATTCCACTGTGTTATGCTGCCTCTGCAAATTGAAAAGTGCTATACATCCATATATGAGCATAGCTGAATTATCCCATATATGGTACATACACCACATCCGAGCTATCCTTTACATTTTTTTTCTTATAGGAAAGTGTGCTCATTCATTTGAAATGGATTAATCCAGGAGAACAAAGCATCTGTGTCTATATAAAATATTAATGCCTCACTAATAGCCACCAACTAGCAAATGGTCATTAAAAATTAGCCTATCATTAGATTATACTTGTTTTAGCAAATCCAGTAATTTAGTCAACAAATCAACAAGCATTTAAGTGGCTATTATGTGCCAAGCACTATACTAAGTATGGAATTACAAAGAAAGGCAGAAATGACAGCTCCTGCTCTCAAGGAGACATGAACAATTTTGTCTAAGTGAGATATGTGCATGCTAAATTGGAACTAATCTTAGAGGAAAGGTACTAGCATTAAGGGGGGATTGGGAAAGGCTTTTAGCTCAGACCTAAGATAGCCAGGGAAGCCCAAAGATAGAAATGAGGAAGGAGAAAATTCCAGGCATAGAGGACAGCTAGAGAAAATAAATATGAGGTATGATTTGGAGTGTCTTAAAGAGTATTTGGAGAGGCATCTGGTATCAGAAGGTTGGAAAGACAGGAAGGAGTGAGGTTGTTAACGATTTTAAAAGCCAAACAAATGATTTTATAATTGATTCTGAAAGTAATAGTAAATCACTGGAATTGATTGACTGGGGGTAACTGATCACACTTTCACTTTAGAAAGATCAATTTGATAGTTGAGTAAAGGCTGGACTAACGTGTTGGGACCCTGGAATCAGTGACGTCAAACAGAATTTATTGGAATACCCTAGGTGTTGAGGGATAAGGACCAACACCCAAATGGTTGCATTGTCAGAGAAAAGAAAGGGGTTTATATAAAAGATATTATAAAAGTAGAATCAATAGAAGTTGGCTACTGATTGGATATTGTGATACACATATAAAATTGGATATTGGAGGAAGAGTGAGAAGTAGAGAATAATAACAGCTAAGTTGCACATTTGGAGGATGGTGGTACACTGAACTATGATAAGGTACATTAGGAAGAGGGGAGAGCTTTGGGGGGAAGATAATGTGTTCAATTTTAGACATATCGAATTAAGAAATCTTTGGGATGTGCAATTTAAGATCTCCAGTAGGCAATTGGAGATAGGAGACAGAAGTTTAGGTAAGAGTCTGGAGCTGGATAAACAGACCTAAGATACTATAGATATGATCATTGAAGCTATAAAAGTTACAGAAAACACCAAGAAAGAATAAAGACCAGGACAGAGCCTTAAGGGATACTATCATTTAGTGGGCATGTCCCGAAAAAGGTGAAGGAAAAGATACTGAGAAGAAATCAGAGAAGAGAAACAGGAAAGAGCAATGTCACAAATACCTAGAGAGAAGGGAATGGCAAAGAAAAGGGGATGATCTACACTGAGGAGAAAAGGTCTGTAGTAAGGTCAAGAAAGATGAGAGTTAAGAAAATGCTGCTTGGTTTAAACATTGCAGACAATTGTTTTAGATGAATGATGAGGGAGCCGGAGTAGAGTGTTAAGAAGATAGTGAAAGGAAATGAAGTGGTTGGTCTTCTCAAAGTATATAGCCACAAAATGGAAGAGATATATATAGGTTGGTAGATAGTGGGGATCAAGTAAGGACTTTTGAAGATGGGAAAGACATGAGTATGGTTTTAGGCAACAAGACAGTAGTTAGGGAGAGACTGATGATTAATGAGAAAATGAGGATGATAGAAGAAGCAACATTCTAAAGATGACTGGAGGGAATGGGTTCACTTGTACCTATAGCAGAGTTTGCCTTGGCAATGAGAAAGGCCTTCACCATGTGTGACAGAGGAAAATATCTGAGTGATGAGAAATGAAAAGGAGGAGAGATGAGAGGGATCTTGGTGAGTGTCCTGTTTTCTTCTTTGGTAAAATATGAGACAAGGTTCTCAAGTTAGACAGTGGAGGAAGTGGGAACCATGGGAGGTTTGAGGAGTAATGAAACATTTGGAAAATCCATTGTGATTGGGGTGTGATAAATCAATTAATGAGGTGTAAGAAGAAATGTCCTGATGCATTGAGGGTTCAGAGAAGATTCTAAATTGGTTGTGGACCCAATGAACATGGTTTCATAATTTTCTCCAATTTTGTCCAATAGTACTTGAGGAGGAGCAAAGTCAGACGATGGTGGGAATAATCCAAACCTGGGGTTTGTCAGGGCATTCTGGCAGGATATAGTGCAAGAGACTTAGGAAAAGAGACTAGCATAGAGTTAAACTGATTCACCAAGCTGGGAAGATAAGGAGGACAGAAATGTATAGTCAGGGCAGTGATGATAGCCTGGGAGAGAATTGAAGAATGGAGAAATTGGGGGTCTTGGAAAGGACATGTTTAGGGGTAAGTCAAATGACAATAGATTTCAATCGGATCAAGGATTTCAGAGTTCAAGAACGTGGAAATGGAACATTTGTGAGTGATGGCAAGATGAATAGTATGACCATCTCTGTGTGTAACTGTGGTGGGAAGGAGGATTATTAGCTCATGTGAAACAAGGAAGTTGAGAAACATGGAGTTTGGGTGTTAAAGGGAATATCATTAAGTACTCTGAAGACCTCAAATATGAGGACAGGGATTTGGGAAGAAGAGAAAAAACTGTGGACCTGATACTGAACTACCTGAGGAAGGAAGTAGAATATCCTGAGTTTCGATGGATGATAGCTACTAGAATTTTGATTTGGTGATAAATATGAATTGAATGAGCATCAAAATAAGTCCATTTTTATTTTAACCTAAGAGAACAGGTATTTCAGAGAGTAGAGTGGACTGGGTTGTTGTTGTGTCTGTCCTTTACTTTCAAAGAGGACCATGACATCAGGGAAATGATGATAACTTGCAGTTGACTTTGATTTGAGCAAGGGAAGGTTGTGAAAGGTCACCCACCTCACTTTCTCCTCCTGAGCCATCTGGAACCTGTGACCAGATATCTATCAGGATGACTGGAGATGGCCCAGGATACAGTGGGAGACCCTGACCATTTTAGGTTAAGGCCTCTTCAGGTGCTCACTTAGAGTGAGATAATGACCATTCAGTGAACAGGCCTCTTCAAGAAGTAGTGAAGGAATGGCCCCTTTAATTAGAAAAAGAAAAGAAAAATCAAGGTGGGAGGACAAGACACTCAGGGTTGCTGTTCTTAAGAGAAACAGTCACCATTGACATTCACTCTAAGCTTAGGGGTCCAAAAAACAGCCATTAAGTGGAACTTGTGCAGGGACCTATTGTGAGAGAAAGACAGAGATATGAGAGAGAGAAGGAGAGAGAGAGAGAGACAGAGAGACAGAGAGAAAGAGAAAAGAAATATAGCCAGTAAACCCCAAGTTAACTGAGTAGCTTCTGGCCACCAAAATTTACCTTCCTTTCAAGAGGAGAAGGAAAAGGAGAAGGGGAAAAGGAGAGAGAAAGGAAAGGATGAGCTAAATTACCCAGCTAGTTTGGTCTCCATTCAGGTAGCTCAGTCTACTCACAGGTTGTGTTTGTCCTTCATTTTCAAAGAGGACCATGACATCAGAGAAATGACGACATGACTTGCAGTAATTTTAGAGTGAGTTATTGGGTAATGGGAATCTCGGCATGGTCAATGGGGGAAAGAGAATGGGAGAACGAAATTTAGAGATGATCAGGTCCATCATTTAATAGATACAGAGATGAGGTGATTTTTGATACTAAGTGCTTGGTGGATTCAGCATTAGAACTCAGATGAAGAGATATTCTGGAACAGCCTCCTTTTCATTATTCCAAGCTCTCTATTCTTAGGAACTTGTTTCACTTAACAGCTTCTGTCTTCATTAGACCTAGTTAACAGTGTTGATTGATGTGATATGATAAAGTGTGCTTAGATTAACTCTTTAGTGTCTCAAAGCTATATTTTAAAAAACACTTTGATGTGCTAAGAGTCCTTAATGGCAACAGTTAAGTAAGAAAGCTATAAAGATGCAAATGAAATTACTTACCCAGGCTAAGTCATTGTTTAGTATTAGCTATGGCATAGACACTATCTCCAGCCCATCCAAGGGACCACTTTTATTGGTCCCTTCTTGGCAGCACCTCCAGTAAGTTCTTCAGACAATAACTTTTAACATTTGGAATTTGTCATCTATTAAAATTCAAAGTAGCCCCAACTCCTTGGTAAGTATAGTGACTGACAATGCAGAGAACACATATGCTGGCTTACTCAACCCTTGGGCTACCTTGTCTGAGGAAGATATAGTTTATGCTGATTTTGGCACTATTGAAGTTCAGTAAGAAAGTTCCGAATTCTCTACTGTTAAAACACCCAAGGAATTCGACACTTACACAGAGATCTCCTAGGCCTTCCTGTAGCTTCCTGACACTCAGTTTGGAAGCCTTCCTTGAGACATAGGGCTTACAGTTTTTTTTAACTCTTTCCCCTTCACTTCTTTCCACTAATGAGTCATGGGACATTCGTGACTCAGGAGGGGAGTGAGGCTGAGGACTATGCACAGCTCTGCCTCATTTAAATCCATTTCCCTAGCAAGAATAATTAAAGACATCAACCTGGTGATATCATTGTTCCTCTTAGAGGATGAGAATGTAGGAGTTGGCTAATTCTGGCTCCTCCTTCTAAAGTTTCACTGCTACCACCCCCAAATTTTCCCCATGAGGAGGCCACATATCAAGAGCCAAGAGGCATACAAGGTTCCATTTTTTTTCCTGTCCTATTTCCTAAAATTAAAATATAACAATTAGTGTTTTGTTAAGATTGTTTTTCCCCCAAATGTATGAGGGATTTAAAATTTTAAAATAAAATAAAATGTTATGAAGTTATAGGAAAATGAAGCTACTTTTTCATGCTAGAAGGGGCTCCATTTTGATTTTTATCTACTTATTTATTCATTACTCTCCCTCTTGCCATCTAACCCTTCTTTTCCAGATCCTGGTTCTATAGTCAATTTTCTTTAGTCTCTGTTGGTGGTTAATCCAGGTTCCTAGTTTCTTGGCCATGGACAGATTCTGTTTAAAAGCTGGATATTTTCTCAACATTTCTAGAACCGGTTTCTCAAACTTTTCTCTGGATATGGCCACTGGCTCATGATATTTCCTGCTTCTCTGATCCTTTTCAAGATTCCTTTCATATGGTCTTTATAATTTCCTATGAGGCTATTTTGTAATCACAACTCAATCCTAAACCCTTTCATAAACAGATAAACAAAACAAAATTTTAACCTGGTCTCCAAAGAGCTATATTTTCATATATATATATGTATATATATATATACATATATATGTGTGTGTGTGTTCATGTATGTATATATAAATAAATATACAAATATGTGGAGGATTTGAGAGAGAGAGAGAGAGAGAGAGATTTCATCCTCCCATGGGCGATTGTACTTGATAAATGCTTTTTGACTTGACTAGTTGACTGTCACTGGATATGTTAGTTTAATTTAGAATATCCTGTCACATTCTTCATGCAGTTCTTCTACCTATTCATTCTTCGCAACAGATGTTATCACATTAGCAATAATTACCTCCATAGTGATGCTCATTAAGAGTACTATAAGACTAGGTGACCAAGTGTATTATGAAATGATACTTTCTGTGACTTTTGGGTCCATGAAGTAATCAAGTTTGCCCACTCACTTATTTGCCTCTCCAAAGAGATGATGTGAGTCATCCTTCAAGTTAACCATGACACCTTCTATTTTCTGTTTTCATTTATATGAAGACTGTCAATATTCATATGATTCATTTCCTTTAGTTGTAAGGCAATGTTTCTGGATGAGGATGTTATATTTAGACTACTGATAGATAAAAAGAAGTAGCATGACATAATGGTTATAGGGCTGAACTTGAGGGCAAGAAGACTTGGATTCAATCCCTGTCTCCAATATATACTGGCTGTGTTCTCATAGGGTTCTGGACCTGAGAGTGTGTTGACTTCAAAATATATATATAGTGTGTATATGTCTGTATATATGTGCATATATATATATATGGATATATGCCCACATATATATGTGTATATATGTATATATGCATTTTAACTCTTTTTCAGTTAAATTTGTTTTCTTTGTAATCCTATGTATTTAATTTTATTCATTTACAAACATTATTGTGAGAAGAGTTCTGTAGGCTTCACCAGTCTGTCATTGGGTCCAAGACACAAAAGTATTTAAGAACTGTTCTCAGACAGTAAGTTGCAGAGAAGGTGCTGAACTTCTTTAGTAGAACTAGTTTCCTCACCCAGTAGCTCCTTATACCAATTAAATCACAGGTCACATATCTAACGCTAATAAGATAATCATATTTAAAGAAGGTCTAAATGCTATGTTTTTCTTAAAAGCATCTAGCTCCTTTTCTAACACTTCTATTATCACTGAAGACACAGAAAGGGGACATATAAGACTGAGGGTCATTTTGTGTTTTACTTTATTCCACAGGTTATCATGGTCAAAGATTTCATCATTTACTAGCCAACCATCAATAGGCTTCTCTATAATTAAGTAGGATAGTCTTTGTATAGAAAGCACACATAGTTCATCACCAGAACTATACTCATCTCCTTTCTTGCTTTATAGTGTTTGTATTTCACTAATTTTAAATGATTAGTTTTTTTTTCCCTGTGATGAAGCATTTGATAAGGAAGATTTTTGTAGATACTGAGTCTAGCAATCCTTTTGAAAAATAAATGAGGTTTCTCTGTAATGAATTTTTTGATGATTTTTAAATTTTATTGATTTGTTTTATTTTCATATTATAAATACATGCAGACTATCCCCACTCTGAAAAGTCTCTTGTGACCACATAAAACAATTAAGTAAAATTAATAATACAGTGACTTCATCTGAAAAATACATGCAACATTCCACATCTGTAGCATCCTCACACATACACCTCTATTTAAAAAAACAAAAACAAAAACAAAACACTAACAAATCTATTTTCTTCTTTGGATTGGTTCTTAAGGAGCCATTCTGGCCTCTCAGTCATCATTTCTAAGTGCAGATGAGCCACCCTCTTAATAATATGGCCAAGATTTATTCTGGAAATTGAAGTCAAGATTATTGTCAATGTCTCAGCAATAGCATCTGTTATTTCAGTTTTGGGCTATTATTGGTCATAGTGACTTGAAGTTGTCAAGCTAGGTATTCTTTTGATCTTAAGTGTAAATTTCCTATTTTATATTTATGTTCTGTTCTTTCTCATCAGAAAGGCAATGGTCTTATTCTTTCCTTCATTTTTTCTTTGGCCCCAAATGTAGCTTTATTTTTTTTTTGGTAAATAATATATATTTTTTCTGATTACATGCAAAGATAGTTTTCAATATTAATTTTTATAAGATTTTGAGTTTAATTTTTTCCCTCTCTCCTTCCCATCCTCCCTTTCCAAAACAGCAAGTAATCCGATATAGGTTATACGTGCGCAATTATGTAAACATATTTCCACATTAGTCATAATGTGAAAGAAGAAACTGAACAAAAGGGAAAAGCCACCAAAAATAAAGCAAAATAAAAGGTGAAAGAGTATACTTTGTTTTGCATTCAGAATCCATGGTTCTCTCTTTGGATGTGGTTAGCATTTTCCCTCAGGAGTCTTTTAGGAATTGTTTTGGATCATTGTGTTGCTGAGAAGAACTAAATCTATCATGGTTGATCATTGCATGATGGTACTGGTACTGTGTCCAGTGTTCTTCAGGTTCCACTCCACTTCTTTCAGCATCAGTTCAAGTAATTCTGCTCATCATTTCTTATATTACACTAGTTTTCCATTGCAATCATATACCACAACCAGTTTGTTTATTCCTCAATTGATGGGCATCCCCCTCAATTTCCAATTCTTGGCCACCACAAAAAGAACTGCTATAATTATCCAAATGCAGCTTTAAAAGGGCCCTTTGTATTCTTTAGAACTGATCACTACCTTTAGGTCATACTGAATTTGAGCACTCCTCCTAGCCATTCTTACTCAACCTTTGCATTTGTTTTCCTTCAACCAGTATTATTTTATCTTGCTGTGAAGTTTAGCACCTATTCTCTCTCTGTCTCTGTCTCTGTCTGTGTCTCTATATCTCTGTCTCTGTCTCTCTGTCTCTATCTCTCTTTATCTCTCTCTCTCTCTCTCTGTCTGTCTCTCTCAGAGAGACATTCAATCTCTCTCTCATTGAATCCCCAATAGCAATGATACCATTTCCTTCACTTCTAAGAGTAAGACCAAGGGGCTCCTGAGCCCCTATCCAGTATGATACTTTCCCCCCACCTTATCAATCAACTTGGTGACATCAAATATTCTCCCTTTTTACTTGTCTTAACTTTTTTTTCAAATCTATGTTGATTAATGAGGTTCCTGTGCATGCACATAGTATTTAAATAACTCTCTATTCCATATTGTATTCTTTTCCTTATCATTAGAATTTTACTTTTGACAGGTTCTATTCACTTTGCCCAGATTTTGTTCCAGGGCATTCTACCTGCTGTTTCTTGGGTTTCTTTGAAACCTATCCACCAAATTCATCTTGCTATGTTGAAGAGTTGCCACATTGGGCTGGGTGGCTGAACCTTAATATCACAGAACCAAAAGTTAGAAACCCTGATGACACTGATGTTTCCTTAGTAGGGAGAAATAACTGAACGTAATACCTCATTAACAAGAATACAGTATAAGAAGGTAATATATGTGGCTTCTTCTCCCCTTCAAATTATCCAGGCTATGAACTTACCCAATCACACCCTTATCCCTGCCCAATCTGGACCTTTCCCAATGGTGATTATGATGTTTTCAAGGGTCTCCATCCTTAGGGGCTGATAGTATAGGGCAGAGGTGAGGAACCTGCAACGTTGAGGCTACATGTTGCCTTCCAGGTCCTTGTGTGCAACCTTCCAGGTTCTTGAGTCCAAGTATTTTTTTTTTGATGGTCTGAAATTTTAATTTTTTTACATTTTATTTTATTTTTAGTGTTCCACAATCACTACCATACAACCTAGATTTTTCTTTCCCTCCATTCCCCTCCCTCCCTCCCCGAGATAGCATATAATTTCATATAGTTTCTACACATACATTCCTATTAAATACATTTTCACCATAATCATGTTGTATAGAAGAATTAAGATGAATGAGAGAAATCATATAACAAACCAAAATGTAATACAAAAGAAAATAATCTGCTACAATCTGCAATTGAATTCTATAGTTGTTTCTCTGGATGTAAAAGGCATTTTGCCTTAAAAGATCATTGGGAATATTTTAAGTTCTTGCATCGCAATGAAGTTCTAAGTCTACCAAAAAAATTCCACACACTGTGGTTGTTGCTGTATACAAAGTTCTCCGGGTTCTCCTCTTTTCTCTTAGCATCAGATCACTTAAGTCTTTCCAGGACTCTCTGAAGTCTTCCTGTTTATCATTTCTTATAGCACAATAGTATTCCATTACATTCATATACCATAATTTATTCAACCATTCCCCTACTGATGGGCATTCCCTTGATTTCTAGCTTTTGGCCACCACAAAGAGTGCTGCTATTAATATTTTTGTACATGTGGGATCCTTTTCCACTTTTAAGATCTCTTGGGGATACAGTCCTAGAAGCGATATTGCTGGGCCGAAGAGTATGTACATTTTTGAAGCCCTTTGAGCATAGTTCCAAATTGTTCTCCAGAAAGGTTAGATCAACTCACAGCTCCACCAACAATGAATTAGTGTTCCAACTGTCCCACATCTTCTTCAACATTTATCATCTTCCTGTTCTGTCATGTTGGCCAACCTGATCGGTGTGATGTGTTTTGATTCACATCTCTCTAATCAATAGTGATTAAGAGCATTTTTTTATATGACTATGGATATCTTTAATTTCTTCCTCTGAAAACTGCCTGTTCATAACCTTTGACCATTTATCAATTGGAGAATGCCTTGTATTCTTGTACATTTGATTCAGTTCTCTATATATTTTAGAAATGAGGCCTTTATCATAGACATTAGCTGCAAAAATTCATTCAGTTTTCTGCTTCCCTCCTAATCTTGGTTGCATTGGATCTGGTTGTGCAAAAATTTTTTCAGTTCAATGTAATCAAAATTATCCATTTTCCACTTTATAATGCTTTATATCTCTTTAGTCAGAAATTCTTCCCTTCTTCATAAATCTGATAAATACATTGTTCCTTGCTCCACTAATTTGTTTATAGTAGCAATCTTTATACTTAGATCATGTACCCATTTGGACTTTATTCTTATGTACAATGTCAGGCATTGTTCTATACCTAGTTTCCACCACACTTTTATCTAGTTTTCCCAGCAATTTTTGTCAAACAGTGAGTTCTTATCCCAGAAGCTGGGGTCCTTTTGGGTTTAGCAAACAGTAGATTGCTATATTCATGGCCTACTGTGTCTTGACTACCTAGCGTATGCCACTTGTCTACCCTTCTGTTTCTTAGCCAGTACCAAGTGGTTTTGATAATTGCTGCATTATAATACAATTTGAGATCTGGTAGAGCTAGGTTACCTTCCCTAGTATTTCTTTTCATTAGCTCCTTTGATATTCCTTTTGCTCTTCCAGATGAATTTTGATACTATTTTTTCCAGCTTTAGAAAATAATTATCAGATAGTTTGATTGGTATGGCACTAAATAAGTAAATTAATTTAGGTAGAATTGTCATTTTTATTATATTGGCTCAGCCCACCCATGAGCAACTGAAGTTTTTCCACTTACTTAGACCTGACTTTATTTGTGTTTAAAGTGTCTTGTAATTGTGTTCATATAGTCCCTGGATTTGTTTTCGCAGGTAGACTCCCAAATATTTTATAGTGTCTACCCTAGCTTTAAATGGAATTTCTCTTTCCATCTCTTTTGGGCTTTGTGAGTAATATATAGAAACGCAGAAGATTTGTGTGGGTTTATTTTGTAACCTGTAACTATGTCAAAGTTGTTTATTATTTCAAGTAGTTTTTTATTTGAATCTCTAGGATTCTCTAAGTATATCATCATATCATCTGCAAAGAGTGATAACTTAATTTCTTTTTTGCCTATTTTAATTCCTTCAATTTCTTTATCTTCTCTACCTGCTGCAGCTAACATTTCTAGTACCATATTGAATAATAGTGGTGATAATAGACATCCTTGTTTCACCCCTGATCTTATTGGAAGGGCATATAGTTTATCTCCTTTGCATATAATGCTTGCTGAAGGTTTTAGGTAGATACTGCTTATCATTTTAAGGAAAGTTCTCTTTATTCCTATGCTCTCCAGTGTTTTAATAAGAATGGGTATTGTATTTTGTCAAAGCTTTTTCTGCATCTATTGAGATAATCGTGTGGTGTCTGTTAGGTTTGTTGTTGCTATGGTCAATAATGTTAATAGTTTTCTTAATATTGAACCACTCCTGCATTTCTAGTATGAATTCTACCTGATCATATTGATCACATAATTCTTGTGATAAGTTGCTGTATTCTTTTTGCTTGAGTCCAAGTTTTACAGAACAAATTATTTTAATACCAGTATTTGTGAAATTTGGATTCAGTCAAAGAACCACACTTGAGGACCTATAGGGCCACATATGGCCTTGATGCTGCAGTTCCTCCCACCCCCAGCCTGGAGTTTCTTTATCCTCATAAATATCAGAATCTTTCTCCCTAGTCATCATATAAGATTTTGGTTTTGATTTCAGTTTTCTTTCCAATGCCTTTCTAGAAACTAAACCATTCTAGTCTCCCTATCTTTGCATTGTACATGAACTGTCTTATCCCTATTGACTTAGACTCTCCACATATGTCCCATATTTCACACCTCAGTTTCCAGGGAAATCTTCCTTGACTGAACTCAACCAACTTGAATTGTTCTATGATGCTCCCTTAATATTGAGAGCACTCAGTTTGTACACATATTTTGTTCTCTTCCTATTATATGAACTACTGGATCTTGACCATGCTAAGACCTCCAGGTAATTCTAGTCTCCTATGACTAGTAACAATTCATTGTGGATCAGGAGTCGTAAAGCTGTTTAAATTTTTTGTGAACAAACTATGCAAAGTGAGAGGGAAGGTAGACAGTTAGTCTTTTTTTTCCTTCTTTCAATAAAAGAGAAGACTGAACCTATTAATGTTTTATGCACAGGGTATATGCAAGGCTAAGATAATGTAATAATAAAAAAAGGAGGAGGAAGGAGTATGGATTTTAGAATATTCTGTCAGCAGCAAGGGAAACTAGTGTTTCCCCTCAGTGTCATTAATGAAACATTGTAAGCTGGTTTTAGGACCAAAATTCAAATTAAAAAAGTGGGGTGGGGAAAGGCATAGGAAGTGGAGGAGGTTGCAAAACTCTTATTTTCACTAAGTTAGAAAAAAAAGGTATGAAAGCAATTGAGTTTGTTTATTAAACATTCTCTGCAGTGTTGCAAAAAACAAATAGGAGCTTTGTGTGAGTTCATGAAAATCAGAATGCAAAGTGGAGGATAAAATGATTAGCAACAAATAGGAAACTGCCCAGTTTAACTGACCACTGACTAAAATGAGAAATGTACATACCCTTCCCAAAGGAGAAAATGCTGGATGTGTGAAGTTGGTTCAGTTTAAATCCTCCTTGGGATGTGAGTGGCCCCATGCAACGGTATTTTTTTTTAATTCAAAAGTATAAAAGCAAAAATGAAAACTCTATGCTATTAACAAAAGTATATGGTCAGCTAAAATAAATATGACAAGTGCAAACAATAGAATTTTATTTACATGTACCCTTAGTAGAGTAAGAAACCACAGTCCAATATAGTAATTTCTCTCCATACAGTACAAAATCACAAGACACTTGATACTTCTATAAATCAGGTGACAGGAGTAAACTGATAAATGTTTAACAACTGACTGGAAAAATATGCATATATATACATATATGTATATATAATTTTAATCTGCCTTATTAACATTTTCTCCATTGCTTTCTTTAATCAATCAACAAAACAATAAATTAAGTTCTAATTTATCATGTTTGCTGATTTAAAAGGTACAAATGCTCACACTGAAAATTTTACAATCAGCTCAGAACTCACAGGATTTGTTTTCAGAACACCAATGAGAGGAAGTATGATTCTGTGAAAGTAATTCTAGACTTGAAATCAAAGGATTTTGTTATCCTTGCCACTTTTTAGTCACATGAATATGTGGAAATTATTTCCTTTCTTTGGGTTTTAATTTCTCCCTCTGTAAATAGTGGAGCTGGACTAGATAATCTCTATTATCCTCCTCCAGTCCCACATTTTGTAATTTGGACTAAATTGATCAAATAAGAATAGGTCTGTTGATGAAATAGAAAATGGTTATTTGTCTCATGGAATGATCCCTTGGTCTAGCTAGGAAACTACCAGTCATAGAGCAGTATGGATATTGTATATTCCAAAACAATGGATTGTCTTTCCAAACTCTCTATTGTATGGACTTCCACTTAAAGCAACATGTATATGCCCATCTCCATGTATTTCCTCTCCCCCACTCCTGTTTTGGATACTTTGCCTTAGAGAGACCTTTGATGTCTTATTTTTGAATTCAGACATTTTTAGAGCTCCATGCCATGGGATAGTTCTGGATGGTATGACACAGACCTAGTGCAACTTGAGTAAATTTTCTCCCAGTTGGATTGAACTGAAACTCAAATATGGTACCTTAGTTATTTTGACTCAAACTTCTCAGATACTGCATCCTTTTGGGATGTGCTTTTATAGGGAAATTACTGAACCTGCCTTGATAGAAGGTGAAGGGAAGCCATGCTCACTTATACTTCTACTAAGTAAAAATGACTATTTACATGAATACACAGGCCACTAATAGTTTTTTATACCAGATCACTGAAACCTTCTTGAGAGGAAAAGGAAGGTGATTAGCTTAAAAATAAAATAGAATATACCCTATAAATGACTGTGCAGCTAATAATGAGGCATAGAATCAGAATATGTGAGAATGGAGGGACCTTGAGAGATAATCTAGTCCAGGGGATATTAACCTTTTAGTGAGTGCATAAACTCCTTTGGCGATCTAGTGAAACCTATGGATGCCTTTTCAGTATAATTTTTTAATGCATAAAACAAAATACATAGTATTATGAAGCTAACCAATTTTATTGAAGTACCATTATCTATTTATGTATGTTAAAAGTGTATAGCCCCACTAGCCCCACTTGACTAGCCCCACTCCCTCATACCTTCATTTTACAGATGAGGATAGTGAATTCCAGTTCAAGAACTGCTCTTTTAAAATTTTTTATTAATTTTCCAATTATATGGAAAGACAATTTTAATTCTTTTTTTTTGAGTTCCATATTCTTTCCCTCCCCCCTCCTTGAGAAGGTAAGAAATTTTATTTAGATTTAACATGTGCAGTCATGCAAAATACATTTTCATATTAGTCATTTCACAAAAGAAAATATCCAAAAAAAGAAAGAATGAAAAAGAAAGTAAAACATATATGTTTCAATATGCAGTCAGATTTCACCAGTTCTTTCATAACAAATCCTTCAAAATTGTCTTGAACCATATTGCTGAGATAGCCAAATCATTCGGTTGATCATCGTACAATATTGCTATTGTTCTACACAATTTCTCCTGATTCTTCTCACTTCCCTATGCATTAGTTCATTTTATTCTTTCCAAACTTTTCCAAAAGTATTCTTCTTGTCATTTCCCATAATAAAAAGATATTCCTTCACAATCATATAGCACAACTTGTTTAGCCATTCCCCAACTGATGGGTATCCCCTCAATGTCCAATTCTTTGCCATCTCAAAAAGAGCTGGTATAAATATTTTTTGTACATACAAATTTTTTTCTTTTTTTTTAATCTCATTGGAACCCAGGACTTCTGATGAAAAAGGGAGGGAGGGAGGGAGAGAGAGAGAGAGAGAGAGAGAATGAATTTTCTTTCAGAATAATGTTGTTAGTGTCCTCATTTAGCCCTAAAAAGAGAAAGAAAGCTGAATTTTACTTAACCTGGTTGACTAGTGCACAAGGAATGAAAAGAAGAGTCAGGATAGATCTGTGAATGCCTTTGCCTAGGGCAATGAAGGACCAAAATAACCTGATAGGATCATAGATTTAGTGCTAGAAGGGACCTCAGAGGTAATCTATTCTAATTCACTTCATTTTACAGATAAGGAAACCAGAGCAAAGAGAGGTTATATGACTTGCCCACAGTCACAAAGATAGTAAACAACACAGCAGGGATTTGTACCCCAGTGGTCTGATTCCAAATCCAATCCCATTTTAGCTATCTAACAGTCTTACCAGGGGCTATTTGAATCCATGGGGTATTTGCTAGTGTTAGAGGTAGATATAAGGCAAGAGACTGTATACAGTCTTGATAGACACGTCACTGCATTTGCAAAACGGTGCTTTGTTTCTAAAACATAGCCCTTTTATAAGGAATAGGGAACTAAGGCCTTCATCACTGTTTATTGCCAATCCATATTTTGAGACTACTCATAAATTTAAGTGAACTTTAAAAGTACCATGTCCTAGCTGAGTGACCTTAGACAATAGCCATTCAGTATTCATAGAAACTTGGTAGAGAGGCAAAGATACTCCACCTGGAAAGGTGAAGATTCAAGTCCCACTTCTTTTACTAGCTGTGCATTCCTGAAATCACCTCTTTTTGAATGCTAGTTTCCTCAAAAGCTGGTGTTATTTGTCCTTCATTCTTGAGGAGAATCAGGGAGGCATCACGGCAGGTGATGCCATGGCATGCAAGTGAATTGGACTTAAGTGTGGAAAGGTTTTGCAAAGTCACGAGTCTCACTTTCTCCTCTAGAGTCATCTGGATCCAGTGGGAAATATAAGTCAAGATGACTGGAGATGGCCCTGGATGCAGTAGGATTTGTTGGCCTTTTGAAGTTAGGAGGCATTTAACAGGGTTCAGTTTGACTAAGTCAACTCTCATTCAGGGATTAAGGGTAGCTTAGAAATGAGGCAAAGAATGGCCTCTTTTTCTAGTTAAAAAAAAAAGGAAAAGAAAAAATAAATCTGGGAAGGGAAGATCCTCAGAATTTCTGGTCAAAACAGAAACAGTTGCTACTTACATTAACTCTGAGTCAATCAGGACCCAAACAATGACCAAGTAGGGCTTGACCTGGGATCTATTGTTGACTAATCAATGAAAGGCAAAAGGATAAAAGTCTGTAACATCCTTCTTGGTAGCTAGATGGTACAGAGCTCTGGACCTGGAGTCAAGAAAACTCATATTCCTGAGTTTAAATTTGGTATCAGCACTTATTAGCTGTATAATCCTGAGCAAGTCACTTAACCCTGCTTACCTCAGTTTCCTCATCTGTAAAATGAGCTAGAAAAGGAAATGTCAAATCACTCCAGTATCTTTGCCAAGAAAACCCTAAATGAGGTCACAAAGTCAGACATGACTGAAGCTACTGAATACCACAATGACAATGTTGGGGTCAGGATCAAATGCAATAATAAATACAAAGTAATATGTAAACCTTAAGCTATTATACATATATATATATATATATATATATATATATATATATATATATGTCTATTATTCATTTGTTGACTTCAGTTTCTTGTGAAATTCATGGATTAAGGGTCCTATAAATTTTTTTTTATCCCCAATTATCTAGGGATTTGGCCCCAGAATTTGGATTTCTTTCATGACATCTTTGTGTCTCTTTAGCCAAAGGGAGTCCTATTTAGAGTACAGAACAAACAAATGGACCCAAGATGAAATGGCATTTTAAAAACAGGCTCATCAATCCCTCTTCACCCACCTGGAATGCAGATGTATTTAACTGATTTCATTTTGCTAATGCTGTAAGCTGGTCTCTGATAATGACCTTGTGTAATTGGAACAAATTTATGGTTATGCTAATTCATTCTTAGCCCCCCAATATATAGCCAAGCTAATCCATATCTGTCCCTGCATTTCTTTTGTAGGTCATTACATGATTAGCCTTTCCCCATGGTTGATGGCAGCATTCTGATTCTGAACAGATTTGATTTCTCCAATGTGTTGTGTGTCGGGTTTTATATCTAAATGGATGGCACACCCCAGACAGCAGCTTTCAAACTAGTTCATGATATGAACACTTAAGATCATTTAAAGTGTTAATCTTTAACAAGGTAGCTATTTTTAGCATGTTATGAACAGTTCTGTGACATCCATTGATAAAGAATAAGACGTTAAATGCTAATGAACTTTAATCTCCCCTTTCAAAGAATCCTCCTTATAACTCATTAACCCAAAGAAGAGAGATGAATTTAGAAATATTGTGACTATCACCTTTAGTTACCAGCGCCGTGCGACTTTATTGGGATGATGTGCAAAACCACCTTCCCAGTGAAAAGCATTGTCTTTGGAATGGCGTTATCCCTATGGGTCAGAGGACTATCCTTGGAAGTAAAAGGACTTAGCTTCAGGTTTTTGCTACACCCCTTAACTACACTTATATCTGGACAAATTACATATCTATCAATTCCTCATTGTACTTGTCTACAAAATAGGGATACTAATGCTTCATCTCCAAGATTGTTTTAAGGATCAAATTAGTTACAACACACAAAGCACTTTAAATAAAAAAGGAGGCTTTTGTTTTGTTTTTGTTTTTAAAGCATTTCACCATTCAGCAATCAGGAGAGAAGTCTTGCATTTTTTTTCCTATGTTACAAAGAAGACTTCTGGAAGTCCACTGAATTACCATCATAAGAAATGTTCAAAAAATATCCATTAAAGTCTTGTACCTGAAGACTCAACCTAATGTATCCTTGGAATTCTGGAGAATTTTGAAAGTAATGCTACCTGAACCCAAAGTGCTAGAAAATTTTGTAACACAAGATAGTCCTAGAGATAGTCTCTGTGTCTGTGTCCAAGGTTTACTCTAGCTAAGTGGGCTACCATATGATGAATAATATATATATATATATATATATATTTTAATGTCTGAAGTACACTGATGGTCTGGAAGCATATCAGAGATGGTGTATCCTTAGAAATTCACCAGCAGATTATGATTCCCATAAGTATATGGGAACAAGCAAGCAGATGTAGATTAAAAAGAGAGTTAACTATTATAGCAAGAGTCCTTAGCCTTTTATATGTATTTGTGTGTTTCATAGGGCAGCAAGATGGCACAGAAGATAGAGTTCCAGGCCTGGAGTCAGGAAGACTCATCTTCCTAAGTTCAAATCTGGCCTCAGACACTTATTATCTGTGTAACTGAAGAAGTCATTTAACCCTGTTTGCCTCAGTTTCTTCATCTGTAAAATGAGCTGGAAAAGGAAAAGGCAAGCTACTCCAGGATCTTTGCCAAGAAAACCCCAAATGGGGTTGCAACAAGTTGGGCATGACTGATAAATAACTCAACAACAGTGGTATTTCATAAATCCATTTTGGCAATCTGGTGAAGCCTATGTACTTTGTAATGCTACTAAATTAAAAAAAAAACCAACAGCATAGTTTTACAAAGGAAATCAATTATGTTAAAGCACAGTTATCTTTTTTTTTAAAGATAACAGACCTCAGGTTAAAGGCTCTTGCTTATATTATCAAATATTGCCCATGCAGTCCCTGGCAAATCATCTTTAGATTTTCCTACTCCCTCTCTTCCTGCTTTTATGTTCCCTCTGTTTAATGCTCTCCTGTTCCTCTGATGCTCATTCTTGTAAGTGTTTTACATTAATATAAACATGCTTCATTTTTCATGCTTGGTAATATCAGAGCTTCAGTAAACAATACATCAGGGCACTCTCTTTTCCAGAGAATATTGAGATGTCACAAAGAAAGAAAAAGTAGGATGAGATAGTACCTGGCCTTCATGTCCATAGCAGAGATGAGAAAGGAAAACATCGATCTAGTGAGAGGCACAAGGGGTCAGAACACATTTTCCATCACCAGAATTTGGTGTTCTCTGGAACGACATATGCCTCTCGTTTCACTGAACCTAAATGAGTTTGATTCTGTCTGTGATTGTTAGGTTTCTACCTTTTGACTGGTTCTGCTATGATAGCTTCATAATTAAGCAGAATTTCTGGCTTCTTTTGTGAGATATAATCAGATAAGTAGAGCTAAATTGCAGAAACTGCAGTGTAGGTAGTTTTGAAATCAATCTATACAGTCCAGAAAGAAAAGCAAGAGACAAAGGGGGAAACATGATAGCAGTGTTATAAATAATTTGAAACGAACATTATGAAGGGTAGAGGGGAAAGCATTCTTCACATATAATCTGAAACTGGTTAGGGAAGTAATGATGGCCTATGGCTGAAAAAGAAGCCAGATTAAATGTTAGGAAAGGAACATCACATCGCTGAATACTAGTCTGGACCTAGAAGAGACTACCAAAAAAAAAAATTCTGCCACTATTACTGCCAGCATTTTAATAATAATAATTACAGAACAGTTTTCCAAGTACTTTACAAATATCACCTCTTTTAATTTACTACTCATTTGAGGTAGAAAGTTGGCCTCAGATATTTACTAGCTGTGTGACCTTGGGAAAGTCATTTGACCTTTATCTGATTCAGTTTCCTCAAGTGTTAAATAAGGGTAACAATAGCACCTACTTCCCATGGTTGTGGTGAGAATCAACGAAGATAATGTCTGTAAAGTGCTTAGGACAGTGCCTCACACATAGTAGGTGCTACATAAA
>CM053769.1:192711963-192820067 GCA_028658325.1 Potorous gilbertii
GTTTTCATACCAAAATGAGTGTGCATTTTATTCCTTCCTTTAGTCGAATGCGATGAGAGTAAACTTCATGTTTTATTTTTTCTCAGTTCTCCTCTTTTTCCCTCCACTAAGAAGTCTCCTGCTTGCCTCTTCTATGAGAGATAATTTACCCCATTCCATTTCACCCTCTCTCCTCCCAATACATTTCTCTCTCACTGTTTACCTTGATTTCTTTTAAGATAAGGCCTTTTATTTTTAGAACATAAACTTTATTTTTAATATCAATCCATATTTTTAGGAAATACTATATATACAAATACATGATGTACTGTTATATATGTTATATATACACTAAAATATACTATTTTCTTAAGATATAGTAAACATAATTTTATATAACTTTTATTTTAATTTTTAACAAGCATTTTCTCTGCCTTTTTCCTCATATTCCTGCTCCAAAATAGAGAAACAAAAAGCAAAACTTCGTAATGAATATACATAGTCAAGCAAACCACATTCTTACATTTACCATGTACAATAGTATGTACTCTTCATTCTGCATCTTGAATCTGTCACCTCTCTTTCTAAAGATTGGTAGCTTACTTCAAGATCAATCTTCTAAATCATGGTTGGTCATTGCATTGAACACAGTGCTTCACATCTTTCAAAATTGTTTGTGTACTGAACACAAGTTAAACCTGTTGTTGATGATGGAGAGTAAGTCATAGGAATAATGAACATTTTAATGAGCATTTATGTTTTATAGCAAGATCGCACTTTTTAGCATTCCCCTCCACCCCAGGAAGGCAGGGTGAGAGGTAGAATAGGAAATATGGGTCAACTGGAAATCTTTCATTTTTTCCTATGGGGATTTCTCAATGCCTAATATAACAGGATATAGAAAAGGTCAGCAATGAAACATTCTGAGTTTGTGAAGAATCTCAGGCAGAAAGGAAGATAGTTGATGAGATCAAAGACATTTTTTCATTTAGAAAAGCACAGAGGGAAAGAGACATGTTACTATCTTGCGGTAATGCACTCAACAGCAAAAAGTGGGAAAGATCCAAGACAGGAGGAAAAATCAATAGTCCAAGATCAAAATGAAAGTCAGTAAAAAACTACTGTTATCTACAGATCCAGAGAAAGGCCTGAACTTGAGCAGGGGATTTTTAGTTTATCATATTAAGTAAATGTGGTGTACTTGCAATCTTACAACCAGGGATGTTGAGGGAAGTGCCTAATTCTGCTAGCTTGTTTTTCTCAATGAGTCTCAGCTGTGGAACACTGGCCTGCACTTCCTCCCACCTGCTTCTCCTTTTCCTACCAACTCTCTCCTTTGTTAGACAGCTAGATTGAGACTGACATATTAAATGGCCTTATAAAGACCCAGGCACTATGCTAAATGCTGGAGTTACAAATAAAAGCACAAAGGAAAAGAGTCCCTGTCTTCAAGTAGCTTACATGGAGGAAAGGAGAAGGAGATGGAGGAAATGGTATCCACAGGTGCCTGGCAGAGAAATTCCAGAGAGTTAGGAATGAGACTGGAGAAGAATGGAGACTTTGGGCTAGTCTAATAACTTCCCTTAAAATGAAGGCTCTGGAAGGAACCAACCAATCAGAGAAAGTTGTTGGAGTACTGAAACATAATGCTAGCATGTGAAGGCCAGGGTCATTATAATCCTTTGTTCAAATTTTAACAATGCCTTTTCAGACTCTTCCCTCTTTTGCTAGATATAATTTGCAACAACAACAAAAAAAAACCCGAAAAACAAACAAAAAAAAAAACAAAGGAGGGGAGATACTTCATCTAATTTTCTGCCTTATTTTATAGATAAGTATCATGATATGGATTAAAGCTCTGCCTTTCTAGCTTTGTGAACACAGTAGGTTACCCAAGCTTAATGATCCAGTTAAAAAGTTGTGACCTCATGAATCTATTCATCCCTTAAGGTGGGGGAGGTGAGATGGAGGAAAAGTATTAAATTATCTAGTAACTCTCTTATAGCACTTACCTTATTCTTTCTTTGGATTATGCTCATTTGTGTACTTCTCTCTTACTCCATCAACTAATTTATGCACGTGCAAGTTATGTCATCATTTCTCTGATGTCATGGTCTTCTTCAAAAACAAAGGACGAGAACACACAGACAGACACTTATTAGGGGTAGAATCTATGTCTAATTTGTATTCCTAGAAATATACAACTCAATATCCTACTCATAATAGGTCTGTACTGAATGTTTACTGAATTGAACAGATCAATTAGGAAAGAATGAAATGGATTGCCTTGTTGCATTTGGATCTGAGATGAGATAACATAAATTTGTATTAGACCCAGTTAACATGATTGCATTGAGAAAGGAGTCAGAATATATTGGAGCCTGGTAGGTAATAACTACAAATATAAAATTGTCTGATGAAGTCAGAAATGATAGTCCTTTCAAAAATCAACTCTTTTCCATGTACACATTATCCCATACCATCATCTCATTGCTTCCTTAGTATGCCTAGCATCTAGCACTTTGCCTGGCACCAAATGTCTAATAACTACAAGTTAACTGTTTGATCTCCAACAGAATGTTCCCATCATAATTCTTTCTTTCTCTCAAATTTTCAATCTTTTCTTGTTTGCTAGTTCCATCATTGCTGCCCACACCCAAGTTTTCCTCAGTCTCATTTCTCAAAAATAAACCCTACCAAAATGTGTGATCCTACTTCTTGTCCTTTAAGGCTTTTCTGAAGGCTCTGAAATTTGCCTTTGGATCTCAACACTCAACTAAAACTGTTCTCTCCAAGTTACCAGTCTCTTAACTGTCAGATCTAATGACATCTCATTCTTCCTCCATCTTAACTTCTCTGCATCTGTTGACACTAAGGGCAGTCATCATTCTTCCTGGATATTCTTTCTTCTCAGAGTTTTAATGCCAATTCTCTCTCCAAGATGTTCTCTGATCATTCCTTCTCAACTGTTACAAAGTTTTCAACCATATCACATCAACTAACTGTAGGTATCTCCCAAAACTTTGTCCTGGTTTATCTTTTCTTTCCATACACTATCATTTGGTGACCTTGTCAGTTTTCAAGGGTTAAATTATCATTTCTATGTCTATGATGACCAGAACTATCCCTTCTTCTGAGCTAAAGCCTCCCATCATGAACGGCCAACTGTATGTGTCCTTTAGGCAAATCAATCTCCATATCTAAAAAAATTGTTATATTTTCTTCTCAAATTCATACTTCTTCCTAACTTCCCTATTACTGTTAAGGTACCACCATCCTCCCAGATACTTAATCTTATAATCTCATTATCATCCTTGATGCCTCACTATCCCTCATCCAACCTGTCTAAGCAGTTGCCAGATCTTATGGATTATATCTCTATTCATGACATCTCTTCTACATGTACCTTTCCTTCACCCATACAGCCATTACATTAGACAGTCAACAGCACTTTCCTGGTCCCTGCCTAGGGATTAATCTCTCCCACTTTTTCCTTCACATAGTTACCAAAATGAATGTCACAAAGTGTTGGTCTTACTGTGTCACACACATACCATCTCCCATCCCTTCCAGTAAACTTTAGTGATTTTCCATTACTTCTAGGATTAAATATAAATTCTGTTTGTCATTCCACATTTGTCAAGACCGTGACCTTTGCTATCTTTCTAGTCCTCTTACATATCATTTCCTTCCACGTATTCTACGCTGCAGCCATAGTGGTCTGCTTACAAATCTTCTCAGCTTCTCTTCAAAACTCAAGTCTAGTTCCATTTTTTTTCTCTCCAGGAAGTCTTTCTTAATCTTATTAAGTGTTAGCTCTTTCCTCTCTCAGGTCACCTTGTATCTACTTTATACCTAACTTTAACATGACAACGTACGTATATATACATATATATATATTCTTTTTGTTGTTTAAATGTAAACTCCTTGAAGGCAATGACTATTTAACTTTTATCTTTATATAACTAGAGCTTACCCCTGCAACTGGTAAATAACAGACATTTAATTTGATTGATAGCTTTTGATACTTTTGACCTATCTCTCAATATGGGTATTCTCCATTTCCTATCTCTATGCCTTTGTTTGCTCTACTTGCAATGCCCAGAATTACTTCTCTCCTTATCTGTACCTCTGAGAATCCTATTTCCTTTAGATTCAGTTTAAAACCATCCTCTAAAGGAAACTTTCCCAGCTATTTTCCTCTCTCTTGAAACTAACTTGTATTCATTGGTATCTATTCTGTGTATATGTTTATAAATGTACTTGCTTTCTCCTTAGCTCAAGTGTACTTCGTTTTGAGGCAAGCATTGTTTCTCTTTTGTCTTGTAGCTCCAGCAACATTGCACAATGCCTAGTCCTTCACCAAATGTATCTTGTTGATTATATTAGACTTGATCCTTGTCCTAGAAGAAGGGTCCTTAACCTGAGTCCTGTGAATTTAAAAAAAAAGATATTTTGACAACTGTATCTCAATGTAATTAGTTTCCTTTGTAATCCTATTTTATTTGTAGTGTTTATTTTAATGAATCTGAGGAATTCATAGGTTTCACCCAATTGCCATAGGGGTCTATGATACAAAATAGAAAAAAAGTAAAGAATCCCTGTCCTAGATAAATTAAAAATCCAGTGGGAGAAAAAAAGTTTACATATAAGCAATCTAACTCAATGCCCCTATGAATCAAGGGACAGTAAAAACATATATAATAAAGTGCTGAATAGTTTTGTAGTCCAGACCGTAAGTTCTTTAGCATTTCCTTACCCCTTGTTTTGTTTCCTTCCCTCAAATAGGTGGAGTGGCTAAAGAATGAAGAGCCTATTGATTCCCAACTGGATGAGAACATTGACACCAGGGCTGATCACAACTTAATTATCAGGCAGGCTCGCCTCTCTGATTCTGGGAATTATACCTGCATGGCTGCCAACATTGTGGCGAAGAGAAGAAGCCTGTCGGCCACTGTTATTGTTTATGGTAAGGTGAAAATAATAGCCCACAATTGGTTAGGGGGCATTTGGGAATGGAGGTGGTGGGGAGAGGGATCAAGAGAGGGAAGAGATGGGTCCATATACTTGAGGGAATCATAGCAATTCAACACTAGAAAGAATGTTAAAATTACATAATTCAATTAATTTTATACTCAAGACAAGTTTCCTTCAGTTGATCTTTGTGTCTCCTTTTAATCCAGGATTGGACTTCTATGAGGCAGGTCAATGGCATTTGCAAAACTTTTTGTTTTTTATAATTAAAAAAATGAGTTGTTAATTTCTAAGTGTTGTGTTTATCATTTAAATGAAGGGAAATCAGGTTACATTTTCTGTTTCCCTGCACCCCCAGACTCAACGTTAGTCAGTAAGCCTATTTACATATAAAATCCCACTGAAGACAGACAAACAAGATTACCTGGGAATGTCAACATTTATAGACTGGCACCCCAGTCCTATTAAGTGAAAGTACCATGCCCCTCCTCCCAGCTGATTGCCAAAAATGAAATTAAAGATGAATATTTGGCCACCTTAAATCCTTTGCTTACAAAGGACTTCCAAATCCCTTCAGCAATTTCTTCCCCAGTAACATCCCTGTGAAGAAGGTTGGTATTGCTTTCCGTATGTTATAATTGAGGAAGTAGATATAGAAAAGCTAAGTGGTTTGGTCTGCAGGTCAGGGGAAAAAGCAGTTTAAAAACCTTAGAAGCTCCAGAAATGTTTATTTCACACAGCCTGTTTAATGCCACCTAGCATATTGGGTGCCTTCCCCAGAATAGGCACTTAACAGTTCCCCATTGGTTCAATTTAATTTGATTCCTCTCTCCTTCCTTTCTGTCCTCCCTTCTTTCTCTCTCTCAGTGAATGGAGGCTGGTCTTCCTGGACAGAGTGGTCAGCCTGCAATGTTCGCTGTGGTAGAGGATGGCAGAAACGTTCTCGGACCTGCACCAATCCTGCTCCACTCAATGGGGGTGCCTTTTGTGAGGGAATGTCAGTGCAGAAAATCACCTGCACTTCTCTTTGTCCTGGTGAGATATACATATACATATATACAAATTATGTTTCTCCTTCTGACCCACCCACAAAAGCTGATGAGAGTGAAATCAATGCCATCCTTCCTCTTCAGTGATGTCTTTGTCTTCCCCATCTTCCCTGATAAACAGAATATCTGCCCAAGGTCATTTATATGTGGGTCTCTGCAAAGGTGGGGAGGTGTCCAAAACTGGATGAAGTTTATTGTCACCTAGTGCGTTGACCATCAGGAAATCATTTGATTTGATTTTGATTTTTCATTAGTGATGAATTTTCTTTGTGTTGTCCACATGCTGTCTCCTTTGGTTCTTCTATTATATATCACAGCACCTGGCATGGAATAGGTGCCTAATAAATGTTTATTGCTTGATTGATTGATTAAGATACATTCTTTAAGAGTAAAAAATAGTGGTAGCAATTTAGTCTCTGACTCTGGGCATGAATCAGGCTTTGTTTTAAAATCTCCACCAAACCCTCCTCCCAGGTCTCATCTAGTGTGCAGGTGAGGCTGGTTTTTTGAAGGTAACATCCTCAAAGTACCAACTCTGGCAATTTCTACCATCCTAGAAAGACTTTAAATACTAGTTCTGCTAACAACTGTCTGTCTTATCCATCACCGATGAGTTCACAGGGAATAATCATTGCTTTGACCACAAGTTAATGCATTTTTTCTAAGCAATAGAAAGCCATAAAAGTTATTTAAGAAACCATGGAAGGGATGAGCATCTGGGGAATAGAAAAAGTATCCATGATGACAAAATCATAGAGTATTGAATTATCAAAATGTTTTAAAATTATTTTTCTTTGTAAAGTCTGATAGATCATAGTATTATCACATATACAACTTCGACCCCATCATATCACATTATTGTTAAGAAAATTGACTCAACATTCTCTAGCTCCAGGTTTATTTACAATGAAATCAGCAAAACAAAATGATAAATTATAAATGTAGTCAGCTATTTTTGAGTCAGCACATGCTTACCATTCTTTCTTGATAGGTAAACAACTCAGTTAACAAAAGTGACTTTTTGAGCACCATTATTTATCTTTAACTTTAATTCCTTTCCTTCTTGTCCAATTCACGCAGTCATAGAACTTAATAGTATGAAGGGTCCTCCATAACCATCTATTCCAGCTCACACACTGATGGAATCCTCCTTATTACAAATGTTACAAGTGATCATCCAAGTTTATTTGTTAATATTATTAAAGTTAATAGTAATAATAAGTCATTTGATCTTTACAACTGTATAAATTATATAACAACAAATTGCATATATATATATATATGTATATATATATATATATATATATATAAAACAACAAATCAGTGAGACTACAGATAAGCTGTTTTTGTTTTCCTGTGGAGTTCATGTTGTTCCACTGAGACATGAATTGATCTCTAGTCCCTAATGTGGTACTGTATGTAGATCATTAACTACAAGGACCTTGAACTAGAATATCTATTTTAAACATTTTAATTTGATTTTAGCTCTTAGACAGAAATTCTTACTTATTTCATAATTCATAGTTATGTTTAGGAAGACTTTTTCCTTTAGAGGAAGAATCTTTGCCTTAAGCAATCCCAGAAAGCAGTGCTGCTCTTACTTAAGGGGCAGAGTAGCATTTTGTAGATTGGCCTTCAAGGTAATCTGTTTTTTGGAGTCCTTATAATAGGAACAGGGTGGGGAAAGGAATACTAATAATTTATCTACCTAGGAAATCCAACACAAAGCAATGCATATTAACAGTTTCACAATGTATAAAGAAAACCCTTGGTATAGCTGGAAATAGAAAAAAAATTAATCAAGACAATGCAGTCCCTGCCATAGAGGCACTCACAGCTTAGTAGGATACAACATGTGTATCACTAATGATGATGCAGTTTAGAAAGACAGTGATATGTACTGCACAGAGAATTAGCAGCCTCAAGGTCAGGAAGAATAGTGTATGAAACCTGCCTCTGTCACATACTCTTTGTGTCACCCTAGGCAAGTCACTGCTCTAGGGAATCCTACAATTGCACAGAAGGTGCCAACCTGTGTTACTATAGGAAATTTACTAAGGAAATTAAAGTTCTAGTCCCTGTCCCACTCCTGCAATTTCGAAAAGTAGTAGGTGCATAAAACATCAAGGGTAATAGCTTAAGAAACTCAAGGTAGGAGAGGGCTTACTTTTAGTTAGCAGGATCAGGGCAAGCTTCATCCAAGATATAGAACCTGAGGTCACCATCAAAGGAAAGAAACAGCATTTACTAAACATGTCCTATTTGCCAGACGCTGTGCTAAGGACTTTACAAATCTGATTGCACTTGATCTTCACAACCACACTGGGAGGCTGGTGCTATTTTCCAATGAGGAAACTGAGGCAAACCAAGGTTAAATGATTTACTCAAGGTCAAAAGCTAGCAAACGTCTGAGGTCAGATTTGCACTCAGGTCTTGCAGGTCCAGGGCCCTTTCCATTTTGCCACCTAGCTTCCCCTAGAATAGTGGGAAAAAGTCATAAGATGAAATGGGAAGTGGAGCAAGGGGTAGAAGGATCTGATTTTATTCTATGAATTGTGGATGGTATGTGCAAAGATACAGAAGAAGACAGGATAAGTACAGGTGTCTCCGTCCCACTTAACTGGAGTGCAACATGCATCAAAAAGAAAACCAGGAAATATGACTGGATAGGTCAGTAAACAAAAGGTTCTAGAGGGTGGTAGGCAAATGAGGAACAACTGTAACCTCCTGAGCAAGATAGTGACATGGAAGTCTTGGATTTGGAATTACAAGGAATGCTAGGGACTATCTAGTCCCACCTTTTCATTTACAGATGAGGAAGCTGAGACCCAGGGAAAGACTGTAACTTGCCTAAGATCAAACGAAGAGTGAGAGAGGGAGCTGATCTTGTCAGGGTCCTACAGTGGACTTTAGATTGGAAGGAATCAACCATTCAATCAACAACCAAAATGCCTAATGTGTATTTAGGAACCCCTGAGATCACTGAGTTCAATGCTCTCATTTTACACATGAAGGAACTGAGGCCCAGAAAGATAAAATAATTTGCTCGTGTTTCCACAGCTGAACTCAAGTGATAATTGTGCTGTATGGCAAAGTTGGATTTCAAACTCAGAACTTGTAGCAGCTGATCCAGTGATCTTCCCACAAGATCACCTTGTATCATCAATGTATGCAGGAAGGATGTTCATCTAACATTGACATGCCTCTATGTGTTGTTGCTGAATCCATTTTTTTAGATCAGAATTGGGGTTTTATTTTATGAAGATTATTTTATTTACTTGTTTGTTTTACTTCAGCCTTGAATGTTCCACCCACCACCTGCTTAAGCCCTCAGACTTAAAGAAATGACTGCCTTCCAGTGGTTTTTATCCATGGGTTATCTATCTGTGCAAAGTATACTTGGGTGTGAATAGCAGAGGGAAAAAATAAAAAACAATAGTGGTATCATTAGCACACCCAAGACCACCTGCAATCTGTAGGCCTACCTATATTTGGTAATGGTTCTTAAGCTTGAAGAAGAAGAAAACTAAGTTCCTATCCTTTGATTCTAAAGAGAAATCAAAGTGAGAAGTGAAAGTGATTTCTAAGTTACTATTATTTTTGCTTTCTTGTAACGTGGCTCCAAGGATGTCAACAAGCCTTGGGAAGGGAGAAGATGGGAGGACAATATAGTTAACACACTCTTTGTGTATGTATGTATATGTGCATGTATGGATGTGTATATACATGTATTTGCATGTATGTGTACACGTATATATGCATATAACTACGCATGTATACACATATGAATGCATATGTTACACATATATGTGTATGTATGTATAGTTATTCATTCATTTATCTATTTTGGCTTTCTCTTCTAGTTGATGGAAGCTGGGAGGTATGGAGTGAATGGTCAGTGTGCAGCCCAGAGTGTGAGCACATGAGAATACGGGAGTGTACTGCACCACCTCCAAGAAATGGGGGTAAATTCTGTGAAGGCCTGAGCCAAGAATCGGAGAACTGCACAGACGGGCTCTGCATTCAAGGTAATAGCACATGCTTTTGTCCATTAAACAAAGGGAAAGGTCTTTATTACTTCACTACTTTTAATTAAGCCATGCAGATGAGCTTAGACCCCAGCCCCAAGAACAGAAAAAGAAAGGATTTAAAATGTAATGATGATAGTGACAATGGTGATAAAAACGTGGGCAGAAAAGTAGAAACTGTATACATATGAATATATACACAAATTTATGTGCATATGTCTACATATTCACATATATGTAAACATATATATATGCATGCATGCACAATCTATGCATATAATACATACATACATAGTATATGTGTGTGTATGCATGTTCATGTACATATGTATAAATCTATTTATCTATCTCATGGTCCTTTGGCTCCAAAAGGCTAATAAAAGATCCTTCAAATGACTAGTTTGGGGGTTTGTTGGTTGTGCATTTTTAGTTGAACTGATTTATTTATTTTTTACGAGAATACTTTAGAAAGATCAGATTGTACAATGGATAAAAAACTAGCCTATTAGTTAGAAAGACCAAAGTTCTAGTGTTGCTCCTGACATATTCTAGTTCTGTGACGATAGGGAAAAATCATATATCCTCTCCTTGCCCCAGGTAACACCCAAACACCATAAATTACATGTGAGTGCTGCTCTGCATTTCTTCACTCTGGGATTTTTCTATCCTAATGATATCCTAAGTCGGAACCATTTAGTGCTTTAATTCATCAGTGCTTTTCAAACTCTTTTTGAACAGTGTTGGAGCACTTTTCCTTGATAACCAGATGGAATCCTGGTTTTGAACACTAATTTTTTTCTTTTAAGAAGAAAGTATGTTACAAACATTCTTTAAAGAAAGCATCATAGTGATCTCTGAAACATGACTGAGTAACAAGAAGCAGCTATTATCTCTTCAATTTTATAATCAAGCATAATGAAAAAAACTGGTTCATCTAGAAAGTTAAGGAGCAGAAGAAGAGTTGGATCATGGATCTCCAGACTCCCAGTTCCTGACCCCTCAAGAGACAGCACTACCTTGGACCACTATGTGATTGTTTGGTGGAAATAGACTGGGTTGTTTCTAGTAAATTTTATGAGGCTCACTAGATGGAGTGCTGAAACAGGAGTCAGGAAGGATCCAGCCTCAGAACCTTGTCTTGAACAAATCACTTAACTTCTTTATGCCTCAATTTCCTTACTTGTTACGTGGAGATAATAATGCCTATCACCCCGTATTATAAGGGTCCAATGAGATAACAGCTGTAAAGAACTTAGTACAGTGAGTGCTTGGTTCGTAGTCAGTACTTTATACCTACTAGCTATCATTCATCATCATCATCATTACTTTTGTGACAAGCAACATGGCATAGTACATAGAGCACTGTATCTGAAAGTAACGAAACCCGAACAATTCTAAGTAACTTGTATGTGAATTAACACATTTGAACCTCACAGCCATCCTGTCTATAAATACTACTGGTATCACTGGGTTGGTTTGACGATCAAATAAGTTCACATGAAACACTTGGCTAGCTTCACAGGGCAAGCTAGTCTGCAAATGAAGCGAGTCAGTTTCACAGATGAGGAAGGAGTCTGAGGCAAAGTGACTTGTCCAAGGTTATTCATCAGCAACAGTAAATGAACTTTCTGACTTTGTGTCTAGTATTCTCACTGCTGAGTCTTTTTAATTTGTTTTTTTCATTTTTCTGCTATTGAATATTAATGCCATTACAGTAAAAAGAAAAAATTCCAGACTTCCTATGTATTGTTGCCATGGTCCTCCAAATAGAATCTTTTTGAAACATCTGTATAATTTATATTGTTTTGACAGGGACCCTGCCTTTCACTAATATATCTTCTACATCACTTGGCACACAATAGGGAATTAAACTTTGGATAATTATAACCACTTACATTTATATAGGTTTTAAGGTTTATAAACACTTATAATAATCCTACAAGGTAACTAGTAGAAACATTTTAACCCTTTTACAAGATAAGGTAAGTGAGTTTCTGTGAAGTTCAGTAACTTATCAAATAAATAAATGTTGGGTCCAAGAAACAAAGCCAGGTTTTCTAATTCTGAATCTCATATTCTTTCAGTGGCATCAGGTTGTCAGTAACATTGTTATTGACCATAGATAGTCCTTCATACCTAGCCATAAGTTTGCTCTAGATGTGAATCCTGGTTTTTATTAAGATCCAGGCACGATGTTTTCATAGGTGACATACTACTTGATGACATAAAGGCTACCAGCTAATTAGTGAATGGGGGTTATGTTAACAGTTTTATTAAGAATAATCAATGATTTGTGACTTTGAAAAATCAAATAACTTAACAGTCAGTAAGTAATTATCTAAAGTAAGTATTAGAAACTGTGTTAGATGTTGGGTATATAAAGGCAAAAAATGAAAGAGTTCCTGTCTTTAAGGAATTTTAGGCAAAACAATATGCACATATACAGATATACACAGAATAACCACAAAATACATGTAGACAATTGACACTTTATGTAATAGGCCATTCTGCGGACCTTTACGGAAAACGATTTTATGTAATGTGAATTTGCCCCCATTCACCCATTTCTCTTTAGCCTATATAATAAAGACATACGCAAAATAATTTTATACGTCATAAAATGTACTAAAATGCAGACATATTAAATACTGTACTAGGATAATAAATGGAATTATGAAATGAAAAGTAAAGTTAGTGATAAGAGTATGGACTGCTGTACAGTAAAGTTAACATAGGTGTGCAACATGTTGTCCCTTCCCCACCCACTGCTCCTTGCTTTTATCACTGGCGGTTGGCTGTGCAGGTTTTTTGTTTGTCTGTTTGTTTGTTCTATGAAGCTATCAAGACCTGTTTGGACAGCAGCTTTTGTTTCTCTCCTCATATATTTCATGATGGCAAAGGATATTGTCCTCAACTAGTCTTTGAAATTTTAAAAATCTTAAAGTACTTGGATCTATTTTTTCAATACAAGAAAAGACATTCACTCAAATGATCAAATGCTTCTTCCACCTCTTTCAAAGTAGATTTTTTTGGTTCTATCTTGGGCTCTGAAACTTCCTTTTCTTCTGCAGTCTTTACAGCTAGCAGCTCAATTAGATCCTTATTTGATATTTCTTCTCCATAAGAATCAATTCCTCCACATCATAATTTCAGAATTCTTTACCTAAAGTTGAATTTGTATCATGCAAATTTATGTAAAGTAAGAACCATCTGTACAATGTAGTTTGGTGAGGAAGGCTACCCTCAGTTGGCAGATCAGGAGATGTGTGTGTATGTGTGTGTGTGTGTGTGTGTGTGTGTGTGTGTGTGTGTGTGTGTGCATGCGCGTGTGTGTTCATCTTTTGTTGCCGAAGAAGACCATGCTATCAGAGAAATGACATGCGTTGCACTTGACTTTGTTGGGCTGTGCAGGTCACCAGCCTCACTTCTCCTCCAGTCATCTGAATCCAGTGACCAGATATTCATCAGAATGACTGGAAATGACCCAGAATGAAGCAATTTGGGTTAAGTGACTTGCCCAAGCTCACACAGCTAGTGAGTGTCAAGTGTCTGAGGTGAGACTGGAACTCAGGTCCTCCTGACTCCTGCACTGGTGCTCTATCCACTGTACCACCGAGCTGCCCTAGATCAGTAGAAGTTTTAAAAAGAAATTCAGCGTATGAGCTCATGATTGATGGAACCCTGAGAGAGGATGATACGTAACTGGGGAACAAAAACAATCCAGTTGTGGGCAATGATTAGTGAAAAGTCATGAGGTTGAAAGGTTGAGTACTATGTGTGAGGAACATGGCCAGTTTGGTTAGACCATAGACTAAGGTAAGTTAGACAGTAATGTGTCATGAGTTTGGGAAGATATTTCTCTATTTCTTCTCAGTCTTCTCCTATAGCTGTGCTTAATAGATTCTGATTATTATGTGATTGTTTCACATGATTTATGTTGTAATTTCATATTGTTCATTTGCTATTTTGTTGACTAGATTTTCTGCCCGGCTCTTTTTAATCAGACTCTCTAAAGATTTATCAAATTTATTTGTATTTTTAAAGAACTGGCTTTCATTTTTATTTATCATTTCTAGAGTCTTTTGAATTTCTAGTTTGTCCATTACTCCTCTAATTTTCAAAAGCTCATTTTTATGTTAATTTTAGGTTTATTTGTAGACATTCTAATTTTTAGAAATACATAATCACTTCATCATTCCCCTAATTTTCTATTTTGTTTATACATATTTGTAGGAATATGATTTTTTCCCATTTGGGGGCTACTTTAGTTGCATCTTAGAAATTTTGGTACATTGTTAATCATTCTTTTTTTCTTTTTACATAATTATTAATTGTATCATAATTTAATGTTTGACCCAACTCATTTAGAATTTCATTGGGCACTTTAAGTTCCCTAAAGAGATGACCAGTTTTATGTATATAGTCTAGAAAGTTTTTTTATGCTTTGTTGTTTTTTTACATTTTTCTGTTGTATCTCTATGCTTCAATAGTTGGTCAATTTTTGTAAAAGTTTATGTGGTGCTGAGAAATATGGATAGTCTTAATAGGCCCATTCAGAAGATGATAGGAGTATTTTAACTCTATTTCTTTAGCACTTTATTGAGTTCTGTATCTTCTCTTTTGTTTATATTTTTTGTTAGACATCCCAACTGGAGAGAGGGTCATTGAAATCACCTATAACTATTTTATTGCTATTGATTTCTTCTTGTAGTTCAATTATTTTTTCCTTTGTCAATTTAGATGCTAAGACATTTTGAAACATATAAGGCTGATACTGATATTTGTTTTCTATAGTTACTTTCAGCGTAATAGAGTTGCCTCATTTGCCTTTTTTTATGTTGTAAATGCTTAATTTTTGCTTTCTCTGACAGCAAAATTATAGCATCTGCTTCCTTGAATAACAAATGATATTTTTCCCATACCTTCATTGTAATTTTACTTATGACTTTGTTTTTTAAATAAATTTCTTGTAAGCAACAGAAAGTGGGGTTTTCATTTCTGATCCAATCTATCATTCTTTGTTTTACAGAATTGATTAGTCCATTCACATTTAAAGTTATGAGGGTCAGGCTTATGTTTTCTTTGATTTGTCTCTGTTTTTTTCCAAAAATTACAATTTAGTTTCCATCATCCTGTGCACAGACAATACTATATCTTGTCACTTATTTTACCTTGATTTACTTTAAATCAACTGAATTCCCATTGACTCATTCCCCTTCATCTTTAAGGACAATCTTCCTACGGGTTAACCTTTGCCCTAGTTTGGGAATTTTGCTTATTAGTCCTTTTTCTTTCATAATTTTAGCTACTTGTTAAACTTCCCTCCCTTTTTTCTTCCTCTTTGTTTTTCTTTGTGTTTGTCTATCTCTCTCATATCCAAAAAGAATCCCCCTTCCCCTACTTCTCTTCAATAATTTTTGTTTATTAGTTGTTTATTTTTTCATTTCACTTTCCATGCCTTAAATTCTCTCTGCACATCTTGTCTTCAAGATCAATGTGTTCTGCTTGTATAGAGATCATGCTTTCTCTCAGTGTTATTTCTTTTTGTTTTCCTTCCTCCAGCTTATCCTTCACTTATGTTTATTTTACATCCTCAATCTGTTATTTTTCTCTTTTGTTTCTTTGGTGAGATGCTACCTTGAGGATTTTTTTTTCCTGTTTGTCAGTTATTTCACTGTATAGGCCATTAGTTCTGCTTTCATAGCACTTATTTTTCTTTTAAAGCACTAAGGATCATCCTACTGTGGTTCCATACTCTCTTGAGAATCCAAAGGGTCTTCTGCCTGATGAGGTGTTGGTTTATTTTCTTTGTCTTGCAATATTTATTCACGGGTAACTGAAATCTTTTTTCTACTCTAGAAGCAATAGCTTCTTGTGTTATTAGTATCTTCCCCATTGTTTCATCTGCTTATGATCAAGGTCTTTAATTGGATTTTTTTCCTACTGAGATCTTTTGTAATTTTGTTTGATTTTTTTTCTCTTTATGTTCTCCAATTGCTCACTTTTAAAATTTCTTACTCATTGACAGTGGTTTCCCTGGGAGCGGGACCTCAAGGTGGCATCAACCTCCTCACATAATGGGTAATACAAGTTTCTCTGGCTTCAGTCTCTACCCCAAGTAATGTTTGAGGAGATAGAACTGGCCCCAACTAGATGTTGGACACTTCCCTTTAGGCTTAGTAGAGTCACACAGCTATACACTTGTCCTGCCCAAGTTCTTTTTTCCCTTCATTTCTTTGTTTTCTGAGATACATTTTAGCAGAGAGCTAGCCATGCTACTGTTTCATCCCAGGCAGCATGTTTCTGCTTTTTGCTTTTCTATGACACTCAGAGGAAGACAGGAGTTTAAAACTAAGGGTTTGTGTGTGTGTGTGTGTGTGTGTGTGTGTGTGTGTGTGTGTGTTTCCCAACAACTCTGGGTATGTTCATGCAACTCAGTCTCTGCCATGATGAATGGTAGGGAATAGGCTGCTAAGTGAGTGCTATAGGGATTATGAATTAACCTTTAGTATTAATTCATAGAATTGTTATCTTTTTAGGGTCCTTGGTATCCTAGACTCTAGAGGCTTAATTTGCTTAATGTTTTACTCATAATTACTACTTTGGGTATAATGGAAGAAAAATCTAGTCCTTCTTGTTCTTTCTTTCTTTCTTTCTTTCTTTCTTTCTTTCTTTCTTTCTTCATCTTCCCTTCTTATTCCTCTTCTTCTTCTTCTTCTTCCTCTTCTTCTCTCTCTCTCTCTCTCTCCTTCTCTCCCTCCCTCCCTCCCTCTCTCTCTTTCCTCTCTCCCAATAAGGACCCATAACAATTTATACTTTCAGAGAATGGATAGAGGCACTGAAAAGATAAGTGATTTATTTAGGTTGCATACCCAGGTTGTGTCAGAGGTGGGATTTGAACTTTATAGCCCTTCTCTGAAGTCATCTCTCTTTCCACTGTCTCATGATGGCTTGCAATGGGCTTCCAAAGCCCTTCACATGCATATAAACATGAGTGCACATATACACAGATATACAGGAGTTCAAACATAAATATCAAGTGGTATTATTATTGCATTTTTACTTTACTGTAGTAAAAAGAATAGCTAATGAGATTTAGAGGCCAGGAATTTACTCTATATGGGAAGGCATAAAGAAATCCACCACCTCCTCACAACCCCCACCAATGGGAATAAACATGCCGCTCATGCTATTGCCATCCGTTCATGAGCTGATCTTCCAATCCACTGGAGCTTGTTTGTCCTGGAATTCTTTAGATCTCTATACTGTGTACATCCAACTATCCTTCACTTACCACCTGAGGCTCTTTGGGGGTTGTAAATAAATGGACTATTTGAAGAGGACTTGGAACAGACCCTGGGGTGCAGTAAAGGGAAGGAGTATATATCTCCTATGCAGTAGAAGTGGAACAGTAGTGGTGGCTTTAGGGTGAGAGGGAATTCTAATGATATTTGTTCATGGGAGACAGCAGAATTTACTCTGCCTCTTTAGATTGAAAAGGACTGGGGTCAGTTAATATTCTAGAGGGTCAGAAAACAACGTTCCCTCAAGCAGATTGTGTGTGTGTGTGTGTGTGTGTGTGTGTGTGTGTGTGTATGTGTTATTGGGTGGTTAACATGACAATACCACTCTATATTTCTGACTAGTGTTCTGTTGGAAGCACTCTAAAGGAAGGCCTATTGTCATTAGAGAAGCAAAGTCCAATGGGCGACTGGGTTTAATCAAAATTATATTAGACACCTGCTTTGTAGACATTAAATTTGAAGAAGGAAGCTATCAGAGTCATAGGATCTCAGGGTTTGAAAGGACACCAGAGGTCTTCCAGCCCAAATGTACTATATCTGGAGCTGCCCTTCATCTCTCTTTAATAATAATTAATGGCATTTATATAGCACTTCCAAGTTGGTAAGACACCATGTATGCATTACTTCATATATACATCACAACATTCAACTGAGGTAGTAGGTAACACAGACATTGTTTTCTCTGTTTTACATAGGAAGGAATGTCATGGCATTCAGGAAGCAACTTGTTGTGGTGTAACAGTGAAAAATGTTAGACAAAGGATCCTTATCCAGATCTTCCTGAATCTAATACTAACACTCTTGTCTACTGGACTTGGAGTGAGGAAAACCTGAGTTTAGATTCTGCTTCAGATACTTATTACTTGTATAATCCTGAGCAAGTCACTTAAATTCTCTCATCAATGCTGTTATCTGTAAAATGAAGAAAATAGTATCTATCTTTTAAGATTGTTGTAAGAATCAAAAGAGGTAGTCAATATAAAGTGCCATGCAAACTTGTAAGAACTACATAGATGGTAGTTATTGAGATACTTTAAAAATTTGAGAGATAGAATTTCTGGGTAATTTATGATTTTGTTAAGAGAATTAGCTTGTTAATTAATAAAAGAAGTCAAAAGTATTCTCAAATACCAAAGACTCCTTATCATGGTGGGCTCACGATTTGTATGTCCTTGGAAGAGTATTTCTGGGAGCACCAATCAATTCTGATTGGTTAACACTTAATGTGACAATGAATATTATAATGAGAGGTAGGCTATATTCCAATGAGAGTCTCAGGACATGACACTGAACGTTGGTCAAAGATATTTATCAATTTCCATATCACTTGTCTGACAAAAAGGAAAATCTACATTTTTCTAGACCTTCCTGAGTAAACACAATAAGCAAGAATCTACCCAGTCCACTAAACTTAGAATTTTTTTTACTGTTATTTGATTAGATCTTAGCCCGGGTAATACTTTGTCCAAGATTCTCCACACTGTGGATTTTTGGGTGAGGAAGTAGAAAGGGGGAAATTCTTGGTCCTAATTCAATCATTAGTTATTAATACCAGAGAGAAATAATCATTTCTTTCACTATTATTAACATTTGGTATTATTCCATGCATCTTTATTCATTAGGTAAGGTTGTGACTCCATTGGTGTTTATATGCTAGGTGGGTCCCTGGCTTGATGCCTCATCCTCAGGCTCAATATGGCAGAGTTAGCAGTCAGAATGTTAGTCCTTGGATCACCCTGTTTGTCTGGAGTTGATTTCTGCTTGTCTTTTAGTCAGAGCTCTGAATTTCCTCTGTGGTTAGTGAAGGCTCCTCTTAGAGACAGAGCTGTTGGCTCTGAATGATCACTTTAATATTTGAGGTGATTGCTGTTTGGTCATTTGTGACAGGAGCATGGAACCTTGTTGTTTTGCTATCATGGATGGCCACACCTAAATGCCTTAAGATTTTCAAAATGTCCTCAAATAGAAGAAAAATGCACCAAGTCATAAGCTTCAGAGAGGAACTACAGTCTTTGAAAAAGAGATTGGAAATTTTTAAAATTTCTATTTTATGTGTGTATGCAATTATTCATTCATGAATCTTTTTATCTGTCTATCTTTCTAGCTATCTATTTACCAAGAACAGAGTTATCCAAGCAGGCAAAATCAGAAATGCTAACTAAATCTAAAATGCCCTTACAGCAGAACATTCATAGTAAAGAAAGAAAATATAATGAAGAAATACAGTAAGAAAAGAAATCTTGAAACAAAGGACTAGCCCAGCATTCCATAGATAAGTGGCTAAGTGCTGGAATTGAAATTAGGGTGATGGGTTCAAAACCCATCTCTAAAATTTAGTAGCTTTGCATGTCGTCATGAGCAACTCATATGTAATGAGTCTCAGTTTCTATAAAATGAAAATGATAACAGCTGTAGTACCTATCTCACAGTGGTGTCATGAGACTTAAATGAGATAATACTTGAACACTTTAAATGTAATATTTCATAAATTTTGAAGTGCTTCCTCTCAGTGTTATTCTTTATTTTTATCATTATGTAAGAGTCAAAAGCATGTTGTTTCCTAATAACTCACCCTTCTATCTTTTGGGTGTTGAAAACAACTGTTGCTTAGCTCTGTATATCACAATCAGAGGGACATAACATGTAAAAATTTCACCAGGAGTAAGGGATAAAAATGGTGTACTTGACATGGTTAATAAATGTCTCTTATTAGGAAACCAGCATTTTTATATTGTTAAAAATTAAGCAGTATGCCCTCAAAGGGATTAAGGTCTTCAGTTGAGTTAGAATCATGGGTTTAGAGCCGGAAGGAATCTTAGGAGGCCATCATGGCTAATCTCATTTCCCATTTGACATTTTTGAAAACTGAGGCAGAGCACAAGTGAAATGATTTCGCTAGGGTCACACAATTCGTTAGCATCTAAGAATTTGAAGCAAGGAGTCTAATGACCTATCACACCACACTGTCTTTCTGAAATATGGGAATAAAATATGAAAAAAAAGACCACCACCAAAATAATAACAATGACATTTTATGTAGTATTTAAGCTTTGCAATTTACATGACATATTCTTTAATTCAGTGGAAATACCACTGGAATTTGAAAGACGAAGGGAACTATATGAACTCAGGAACTCAATAGTCAATACATCTCCTCGTTGAGAAATTAAATAGATCAACAGAGCATTGGCAATTTATAGAAGGAAAACACCAGCTGAGGCACTATTTCTATTGCTTAGCAATGAGAAGAGTAAACATCAAAACCAAATGCCATTAGATGTATACAGATAAGCAACAGTAATAAGCAACTGTATACAGCAAGCAACAGTATCCTAGTAACTGTACAGTCTGAAGATGCTGCTACTTTCTCTCCATTAACAGTCCATTAAAAGCCGCTAGAGAAGACATCTCAGAGAAAGAAAAGCATAAGCATTTTTTTTAGTCTAGAACTATGATATATAATTGGTTTAGGAAATTCCCTGGTGAGATTCCCTCTGCCAATGCAGATCAGCAGCTGTTCTTGAACTTCTATAACTTCTTGGAGAGTTAGGGAGGGGTACTGAGGGGTTTAAAGAACTTGCTTGGGGTCATCTAGGCAATTTGTGCCAGAAACAGGACTTGAACCCACCTTGATCTGACTCTGAGGACAGTTCTCTATCCACTATACATAGTTGCATCTCATAAACAAATTAGGGCCACTGTGGGATCACTGCTGGGGAGGCTGCAGCAAAGAGGAGAAATGAGCCAGGCCAGAGAGAAACTCACACGGGGATCGGGGGGAGAGGAATGGTGAGGAAGCGAGCCATCTGTTAACTCCCTGTTTTAACTAATTCTTGTGGCTAAATTAGATGCAGAGTTCTCTTTCTGTGCTGCTGAAGGACAAGTGTTTGCAGTGTCCTCTAAATTAGTCATTTTAGTAGATTATACTCTCCCTTTCCCCGTTGTCTCCCACATGCAACTAATTTGTGCTCCAGAAATGCAATACAATGTAAGCCCCATGTAGGCAGGGACCCTTTCATTTTTCTTTGTATCCTCAGCACATAGCCCAGTGATTGGCATATAAACAAGTGTTTATCAAACCATGCCTTCAAGTGCCTACTAAAATTTTGCCTTCGACAAGAAGTCTTTCTTAATCCCCTTTAATTCTGACGTCTTCTGTCTGTTGATTATTTCTAATTTATACTAACATAGCTCATTTGTGAGTAGCTAAGGTGGTTCAGTGAATAGAGCATAAGACAAAAAGTCAGGAAGTCCAGAGTTCAAATCCAGTCTCAGAAACTTACTAGCTATGTGGCTTTGAAGAAGTAACCTGTTGCCTCAGTTTTGTCATCTGTAAAATGAGCTGGAAAAGGAAATGACAAACCATTCCAGCATCTTTGCCAAGAAAACCCCAAATGGTGTCATGAAGAGTTGGACAAAATTGAAAAACGACTCAACAGTAAGAAACTCATTTGTAAATAGTAATTTGCAAATATTTGCAAATAGGTATTTCTTCCATTAGACTATGAGCTTCTTGACATCAAGGATTTCATCTTTCTTTCGGTCCCTGGACCTTAACATAATGCCTGGCACATAGTAGGCACTTAACATATGTGTAATGACTGATTGATTGGTTAATTGATCGATCAGCACAGATTTATAAGTGATTGCATTCACTATAAGATGACACTCATTAAGATAAAAATTTTAAAGCTCTTAGCACAGTGTCTGACACATAGTAAGCACTATATGTGCTTCATTATCATTAATTATTCCTATTATGTCAGTTGAATATGTGTTTCTATTTTTTGGCACATGAGTTTATATTTCAGATCTTGTTTGACTTTCAGATACTATGCAGCATAATCACAGACTAGTGATGAAAAGATATAACAGAAGAATTACGGGATATAGGCAAGAAAATAATCGAGCATGTTATACGCTCATGCTATCACAATGCTTCTTGCCGGGAGCTAATTCTCCCAATATTTGAAACACCGTTTCTAATCTATTTGCAGTGCATAGTAGGTATTCTATTTTCAGGCTTACTCGGTTCAGAAATGAGCTTTCATCACATGCTCTCACCACCCTAGCCAACAGGATGCATTAGGAGAAGCTTCTCTACGGCATCTCCGTCTCTCCCAAGGTCCGCCACGATCCCGCAGGCCCACAGTTTCATAAAGGCAGAAAATCTGAGCACACACTGCATCAACAGCAACTTAGCAACCATCTCTCCCCCACTGCCCAGTAGAAGCATTACCCGTTATGGGTCATAACAACAAGACGAGTGAGTAATAACCTTCAAAGGGACAGAGTTAAGTGGCTCAGGACTCAAATTTCCATCTTGCTTAATTAAAAACAAAAACGAAGCAGGGCTTTCTGAATACACCGGAGACTCAAAGAGAGCATTTTTTTTTAAAGTTCTGTAAGGCTGAACCTATTAGTGGTGTGCTGCATATTGAGAGCTCGGATAAGAAGCCATGCATTCCAATTTCCCTTTCTGAATGGAATGAAGGGTAAGAATAAAAACTGCTCAATTTCAATTACACTCAGAGGTTTGCCAAGTGCCTTCCTTACAATACGCCCAGTGAGGTAGTTGGTACAAGGACCAGCACCAGCATTTTATAGACAACTCACATTTATATAGGACTTTCTCTGTAGTGAGCCTGTGTAGTCATCCTTAATTTACTGAAGGAGACCCTGAGTGCTCCCATTTGCATAGCTGAAAAGTGGCTGCGGTTATATAGAATTGCATGGCATGCTCTAGGAACGTAGGATCAAGAATTTATGCCTGCCAGGAAATTCCGAGTTCATCCAGTCTAGCTCCCTTATTTTACAGAGCAGAAAAGTGAGAATCAAGTGAAATAATTTGCCAGGTTCCCAGGGATCATTATTTTCTAGTGTTGGTTCTAACCCAAGCCCCCGTCTACCAGGTCTTGTACTCCTTCCTCGGTACCACAGTAACTCTCAAGCACCAAATTGACATTAATAGATGCATTAAAAATGGCAAAGCCCTTCAGAAATGTGATCTCACTTGAGCCACGGTCTGTGAGGTAAAGGCTATGGACATTATTGTCCCCATTCTGCAGACGAGATCAAGTCCTCCATTGGTGTCCTTTTCCCTGTGCCATGCTCTCTCCTATGTTTTCTTACCAATAGTTGGGGTAACAATTACAATCGCATGTGTATATAATATAGACACACATAGATGTATGTATATACTTATGTACACACACATGTATATTGTGTACATGTATGTGTGCCTATTATCCAGACCTTTGATTTCATTAGTATAGGGAATTTCCAGTGTGGAAACTACTTCTTTCCATGTAGATGAATATTTGTTCTGCAACTTAGACTTTCAGAGTTAGTTGCTTTGGGGTACTGAAAGAGTATTTGTCAGAGGTGAGACTTGGCCGTAAGTCTTCTTCAGGACCAGTTTCCTAGACTGCAGACCATGTTGCTGCTCAGGAAAAATATAAAAAGACAAAGGAGATTTAGAGGGGTGCTGTGATTTATCCAGTTTTGCACAGAAAGTAAAAGTCAGGGTTCATACCCAGGTGTTCAGACTATTAGACAAGAGTTCTTTTCTCCAAAATAAGTAAAAATAGTAGAATAGACCAAATATAGAAATTATTACAGAACTCTCTCCTATCTTCTGGGCTTCACATTGTCTTGTTTGTAAAAAAGGCAATGATATTTCCTTATTTTTTGTAGAATCAATTTCCCCTCTATTGGGGATTAGCCATCATACACAAGATAGCAACCATACAAGTATCACATGCCACTTAAAATCCATGCCCTCTCTTATCACCCTGCTCTGAAGCATCTAGTGTGTCCTTTGTCATTCCAGAAGATTCTGCCTTTTGTTACCTCCTCATGGATTCCTACTTTGTGTATGTACTACAGTCATAGTTGATTAACATCGGGATAAAATTGCCTTTTCAGCTAATAGAAATGGAGAAAATGATCCTGCCTATCTTCTTTCACGTTCCTATTCCTAGGCATTTTCCTCTTTCCTTTCCTCTCACCCCATCAGACCCGTTGCAATATGTGTCATCATGTGGCTGTGTTTTGCATTTCATCAGGGAATTGGGGAGGAAATGCTGCAGTGCTTCAGAAAAGTAATCTCTAGGAGGTTATTTATCTTAAGCATAAGTTCATAACTTTGTTCCTTTCATGAGTGAGAAAAAAATAGAAATGAAGTGCCTCTACTGTGACCAGGATGGATTCCTTAAAATGAAGTTGATCTAAAAACCAGGTTGTCTGTGACTTCAGGTAATTTTACCTGGTGGGCAGAGAATAGAAGTTTCTTGTGATAGTATGAACCAAAGGAAAAAAAAAGTGACTGGCTAGTTTAAAAGCACTGCTTAACATATTGAAAATTTGGCTACTAGGACAGGGTACCATAGAGCCCAACCATTCCACAAAGTCTGTAGGAAACTTTTGCTAAGGGCATCTCCAAATCAGGCAAAGGGTGAGTCTCTCAGATGCGCCAAATTAGGTAGGATTGGAAAGGGTATTGTGATGAGCTTCCTTGGGGGATCAGACCCTAGGGAGAATCTGTGGTGATCTACCCTTGAAGTGGATTCATAGTACTTCAAAAGTAGAAGGGATTTCAGTGAAAAAGCTACTTACAGTTATACTTTAAAAATAATTCTACTATATTTCTTTTAGATCATTCAACCATAGCATAAAGACCTCCAGTGAAGTAGAAGTAGAGATGGGTTGGAGCCAGCTCACATTGCCATTAGGAGCCAATTGTTCTATTTTCATTGTGAACATGTATGTATACCTTAAAAATTGGCAAATACTACAAATCAGAGCTTGATTTATTGTTTTGTTAATTGTCTAGACTTATGAAAGTGATGGATAAAATGGTAATAATTCAGATTCAACTTTAAAAAGTGTGTTATATGTACCTTTGTATTTCTGAGTCCCAGTTCTTAAATAAACACTTACTAGCACTTCCTTGTGTAGAAATTCCTACCTCCCGAGGTATACTTTTGGATATCTCAAATTGTTAAGAAGTACTTTTTCTTCTTTTATTATTTCTTCTTTCCTTCCTCCCTTTCTTCATTTTTTCTTCCTTCCTTTCTCTCTTTTTTTCTTTCCCTCTTCCTTCTTTCCTTCCTCTTCTCATTCAAGTCTAAACTTGTCTTTTCAACTTCTACTCATTGCTCATTATTCTGATGAGAAATAGTTCCTCTTTTATATGGCAAGATTTTAAAAAATATTTGAGGACAATAACCTTGTCTCCCTACCTCCTCCTTTAAACCTTTGCATATTTAATTTCCTCAAGTAATCTTCCTATGTGTTCTCTTCTAGAAGTTGTATTACTTGTCAGTATCCTTGAAAGGTGCTGTGCTAGGAAACACTGAATTTTAAGTGGGAGCTATGTATAAAGCTGGATTGTGCTTTTGGTGAAAAATCGGAAGTTGACACATCTGGAACTGTAAATGACATTAATCAAGATGCAGTGAGTGGGATATAGGGATCAGATCTGAGTCTTAAATTTAACTTATCATACCTAATTTTAATACCCCCAAGATATTTTCAAGAGAGTTAAGGAATAGAATGATCTTATCATCTCCTAAGTCCTCCCTTTTGTTCAATAATACTGAAAAGTTTAAAATATCAATATTTTGGAAATAAAGTACCTTAAGTATCTAGTTTAAATTGTACTACTATGTTTTTGTTAACTTATCTTTCCTTAACTTTCATACTACAACTTCTCTAAGTTCCCTTCCAGCTTTAGACTTTATAAAATTAAGTTGTTTACACAGACATTTATATATATATGTATGTATATACACACATATCTGTATATATGTACACATACTCAATGAACTTATATACATGCACATGAATACACATGTGTACACATGTGTGTGCATGCACATCTATACACATGTGCTAATATACATATATACATACAGAGAGAAAGAAGGATGGAGGGAGGCAGGCAGAAGACAGAGGGACAGAGACAAAGAAAGGGAGAGACAGAGAAGGAGAAAGAAAGAGATAAAGATAGAGGGGAGGGAAGAGAGAGGATAGGGACTGGGATAGGAAGGCAGAGGGAAGGAGGGAAGGAGGGATATCAGACAGAATATTTCTTCTTGGGCTCTCATCCCTGTGTCTAGCTCAGTGATGCCTTGAACTGACCAATGGTGGATGTCCTCTTTCTGTCTGATCTGAACCACTTCTTTCCTGTTTGAGAAACAGATGTCTAGGGATATGATACAAAACAAATAAACTATAAGAATCTTGGCATTGCTATCCCTGTGAAAAATCAAAGCCTCTAGGTAACGGTTAGTTTTTAGTTCAGAGCTTTTCCTTGATAGTAGGTTATTTTCTTTTACCCAGAGTTTTACACTTTGTAATTTTAGGATCATCTTTTCTACTTTGCAAAATCCCTATGAGAAAGGAATGATTATTGGTATTTTTCCTCAAAAGGCAGTGTTGCATAGTAGGTGGCATGCTGGACATGGTTGCTAAAAGCTTTGGCTTTAACACCTGACTTTGCCGATGGTTTTCTGTGTGGCAGGAGGAAAATCTCTTAATGTCTCTGAACCTAGTTGACTCATCTACATATAACATAGGAAGAGTAACACCTCTAATACCTCCCTCAAAGGACTGTAGGGAGGCTCATATGACATAATAATGTATGTAAATCTCTTTGCAAATTTTAAAGGGAACTACAGGGATTATCATTGTTCCCTAGCAATATGCAGCAGGTTATTGACTCTTTTAACACAAGCTTACAAAATGCACATAATCCAATTAAAGTGAACTAAAATTCACAAAGTTGACGTGAAGTACAAAGATGCATTTATTTTGGTTGGAGAATAGACTATATTTAAGCCATATGTGTAAGCCTTCTCCTACATGTGCATTACACTGCAGATAGAGTATTTGCAAACATAGGGAGCATATAAAAGAAACTAGAAAGTACATTCCTCCAATGGGCAGTAAGCATTTTTTTTTTTGACCAAAGGTAGCTAGGTAGCAAAGTAGATCCTGCATTGGACTTGGAGGCCTGAATCCAAATCCAGACTAGGACATTCACTAGCATTCACTAACCTCTGAGTCTCTGGGTAAGTCACTTCACCTCTGTCTGTCTCAGAGTCTCCATCTATAAAATGGGCATAATAACGCCTCCCTCCCAGGTGGTTGTGAGAATATAATAAGTTAATATTTGTAAAGTTGTTTGTTTTTTGGAATGCCAGTGCCATTAAGATTTTATGCAGAGCCATCTTATCCCACTGAGTCCAACTTGTCCTAATTGTCAGAATTAGAGCCTTGAATCATTTTGAAGTCAAAGATGTCAATTGATCTGGCTGTTGTGTACTAATGTGAATACTTACCTTAGCTCCCAATGCAGTAGGTGCTTTTGCCATTCAGCCCTGGGGCTACATTAATTGCCCAGCTACCTCCAGAGACCTCAGTGTTTCTCTGACTGAGATATTAGGAAGTAGAGAGCCCTGGGAGACTCTAAAAACTTCATTCTCTCCTCTTTCCCTGTAGACTTGCTCCTGCTCAGATTACTTTTTAAAAAGGAATAATAGATCTTGTGCAGTCTGTAAAGTCAGGAAAGTGGGAAAAAAATAAGAATAAAACTACCCCCAAATCACACCAGTAAATAGTAAAGAATGAAAGCAAAAAAGAGAAGTTTCTTAGTTGTAGTTCTATGGCAGGATTAAAAAGAAATGAACCTACAAAGGTAAAGAAAGAGGGTAAGGAGGAGGATGAAATAGAAGAAAAACTAAAAAATCTGCCCTGTCAAGTTGAATTCTGTTTTTTATCTTCTTTGAATGGTTCTGAGATTTCTTGTTTTTATTTTTTGTTTCTGTTCATACCAAAGACCCTCTATGTATAAGAATGTCTCTGTTCTACCAAAGAAGTGAACGTTCCAATTCATTTTTCCCTATTTGTCATCCTCACTGTATTCCTGACATATGGATTGTGGTGGCCCAGCTAACGCTAGCAGCCCTTATGCTTGCTTAATTATCTTCCTGTGGTAATATGAGGTAAATTTGCCAGAAAGTGGGATTTCCAGCAGCTTTGGATGGCTTTCAGAGGGCATAACACAAACTCTCAATTATCTATACTAATAAATGAGAGAGAGAGAGCATGGAAAAATGAAATCTACTGGTAACCCAAAACTGTCTCCTAGCCAGAGACTTCAATTTCCTTTTGTACCAAAGCAATTGAGAAATAATATATCAATCAATTTGAATTTCCTCTCCTGCTTTTTCCCCCTACGTAATATCTAGTGAGGTGATAATTATCAAATATTATTCATAAGCTCAATAATGCTTATCCTCACGCACAGTTTTCATTCAACTTCCCTCCTCAAACACCTTCATTGACTTGCCTGTACGTCTATGATAAAATATAACTTACTTAGCCTGTCATCCAAGCTGTGCCATCCTACCTAACCAGGCACTAACATTCTTTCCATCTTCCTTTTACTTAATTCTGTTTCACACTCACTGAGCTCTGTGTAGCCAAACCCTTCCCTGAAATGTGTCTTCAGTAGTTCCTCATTGCCTACTGGATGCAATAAAAATGCCTCATTTTCAAGGCCCAACAAAAGCTAGATGATCACTAGTTCCTTCTGCCTGCAAGTCTTGTACACCTCTGATAGATACACAATTGGGCTCCAACTTACCTTGCTTGTCTCATTTCTCTCTATTCTCCTTCAGCAATTTGACATTCATTCTAAACTGGCCTTGAAAGCCAGACATAGTAATTTGGACTTAATGAAATAAGTAACCATTAGAAAGATATTGCAGTATCTTGACAAGGGATTAAACTCATAAAACATTATAGCATGGTGCAAAAATCTTACTGCAGTTTTTAGAGGAAAAATCCTATGAATATGAGAATGACCACATAATAGGCAATATAAGAAAAGAAAAGAGCATGATCTATAGGTTTCATATTAAAGGCTCAAATAACTGAAATTGACCATATTCTTCTTTAATTTTTATTTTCGTTTCCAAATTCTTGCCCTCCCTTTAGTCCCTCCCTGCCTATTGTGGAGGCAAACCATATGGTTCCGTGAAGTCATACAAAACATATTTCCATATTATCCATAGTGCAAAACAAACAAACAAAAAGGTAAGAAAAGTAAAGAACTTGGACAAAATGCTTAAACTTCAAATGTTTTACCTTTGGAGGTAGATACCGTTTTTCAGTCATGAGTCTTTGGAATGGTTAGGAGTCATGGTATCGATCAGAGTAGCTAAGTCTTTTACAGTGAATTATTGTTATGATATTGATGTTACTGTATATAATGTTCTCTGGGTTCTGTTCACTTCATATTACCTCAGTTCATAAAAGACTTCCCAGGTTTTTCTGAAACTATCCCCTTTGTCATTTCTTATAGCACAAAAATCTTTTATCACAATCACTCACCGCAGCTTATTCAGCCATTCCTCCAATTGATGGGCATCCCCTCCATTTCCAGTTCTTTGCCATCACAAAAAAAAGAGCTGCCAAAATATTTTTGTGTATATGAATCGTTTTCCTTTTCTTTGATTTCTTTTAGCTATAGACCTGATAGCAGTAATGCTGTTTTAAAGGATATGTAGAGTTTTATAGTTCTTTGTGCATGTTTCCAAATTGTTTTCCAGAATAGTTGGACAAATTCACAACTCCATAATTGTGCATTAGTGCATCTATTTTTCTACATTCCCTTCAGAATTTAGGAAGATGATCATATTTTGTGATTGAGAGAGATTTGACTAAATTCAATGAAATTAAGTGCCCTATGTAAAAAAAAAAAAAAAACTCTCCGGTATAAATAGCATTTTTATAGCACTTTTTAAAAAGTGCTTCATGTGTATTATTTCATTTGGTCCTCACAACAGCCCTATAATGTAAGAACTACTATTATCACAACTTTAAATAAGAGGAAACTGAGGTTGAAAGAGGTTACATGCTTTGTCCAAGGTCACAAGGCTATTAAGTGTTTGAGTCAAGACTTCCTCATTATAGGCCCAGTACTCTATCCATTTCATCCCCTAGCTATTTTATAGTTAAGATCAGCCACGTGAGTGATTGAAAGAAAACATAATTTATGACCAAATTATGACCATTAAAAGGGAGGTATGAAAGACCTAATTGAACATTATCCTTAATGGTCTGTTGGTTTACTGCTTGGGAAAAAAATATTCAGGCAAAACTTACTGTCTTTAGGCAATGTTTCATAGGGAATTTAAAGTTTGGTGCCTGTGTACTTTCTATAAATGACAGGAAATCGTGATTCAGGGAAGTGTGTTGATATGGGAGTAAAAAAATCTCAGACTGCACAGACTTTGTCATTATTCTGTCCTTCTGCAATTGTGTCCAAGTCTTTGTGATACCATTTGGGATTTTCTTAGCATAGATACTAGAGTGTGCTTGCCATTTCCTTCTCTAGCTCATTTTGCAGATGAAGAAACTAAGAGCAGCAAGATGATGTAACTTGCCCCGTTAGTGTCTGAGCCCACATTTGAACTTATGATGATGAAACATCCTGACTCCAGGACCATCAGTGTACCATGTAACTGGGTGATTAAAACCCACCTGTGTAATTAAATAAACAATAACAAAATAAATGAAGCCAACTTCAGACTAACCCAGAAGACATTGAAGGGCATTTTCCCCTAAAAAGTAGAATTTATTTTTCAAGAGGTTGGGTTTTCTCTTTCATCTACTTCTCTTGCACCAAAGAGACTTGGACTTTTCTTCAAGATTGGCTATCTGTGGTCTCTGAGGAAAAGAAAGAAGGTGGAGGAATGCATAAAGAAATCTGGTTATTCACTTGTCCCTTTGGATCATCTCATCTGGAAGACTATACCACCCTTGAAACTGGTTTTTCAGAAGCATCAAATACAAAAAAGGAAAACTGAAGAACTACTTGTCAGACAAGGTTAAAATTTTGAGGAAAAAATATCACAAAGGGGCAAAAAGAGCTAGGAGAAATATTTTGGCTCTTAAAACCAAATATGTTAAAGAGATTAGAGGGCAGCTAGACTAGATGTGAACACAGGCTAGAGAAGATCCTCAAATCCCCAAAGTTTCTTTACAGTAGTTTTGCATTTTCAATATCCTCAATTTTTACAAGATAGGATAGAATCCAATTATCCAGGTGATGAGACTGAGCTGATAATGAGACTAGCTGAATGGTATAGTGAAAATAGCACTGCCCTCTGAAAACAACAACAAAATTTATATTCTGTTGGTTATACAAACTGTGAGACCATGGACAAATCACTTAACCTCTGTGAACTCTGGTTTTCTCATCTGTAAAATTCATTTATCAATTTATTCAACAGATATTCAAATCCTTACTCATTTTAGAACACTGGTATAAGCCCTGGGAGATGTAGAAAATTTAGATAAAGATGTCATCCCTACTCAAATAGATCTTTCAGGCTAGTGAATACTGGAGAATACTAAGATAACCATTAGATACAGCCAGAGAATAAGAACTAGGTAAGTGGTTTCTTTGGTACAGGATACTCCTGAGTGAGGAAATTCTAACAGTGTAAGTCAGCTGGTCCTCTCCTGTCCTGAAATGTTGGCTAGTGCCCTAGAAAGTTAAATGATGTGTTCAGGATAACTGCCAGTATGTGTCAGAGATGAGACTTAAACCACAGTTTTGTTGCTTCAAAACTAGCTGTTGAGGTACCATGTCATGCTATATTTCTTTATTAAATATACAGTGTTCTATAATATACTGTATTGAGAGTTGAGGGAAAAAATGCCATGAGACATTCTAAAGAGGTCATTATATACCCAGAGATCAGAAATGAATTCATGGAGAAAATTGCATTGACTTTGGGCTTTACAAAATGGCTTGGAATTCAGCTGGTAAAGAAAGGGAGGAAGGGTATCCAGGTGCAGAAAACAATCAGAACAAAGGCACTTAATCAAGAAATAGCAGGTTATGTTAGAGAACAAAGGATAGACCAGATTTGCTAGACTAAAGTATGTGTGGAAGGTGGCAGTATGAAATAAAGCTTTAAAGGTAGGCATGTATCAGATTGTTGACCTTTGCTATCCACCTCCATAAAAAGAACTGATGAAATCTGAATGCAGATGGGAACATACTTTTTCTACTTTATTTTCCCTGGGTTTTTTTTAGTCTATGTTTTCTTTCACAACATGACTAATATGGAAATATGTTTTGCATGACTGCACATGTATAACCTATATCAAATTGGTTGCCTTCAAAATGCAGAGGGAGGAGAGGAAGGGAAAGGAGAGAATTTGGAACTCAAAATTTAAAGAAAAACAATAAATGTTAAAATTGTTTTCATCTGTAATTGAAAAAATAAAAAATATTAATTTGTAAAGTATCATCAATAAATAACAAAACCGCTATGTTTGAACTTAAGGGAAAAAATTTATTGACCTTCAATTCCAGGTAAAAAAATATGAGTTTTACTCAGGAAACTGTAGGGAATTCCTGAAAATTTTTGAGGAAAGGATTTATGTGATTAAAATTAGGAATACTTTTACTACCTACCACTGTTCTTATGAGAAAAGTTATTTGCATATATTAAGGTGCTTTATAAATGTAAGTTATTATGCTCAAGTAAGATACTATCCTTTTTATCTATGAGGTTTGATATCTGAAAAAGGCAGAAAATAAACTTTTTTGTATAGAAAAATAATTAAATCAATTTTTGAAGGATGGAAGGTATTACGCTTTTCATGTATAATATATAATATAATATATAATAATATAATATAAACAGTTTGGTTACAAAAAAAGGCAGAGAGCTGCCTTTTTCACACACGCGCACACACACACACACACACACACACACACACAGCATTTAACTATAAAGAAATAATAAAGACCAAAAAGAGGACTGAGAAGCTTTTTGAGGACAAAGAAATAATTGAGACCACAAGACATCAAGACACTGTGGTTCACCACTTCATTTGTATGTAACAGCTTTTGTAGTTTAAGAAATTAAAACTTATAGTCCTAAACCAAATAACTTTATAGAGATTGTGGGGAGATTAAGTAAGGACACGGGTTTATAACTATCAGACAGGACTTCATGAGTTTTATTGCATAAAGGAAAGATGAATCACGAGCAACAGTAGCTCTGATTTGATCCATTTAGAGTGATAAATGAGCCAGCCTAAGAAGAGTAAACAACTAGCTGGAGGGAGCTGAGGTAAGAAAACAGGAGTCAGTAAGAATACAGCATCAGCTGGTAGAATTGCTTCAGCTACGGGACTGGGAGTTGCTGATTGGCTGCATGAAGGTTAAAATTTAGTGGAAAAGAGTTAAATTCTTCTTCCTGCACTCTTCAACTCAAGGGAGGAAAATTCTCAGAGGTAATGGACACTCCACTTCCATCTCTTCTTTGATAGGGAGAGACAGAAAAAAATACAAGCTCTGCAATTGCTGTGTTGTAAGAAAATATGGAAGCTGATTAGAAAAAGGAGCATCCTGGTCACTGAATATCTAGCTTATGTTTGTTACTATTTCCCAGAGAGACAACCTAGGGAGTTTTACTGTGACTTCTGTTTTGGTCTGAGAGCTGATTGGATGAGCCAGCATCCTGTTGAATGCAGAACTGGCTAGGTTTGTCTACTTGGTTCAGAGAGCTACCCTGAGGAGCTTTACAGTACTCTGAGGGCTTATCTTTACAACAGTGAAATATTTCTCAGCTCCCTTTTAAGGGTGAACATGAGCTAAATGATCTTCTCACTGCTTTATTTAAAAGTGGTGGCCATGCCCTCTGTGACAAGCTACATTGTAGAGAGCCCTCACATAGATACTACTCTTTATTAGAGGGAAAGGGAAAAGAATGACAGTATCTGCATAAAGGATGCAGTGTGACTCTCAGATTAACCAAATTATGCAGTTAAATTAGAATTCTCTTTATAACTTTGCTTTTATCCAGAAGGAGCTTCTTAAGACACAGGTCAAATATGGGGAGAATTTGCTATGATTTTCAGGCTACTTCCCAGCTTCTGAAGACTCAATATTTCAGTGCCTGCCAGGGGTAGGGGTACCTCCCTTCTCCCAGGGCTGGGTGATTATCAGGACCCAGCCAGAATATTATTACATATCAGAGGTACTCTCTATAGGGAGTACCTGCATGCTATGGCTGTCTTGTGGGAACATGGCTCAGGGAGTTGACAGCTAAGACTGGTGACACTTTTGCAGAAGAAGCAAACCTCTATAACTGCAGTGGCATAGGCATCTAGAAGCAGTTGTCAACTCCTTTAGCAGTCACAGCTCTCCCCTACCTACCCCTCCCCAAAATGTAGCTCCCCCGTTCAAGATAGCTATTCTAGTCTGTGGAAAATTCAAGTTCACTCAAGCAGTAGTTTACTCAATGATATTCTAGTGACCCATAAGCATAAAAGCTCCTCCTTAAGCTCCCAACATGCTGGGAAAAGCTAGGTGCTAGGAGGATATAGTTGATTCCTGCTGAGAGCATGACAGACCTAGGTTAAAAAAATGCAAACAATTATGCAAATATGACCACCAAGGGGGTAATGGAGGAGGTACATTGCAAATATAGAATTCTCCTGCTGTCAAGTCTCTCAAGTGTTCATCTTCAGGAAAGAAGGGAAGCACCCAAGATCAAAGAGTGTGGAAAATATTTTCATGCCCTCAAATAGTCACCACAGCAGCTCTTTCTGTTGATTTGATTTTTGCCAACAAAATATAGTAGGTGGCTATTAACACATTGATGATAAAGGATAAATTGCTTTTTCCTCCAATGGGGGTGGTGGAGAAGGATAGGGATGATATGATATTGAAATCTATAGTACCACAAAATGACAGACCAACTTGAGGTCATCATTTCTCTCCATGGGTCAGTTTTCTTATCTGTAAAGTGCGGAGGTTGCATTAGATTATCCTTATGGCACCTTCCAGCTCTGAATTTTATGAACTTGCTATATCACATGCTATGCCACCTTGATTTAATTTTGTTAAATCATTTTAAATTTATTTTTGTGAGATGGCTTTGGTAGCTCTTCCTTCCATCCTCTCTACCCCCTCTCATCCCCATCGCAGAACGTTATACCTGGAAGATCCTTAGGATATAGAATATCAGAAGTTTTGAAGGAAACTTGGAACATAGAAAGTCGAAAGTGAATTATGTTACTTATAACACAGAGTACAAAATGTATGAGTTAGAAACAAACATAGTATAGAATGTTGGCAGGAGCATTATAGAGATCTCATTTTATAGATGAGAAAAATGAAACAAAATGGCACATGATCACACAGTTGTCGCTAGGACTCAGGCAACAAGACCTCTATTCCACTTCTCTTTCTCTAATTATCACATTATATTGGCAATTGTTATTTTCATGATTTTAATCTTCCTGCCATATCATGAGTACTAAAATTATATTCAATATTTCAGAGATATGTAATTTAAAAGTTTGAGGAATTCTGGGATGCTCAGAAAGATCTGTGATTTCTTTGATGTGAACATTTCTTCAGATGATACAGCTTGTAATTCATCCACAGTTGCCTAAACTAGAAATAGGGAACCTGAGTACTCAAGGTTCCATGTGGATCAAGCCGAACTTCACAATTCTGTGAAGGTTCCACCCCTGGACCTAAACCATGTGACTTCTGTCCATGTCCTGCCATAAATTCACTATAAGGTTTCACCTAACATGCAGGACTCCTTCCTCACTTTTTCTTGATATCACATGAATACAAATGGAATATGTTGGCCAGGAAATTCCTTCCTCCTGTTATGTGACCATCATTTTTCTTATCTTACGTTTGTTTCATGGAATCAATTTCCCCAGTGCAGTTTTGTTGGTGTTGTTACTTACTTGTTATACATTGTAACCTGCTCATAACCACCCTTCTCCTCTTCGTTGTCCTTTGAGCTGTACTCAGTTTTAATTAATTTTTAATTTAATTAACTAAACTAAATTTAATTAATTAAATTTAATTTAATTTTGTGTTCCATGATTGTCAGACATATAATAATACTCATATGACCCATATGAATTATGTGATCATGGGCAAGTTATTTAAATTTTGTTTGCCTCAGTTTGCCCCATTATAAAATGGGGGGTAATAACAGCATCTGCCTTGTAGAATTGTGAAGATAAAATGAGATACTATTTGTAAAATCCTTTGCACAGCACCTAAAATATAGTAGGGGCTATATATAATGTTTATTCCTTCCTCCCCCATCTCACCTTGGTGTTCTATAATGAGGAGAAAGAAAGCTTTGGTAAAATTAGGAGCAGACAATGTATAATGAGGTGTTAATGTTTTAAATTGTGTAAAACTCTATCTATACCCTATTATCCTTTTATAAAGTATGAAAAAGTTTCCTGATGAAACTATAAGAACAATTGACTATTGGATAACAAAATATAGACTATACTGCTCCTGATCTTTACAAAGCTGAGCTTTCTAGTCCTGGAGGAAATCAAAACATAGTCATAGCAAGAAGAGTACATGGGTAATGGATTTCCCATTTCTCTCTCCTCCACTGGCCATCATGGTATTTTGTAGGGGAATTACTGGCACAGTAGGAGTGCCTACAAATGGGGGAGGTGGGGTTGGAGATAAGGTGTAGCTTCAAGTATTACAGCCTCTGGCAGCAGAGAAGAGAGCTGCCTGTGGATTCAAGAGAGGACTATCCATGATAGTTACTAGTTGATCTATGGAGAAGAACAGATCCAATGACCCTAGTGGAGCAATGTACTCATCAAAGATGCTATAGCAACAAGGGATTAGTTTGAGGACAGTGGAAGAAGAGAAAGATACCTGAAGTTGTCTGGGTTACATATGTTCCTTATATGTGTGCCTCACTACTACTACTATACCCAAAGAAGTAAATGCTCCCTTGGGACCCAATCTCCAGCCTATGAATACTGAGTTATGGTAGAATACCCAAAAAGGGTGCTACATTGATAATAAAAGAATGGGCCTCTAATTTAGGGAGTTCAATAGTAAACGAATTGTGCAACTTTTCATATAGAATTTAGTTCATTCTCCTCCTATTTAATTCTAGGTCTGATTCCTTGTCCATTTGCAATATTTTCCCAAGTTATAGATAACACTGAATGAACTTTGTAGACTGTCCATCTAATTGCATAACATGTTGTAGACAATGGGAATTCCTTGTCCACTTTGTTTTTGCTGTGTGAACAGTTTATTTTGAATGATCATGAATCTTACCCAGTGGTCTCAGAAGTGTTCTAGGACTTGATTCAACAAACATTATATCATTTGTAAAAGGAGCAACTAGAATGTATGTGTGTCTATGGTGAATCCCTTTTACCCTGGGGGTCTTCTTAGGATTCTCTTTATGACAGAAGTGTGGGAAGACAAGTGTATCTCCTTGTTTTATTTTTTTACTTATGATAATTAGAGGTTTACTTCTGTTGTTATATTTTTCAAATAATCTTACCTAATGTTGATTTCTGCATGGGAGACACCTTATGAGATAAGAACCATTAAAGACAATTCATCATTCCATCAAATCAAACTTTTTTGTAGTCAGAAAATTATAATTACAGTATCATTTACATTTGTCAGTAAATTTTATGAAGGTAAAGACATTGACTACAGCTTGAAGTGTCCCTATCAAAGCCTTCATTTTAGATTCATCAGTGAGTATGAAGATGATGCTCATTTAAAAATTATATAGATGAGGAAGAAGGCATAAATGTTGGTAGATAGTAATTTCCACTTAGTAGCCTTTTCTTCTGGCTTCAGTGAAATCTGCATTTTTTTCTTCTCATGACATTGGTATCTTCCTCTGCTTCAGATACCTTATTCATTAATCCTTTAATACCTGTATTTATGTCAACTTCGGTAAACATCACTACTCTGTATACTCAGTCTAATCCAGCTGTTTTATGTTCTCTTCAGTGCTATTTCTACCTTCTCTAGGGGCAGCTAGGTGGTGCAGTGGATAAGAGCACCAGTGCAAGAGTCAGGAGGACCTGAGTTCCAATATCACCTCAGACACTTGACACTCACTAGCTGTGTGACCTTGGGCAAGTAACTTAACCCCAATTACCTCATCCTGGGTCATCTCCAGTCATCCTGATGAATATCTGGTCACTGGATTCAGATGGCTCTGGAGGAGAAGTGAGGTTGGTGACCTGCACAGACCTCCCTCACTCAAGACAAAGTCAAGTGCAAGCCATGTCATCATTTCTCTGATAGCATGGTCTTCTTCAGCAATGAAGGATGAACACACACACCTTCTCTGTAGGTACATGTGGAACTGTAATACTATATTCCAAGTATGATGTCTCCATCTTTCTTCATGGTGCAAAGTGTTTTTAAATAAACATATTTAGAGATCTTTTCTATCATTTGTCTACTTTTCTCCTTCTATCTTTAGATGACATTACAAAGATCCCTCACCAAACTTTTCTTAGACTGGCTTTACCTTCCACTGCTTTCCATTGAACATTCAATCAGTGAATATTTATTTTTATTATTTAACTACCTATTATGTACCAGGCACTATGCTAAGTACTGGAGATACAAAAAGGAGGCAAAAAACAATCCTTACTCTCAAGGAACTTACATTCTTTTCTCTTTCATAAGATAACATCATATTTTACCATTCTTCTCTTAATGACTTTATACATAGCAGTGCTGGTATAGTATAGTAAGCAGGGTTAGAAAGTCACTCCTACTTCTTATCCAACTCATTGCCTAAATATGTTTCCAGTTATAAATATTCACCTTCCTGTACTTTGAGAAATGGTGACAAAAGTATCTGTGAGCAATTTCCTATTATTTTAGAAATGAGCCCACAATCATAATCAGTGCTTTTTAAAAAATCCAAGTTTTAGATCTGTCTCTCTCTAATAAATTGGTTTTTTTCCCTTTCCAGATAGGATTCCCTTCAGTCATCTTCTTTCAACTGCATACATAGAAATTACACCCAAAACTAGCAACAATAACAAAGAAAATCTTTGATTAACAAGTATATAAAAAGATACACTAAACATTTCAAACAAACTAAGATAGATAAGCCAACTTTTAAGAAACAGACTTTCCCTACATTTAAAGGAAAGTCTTTAGGCTCCTATAATGGAGACCAAGGAAAGAAAAGAAATGCAGAGCTACTTCCTTAGCCTCCAAGGGAGAGGCATCCGTGAGTGTCTGTCCAGATGTGACTTGTGCTCAATTGGTTGCCACAGTCTCATTTCTAGGGTACTGATGCATGGTGGCCACTCTTGATCCTAAGTCAGCAGTGGGTCTTTGTATAGATTCAGGAAGGACATCTAAATCAGAAGCAAATCATCTCCTTCCTGTTAAAATATTATCCACTCCATCTTTAGGATGTTATTGTATTTTTCATGTCTAGCGCTTTCTGGAATTACACTCTCCCTTCCACCATCCCCGCTGCTCCAGCTGTTGCGATTATGACAACACCAACCACTTTTTCTATGAATGTGGCTATAGATCTTTGTGTAGTTATTAGAAAAGTGAACCTGCATGAAAATCCCCTACACTCCCTGCCAAGTATATGTTTAATCTCCAAGTCATGAATTGCTCATCACAGAATTTAGAACCTGTGGTCACAGCTGAATTTGGAAGTCATTTTTGTTGACTAGTCTTGTTAGTTGTGTCTGACATTTTGTGGTCCCATTTGGGGTTTAAGATACTAGAGTAGGTTGCCATTTCCTTCTTTGGCTCATTTTACAGAAGAGGAAACTGAGGCAAGCAGGGGTAAGTGATTTGCCCAGAATCACACAGCTAGTGTGTCTGAGGTAAGATTTGAATTCAAGAAGATGAGTCTTCCTAACTGCAAGCCTGGCACCCTATCTACCGCTCCATCTAGATGCCCCAAAATGCCAAGTACAGCCCTTTAATTCTAATTTTGCCACAACTTTCGTCAGGTACTGCTGTTAAGGTGGGAATGATTGCCTCCATCCCCAATCCCCCGTCATGTATTTGTTTCTGTGTCAGTCTCTAACCTCTGTCTCCATTTCTGTCTCTCTGTATTTGTCATTTTCTCTGGCTGTTTCTCTCTTTATTTCTGTCTCTATCTCTCTGTCTGTATGTCCTTGTCTCTGTCTCTCTGTCTCTCTGTCTCTCTGTCTCTCTCTCTCTCTCTCAGAGAGTGTTCACATTCCTTGTTTTTAAAAGCAGGCTTGTACTGCTACACCACCAGTGCCAATAGAAAAAGGAAAGATTGTTGACTTTTAGCCCCAGCTCTGAACCGGTCTTTAGCAAACTTCATGCTGCTTTCCAACACATCTCATTTCACGCCCTAACCTTTCCAGGTCTCAGTCTGTCATACATGCTTTGCTCATGTCAAATGCTTCCTGATAATAGTAAAAGAAATTTTTTTAAAAATGATCTTTAGAAAAGCTCTTTGGGACAATCAGACTAATTTTATAGCCCTATACTTGAACTTGACCTGAATTTAAGCACTAGATCTCACACTTATTGCCTTGGGCAAGTCACTTGCAAGCCACTTAAACACTGTAAGACTCAATTTTCTCATCTGTAAAGTGGAGAGGCTAGTATTTATAACACTTACTACAGATTTGTTGTGCATGAAGCACTGTGTAGATTGTAAAATGATCCAGAAATGTGAGTGAACAATTGTATGCATTTCTAGTGGATCGGAATGCAGACATTAGGAAGTCATAGTTAGGGTTGCATGAGGATGAGTTTATGCAATGAGGAGAATGAAAGTATGCTTTTCTTTCAAATCTACTGTATTACAGTTTGACCTTCTCAAATAGATTAGGTGGCAGCTATTCATTTTATCAAATAATATTTCATTTTGCAAAAATAACAATGTATAAAAGGTCTATCATGATTTTATGGAAAAGATTAACTCCTCTGACTGTATTTAAAACCTAGTTCATAAATATTAGGAGGGGCAGTATAGGATAGTGACAAGAGGGCTTCTCTTAGAGTTATGAAGAAATGGGTTCAAGTCCCCACATCAATGCAGTGTGATCCTGGTTCTATAACCCTGGGCAAGTCATTCAGTTTCTCAATGTCCCAAGCCATTCTTTGAGACTCTTTCAGTTGTAGAAAAAGTGCAGATCTTCCCTGGAGACCTCCTTATAACAATGAAATCACAAATGTAGTTAAAAAAAAACCATATGTATAAATTTTGTTGAAGGAAATGTGAGGACGGTAGCATATTATCTGTGAGTTTGGAGGTTTGCTAGGTATTGGAATAAATGAGTCTTTTCCTTTCTGGGTGTTATTTCATGTATTATCTGTTTCTTTTCCCTTAGAGTAGAATGATGAAAGGTACCTGGCTAGCTAGAGATTAAGTAGGAGCGTAAATGGAACACTAAAACTCCACCAGCGATCAGAAGGGTTGCCAATTTGCTGAGAGTGAACCTAGGATTGTGGAATAAATAATTAAACTGAATCCAGAGTATACCCAGGTGGATCAATTGCAGTTTGAAGTAGGATTGGTTAAAGAAAATTCCATCCTCATATTCAGACCAGAAAGGGAAGCAGTGTACTGCCAGAAATATACAGAAGTCCTAGGGAATCAAGGAGCTGAAACATCGTTGTGGCATTTTAAGCTTAGTTAACTTTGGATACCATCCAGTCTATACTACTCAATTTTATTTAATAATCACTTTTTATTTACCTTTAGCCCGATTTTTGATATGTTGGAATATTATTCATTTGACTTATGAAAATATGTCTATTCTTGTAACATGGAAAGTGAGGCAGCAAGGGACAAGGGAAAGAGGAAACAAGTATCAGTGAGGGTTGGGAAGAAATGAGCAGGGTATGGTTGGTCTCTGAAATGAAATCCAAGAAGGAAAAGTGACCAAGAAGGTCAGGATCTTTAGGTTGGAGTTGAGAGATAACTGAAATTTAGACTGCAGTAAGAAGAAAATCCCTTAAGGAAAGAAATGTGTTTAAGAGAAGTTTTGGCTTTTGATACAACTTCTTTTTGTTTGACAATAGTCTCTCTATCTTCCAAGGCTTGGAGTAAACTCTTCTCTTTTCCTCATCCAATACGTCCAACTAGTTACCAAGTTCCCCTAATTCTGCTTTCACAACATCTTGCATGTTTGGCCTCTGGTTTCTATCCCTGTAATCACTCTAGTTCAAACTCTCATCTTAATCTGAATATTCTAACAACCAATTTTCTTCCTGTAGCTCGTTTACATAACTTCTGCATAGCTGCTGCCTGAGAAATCTTAATTCATTACTAGCTTGGGTTCTTTCTGTTGATTATTTCCTTCTTATTCTGTATATAACTTCATTGTATATAGTTGTCTGTATGTTGCCTTCCCCATTAGATTGTAAGCTTCTTGAGGACAGGAACTACCTTTTACTTTTCTTGATCTCCTCAGTGTTTGCCACATTGCCTGGCACATGGTAAGTACTTACTAAATACTGACAATCCTAAAAAAAAAATGTAATAACCCAGTGGCTCACTATTGCCAACTCAACAGACATTGAACTACTGATTGGAAGCTGGTATTCAGTGTCCCCCGAAACCTGCTTTCAAGTCCTCTATTTAACCGTGTCTCACACTATTTCCTTTTACATAGCTGATTTTTCAGTCACCAAACCTCTTTCTGGTCCTTGTTTCCTGTCCTTTCTCATCTCCATGCCTTTGCTCATATCACTCCCCATGGCTTGAAGAGATCGCTCTCCTTGTCCTCAACTTATCTATTCAATTCCCTCCTTTCTCTTAAGCACCAATTCAGATATCAATTCTTCTGTGAACTCTCCCCTGACCAATCCTGGATGGAAGTGATCTCACTCTCCTCTATGTTCTCATAGCATTTTGCCTAAACTTCTTCTTTTCCCTATCATATTTTACTTCTTAAATCTTTCTTTGTGTATATGCCATCTCTCTGTCTTTTTTTGTTTCTCTATCTTTCTCTGTGTCTATCTCTGTCTCTTAGAGGACAAGTACATCTGAGGGCAAAGGATATGCATCATTTTTCATTTTTATCTCTCTAGTGTTTTGTGTATTTCTTTGCATGTGGTAGATTCTTATTTTCTAGTGAATTTAAATTATCTTAAGTTAAATTTTATTTTTTGATCATCAAAAAAAAAAACCCTTCTTCCTTCTCTTCAACCCACAATTGAGAACAAAAGAAAAAGAAAACCATTATTACAGACATCAAGTAAAGCAAATTTCCACATTGACCATGTCAAAAAGGAAGAAAAAAATGGTATTTGTGGAATGTGAAGGCTGGAACCACTCAGTGCTTGGAGGGAGCTATCTCACCAGGAAGCTTCTGTGGCTTAGGGCATCAGATTTTACCTAGGTCTCTCATGTAAAGGAGAGTGTTTGGGGAAAAAAAATAACAGGCAACAACAAAAAATCCTTGGTCCTTCATTAACAAAAAAATAAGTACATTTTGAATGTGCAGAAGGACTTCCCAACAAAAGAATTATTAAGGGTGGGGATAGATTATCACATAGAATCTCCTTCCCTGGAGGTCTTAAAAGATAAATGTTCATATCTCTCTAGGAGCAGTCATTCAGTCAAACAAAATGTATGAAACTCCCACATGTGTCTAGGGCCATGCTTGTCTCTATATAGAACTTAATCCAAAATGACAAGGTCTTGTCCTATGAGGCTTATCTTCAGGCAAAGGGAGGGAGGTAGCTACCTAAGGTGACCTTTCAAGGTCCCTATACTACTGTGGAACTCTTTGAAGTTAGGAATAAACTCCACCTTGATAGTCTAATATCACAGGGTCTAAGGGAAAAGAAATCACTGAATAAAAAGAGCTGGACAGCAACATAAATAACTAGAACATTGGATTTAGAGTCAGAAAACCTGGATCGAAATACTAACTTAATCATTCACCCTTTGTGACCTTGGTTGAATCACCTGACGCAGTTTTTTTTTTCTCTACACATTACAGGGTTGGGACAGATGATCTCCAAGGTCCCTTGCAGATAAGGGTATGCTAGTAAATATTTAACAGCTGATCCTCAAAAAAAAAAAAGTACATATGGCACACGTTTAAGTGTAAGCAGTATTATTGGCATTTTCTCCATCACTTTCTTATGTCTAGACAATCAATAAAACAATAAACCAAACTCTGATTTATAGCATTTTCAGATTTCTGAGGTGTAAATAAATGTTCACAGTGAAAGTTTGACAATTACCTCTCAGATCTGATTATGCAGACTCCAAATAGAGACTGTGAGATAGATATACTACAAATTAGAATAGGTACATGCATAGGCTATCAGAGATGGAACCTTCCACAATATTCAGGTATCCTTTCTGCAACTTTTCAGACACATATTGCTTTAGTCTCTTTTTCAAATATTCTCAATTATGATGAACTCTCTGTCTCACATCACAGCTTATTGCATTTGTTGGATAGTTCTAAATTGCTAGGAAGTTTTTTTTCCCCTTTATATTGAGCAGAAATTTCTTCCCTATAACTTCTACCCACTGGTTCTAATCTCCTTTGGGTTTTATAAGTCTGGAGGCATAAAATAATAGTGAATAAGAGAATTTGGTAGTGGAAAGGGTGACCTGGGATATGGAACCTTCCAGAGAGAGCCAGATTTGCATGAGTGTCAGAAGATGGAAAGAGTATGTGATGAAGAAATCTAAGATAGAAGGACAATGATTAATAAAGAAGTAGGGGGTCCGTAGGGCACAAAGGGACAAGGAAACATAGAAAGATAGGGATTATGAAGAGATAGTTCTGAATTAGGTAGGGATGAGAGTATGGGGAGAAATAATTATTCTGATAAGACTAAGGAACTACGCAAAAGTTCAAAGGACGGTAGCAAGTTACTATTATTAATGTTTCTTTTTAAAAAAAGCTTAACATTAATTTTCTGGGGCAGTCAATTGTATTAACAGTATACTCACTACAGATAGGAGCTGTATCTTTCTCCTACTTCCCTCTCTCCCAGTAGGATAGGGACCAAACTATAATTTCATTGGTACAGAGAATTCCCAGGAGGAAAAAGCTCCTCATACCACAGAAGGTGCTATAAGTCCTAGTCCTAGAACATCAGAAGGATATGTGAGACTTCCACAGTCACAAAACCAATAGGAGTCAGAGTCCAGAATTGAACCTGGTTCTTTCTGATTCTAAGACTGCTTCTCTACCCACTATTCTCTACCACACTGCTTCTTTTGGAAATGGGAGGTGTTTAATTAATGTTTATTGAATTGTATGGAATTGAAATAGTCTTTTCATGCTTTTAAGAGCTTTAAAATGGCTTGGGAAGAGGATAAAGAGTTTGAGAATTGAATTTAGCCTGCATTTTGGCTAGCAAGTCCCAACTATAATACCAAATGACAGTTGTTGTTGTATTTATGTCTGACTTTTTGTGACCCTAACTGATTTTCTTGGCAAAGATACTGCAGTATCTTGCCATTTCTTTCTCTAACTCATTTATCAGATGAGGAAACTAAGGCAAATAGAGTTAAGGAATTTACCCAGAGTCACATAGCTAGTAAGTGTCTGAAGCTAGATTTGAACTCAGGAAAATGTGTCTTCCTGACTTCAGACCTGGCCCTCCGTGCATGGTGCTGCCACCTAATTGCCTTGCCAAATGAAAGAACCTTTGTTTTAGTCTCATTTCTGGATTAAGCAACATGTTCAGAAGTGCTCACAAAATGGTATCATTTCTTACTGAGAGAGACAGTATAGATATTGACAAGTAATAGTTATTGGGAATATGAAATACTAGGAATTTCTTTAAAAACTAAATAAAAACAAAATCAAAATTCAAATGTATGCACACCTGTTTGCTCCAACAAATTTATATGCGTGCATGATTTTGAAGTACTTCTTTTTTCCTCTTAGTGATTATTATAGACCACTGCAGGATTCCTTTAAATATTTATTCATTGCTCCCTACTTATATCATCATATAGAGTGAAATGATATCCTTTACCTGAGCAGATAGCTAGTGCACTGCATATAAAAATCAGCAAGCCCACATCTAGTAGCACACTGGTAAACATTCAGAAATATGACAGAGAAACCCCAATATTCCTCGGGGTGAAGTTGGGGTTGGAAAATGGGAGTAGAGCAGGCAAATGAATTGTCCAGGAAGAAATGTTAGAGGAGGAAGAAAATGAAAAAAAAATTTAAGATAAGGGAAAGAAAACCATGAACAACATAATTCACATTTTCTGCAAACAAGGATAAAATGTTTCATTTATAGAGTTAGACAGAAATGATATAGGAAATATATCTGCTCCATGTAAATTTATTAAGTGCAACTTTCTTTCTCTCTCTTTCTTTCCTTTAGATAAAAAACCTCTTCATGAAATAAAACCCCAAAGTAAGTTGTTTTTCTTCTTGTGAATATAATTTATTCTCATATTTGCTGCCTCACTGTTGTTATTTGTTTAGGAGCTGAGCAAAATTGAAGGTTGTATGAAAGGCGTAGGGCCCTATGTGACTTGCTCTTGCATATTGGTGGTTTGAAATTGAAAATAAAGACACTCTCCTCTCTCTCACTCCACTCCCAGTCCCTCAATGATAAAAGTAAATCCTTCTCCCTGCTTCTAGCGACTTCAAAATCTATTTCTTGTCAGATGCCACCTGGGATTCTCGTTGCTTATATCTCTGACTTGTAGCTCTGAAATTAACAAATATTTGGTGGTGGATTTTCATAAAAACAGTCTCTTACAACTGACAGATAACAAGCCTTTCATTCTTTGAGATGGAGTGGAAAAGGAGGAAGAGCCCCAGAAATGTGGCTGAAGTCTGGCTTCTCAGTGTGTCCATGATAAATAGGTAAAGGGGTCTCCCCCTATAACAAGAGCAAAGACTGTACTCTAACAGTCTTAGAGATGCTGTGATGACCTGAGATCCTAATTCATAGGCTTGCTTCCCTATGGAGGAGAGGGGAGGAATTATGATGGCATCATTGTCACTTGACCTCATGTAGTCATTCCCTGATTTTGTAAAAATCTTATCATTATGTGACTAGATTTTTTTCACTGGTTCCCCTGAAGAAGGAAGCATCAATTCAGCCCTCTAAGAGGAAAGAGAGGGTTGGACATTCATCTAATTTAGGAGCAGGTATCCACTTTCATTGATCCAAGGGTATATCAGTTGTCTCAATGTACTAGAGGTGAGACCAAGGGGAATTTCATCAAGGGGCACAGGAGTTGAACAGAAAGAAATTCAGTCTTGGAAGACATACAGTACTGGGAGCATCATGGGGAATACTGAGGTGAAGAGAGGAGATCACAAAGACCTAGTTTTGTAATATCAAACCAAATGATCGTCCAAGAGTAAAATGAGAGAATTGAACCAGGACATCTTGATCCTAAGTTTAAAGAAATATGTGAAGGAAATGATTTCATCATAAAATAAGCTACTGAAATATATCTAAGGAATCTGCTTCAGACTAACCAGTTAGACCAAAAAGCATGGGCCAAAGTAACAGTGGAGTTCTGTATGGGTCAGAACAGAGGGATCACTGGTTGAGAAAGGAAGATGAATATGTTTCTTGCAGGCTAAAGTTCAGAAAAAGACATCTTTGGAGGCCAGTTCTGATATAGGCTTTCTCATCAATAGAGACAGGGAAAGAGGGAGTATAGGACTTCCAAAAGTACCGCAGGAAATAAGTCTAGAAGAGGTATGTATTTGTCCTTTGTTGCTGAAGAAGACCATGCCATCAGAGAAATAATGACATGGCTTGCACTTGACTTTGTTTTGAGTGAGGGAGGGCTGTGCAGGTCACCAGCTTCACTTCCTCTAAAGAATCATCTGAATCCAATGACCAGATATTCATCATAATGACTGGAGATGACCCAGGATGAGGCAGTTGGGGTTAAGTGACTTGCCCAAGGTCACACAGCTAGTGAGTGCCAAGTGTCTGAGGTGAGATTTGAACTCAGATCCTCCTGACTCCTTCAGTGGTGCTCTATCCACTACACCACCTAGTTGCCCTCTAGGAGAGGTAGGTTACTGTATAATCCTAACATTACAGAAACATAGAAGAATTTTCTCAGCAGGGTTAGAAAGAGAGGGAAGAAAAGTACCTTTTATGCTTGGACCAAGAGTTAGGAAAATAGATTCTTTATATGTTGAGATATTTACGAAAATTTTCAGATTGAAATGACATTAGCTAGAAACTTGAGGTGTAACCTTTAGTTCATTAAACATTGGTATCAGTCTGCAGACTCAGAAGTAAGATTTAAGAGAAAGGGCTCAGTAAAGAAAATACTGGAGATGATGAAAGATTGAGCCTTAGTTCTTGGTACATATGTATGAAGGAGCAGGCTTGACTGATGAGACTTCTATAAATCTATAAATTTTTCCTTTATGGTTATTTGCCTTCTTTCCAACCCACTCCTTTGTATTTTTTAGTGTTAAATAGTAAAATTCTAAAAAACACCTAAAAAAGATGAGTTGTGTGCTATTTCCAAGAAAAAGGGGAAAAAATCTCCTGTTGTGGAGGTAGTTTGGAAGCTAGATTCAGACAAAGAGGTGCTGTCAGTGAACCAAGTCCTAAGGTTTGCTGGAGGAAGAAAGTAGTAAAATCACGGGGTGGGAGTACAAGAATACTAACCTTGGAATCAAAAGTCTTGAATTTGAATCCTACCTTAGACATTAGCTGGGTTACCCATGGTAAGTAACTTATCTAGTTAGAAAGAACAGTTATTTAAAACTATGTCCAATGCCTGTACTAAGTTGAACGCCAATGAGAAAAAGATCATCAAGCTACCGCTAAGGATTTTGCACTGGAATGGAAGGAGACAATGGGTGGGAGGTGAAGGTATGTGTATGGCCTGGAGATGGCCGGGAAGTGCAATCAGTCCAGTCCCAATCTAGGTCAGGTAAAATCTTCCATATCAGACATAGGAAACCCAGGTGGTAGGTCCACATTTGTGGCAGGGTTGGGGGAGGAAAAGAGTTGAAGGACGATACTAATGGTCAGATTATTGAAAACATAGTAAGGAGATAGCCAAGAAGTGGCATGGAGGCCTGGTTTCTGGAAAGATCCTGGAAACAAGAACAGAGTTCAGGGTTGATATTGGGGCAAGTGAGGGGAGGGAAAAGGTTGATGTCCAGAATGTAAGCAGCATGGCACAGAGATAACTGGTATTTGACATTCATCAGCATCAGTAAAGGAGGTTAATTATCATACTATCTACCATACTGGGATGATGGCAAGTGATTTTTAAAACAATGAATATATTAAAAGAGATGAATAATTGTTGTTGTTAGTATCTTATTATTGACTAGCATGCTAAGAAGATAGTTCCCATAATTTTGCCCTGCAATTAAGCTGAACTCAAAGAAGGATCATAGAAATAGCACTGTATCTTAGACTGCTTGTGGACCTTAGGTGGAACTTAGGTGGAACTTAGGTGGAACTAGACATGATAATGACCCAGGCAGGCCTGGTTTCTCTCTTTTATAATTAAAAGAGCAGAAAGAAAACATAAATTGCCTAGTTACATATTCCTTTATAACCTGAAATCTCAGCATTAAAGATTTGTGCTTCTTTTAACTTCTAATTATTTTCAGTCTTCAAGAGAGCTCTGAAAGGATGTAAATACCTCCTTATTGGTTTATATCAACAATACTCTTCTCAAAAAAGGCTGTGGGTCCACAGATATGAGAGAGACCTTGAGGTGATGTTAAAAGGATGACCTCCAGAAGAGATGAGACAGGATACTGAGAGTGGAGGTACATGGATAGGTGGAAGCAGGACAGAGAAAGCCTTTCCTTATTTTCCTTTATTGCTTGATATTAGTCTAGTATATCCATCACATTTATAAAAGATAAGATTATTGAGGATGGAAGAAACCTATTCAGTATTTCTTCCATATCTTTCATTTTACTGATGAGGAAACTGATTCTCAGAGAACATAAGTAAACTTGCTCCATGTCATCCAGATATTGTCACAAATGGGATTTTGCCCAGGTCTCCAGTCTCTAAGTCCAATACTCTTTCCTTTACAGCATACCCTAAGGTATTACTCCTTGGAAAATACTTCCTAGAAGACAAATGTAACCACCTTACTTCTCTTGGGGAAATCAAATTTTGGTGTCACTTAATAGAGGGTCATAAGTTTAGAACTAGAAGGGGCCTTACTACTCAGCTAGTCCAACCCTATCATTTTACAGGGGAGGATATTGAGGCCTGGAAAATGTAAGTGACTTCTCCAAGGTCACATGTACATAAGTTTAGTTTTGAGCTGTTGAGATAAAGTTGTTATTGGGTTGTTTTGGTTTTTTTTCCCCTAAAGGCCATCTGTTTTGTTTCTTCATTTGTGTGTGGGAAGGGTGAGGATCTGACCCTGCAGCAAGGCTTAGATCCATTCTGCTCAAACATCAGAGCAAGGGACAGCTCACTTCCTGCTGGGCACAGTACAGATGCCATCTGCTGGTGCAGGTGTGGTGCACATTAAACATCATGAGCATCAGTGCAGGAGCCAACATGAGAGTTACTTAGGGAATGTATTTGTTTTGTTTTTAAAAAGGATTTCATGCTTAGTTTGTGTGTCCTGTGCCATTCTAATTTGGTTACATCTGTACTTTTAGCTATAAACCCCACAGTAACTACTCCTAGTCCTTGGGGACTGCTGAATTAGTTTCCGCTTGGGGTTCTCACTCCTGAGCATCATACATAATTGCTGGATATTGCAACAGGGGAATTTAAACTATTTTAATTTGTGATTTTCTAAAAATAATTTCTGCACAGAAATGATGTGACTGCAAAATGTTCCTCAAGGGATCAAGCAGGATTCTTGAAGCTACAGTGGGTTAAGAGTACTGGTCCATGGCCACTCTGTAGAAGCAGGCCTTGGCTTCCAATGCTGTGAACTATCACTGATGCAAAATCAAAGTCAATTATGAAGATAATTGAGGGAACAACCTGTTCCTATAAATAGCCCAACACATGATCCTCTAAAAGCCCTACCAGACAGGAAGCATCCGTACAGCACCTGGAGGATGGATGAGGGCCCGGCGTCGATTTGGTAGACAGTCTAAAAAAGAAAAGTAAAGTCTTAAGCGATCTGTGAGCAAACTGTAATGACAAACTGGGGGAAATATGTGCCCTGCGTAGCTCATGAAAGCACTTATTGTAAATGAGATAATTTAATCAATTACGTTTCCTAATGTACTAAACCGAATGTTTCATTTTCTGCCTCTGCACATCTTAAATTATCTTCAGGTGCTTTATGAGATTTAATCATAGTTAATAGAAACTTCATTACCATCAAATGTGCTTTCAATAAATGTTGTGTAACAATGTCAGGAGGTGCAGTAAAATATGGCTGGTTTGGAATGGCAGACGGTACTCACCTCTGGAGTCAGTCTAAGAAATGACTTTTTACAGAGGTTGAACCTCTTCTGAGTCATAAGAAGCATGGCTCCCCAAGGACTGCGTGTGCTCCTGGGTATTGGCCTGTTTAGAGGAATCACCCTAGGGAAGTAAACCGTTCACATTCACTGCGTAAAATAACTCAGCAACATGCATCCTTACTACAATTCAACTCCCTCTCCCCTAAGGGAAGGGCTTTTTATTATATAACAGGGCCTAGTGTGATGAATGACCCTATTTGACACACACAAATCCAATGACAAATCCCTGTTGAAAATAAAAGCATGCAGGGAGTTCATCAGACAAGTTTAGCACAGTAGGGCATCCTGCTAGCTCCTTAACGGGTCCAATGTCATCTGGGTGACAGAAGCCAGTCACTAACCAGCTCAGTTATTTTTTTCAAAAAGCTGACCACAGGAAGAATGACATGAATGAATTAATTGGTGAAAAAAATTAGAAGTATACCTAAAGATAGCCCAGTTACAGCATTCTCAGGCACAATATGCAGCATTTTGGTTCAAGCCTTCTCTTGCAAAGCATTTCTGCTTCTGGCAAAAGGCTTTTGTCCCAACTACCGCTGAGCTGCCTTCTTCCCTTCATCTCTGAAATGACAGCTGGCTGTTCTTGTCTTGTTGGCTTTTTTCCTCCCCCTCCTTCAGTGAATATTTATCATGTGAATACCTGAGTACCTCACTGCCTCTTTCAACCACCCACATATGATCTTTGCTTGGGGGGGCGTGCAGTAACCAAGCTCTTTGTGTATGTTGGGAGAGATAGGAGAGAAGGCTGAATTTCTAAAGGGCACTCTAAGGATTCTCTGTACACAGAAAGACATTTCAGTTTTTACAACATGATTGGAAGCATGTTTGAAGCAATAGGTGGCATTTATATGTCTCTCACATTCTAAATTGTCCCCAAATTTGGCATATGGATAAAAAGTAAATAGTGAAAAGCAAAAGACATGGAAGAAAGTTTATTATTTGTTCAGTCTTTAGGAAGTAATAGTGGTCATGGAGAATGACTGAATATGAACCTAGAGTCATTGATTTAGGGCTAATGTTCTTTGGAGAACATTTTCCACAACAAGGAACATAAGGTGTAGAGATACTAAATCAACTGGCAAAAGGAAAAAAAAAGTTATTCATAACAGAGCAGAATTCAAACACAGGCCTTCAGACTTAAAGATCAACATTTCTTTCCACTTTACCATATTGTTTTATGGCAGAGAAAGTTGTCATATTTGTCAATACAATGGTGTAGAATTTGGGGGATGGATGTAGCCATTAGAGGTCATGATGGTGAGTCAGAAGGGACCTGTGAGGAGATCTAGTTCCATTTCTTTATTGAACAGGTGAGGAAGTGCAATGGAAAGTGTCATGGTGAATGAGTTAGAGAGCCCGGGTTCAAATCCCTCATCTGACTTTCACTTTCCCCATAACCCTGTATAAGTCACTTAACCTGCTTAGTTATATTAAAAAAAACAAACAAACCAAAAAAACCCCCCAAAAATGGTGACTAGATTAGATGGCGTCTTAGGTCCATTTCAACTCTAAACCTATAATCCTATCAAACTTGGGCCCGGAGAAGTGAAGGAACTTGTCTGATTTACATACAAGTTGTAAACAGCAGAATTAGGATCTTTACTCCAAATACAGCAGCTAGGTGTTTTAGCCAATAGAGCATGGGGCAGGAAGATCTGGGTTCAAATCCCGCCTCAAACATTTACTGGCTATGTGACCTGGACAAATCATTTGACCTGTTTGCCTCAGTTTCTTAAAATGTAAAAAGGTGGCATGAGAATAGCCCCTTGGACCATTGTTGTGAAGATGAACTGAAAAAATATTTGTGAAACACTTTGCAAAACTTTAAGTGCGGTTATATTATTGATGTTATTATTTCACTTGCCACTACATCTCTCTTTTCTTCTCTATATTTAGGTTTTTGCTTTTATATAAAAGTAATGCTGATTCCCCATCCTTCTTTAGCTTTGAGACTTAATTCCAGATTCCTAAAAAATAAAAGCAAGATTCCTTAATGGCACACCTATTGGATCAGAGGTCATTTGCTCCCAACCTCACTCTTAGATGGGGGGCACTCCTCAAAGGCGGAGACAGTGTGGCTTGCCAAAGAAAAGCTTCTGCTCCTGAATCTTCTCCTCTTCAGGAATTCACTGAGTAAAAATAACTCAACACCATATGCTGTGTCCTCATTCCCCTTTCCATAGTCATAAGTACACCTGATTTAGCCCAAACCTTTAGAGGTCAATCCTTTTTTTTTTCCTACTTTCCAAATAGGAGATGTAAAACTTTCCCTTAGTAATGGAATTCAATTTTTAATTATGTTCACAGTAGAAAAGATATTTATTATATTTAACCAAAGTAGAAACCATCCACCACTAATAGTAGCGAAAGCCCACATTCTTTCTTTCAGGTTCTGGTTTACAATCCCCATTTCCATGCGTATCATCTTTTTCCCTTATCTTTCACATTAAGAATCACTATCACCCACAAATATGGGCTTGCAGTCTTCTGAATAATAGCCCTCTTTGGTGTCCTAAAATTTAGAATTGTTTGGAGCTTGAGAAATTTAGTCTAATATGCTCATTTTGAAATAAGGAAACTGAGAAACCCAGGAAAGTAAGAAGTCCCTGGGAGGGGAGTGGGGCGGCAGAGGAGAAATGAGCTATCCAGGGTCACAGAGATAACAACGTATATACTGCTGGAGGTGGAGTAGTAGGTCCTGGGTTTGAATTCTGCCTCTGCTACTTACTACCTCAGTAACCTTGGGCAGGTCACCTGACCTCTGTGTGTCTTTCTCATCTGTAAAATGAGATGTTCAGACTAGTTTGGTCTCCATGGTTTCTCCTAGCTATAAAAATGTGATCCCATTAGCTATGATTTAAATCTAGTTTTTCTGCCACAGGTTCTTTTTCCACTATCTTGCATTGCCTGCATTTGAAAATAATTAGCAGGTCATCCTTTTCTCCTACTAGATTAATAACATTAGATTCTCCTCATAGGTACTTGGTACCAAATCTCCAGTTCTCTCCATGGTTCTCCTCTGAATACATGCCATAACCATCTCAGATATTAAGAACAATGAAAAGAAGGTTTTGACCTATACTAAATATATGTTTTTCCCTGCCCAATTGTTAAAAAAAAAAGTCTTTTCTTTTTTCATATGAGGAAATAGGGTCCCAAAGAGAAAGGCGACCAACTTTTGTAACCACACAATTATTGTGTTTTTCTTTTATTTTCTGTCATTGATTGACTTTTCCTAAATATAGACCCAGAATCATGCAAGGTACTCATTCTTGTTATTGATTTCATTTGAAGATTAGTGAAATAAAATTTTCTTGTTCACAAAGTATTGTTCTATCCAGAAGTACCATACCATGGTCCAGTAAAATACATCAGAAGTAGCGTGCAATTACAGGGTAAATATAGTGTTCTTTTACTTCATCCATTATGCTAGACACTGGGTGACATAGTAAGTACATTTGGCATAATCACTGATATTCAATCAAAAATTATTTTATCCATGAGGAAATGGAAGCAGAAGGAAATTATATCTACTTCCTGTGGACATTTATGGGTAGCAGGATGGTCAGCCATGACTGTCAGGCTCTTCTTTGCCTATGATATCTGAAGCTGCAGGAATATGATGATTACAGTAATTAGAGGAAGACAAATACTTTTCTCTCATTTGAGGGTTGGTTGAAGCAAATGAGCATGTTGAGTCTGATTAAGAGAAGACTTAAGGAGAACACAAACACTGTCTGCGAGTATCGTCCTAGGGGGCTGTCCTATGGCGGGGTGATTAGATTGCTTCTGTTCAGCCTCAAAGGACAGAATCAGGAGTAGTGGGCAGAACGTTCAAGGAGGCAAATTTAGTCTAGTTATGAGGGAAATCTTTTTAAAAATTAGAGCTGTACCAAAGTGAAATAGGTTTCCTTTAATGGAGGCAGGTTCACCCCCCTTGGAGGTGTTCAAGTAGGCTGGGTGACCGCTTCTCAATTATACTATCGTGAGGATTCCCTTCCTATAAGTGTTGACTAGGTGGCTGCTGAAATCCCTTCTAATTCTTAAATATTGAAGGTCTGTATTTCTAAAAAAAAAAAAAAAAAAAAATTCAGCGGAAGGAGCCCTCCCAATCTGCAGGACTAATCCAAACAAAATGACTTTGGTTTTTGACTGTCATCCTTATTCTTAGGTAGGCAAGCATTTTCCCTTAATTAAGCCCTGTCATTGGCCTCTGATGGAATAATTCCTGACTAAATAGGGAGAAACTTGTTGTCACCAGACAGGTCACCGTGGAGTGACATACTCTATTTTGGTCGTAGAAAGCCATGATGGTCTTCTTCGGCAACGAAGGACAAACACACACAGAAAGCCATGAAGACAATTTATTAAAATGTGATTATAATCTACCATCACTTACATCATGTTTTGTTTGAGACAATTTGCCCAGGGTCACATAGCTAGTGAGTATCTGAGGGCACTTTGAACTCAGGTGCAGTGCTCTCTATCTGTGCCACCTAGCCCCTGCACACAGCATGGATTCTTGAAGTTTCATTAACCTCCTTCTCTCAAAGCAACCTGATGGGTAACTGGGTAAGAGAGCTGGTTGAAGGCAGGAAGACTTCAGTTCAAATCCCACATCAGACACTTTGTAGCTATGTCACCCTGGACCAAGTCATTTGATCTCTCCCAGCCTCCCTCAAGCGAGTAGTGATAATAGCCCTTACCTCACAGAATGGTTTGGGAATACAGCACTTGCAAAATTCAAGTGCCATGTAAATGATCACGGTTATTACGTATCATGAGGCAATGATTCATGGCCATGTGAAAAACTCAGTTTGATTTGATGCTATGACTTCTACCTCTGATGGATGGTGGCAGGGTCAGCCTTTGGAAAAAACTGTGGCCTCTGTAGATATATTCCCAGGGTTTCAGTTCCCCAAACTATCTCTTAACTGACTACATTCTTATGCCATAAGAAAAAGGATCTTTTTTCCTTCAAAAAACTCAAACAATCCCAAGAAAACTAGCATATCAATCCTTATTAATCACTTGAGACTCAAAGTAAATGAGTTGGTAAATTCTTTATTTTTCCCTTTAAAAATGATTTACATTTGTTTGTTTTTTTAATTAGCAAACATTTATTTTCACCTTTTTCTACTCCCCCAAGTAAAAAAAAAAAACAAAAAAAATTAACCTTTGTAACACATATGCATAATCTAGCAAAATAAATTTCCACATTAACCATGTCCAAAATGTGTATCTCATTCTGCATGCTTTGTCCATTGCCCCAATGTCAGGAGCAGCTTTTGTCTGAGCTCGGAAGAGTGGATCACGGTGGGTAAAGGAAGCATGAAAAGGGTGGGCACAAACTTGGGATATTAGAGACAGTCGAAGACAAAAGCTGCTTCTGTCCCTGTATCTCTTGGCAGATTCTGGCCAGTGGTGTTGACTCCAGCAAGTAAGCACCACTTAATTCTGATAATCTTTTTTTTGCCAGTCCTGCCTTGAAGTTTGGGAAGCCAGAAACTCCTTTTGAATTTTCCTCTTATACATCTGAGCTACATTCACCAGGGCTAGTTGTCAATACGCTTTCAGCTGTGACCCAGCTGTATTCTCCCTGCATATAGCCTCAGAGGGTGTCAGCGTCATGAGTCAGCACTACCCAAGGATTTGGAAGGCAGAATGAGGGAGAAAAAAATCTGACAAATGTGCTTCCATTGAATTGCCCTTATCAGTCCTCAGCCCCTGGCTTAGTGTGTCTCAGTTTTTCAGTCACTGCTTTTAATGTGTTCTGTTTCCTGTGTCCTTGTCCTCCTCATTCAGAGGACATAGTTTTGGGAAGAGGGGAAGAAGCAAAGGAGAGAGAAAAAAGAACAAGGGGAAACTGTTCACCCACTTTGCTGGATGACCTTGCAATACATTTCTGGGGCCCTAGATTATATAAACAAGAGGCAATATGGAAGAACGAAGATCTTGGATTTTTAATCAGAGGACATAGGTTCCAATCATGGTTCTTCCTCCCTGTGTGACTGAGAAAATCATTTACCTTTTCTTTTTGAGCCCTGGTTTCTTCTGTAGTATGAAGGCCACAATGTGCTCTAGACCAGTGGTATCAACCTCAAATACAAATGGAGCAAGGGTGAGGCACCAAACTGTACATAAGGATACCTGTAAGCCATATGTTGACCTAGAAAATCACACATTAACATTATGTTTCATTATCTTTTCATTTATTTTGTTAGATATTTCCAAATTTCATTTTAATCTTGTTCAGACCACAGTCAGGAGTATTGTGAGCTGCCTGTGGCCACGCTTGACACCTCTGCTCTGCGGGTTCAGTAAGGTCCCTTTTAGGGCTTATGAACCAGGTTTCTTGTGTGTTCCTACCTCAGATTACTTTGCTACTCAGTCCTATACTTTGACAAGACTGAAGGGGGCCCACTCTTCACCCCTCTTTATTGCCACCTTCACCTTTCCAGGATACTCTGGGTGGGAAAAGAGCCAAACAGGGCCACAGCCCTCATAACTCCTGTTCCTTTTGACTACCTTCTCTGTACGCTACAATGTCCTTTTTCTTTCTGTTTATTGCCCTATGACAGAACTAGTTCAGCTTGAATTCCTCATTCATTGTTAATTTGGTAACACCTTATTTTACAGTCCACTGACTTTGTTTAAAATAAATTCACTTTACTTGTGTGCTAAGTGCTACTCATTTGATAACATAAGTACCATATTAGGATGCAGTAAAATGCAGAGTAAGTAGCATACAATTACAGGGTAAATATATGATGGGTTTATTTTATCCGCTAAGCCAGACTTTGGGTGACATGGTAATTACTTTTGGCCCTTTTAAGTCTACTTACCAAGTAATCTGAAAGAAAATTAATTATGTAGTTAGGTGGCACTTAACCTCTTCATATTTTCTTACACTGCCCAAGATTATGTCTACTTTCAGAGACAAAAGTACAAGGGAAGGTGAAATCAGGTATGTTGGATTACAGGAGCCATTTTGGATCTGCTTAAGAGATGGGACACATTGATAGTTGGTCTAGAGTCAAACCAAAGAACATTCCAAGTGCTTGTGGATACTTTTCATGGGGGAGTCTATGAATTTGAATGGGACATACATATGTGTGTGTAAATACATATACATATATATATAATATGATATACATATGTGTGTATCTTTATTTTCACTAAGGTATAACTGAAATTTAACATTTCCTTCAGATAAATTTTTTTTTTAAATATGCTTCTACAGACTGGCAGAGAAGTCCATGCCATAGTGCCCCCCTCAAAAAAAGGCTAAGAAACTGATTTGTGAAAGGGAAGAGAGCATATGCACATCTCTTGAGTGGGTAGGGGGAGAAAGAAAAAAGTACCCCTAGTTTCAACCTAAAATCTTGTGATTTTGACTTGCTTTAGGGAATATCTAACCTCTACCCCAGGAGATAATACAGAGTACTTTATCTCAGTTAATTTCTTTCACAGGTTGCGCTTGTATAAACCCTTCTAGTTATAGTCAGGAACTCCTTTGATAATTTTCCCAGCCATATCAGAGTATCCACAACATTGCATGGCCCAGTGGAAACAAATATTTGATCTGGGGTTGATTACCTGGGTTTGTATTCCAGCTCTGCCAATTTCTACTTGTGTGACCTTGGACAGGTCCTTCACCCCTCAGGACATAGCTTTGTCATCCATAAAATGATGGGGGTCAGAGTGGATGACCCCCTTAAGTTTCCTTCCAGCTATAAATTTATGATCCTCTGAGTCACTGGAAGATATATATATATATCTTTGCTGGTATTCTCAAATAAAGGCAACAGTTGTGTCTAGAGCTGAAAGCTTCAATATCCTCTCAAGCTGAAGGATTCTGACACAAAAGTAATTGTTATAGTTTGTGAGCTGAGGTCAAATTTCAATGACCTACTAAGCCTGAAGAATTTAGGGTAGTAGTTGTTGGCACAATGGGGGAAGAGATGTTTCATCTTCTAGCAGAGTAGTTACAGTCATAGCAACAGACAGGGAGACTCTGTGTATCCCTGATGTGTGTGGGGGTGGGAGGGGGGAGAGGGGAGAGGCTGGAGAAACAAATACTCGATTTGGAATCCGGAAATTTGCAATCAGGAAACCAGGTCACTTCCCCCTCTAGACCGTTGGTTCTTCATTTATGAAATGAGAAGGTTGGACAGTGGTTGTTAAGAATCTTTCTTTTCCAAATCCTATCATCTCCTAACTCATGTATTAGATGATATTTTTTCTCTCCATGGCATGATGCAAATGCCCTGTGACCCTTTCATTAATTGAGTACATACATACACAGATACATCCATATACATGTGAGAATAGATAAGTCGATAGATCAATAGATAGATGGATAGATAGGTGTATATGTACACAGACATATTCCTTCCTTCCCATCTCTTTTTCATTCCACTATAAGAAAACATAGCATAAGAATATTTTAGAATCAAAGCATTTAGAGTTAGAAGAGATATTTGATTATTTTCTTCAACACTCTCATTTTACCAGTGAGGAAACTGAGGTCCGTTGAGCAGCCCAGGGTCACACCTGTATGACAGCTTTAGGAAAACAAATAGTAAGGGGTCTGTTATTTGCATTACAAAGAGATTCTTTTTTAAAAAATGATTCAGTGGAGTGTTCTTTCAAATAAGCACTCCTTTAAATAAAATATGATTTCATTAATAACTATTTGATTTACCCTAAGCATGTCAGGAATATGGTTATTGAATTGAGCAAAGTAAGCTTGTGCTTTGCCTTATCCTCCTGGGGTTATCTACATCACTGAGCCCTGTCTCCTTTTCCCCCTATTTTTTTCTGAGTTCCCTTCTCTCTACATGTGCCAATAGAAGACTTCTCTTTCTCTCCTTCCAGGCCTTGAGAATGCCAGTGACATTGCTCTGTACTCGGGACTGGGAGCAGCAATCATCGCCGTGGCAGTTCTGGTGGTTGGCGTAACCCTGTACAGACGGAGCCAGAGTGACTACGGCGTGGACGTCATTGACTCCTCTGCACTGACAGGTGGCTTCCAGACCTTCAACTTCAAAACAGTCCGTCAAGGTCAGCGACGGGGGCCTTCCTGACAAGTCCTCCTCAGAGCCATAGACTACGTTCACACGAGAGCCTCAGATCATGTTGTTGCTCTGGTGTGAATGTAGCTTTTGGGACTGAGAGTGACCACCAAATTGTCATCCCCTACTAGGAGACCAGGCTCCCACCAATGTGCATCAGTGTCGTCTGTCACTGTACAAGCACGCAAAATTGGGAACTTGCTGCCAAGAAGGAAGAAACAAGGAGCCATGACCAATTCAGTCATTTACTAATTTCTTAGTTTGCAAGTTTGGTTTCTCAAGAACATAGCTTATTTTAAGGCAACATAGTATAGCAGATAGAGAGCTTGCCTTGAAGCCAGAAAGATCCGAGTTCAAGTCCTGTGGCTGACACAAACTAACTGGGTGACCTTGAGAAAAGAAACATTTAATATTTCAGTTCTCTAGACTCAGTTCAATTTAAAGCTTTAAGTTGCAGATAAGGTGTCAATATGCATTCAAAAAAGCAGTTTCCTGCCCCAGGGAGTTCCTTATACCAATGAAATCATAAATCCACTTCTCTACCCTGTAGTATATTCAAATTAACTCTAGGCCTAGGCTCCCATAAAAGAATCCTCTAAGGTGACATTAAGTCAGTGAGCAGTGGACTTTACAAGTCTTGTGATGGGTCATTTCCTCATGGAGGAAATGGAATCTTCCATCATTATCAAGTTTCAACTCTCTCCAAATCAGCAAAATAGGTTTTTCAATTTTTTTTTCTTTTTTGGTAGGTAAAAGGAAATCACTTTTGTTGAAACAAAATAATAATCACATCCAAAGCAGAGGACCATTTGTTTTCTTTTCTATGTGTCAAAACTGGAATTAATGGGGCAGATGAGAATGAAGCATACATATATTTACATGTACACACACATACTTATACATATATGGTTATTCCATTTCTCCCTCCCTACAAAAGCATTGATCAAAAGCAAGGTTTCACCCAAATGATTTATATATGAGAAGGATTCCTGAGCAGGGTCTAATTACAGCAACAGTCTCAAGTAGGAGAAGGGAAGCATCAAACATACAATGATTATGGATGTATGCGTGTAACACACATGCATATGCAAGCATGCACATACACATATGTGCACATATTCATATAAATACACATATACACATATAAATACATATATACACATACATATATACATATGTGTATATATACATATGTGTGTGTGTGTGTATATATATGTGCTATTTTAGAATAATGAAGAGGTCTCTTCAGTATCTTCATCTTTCCTTCCTCTTTTGAGTGCTAAGAATCACTGTGGCACAGGATAAACAAAAGAAGGCAGCATGGGACAGGATAAACAGCACTGAAAGGTTTGGGGCTTGAATGATGACATTTATTTCCTGTGTGACCTTGGATAAGTAACTTCCCCTCTCTGAGATTCTTTCCTCATAATTAAAATGAGGAAGATGAATTAGATTATCTTTAAGATTCCTTCTACCTCCAAATTTTATGATCCCATAAGGGCACAAACGGTCCGGTAGAGAATGAGCAAAGACAAGTGTTTGGAGGAAAGACCCAGGGCACAATGGGATCTTAAACAGGGAAATCACAACAGTTTGAAAAGAGGGCACGTTTTTCCCCCATACTGTATTCTATCGCGATTCTTTGCAATGAAATGTGCTCAGGTTTCAAGTATTAGTTCTTGGGGGCATTTGGTTTTATAATGAATTTTTAAAATTAAAGCATTTTTTCATATTTTATAGCCATTTTGACACTTTGTCACACCAATACACAAAACAACAATATCGTGTTACTTCTGTGAATTGTGATACTTTGGAAAAAGTTTAATTTTCGTAGAATTTAGAGTTCAATTCAGAAGTAAATTCTAATCTTTTTTTTCACATGTGAGGAAACTGAGAGGAAAATATACTTCAGTGAGAATCAGAGGACTAGTGGTCCAGCCGCACTTGTGTCAATGACTGACCAAATAATTTGGCCAGGTCACACATTAATAAGCAGTACAACTGGAATTCAAACTCAGATCTTCAAACCTCCCAATTTGTGATCTTTTCGCATCATTGTGCCACTAGGGTTGATGCTTATGCCCACTTTAAAACTATTTTAAAATGCAGTTTTCTAAAGATTCCATTAAAACTTTCCCACAGCCTTCCATATAGTATATAGATAATTTCAAATTCCATTCATGAGAAAAAGGACACTATTCATCTGTCATTGGTGGATGATGGTTCCTGGCAGGTGAGAAGTGAAAAGGCTTAAATAAAATATAAGAGCCCAGAGGCTAAAGATAAATAGTTTTTTGGGAAGAGATGATAAGGGTAACCTGGTGAACTGTCCTGTGCTGAGCTCATGACAAGTTGTCAGTTAACTCTCCTTAGCAGATTGCATCGCACAACAGACCATCTGTATCCGAAACCAGTCATCTTCCATTTCAGTGTTGTCTAAACTGGAAGAAATAAGTCTCACTATTTCCTTTCCCCAAAATGCAAGTGAGGGCATCATTAGATACACTACCTGAAAAAAAATAAACTTGTGAAGTTCTGACGATAGTAATTTCTGATTAAAAATAGTAACAACAGATGATAGCGGCAGACCCTGCTAGCGACTACTACTCCATTAAGACTGTAACCAACTTTCTTTCGACTGTGGCCAGCTCTCCATTTCTCCTTGCCTACAAAGACACTGAGAAAAAGCAAGGCTCCAACCTCTATTCACCCAAACTAGTTTGTGTTTGAGACAAGATTCCTGGGCAGGGCCCAAGTGCTGCAACAGCCTCAAGCAGGAGAACCGAGGCATCAAGCAGTCTTTAGATCTCCAACATTGTTTCATCTCGTTTGGTTCGTATTCCTCTGTGATTCTGGTTTCTGAGAGCATCAGAACAGGGCGTGAAAGAAGTTGGGGTTAAGGGTGTCTTGCTGGCTTTCAGACAAATTATGACAATAGAAGAGAAAAAGGGGGGGGGGGTGGAAACACATTAGAAGCTGACATACTTTGTCCTGGAACTGCAGCATTTTCAAAATATCCTGCTTTGAAGAATTTTGTCAGGCCCCAAAGAAAAATTATTTGATGCGGTCTCTGTTTCAATTTAAGTTGTCACATTGACGGACTGGGAACAGTGTTGTGGAAGAGGTTGGGAACAGGGAGGAAGGGGTTTTTGTTATTTACTAATACATGAAATTACTTCATCACAAAACAGTATCACAGCACTTCCTTTTAATATTTGGCTTTGAAAACATTCTTGAACTGGAATGGATGGGTTCCTAATTCCTCTCTTTCTCTTTCTTTTTCTCCTTCCTTCCATCTTTCCTTCCTTCTTTCTTTCTTTTCTTTCTTTCTTCCTTTCTCCCTTCTTCCCTCCTTCCTTTTCTTTTCTTATCTTTTCTTCTTTCTTTCCTTCCTTCCTTCCTTCATCTCTCTCATTCTGTTTCTCTCTTTCTTTCTTTTCCTTTTGAAAAGATGGCCTTCTTCTTGGTTTTTGAGGAAGAAATAAAGATATATAAGCTTTTTTGGATTTCCTTACTCCCCTTCACGAGATGCATGTAGTTCATCTTGGTCACATCATGTGCATTTTCATACTCTATTAGTATACCAGGACAGCTCTCTGGAACTGAATTCTGAGAGTCTATCTGGATGTGACACTATCTGTGCCAAAGATGAGCTGGTCACTGTGGTCACATTTCTGCACCCAGCTCTTGCAGTGTCCCAGGTGAATGCCTAGGGAACTGATGAAGCTTTGGGTTATAAACAACTCTACCAAATCATCATGCCCTGTCATCTCTTGCCATTTTCAAAGAACAGATGTTGTTTTCCTCCTGGAGATGGGTTTTTAAATAATCCTCTTTATTTTCATTTTTTCTCTCCGGTTAAAATATTAACAACAACAATACCTGAATTATTAGTTTGAAAGAGAACCAGAAGCGTTTGTTGCCCCCTCCCCCAAGCCTCCCACTACATATTTTGAAGGGGCTTTCTGATACAGCCAATTCTCTGTTTTCAAAGCCCCTGATCTCTAATGACCAGCCTGTTGCTCCTTCTCCAATTACTCAGAATAAATGTGGGTAGCTTGATCTGTTGGAAGGAACTGCTGGATATGTAAAGGTTTGTGCTGATTTAGTAAAGACAGATGTAAAGTGGTAAGGTAAAAGTCCTGTGGTTTCAGAGTGACAGATCAATTTTCTCTTGCCAGGCAACTCGCTCCTATTGAATTCCTCCATGCAACCTGACCTGACAGTGAGCCGTACCTACAGTGGGCCTATCTGCCTACAGGACCCCCTGGACAAGGAACTCATGACAGAATCTTCACTCTTTAACCCATTGTCGGACATCAAGGTCAAAGTCCAGAGCTCATTCATGGTTTCCCTGGGAGTATCAGAACGAGCGGAGTATCATGGCAAGACCCACTCTGGGACATTTCCTCATGGGAATACTAGAGCATTTAATACAATACATCCCAGGAATAAAACCCCCTACATCCAGAATCTCTCGTCACTCCCCAGCCGAACCGAGCTGAGGACCACTGGTGTTTTTGGTCATCTGGGAGGACGTTTAGTGATGCCAAATACAGGTATGTTATGATGTTAGCATTCTGTTCACTTGTTATACATTGCAGCGCAAGATCACAGCAAGATCCCAAATTAGTAGTTTTCAGATAATGTGTCCAGTAGAATAAATGCTGCCCGTCTAATCTAGAAGACTTGGATTCCAAACATTTCTGAAACATTTAGTAGCTGTGTAGTCATGGTCAAGTCAGTTAATCTCTCTAATGTAAATTTCTTCATCTCTAGAATTAAAATAATACCTAAACCCACCTTGAAGGGCTTCTGTCAGGCTCAGATGAGATCATTTAAGACACCTCTTGTTCCTTAAACTACAACATCAGTTATTCCTCTCGTTGAGGTTACTATTATCTCCTTACAGACCTGCAGAAACCGTCACGAAGTGGCCAAACCAAGATTAGTTTTAGTTCCTGCTATTCCAGAGTCAAAGAACCATAAAATTGCAGAATTTGAGCGTTAGAAGGGCCATCTAATCACTTAGGTGCTTGTACAAACACAAGGAAGAAAGCTTAAGGATAACTAGATTAACAACCAAAGCTGGGGAGCACAGAGGGTCCCTAGAGTTTAAATATAATTTAGTTTCATTTCCCAGGGTACTGGAAGAAAGTGCAAAGAATATCCTTCTCCAATATTCAAACATGTAAATAATACGAGGGAAAGAAGCATTTATATAGTACCACCTATATGTTGTTGTCTGTCCTTTATTCCTGAAGAAGACCAGTGACATCACACTCTCTCCTCCAAAGTCGTTAAAATCCACTCGCAAGACAAGTCAATAAGATTGGGGGGAGCCCAATGCAGGGGCGACTTTGACTTTCCCAGGTCTTGATTTGTCTGAGGCAACACTCATGCAATGACTAAGGGTTAGATAAGAATCGAGACAAAAGATGGCTTAATTTGCCACTACAAAAATATCAATTTTGGAGGTCAAGACCCTCCAAGTTTTGGACCAGGACATTCAACGGTTGCTATCAGAACCTAAAAAATAAACCACAGAAGTTTGGACCAGGGGCTCTTTTTGGCCTTTCAATGAAAATCAGAGTGATTTGGTTTAAAGGCATAGTCAAGTAGCTCCATATAAAACACAATGTGCTTTTTTAAAGTTCTTTTTCACAGTTATATATCAAGAAATTCATAAATGAAAACTGTACTGAACAAAAGTAAATTGTCCCAGCTTTTTAGAAAAAAACAAAGCAAAACAAAAGCCTTTTATAAACAATGTCTCATTTGAACCTCATGGCACCCTGGGAAGTAGGTGCTATTATTATACCTATTTACCTATTTACAATCTAGGAAATTGAGCTAAACAGAGGTTAATGACATGCCCAAGGTCACACAGCTAGTAAGGGTCTGAGTTCATAATTGAACTCAAGTTCTCATGACTTCAAGCTGAGAGCTCTACTGCACCACCTAGCCACCTCTAATAGGCAACTAGATTATAATTAATGGTAGCATACACTTCTAGGGGACTTAATTACACAGCACTCAAAGTTTAATTTGATCAATAGCTAATATAATAAATATAGCTAGGCATCTGACAACCTGATGTGACATCACATCCTAATCAGTACAAATAAGGATACGTTGTAAAGCTGTTCAGGATAGAGACTTTGTTTCTGGGGCTACCTCTATGAGAATAATTTGTTTTGTGTTGGTAGGTTTCTTTGTTTGTTGAATGTTTTGTTTGAAGGATAAATGCCTTAAAATTGCAGACATTTTGAGCTTTTTGAATTAGGATCAATCCTACAATGATCTCATTTCAATGACTTAAGACAAAGTCCAAGACCCAAGTCAATGTGAGTTAGAACTCTTTCATGATTCTTTGGTTCAGAAAATGAAGAAGGGCATGATTGTTCAGTTGCCTGCTGAAAAGAGAGTTCACTCAAACTGAAAGTTTTATTAAGTACCAAGTTAGCATCAGATAGAGGTCATTAGGCCCACCTTCCTGTGGTAGATTTCTCAAAACTAATGTGAAACTAACCTGTTTTTTGGCAGCAGGTATATTATCTTGTGAAATAAAACCTGTAACAGGACTGGCCTGTTGCACCAGACCAACTAATTGGACACCTTTGGAGTCCACTGATCTTTTCTCAGAGAGTGACTTGAGACAAGGATTTGATTTCAAAATAGTTCAACTAAATGGAAGGAGTGTTTCAGAGTGTCTAACAAGATACTTGGTCACTTAAACACTTGGGCAAGAAGAAAGTAAGCTCAAAGGACAGTATTTAGAAGGCAGAAATGAAAATAACTGACATTTGCACAGCACTTTACAGTTTGCCAAGTATCTGGCCATACATTTTAATTTCACAGCACCCTATGAAGTTGGTACTGCAGTTTTTATAAACCCCCTTTTTTTTTCCAATAGGGAGATGGAGGACTAGGGAGGATAAATGTCTTTGTGGTCACATAGCCCCTGTCCAAGGCACCAGCTGAATCCATCTTCCTGATATTACATCCAACATTCTAGTCACTATGTCATACTGATGGAAATATTCTCTGGGGTGTTAAAGCAGTGGGGAAATAAAGCTAATTCAATTCAATACACAAATGAGATTTTCTCATCCATATTCCCAAGCTTTATCTTAACAGGCACAATAACCTCTCACACTTTTGAAAGTGTTTGCTATGCAAAATTATGAAATGTAAATGCTAATTTTTAGGTTATTGTTATTCGTTAAAATCCTAAGCTGTCTAAGTATTCGTCTTCTGAAGTCTTCCTCTTAGAGTAGAACATAGACCATTGTAGGTCATTGAAGGCCCTACCAACCGATTACAAACTTTCACAGGTCCTAAGTAGCTAAAATAGTTTTGAGTACAGGGCTGTATTTCTACCTTTAGAGGACCAACTTAACTAAGTACACAGAGAGAAGGGTAAGCTCCAAAGACTGGCTACTGCTTGTCCATAGTAATCCATAGGAAAAGGACTCTGATCTACGTCCGTGGACAGAATACCAACAGTGTCGAAATCATGGATCTCAAAAGGATTAAAGTTAAGATAATCAGATTCTTTGTGGGGGCTAGATCATTTGAAATGGCCACTTAGTAAATATTCTTTGGTTTTATATAATGGCAGCTAAATCAGGTACTTTGTAAATCTAAAGTGCTATATAAATGTGAGTTCTTATTCATTTTGGACTGGGATAAATCTTTCCATTTGGGTGTTTATGGGGAAAGTATACTTTCCTGATCAGAATATGGTAGAATAACACTGGTAATGGAAACTTCTTTAGGAAGACTTACACTTCAAGTTATCATTTGGTGCCTTAATAAACACAGCAAGGACAACATGGCACAATGGACCAGCCCAGGAGTCAGGAGGATTTGAATTCCAATCCGGCATCAGACTCTTATTAGTTGTGTGACCCTGGACAGTCACCTAACCCTGATTGCCTCTATGAAAAGAAAAAAAGAAAAAAAGAGAAAGAAAACAAAGCAAAGCTTTGTCCAATGGCCCTTTTCTCTTTATAGAAGATATATTCTATTGACTTCATTCACCACCATGATAAACTTGTGCATTTAGGAGAATGGATAGGGAGACTGGAAGTAATCATAATTCACCTTTATATAATATTTTCCTCAAAATAGCCCTGAGTTAGTACAAATATCATCCTCATTTTAACACATAGACCAGACACATTAATTAGTGCGTTTATAAAGAATAATCTTACTATAATATTTCATGTCTGTAAAAATGTACTTTTAAATACAAATAATTACAAGCAGGTATTTCACTTTGGAATAAAATAGATTTTAGAAATTCATTCATTTAATTGATGCATCTTAGTCACTTGAGTATTCCTGAGTTTCTGTCATTAAAGGTGAGGATATCAATTATCTGAGAGAATAAGAAACTTCCTAATGGCCATACAACTATGAAACGTTTGAAGTGCTTTGGATCACAGGTCCTCTGGATTCAAGTCCATGGGCCCCTTTACTACGTGGTGCTGACTCTCAGTTATAAAACTGCTGATGGAGATAAATCTGAAATACTCTTTAGGTTCTATAAATTCAGGCAAAATTTCAGGATAAATATAAATGATACTTCAGTCTTAAGCTGGTAATTATGTACTGCATAGATTTTGTAAAAGTTTTCACTTTGTTATTCAAGAAGAGATAACTCATCAGTTATGAGAAGTCTGGTCTAGAGAGCCCTGTGAGGAACCCCAAATTTGTTTTGTTTTGTTTTTCCTGCAATTGAGACATTTTGATATGAAAAAGAGTCTTCTTTGATTACGCTTTTCACATTGAGCCTCTAGGTATGTCTGAAAAGCAAATTTAAAATAGATTATAAAATAGCAGGCTCTAGCTCAATGAAACAAGATGTTCTGTATTCAGCCCTTCCTCATGTAAATTCTGTCACGCTGATGTTCTTTTTTGCACTGCAAATCTGCTTTGAATCGCCAGTGGCTTAAAAGAGGAAGCAAATCCCAGAACTAGCCTTTTCCATAGAGAATTCCAAATCTCATTGTCCAATAAGTAACTACTTCCTATGCACTGACTTAATAAACCAACTATCTATAGATAACAGGGGTATCTTTTCAGATCTCCAGTAGACTGAGATGCCTTTTTGTTAAGGAGAGTTGAAGTATATAAATCAACTCTAAGGGATTTATTACATAGAGAATTCTAGGTGAACCTAAATGGAGGAGAGGAGAGCAAATGCCTGAATGATATGGTCACATCTCTACCTTAAGTATTTTACTCTCTACTTAACAACAGGGTATACACTTGATGGAGGCCACTTTATTTGCAGCTGTGTTTAAAGAAAAGTAGAGCAGGGAAGAAGGAAGTCAAAATGAGCCACCTAACTATGGCAATTATAGTTCTTGACACTGTTGACATTAAGGTCTGGTTTATAAATGGATCTCTCTGCCAGGAAGATGTAAGCAAGATTTAAATGTGCCTCATTTTTAGTGCCAGTGAAAGGTACTGATGATAACTAGCATGTTACTGAATAGTACTCATAAATATGAATCACAAATAACTTGTTTTGCAATGAATCTCAGATTTCCTGACTATACAGTGGCTAACAGGCCGATAGGAGTGTATTAGCAAAGGCTGCCATCTCTGGATTTAAATTATAATCACCAACCTGAAAGCTTTTTTTGTACCGTTGCCTTGCTTCTAATGGAATGAAAGGTAAGAACTACATTATTCAAGGAGAAAAGGAAAACACCACAAGGTTTTTATTTTGTGAAGTTGTTTTTAGTGCATAACCAGTTCATTTCTTCTTATAAATGAGACAGCGTGTTATAGAGAATCCTTGCCCTTCCCAGACTCTTATTTCTTGGCTAGGGTAGAGCATCCAGAACAAGAGGGGAGGAAAACCAAAGTACTACATAATGTGGGAATTGGATTGATTCTTTGTACAGCTTGTCCTGACATTGTATTATTCTACCCTGGTGAGGCTCCTTGAGTTTTCCATTGACCATTGAATTGGGTAGTAGTTAAGAAACAAATACTTTCATTTCTTGGCTGTGGCTAAAGTTTTGCCTTAAAGCATCTAAGGAAAAATAAGGAAGAATTACGCAAAATGCTAAATAAGAACTTAAGTAACGGTAGTGATCATTGCCCATGTGGTTTCTGCTGCCAAATCCAAAATAAAAATTCTTGTAGTATGGACTTAAACATGATTTTTGGAAGAATCCATGGTTATTGGATGATATTTTGTAGGAGTCATGTATGGATATATGTATATATGCTTATTTGATGCTTCCTTTTTGATGCTGTTTACCTCTCCTCTTCCCCATCCTCACCCTCACCATGCCTTTTTGCTCTGTACATTTCCTGTCCATATCTTCCTGTGCATCAATCAAAGAGGATCTACTGAGTTTACTGAAGGGCTTTGGCTTGTTCATTGTCATGACATGACTATTAATATACTCCTTGACCTATCTATTTATTGGCTTTCCTTCTCAATATAAAGCTAGCCAACCTTCTTTTACAGTTATGCATATTCTCAATCATGTCTTCTCTGCTACTCCTCAGAGGGAAATGATCATTTTGTTATAATTTAGGTTATTATTTGTCATTTTGAATCTTCCAAGAAAGATATATTCTGGATTTCACAGCCATGTGACTTTGATGGGAGATTCTTGATAGTAAAGAGATAAACTTCTGCCCCCCAAATGGATAAGTGTATTGTATAATAATCTCATATAATGCTTTTCATTTTCCTATGTTGTTTGGAAGACTTTAGCCTTTCATTGAATATATAAATAAAGTGAATATATAAATAAAGAACCACCCTAGTGGTTCCCTAAATTAGGTCACCATTTTAGCATAGTTGTTACCAAAGTTTTAATAGTTTTGTCATAGATCAAACTCTTGACTATTTTAGCTGAGGAGTTCAAAGACTGAATGGATGTAATCCTATAAGCAGGATTCTTGAGCAATATTCATGGAGGTTAATGAGCTGATTCTTTCCCCAACTTGGTATGTTCTATGGTGCACGGTCCAGTGCAAATTTGTCAAATATGCCGTCACAGGCACACAGCACTCTGTAGTGCAGGGGGAATCAGATTAAAATGGAAATAAGAAATACATAACATGAAAATTTTTTAAAAATCAACAGAACATAGATAATGTTAATATGTGGTTTTCTAAGTCAACATGCATTAATGTGTATACAGTTCAGTGGCCACCATTTCTTTTTGAATTTGAAGTTTGAAACCAACTAGTCCAGTGGTTTTAACAGTTCTTATGAAAAGAAGTTAATACAACCGTTTGTTTTCAAAAGAAGTCTTTTTCTTTTTTTTTTTTTAAGTTTTCCTCTTCCAGGTAACCCTTTTCAGTAATACTTTCTCCTGATAGAACAGTTGTGTACATTTACGAAGTTCTGAAAAATAATGAACATTTGTTTATTTCTTTGTTTTTTAGTTGAATACCAGCAACATGTTAACAAACTCTGGTATAATTGATAAACCTGAAAATAACCTTTGACTTTGTTCTATTTTAGGGGTGAGCTTACTTATACCACATGGAGCTATCCCTGAAGAGAATTCTTGGGAGATTTATATGTCCATCAACCAAGGTGAAGCCAGGTGAGAGATAAATAAGATGTGATGGCATTGACCTATCCGATAGGGAGTAGATATTCTCTGCTAGAGAATTTGAAATGATTCAAAGACTAGGACAGGAGGGGCAGATGTAGGTGAAGGTGCTTATGCAGTTCTGCTTCATAAGGAGGAAAGAACACTATCTAGAGGTGAAGGGAAACTCAAGGAGAATGCAGGCATGTAGAGCTTCCCATCTGTGACTGTGGTAAGGGCAAGGTACTCAGATAGAGCAAAGAATTGATGGATATTGTTTCAAGCAGATTGTTAAGACTAAAACTGACCATATCATACCTTTCTCACAAAAGTGAGAAACCAGACAAACAGAGAAAAAGACAGAGAGAGAGAAAGGAAGAGCGAGACAGAGAGACATAGACACATACAGACAGACACAGATGCAGAAACAGTGACAGACAGACAGAAATATAGTGAGAAAGACATGGAGAGAGAGCAACAGAGATAGACAGTAACAGAGAAAGACTGACAGAGACACAGGTAGACACAGAGAAAGACAGAAATAGAAACAATGAGAAAGGAACGAAAGCACAGACATAGAGAGACAGACACAGAGACAGAGAACAATGCTGACAGAAACAGAAAGACACAGATGGAGGAGAGAGAAAACGAGATAGAGTAATGGAAGGGGGGGTTGTGTAGGGGAAAGATTCTCATTTCTCCTCTAAAGCCAAAGGAAGTCAAAGACAGAGCAGAAAGACTGAAATGATAAGTCCTACAAAAATACATAAAATAATCAACCTCTGCCACCCTTCAAGGTCAGCAAGAGGGTAGTTTACTATAGGCTAGAAGAAATGCTCCTACAGCTCCCTTTCACTCACTAGATAAATTTAGTTCCAAGCTTTAAGCTTTTAGTTGTGGTAAATTCCAGCAGCAATTAGGAGAGCAAATACAAATCTTGTCCTATGCCATTTTAATGAAGGGGTGGGTTATTTTCTTTCTGCAACTATAATATTTGTGGAGACATTGCCTTTTTCTCCACACAAGATGAACCAAATTCCTCTTTAGGAAGCAATTCCTCTCATAAACTGGATATGTACCTCTGGCATTCTTAGTCATAGCCTCTTGGTTATTTTAGAGTAGATTTTTTTTTTATTGTTAGGAAAGAGCCCATGAAGGAAAAACACTTGAAGGAAAATCAGCCAGAGAAACAGATGGTTTTAGCAGATTTTGATAGCTGTGCCCATAAAAGAATTTGTTGGTTCCCAATGGTTTTAACTTTCTGCACGACAGGGATTGTGAGGGATTGAGAGAAAGGCTCTACCAGTCAGTTGTTGCTGAGGCTGTTATGGTTTTGTGGGTATGCTATACTAAGTTGGGCTCTCATGTTATTTCCTTAGGTCAGCAGAGCTAGATTCTTCACTCGGGCGCCTGAAAAAGGTGGTGGTGTCTTATAATCTCCATTTGACAGATGGGAGAAACTGAGGCTCAGAGAGGTTTGAAGGGTTTGCTCAAAATCTCAGATAAGTCAGTTTACCAGACTTGAAAATAGGAATTCCCTGGGTGGGAAGTCACCTCACATCCATTGTCACGGTTATTTTACATCACAATATGCCTACGTAAGAATGCAATCACACTCAATTATGTTTATGCTTCCAGACCCATCATCTTGCAATTGTTTGTTTGCACATCTCATTGGGAAACAAGAATAAGGCAGAATCCTGAGACTTCCTCTTCATCAAATTTCACCTATACCACCTTACCTTGAATCACCCTTTGCCAACCCTGCTCCCTTTACTCCAATCTAAAGAGCCTACATTTAGCTTCCCCCTTTCAATACCATCACACATAGCTCTCTACCCTGTCATGTATCTCAACATACTTCCCATTTGCTAAGTCATCTCTTTCCTTATAATAAAAAGCTCACCTTAATTCCTTCTCCTTTAATAAGCCAGTCCCTCAACTGGGTCATGGTAGCCATTCTTTAATAATCCATTGGCCATACATCAAACAGGATCCCATAAAAATGGTTCTGAAGCATAGGGATGGAGAATATCTTGAGATTTTAAAATGAAAGAATTCACCAAAACCAGGTGCACTGAATATCTAGCTGGGCTTACTGTTGTCTCCTTAAAGAAAACCTTCAGCTCTGTGCACCCTTGCTTAATGGATCATAGTCATTCACCTTTCTCTAGTCCTGGCAGTGGCTGGGATTCACTTATTGAACGGGCAGTTTCATTACTGTTCACTCTGAAGTGGGCAGGCAAAAGGAGTTGATTGTTCTAGAAGTCAGATCTCTGAACTATGCCTTTCTCCATCTATCACATCAAGGAAGTAAAATTAAGTTGCAGAGAGTGTGCATCCTTCTTCAGTTTCCTGAAAGCTTCCGAGATGTGCTCTCTAGCTACTAAAGAAAGGACAGTCCCTGGGGAAAATGCCATATAGATTCCTTAACAAATCCGTAGTCTCTTCTCAGCAATTTTAAACTACAGACAAATGAGGAAGTCTTGCAGATGCCTCTCTGACACCTTGCTGAAGGCTGGATCCCATTTTCTTTTCTTCTGTCCCTGCCAGGAAGTTGTTGAGATTTGAGATCGTATGTATGTATGTGTGTGTGTGTGTGTGTGTGTGTGTGTGTTCCTATAATGAACTATATAGGGATGAGAAAAAGATAAGGCCATTTACATAGTGGTTTAATGTCATCTGTGCTTTATGATGTCACTTGGAAATCCATTTTCATACTGAACTCTATCATAGAACTGAGTTTTATCATTCTGAGCTGGTGTTCAAATAAGACCCATTTTCTTTCCACCACCGCCCCTCCTCCCTCCTTTTAACCCTATAGGCATTAGAATTAGATTGACTGGGCCTTCTATCTCCACCACATTTAAAAGATATGCAGGGATTCTCCAAACAACGTTTCTTATGCTGTAATTAAATGGATGTCTATTCCACTCTTCTTTTTAGGATTCATTTTCCACTTTACTTCTATTGCCCTTTTTGTAAGTTATATTCCCAGTCTTGTAGAGCAGTCATAATGCTGGGATTACACTAGGTATTAATGAGCCAAGCTCTGAACCAGACTCTTAGAGCCTTGCTTCTGTGTACTAGATATAAATGAGCCAAGCCCTAAAAGAACCAGACTCTTAGAGACGTGGTGGTGCTGTGTGAATCCAACAACAAAAATAATCCCCTATATTTAAACTCCCTCAGATGGCATGACTTTGATTATTTTTTAAAGTGAGGCCATTAACATGACTGAATTTAACATGAATTTCTGTAGCAGCAAGCACCCTGACACATCCACCTGTGCCTTCTAGTACAGGTTCTTGCATCTGCTTTTCTTAAAGGAAAGCAACTTTTGACAGGTCAACAATCTACTTTAATTACATTCACCAACAGAGAAAAAACAAGCAGAGAAATAAATACCAACAGACAGAGCTTCTAACTGTCTGACACATCACACATCAACAGACAAATCCAGTGTCTGAGCATTATATACATACAAAATTACCAGAGAGAGAAGCACCAACATCTGGGTTTTCAAAGCTGGAGGACTTTGTAGTGGCTACCCAGAGTCTCCTCTGGCATATGAACCTTCTTCCAAGAATAAGCCGCGAAACAAAACATCACATCAGAGTAAAAATTCACTTTTCAGAGCAGAGAGCATCATGACCCTCAGTGACCCAGTGCCTCATTAGAAATTAACAAAAGGTGTGGACCTTCCTACAAAACAAGCCTCCCCTCATCAAATTTCCCTTAATGGGCTCCATGTGAGACAGGGAAGATCTTTAACTCTCATTAACATAAATTCCTTTAACATTACAGTATCCTATGTGCATTCCTAGTAGGACTATAAGGGAACACTCTGTTCCCTGTGTTTCCATATAATAAGTTCCATTTTCATACTGAAACTTGGTTGATCAAGTGGAGGTCTTTAAGCAGAATTTGACTGACCACTTATCAGGGATACTGTAGAGGCAAGTCTCAGCCAGATATGGTTTGGAATAGGTGACCTCTTGGTGATGATTACATCCAGTAATATGAAATGAATGACCATCACAGAAACTTAGTTACTCTATAGACATTATAGCCTAATCATTTACAAAACAAAGGGCTTGATGATCTTTTGGTTCCTGTCGAGACAATGTTTAGATCTTCAATCCTCATGATACTGTCCAAGTGGCTATTATATTAGCTGGTCACCTAATGATAAATTGGAGAATGTCTAGAGGAAAGGGTAGTGAAGGATCTCATGTTCAAGTTTAAGGAGTATTGTTTGAAGGAACTTGTATATTTATTTATCCTGAAGAAGAGTTGAGTAATGAGAAGACATGACATTTGTCTTCTAGCATTTGAAGGGCTTGTAACTTGGAGAGGGTCAGGCTTATTCTGTTTGGTATCAGAGGTCAGGATTAGGAGCGATGGCAAAAGATACACAGATATATAGCATTGAGGCCAGGAAAAATTAACAAGTTTCTAGTCAGAGCTAGACAAAAGTGGAATAGGCTGCCCTGCCTCAGAAAGTAGTGGATGGGCTCCACTTTGAAGTAGAGGGGGAAAAACAAAATCTGGGTTACCAGAGTTGGAATAAATAGTTAATAATGTCCCTTCATCATTGAAATTCTGTAAGATTTTGACCAAGTAGCTCTTATCCAGAAGTTATTAGGGAGTTTCACTAGCATATTCTATGAGCACCAATTACTTGGCAGACTCTTGAGGTCAGGGTCTGTGTCTTATCTTAACTATATCTCACCCAGTACCTAGTACTCTGAACATTGCAGTTCTTTGCTGATAGTGTTTGCTGTTTGCTGATAGTGATGATCAAGGCTCTCAGAGAGAAACTGTGTTATTGAATGTCTATTCTTAGGGTTCTTGACATAGTAAGGGCCTTAACTATATTCACAATACTAAGAACCAAGGAGTCATTTATTCTAAACTCAAGAGTGAGGATGCTGCATTTTTTGGTTTTGCTTGATGTGCCTTTTCTAGTTGAAGGAATTTATGGAGAAGTAGGGCCAAAGTAGGAGTTTCTGGGGTTTTCAGAGAAGCAGATTTAAGCTAGGTATAAGGAAAACATCGTCAACAAGAAAACTTTGTCAGTGGGCTGCCACAAGAAGTAGTGGGTAGGCTTCTCCTCCGGGAAAATCTTCTGGCACAGGTGGCTACTTGTTGGTGATTGTGTGGAGAGGACTCCAGTTAAGGTACAGGTAGGATTAGAGTTTTACAACTCTAAGATTCCATGATCCTGTGGTTCACTTAGTAAATAAAAGCAAAGTTCAAAAGGTAAATCATCAGCCCAAAGAACTCCTCTCCCCTACCTCTAGACATTATTAATTATCACCCTGGATTTTATATTACTTTCCCTCATACAAACCCAGCTGTTTTGCTAAATTGAAATACCTATTAGTAAGATAAAAAAAAAAATTCTTCTGAGTGCAATAATACACCTCCACCAGCTTATCCTTCTTTCTCATCATTCTCCTCCAGAATACACCATCAGGAGCCACCCTAGCTAGAGCAGAGATGGCTGGGGATCACTCACAAATCAAGAATCTCAGTGTTAGAAGGACCAATCATATTTGACTGAGAATATCCTGATCTTTGATAAGTAATCATACATCCATTCACTGAAACCTTCAGTAATGCAACTCTACTTCCCGAGATGGTGCATTCCACTTTGGGGCAGATCAAATTGTTGGGAAGTTTTTCCTTATATTGAGAAGTCCCCAGTTATTCCTAGATCTGCCCTCTGGGAACAAGCAGAGCAAACCTAATCCCTTTTCTGCATACTAGCCTTTCCAGGACCCTTTGATTTCATGTTCTTGGGAGGATTCCTTCCTATTTTCTTAAAAAAAGCCTCTCTATTCCCCACTCCCCATGTATAGTCTACTCCTTGGGACTGCAGATGGGTGGGACCATCAGCTCATACTTTTCTGGCTTCCTTCCTATGCTCGCTTGGTCTTGTCATAGAAGATAGTTTGAACAGTTGGGTTTCTGCATTCACAATGAATATGAGTCTTAATGACATGACAGGAATAGAAACTCCAGAGGCCTGAGCCCTGAGGGAAGACAATGATGTGAAGTCGTTATTGCAGAAAGAGCCTTCTGCTTAGATACTCAGGGGCTCTTCCTGGATAGCAGTCATTAGGCGGCCAGATAAATGTCAGACTGCGCCTCTTTAAAAAGGAGGCCCTTTGGAGGGGAGAAAAGCAGTAGGGATATTTTCTAATCCTAGGAAGGTGACTACAACATGCCAGTCTCTAAGATATTTCCAAAATTTGATTTGAAGGGTTTTAGTTCTCTCTCACTCTGTCTCCCTGGGCACATTTGGAAAAATTGCATATTCTATCCCCATTGCCTTGACAGGGTTTTGATGAAAAATTAAGATAAACCCAGGGAAAGGGATTAAAAAAAACTCACCCTAACTTCTGTTACAGATATTCTATGCAGATTTAGTAAGATAAGTTAGTGAAATTCAGATTATGTACATTCCTTAGTCCTGTTCTCCACCCTTCCCTACAACTTCAATAGGAGAGTGTAGTGAACTGGACCAGAAAATTATTGTAAGGAGCTTTCTTCCGAGAAGCAATACCATGAAACCAAAGACAAACATTCATCCCTTTTTCCAATTACACTGCTGTATGGATATTTCAGACCAAATTTTTGGGCTGAAATCTGCAGTGTCAAAAACAGTCTTATTCAAAAGACTTCCATGAACACGTAGGCATTCAGTTTAGCCCCCTCCCACATGGGATCTTGAGTCTTCTCTCTTGTCTGTTTCTTGGAAGGACCGGAGCTGGGGCTGGGTAATTCTCATTTTCTGCGTGTAGCAAATGAAGGGATTGCCCTATATGATCTCTAAGGCCTCTTCTGGCTTTAAATTCTATAATGTAAGAAAACTGTCCACTGTAGAGAAGTAAAGGTGCTGGTTCCACAGGAACTTGACATCGCTTGGTAAATTTAGAAGGTAGAGTTGATTTAAGGCAGGAAGCATATCATGGAATAAAACCCAAAGCAAGGATAGTGGGTAGTGAAATGATACCATTTAGTGAAATAGAAAGGAGGATGGAAAAGAGGGGAAAGAGGTCAGTATCCAGCTTAGTGAAGGACAGGTAGTAGATTAAAAAAAGCTCCATGCAAAATCATCTTTTTTGTGGCAAAATTTAAAGAGCCCAATTCTGTTGTATTACCACCTTTTATCTTTCCACAAAAATGGGACTTTTCTTACATTCCCTTAACCTAGTCTCCTAAAAAAAAAAGAGAGAGAGAGACAACTGAACTTTTAAAGCCAGGAAGCAGCATTGGCCAGTTTTTGTTCATTAAAAACAAGAACAAAATTCTACTGTGTAATAAGGGAGAGGTTAATGTCAATTCAGGGACCCTTTAATCAGTCATATGATGCTCCAGGTGATAGAACCCCTTCCTGTTCCTGCTCCTTCACAAACTACTTGGACCCTCTCCCAATGTTAAGAATTGGAAGATTCAGTTTCCATTTTCTCCAAGAGTGCTGATACAAGAATGCCAACTTTTACCACAAAGCTATGGCTTAGAGAAGTCCCTAAGCCACCCAATTGCCATATGAATACAGTCCAGCTCAGGAGAACATTTTCTTGTCATTCCTTCCCTATACCTTCATGGTATCATAGAAGGACATGGAATCCAAAGGTCAGTCCCTTATTCATGATGTAACCTTGGACAAGGCTCTTCAACCTTTATTGGTAAAATAAGTACACCGACTAAATACCTGCACCCTCTATCTTATGTTGCTATTGTGAACTTTAAAGAGTTATACAAAAAAGAGGACTGAGGCATAGGGGGAAAAGGACAGTATTCCTTGTTAAGAGGATCTAGGTCCAATTCTTGCTTCCAACACATAGTATGACTCTGGACAAGTGATTTAACCTGTCAATGACCAAATAAATTAGAGAATACTTATCTTCTTTAGTACAGGGAGTTCTCACACCTGGGACTTATGAAATCACAGTTCTGTATTTATAAGTATATACATATATTCACACATGTATATATATATATATATATATATATATATAATAAATATACATATATATGTATACATACACATGTGCATATGTTTGTCTATATGTACACAAACATATATTATATGCATCTATACAATACATACACACGTTATGGCCCTCACAGTCCAAGTTCTTCTGACATCTGAAATTTCTGAAGGGAGAACAACAGGCCTCTTAAGTTTATTGTCTAAAACAGACTGCTGTGTTTATTGCCCAAATCTTCCCACACACACACACCCCACTTTCTGGCAAGACTTTTCAGGTGGAACTTCTCTCTCTTCTCCCCTAACCCTCAAACCTATAGGAACAAAGTAGTTCCTTTTTGACAAAAGTTTGATGTCACTTTTTAAAGTTTAGCTAATAGGACTGATGACATAATAACAACCCAAATGATTTGATAAGCATGAAAACCTTCAGCTTTTGGAATATAGCTTTTGTTTACGAACAAGGGCTACACATTGTCTTTTGACCTACAATTGAAAGGTAGATAGTATCACTTATTCATTCAAGAAGTATTTTTACTAGGTACCTACCATCTGCCAGAGTTTAGGTATCAGGAATATAAGAAACAAATATTAAAAAGTCTCTGCCCTTTGGGAGCTTATATTCTAAAAAAACAACATATACATACAAGTATAAGATTTATTTAAAATTTAAGAGGAATGGTACCAGCAATTGAATAGATTAGCAAAGAATTTCTATAGGAGGTGGCATTTGAGTTGATCTTTGAGCTAGAGAGTCTAACAGGCAGAGGTGAGGAGGGCTAAGGTACAAGTTAGGTACAAGTCTGAGACCTGATATGGAATGTGACAAGAACCAGAAATATTTCTATTTCTGAAAACAAAAAGTGCTTTGCAAAATGCTGCTGAATAGACACTGGTGTGGATTACTATGTTCTATGAGCAAAGGCAAGGGGGGTATGATAGAGTGGAGAAACATTCAACTACTGACATTTACTTCTTTATTGTGAAAAATGTTCCAGGAGATTTACACCTTTGTAAATCTTAGAAATGGTCCACAGATACTTTAGGGGTATTTTAATACTTTTTAAATTACTAAAAACATTTAAAAGTACTGAATATACTTTTTTTCCCCTTTGATTTTAAAAAACAAAACAATACAACCAGTGACATAAATACTTATCATCTTTAGAAAATAAACTAATTCGCAAACTTGTGTTCAGTTCATGATCCCATTTGGGGTTTTCTTGGCAAGGATACTTGAATAGCTCACCATTTCATTTTACAGATGTGAAAACTGAGGCAAACAGTTTAGTGACTTATCCAGGGTCACACAGCTAATAAGGGTCTAAGGGCAGATTTGAACTCAGGTAGAGGAGTCTTTCTGGTTTTAAGCCCAGTGCTCTATCTACTGTCCCAATTGGCAACCTGCCCTTCCTCAATTTACCAATGTTTCTCTCATCCCATGTATAGATCCTGTCAAATAGATTGGAATATAATCATCTACTCAGAGCAAATTCACTAAAGGTATCCTGCCCAAATGAAATTTCCACAAAACAAAAAAGGAATAAAGATCTTTTCCTTTTAGCCTGTCTTTATTTCTTGTGACCCTCGCAGGTGTGAGCCTGTGCGTAAGTTCCTAAATTATTATACACATCATTGGATCTATTTCATGGGTCAGAATGATGGATTCCAGGTGGGCTCATGATTAGATCAGGACAGCACAGACAGTTCTCTGCATGCAAAATGGCCATCATTGGCGGCGAGGAAATGGTTTTTCCTAATTTTGACAATTTACAGGGATTGCAGTTAGGTCAATACAATTGCAGCGATCAGTATGCAGTGAAAACAGCACCAGGTCTGTAGTCATAAAAACTAGGATGAAATTCCAATATTTCCTTTTACTACCTTTGTGGTCTTTCCCTCTTGGGCCCTACTTTACTCATATGTCAAATTGTCCTCTTCAAAAACGAAGGACGAACACACACACACACATACACACACTCACACGTCAAATGAGAGACATTGGACTCAAAGATGTCTAAGATCCCTAAAAGTTCTAAACACTTTGAATGGTGAAAAGTATCAAAATAAATATATCTCTTTTCCCATAAGTAAATCCATTGTCCATTCATGTCAAAGCACCTGAATTCTTTTGCAGGGCACGTAAATGAGACATATAATTTTGAATCTTTTTGTTCTCATTGCCTAATGGACAGAATAGAAATGATAATACATGTGTGTACCCATCTATCCCATGACAGAACGTTGGTTTCCATTTATGACTCAAGTTTTCTGTAGTCCCCTGAAGAAAAGTATCCTTCTAAATAGCAAAGACCTGTTGCTGTTAGAAGGGAGAGAGGTAAATTGCTCCCATTTGGGAAACACATTAATTTTTCCTGGCCACCCAGTGCTATTCAGTGTAATGGAAGAGGTAATTTACTAAATGGTATCTTAATGGTGGGGAAGGGTTAATGCACCTTTGTAACTCTGCCATCCTTTTCTGCAGTAGAATTGGGTCCATTATTTCACCAAGTTATCCTGGCATAATATCATTACAAAAAAATATAATAATTACAAAGAGAGATAAAAGGACATTTAGATCTTCTCAAACCAAGATCTATGTTATTTTGAAGTGAACTTTATTCCTCCCACACACTCAAACTCTCTTTATATTATCTCCATCATCACCACCACCACCCCCAGGTAGGGGGAACCAAATACAAATTGCTGTCATTTTCATCAAAGCACATTTAAAGCCCCAGTGGCTCACAATGTGGAAGTGATTAGAGTGGCCCAAATGAGGCTTTAATTAAAGATTCAATTGACAAGATAACAATGGCTTGTGAGTGTTTGCTAATATATTTGAATGGAAGGTGCATCTCTTTTCAATAAAAGAAAAGTCACTGGAAGACAAATTTGATTGCACATTGTAAAGGGTCCCCCAAAAACTGTAATTATTTTTATTTTTATGTTTCATTTCTTTTATTGGTCATATTGAATAACTAAGCCTGTGAAGATATTTAAGAGAGATAAATTTCCATTCTAGATAATTACTGCTTAATAAAGGCCCAGTGAAAAAAAGGCACACTTCAGCCTCCTCTCTGGGGCTCCTCCGTGGCCAGTGGCACTATGGCCCTACTTATATATTTTGATGATAAACTCAAGCTAATTCCCAGTAAGTTTCCTACCCTCCCACAAGATATGAGTACATGAGGTGTTATTTTAGAAATCAGACACGAATCAGAAAACACTAAAGAGGAGAGCTAGTGAACAGGGGAGCTGATATGGTTTAGATAAGATTAGATTCTCCTAGAGAACACCTTCCCCTCCCTTTCCCCACATCCCCCAAGACTGAGTTTTAGTTGTGCTCATACTAAGGATGACGAGCAATGGAGAGTAAAATAAAAAGAAACCTTTAGGACCTAAGAGCTCATAACCACAAGGGCCCTGGGCCCCTCCTTTTGTTCTTTGTTGATGGATGCAAGAATTCATCGATGTGATATTTCTTCCACCTGTGTCGATTGCAGCCCCTCAGGGACTTATAATTCTATATGATTCCTATTCATGATTTCCCATAAATCCTTCATGAAGAATCAACTTAAGATAGTGGAGGCCTGCCTCAGGTTTCTTTAATATGGGGTTATAGCAATATAGCAATATAGTATTCAGACTGTCCGTCTGTTGTCTCCCATTCTCATTTTACCTTTTCAGATCATACATATTCTAAAGAACAAAACAAAATAAAAATAACCCTAAGTACTTATTAGAGCTAAAAGCTACAAAAATTTGAGTGATTTATTGCTAGAGTTCATCCCCTCCTCCACCATCTTATTTTCTCTGTCTTCTGAACTGGCTTATTTTCCAAGGAAGTGTGATTATGGTTCAGTGACAAATACCGACGCTGACACTGCATGAAAGATGAAGTTGAAATTGTATCTAGGAAGTCATGATTTACACATGCTTTGTGATTCCTTTGATTTATTAATGGAAAAATACCCTGTGAATGTGAGTGTAAGCTATGACCATTTTACATATGTAAACAATTTAATCTTTCAGGTTGACTTGACCCTGTAAGTTTTCAACAGCATCTAATATTTCTTCCAAACTTTCACCTAACTCTCTCTCCTTTCCCTGCTCCTAATTCTGCTTTTGCCCTACCCTCCTAACCAGATAAACAGAGGCCATGTTTGAAAAGACTTAGGCCACTTAGTTCAGTATTATTTGAGAATCTGAATGGATGAATGCTAAAGCATTTATTAAAGTCTTACATTGTGCTAATACAAAAGTGAGAAGGGGCAGCTAGGTGGTGCAGTGGATAGAGTACCCGTGCAGAAGTCAGGAGGACCTGAGTTCAAAGTGTCACCTCAGACACTTGACACTCACTAGCTGTGTGACCTTGGGCAAGTCACTTAACCCCAATTGCTTCATCCTGGATCATCTCCAGTCTTCCTGATAAATATCTGATCACTGGATTCACATGGCTCTGGAGGAGAAGTGAGACTGGTGACCTGCACAGTCCTCCCTCACTCAAAACAAAGTCAAGTACAAGTCATGCCATGATTTCTCTGATGGCATGGTCTTCTTCGGCAATGAAGGACAAACACACAAAAGTGAGATAATCTTTACCAGCAACAGCTTACATGATAATGAAGCAAAACAACACATAAAGGTGAACTAGTAGAGGATGAGATGGATTGATATTATCATGGAAACAATGAACATGAACTTGGGCAGTCTTCAAGAGATAGTGGAAGATAGAAGGATCTGTTGTTCTATGGTCCATGGGATCAGGAGGAGTCAGACATAACAGAAAGACTGAATGACTGAACAACAGAAAAAGTGAGAAGGTAGGACTGTTTCCCTCCCAGTGACTAGGTCAGAGGTGGGGAACCTATGGCCTTGAGGTCATAGGTAGCACTTTAGATCCTCAAGTATGGCCCTTTGACTGAGTCCAAACTTCACAGAACAAATCCCCTGGAAGTTTAGATTCAAAGGGCCACAACTTGAAGACCTTGAGGGCCACAAATGGCCTCAAGGCCTTGGGTTCCCTGCCCCTGGACTAGGACGCTTCTTCTGGAGTCAAGGGCCGAGAGTCAAGATTCTCATTTATTAAGATAAGTTATAATCAAACTCACCTGTCAGAGCCTAGAATTCCAGAGGGAGAATCTAATATTGCAATGGGAAGGGGATGAAGCCATTAGCTTCTAAACTGCTTCACTCTCTACTATTGTTTCACTCTCCAAAGCTGACTTTTCCCCTTTCTCCCAGTGTCCCAAACCACATACTTTCTCCCCTCTTTCTTCAAGAATTATAATCTAATCACTCTTACCATTGCTTGAGGAGAAAGTATATTAATGAACTGCTAAGGGATTACATTCATTATCTTTGAGACTCTTAGACTACACCTCACTTCTCTGTTCACCATTGCCCAGTACATGCTGTGTCTCCCATTGGAATATTAACTCCTTGAGGACAATGACTGTCTTGATTTTGTATTTATACTCATAGTGCATTTAGTACAGTGCTTGATACACCGTAAGCTTAATAAGTGAGACAGCTAGGTGGAGCAGTTGATAAAGCACTAGGCCTGGAATCAGAGAGATGGGAGGCCAAATCTGGCCTCAGACACTCACTAGCTGTGTGACTGTGGGCAAGTCACTTAACCCTGTTTGCCTCAGTTTCCTTATCTGTAAAATGAGCTGGAGAAGGAGATGGGAAACCATCCTAGTATCTTGACCAAGAAAATCCCAGATAGGATAAGGAAGAATAGGACATGACTGAAATGACTGAACCATAAAAATATACCATGTGTTACATCAGGAGATACTTTCTAGTGTCTTACACAATAAACAATTGTTCAATGAGTCAGAATCTGTAAAAGCTTATGTAAAAATTAAAGGAAGCAAATGTTCATCTTCTCTACCAGTCTCTCTCCCTGATCCCATTCCATTTGCCCATTCTCCTCTTCAACTCTCATCACCTCCTCCAAGGACATATACATAAGCAAACAAATAAATCCTCCCTCCTTAGGAGCACAAAGCTAAGTAAAAATTATGCTATCTTTATACAGAAGTCCTTAAGAAACCTCCATGAGCAATAGCATCCTCAAAATCTAAGCAAGTTGCACTATTATACAATGGTACATTAGAATGAATGCTAGATTTGAGTCAGGAAACGAGTTCATTTCATGTTGTGTGACCTTGGGTAAATCAATTAACCTTTGCTATTCTCTTTCTCCTCTTCTACAAAATGCAAGGGCTAGTCCTGCCAACTTCAGATGAGACAGTTTATAAAGCATTTAGGAAGGTGCTTGGCACATAGTAGGTGCTTAATAAATGCTTTTTCCCACCCTTCCCTTTCCTCTGAGGTCTTTTCCAGCTCTAAATCTATAGTTCTATATGGTCCTATAGTAGGTCTTGATGGGACTTAATCCAAGTCATAGGTAAAGTAAATCTTTTGGTTTCAAAAAAAAATGATAAACCAGAAGAATTTGAGGTTTCTACAGAATTGACACTGGAGGAAAATGCTGATAATTTCAAAGGCAATAGAAAAAACAACTAAAGCTCAGTGTCTACTTTTGGATTGGTAGTAGGAGGATAGAATTGCTGTCTTTCTTGAGCTCCTCCCCATCCTCCCCCATACCCAGTTTGGTGACTAAGTACAGCTCCCATCCAACTGCCTTTTTATGTTCATTCTATTAAAATATGATTTAATTATGTATTGACCTGGGGTTTGACATTGTAAAACGATCATTAATCGCTTGTCTTAATTTCCTAAATGATCTGCTGAGTAAAGGTGATCAGACCAAAATTAATCTATAATATAGACCGTATAACATACAAGGAGGAAAGTAAGGAGGAGTAATTACCTAGTGCAGCAAGGAAACAGTAATGGAAGGCAAAACAAGTGTAGAATTTAGGAATTGACTCTTTTGCCTGATGGAGATGACAGCTTACATGTCTAGCTGCAGCCTCCTGAATTTTAAGAGCAGAGGCAGAGGCAAAATCAACCTTAATGCTCTCCCAGATACGCCTTATTAAGCAGCTGCTTTCCTAAAGCCAGCCCTGTCTAAAATCATGTTTTTCACCATGACTATCCTGCAGAATGTGCCTTGACATACATAAATGTCACCTCACTTTGACAGTGTAATTCAGCCCAGTAATTCCTTGTCCTGCTTCATTCCCATTTGGACTGTCCTTATGAAGAGGGGCTGTAGGGAGGCTCCTTCCTAAAAGACATGCTTTTTAAGTTTGAGCAAGGTTTCCTCCCCAACCCATCCTGAAATGTGCCTCCTCTCGTTGGCCCTATGCTTGGGCCTGAAGTTCCTCTCATTACACACCCCTAGGGTTTAAGGTATCAAACGTGGGATAAGAGTAAGGGTTAGACCTGGGGTTTCAGTGATTCGGGGAATTCTCTCACCTGGTGCTACCAATTCAGGCCATCAACTTCTCTGAAAATATGCCATCTTCAAAAGTTGCCTAGAGCCCTGAGTGGTTAAGTGACTTCCTCACAGTAACACAGTCAGGGTGTCACAAAAATATTAGAACAATATTGTTTTGATAGCTCAAAGGCAAAGAGCCTTTGTCAGAGGCAGAACTTGGACCCAGGTACTTATGGCTTCAGGCCTAGTTCTCTATGCACTGTATCATGTTGCTTTTCAGAAGGCTTTAAAAGAGATTGTTAAAATGTAATTATGTTAGAAGAAAAACAAAGTAAAAATAAAAACAGGAAGTTTCACTTGAGGTCAAAAGACTTGGAACTTAATTCCCTTAGCCCTGCAGGCTATTCATTCTGTAGCTTGAGACAAATCATTTAAATGCTCCACGTCTATTTATTCCACCTAAAAATATAATAATCAAGCTTGCCTTGCCCTCCCTGACAGGATTGGTATGAAAATCACTAGACAATTATATGAAAAGATTTTGTAAATCATCAAAGGCCTTATAAGCTATTTTTACTTTGGACACCGGTAGTTCTAGTTCTAGTACTTAAATTAGTAGTAACAGCCCCAACAGCACGCTTGGGAGGATATAACATATTAAGGCACTATCAGTCATTGACGCCAGAATTATTTATCATATTATCCCAAGCAGGAGACTGGAATGGACCTCAGGACAAAGTTATTTTTAAAAAAAGGAAGGAATATCACATTCTTGTAGGGAAAATAAGGTACTATAGAGCCTAGAGACAGAAGAAAACACAGGCAACCTGTCATACCGACAATGGAAGGTTACCTGGAGATTCTCTGCACAGCTCTAGGAAATAGGAGAGTAGCACTTCATTATACTGCCATTCCACCAGAAGTATTTAAGGGAGAAAGATAATGAAAAGGGGGATAGTAGATTTTCTCTCCAACTACTCTATATTTGATGGGAAGAAGGTGTCTACTACTAATTTTTGGAGGGCACTCAGACGAGACAATTGAAGCTGGCTAGGGCAGGGAAGATATGAGACCTGAATTTCTTGTATGTGCTGTTGGCATTTTGTGTGGTCATTTGTGTGATCATTGTGTAGAATGGAGGTTTTCATATGTTATCTGTACCAGGGTTAGGAAAGTAAACAATGATGAGAATTTTAGAGTGTCACTCTACAGCATGAATTCTATCAACTTTTCTTGCTTATTTTCCATTGATAGGGAAAAGGACCTGGTAGTGGGGGTCAGAAATTTGAGACAGGGGCCAAGAAGTTCTTATCTTTAGGAAACTACTAAAGAGGTGGGCAAAACCCTGCAATTTGACATTCTGGGCAATAGGTGGTTTGCATAAAGTTGTTGTTTATCCTTCATTCTGAAAAAGGGCTATGACCTCAGGGTTGCTGAGGACCTTGAGGGTCCTACTTAGGCATAAGGGGAATGATCCAGAAGGAGAAATGAGGGGACAATTAAACAACACACTAGAACAAAGCCCTTCACATAGTGGACACAATGTTTGCAATTAAATTGAATTGGACATCTATTGCCTGCTTCATAATTTTTCCTAGTGCTTTCCCTTCCTCAGAATTCTGGTATCCCTAAAGTGTAACAAATGTGAGCATTTCTATAGCACCAGTCATTGTAGTTCCCATATGTCTTCACAAGCATGTTATTCTACCACTTACGTTTTTTAAGATGGAGAAAGCCAAGTAGAGGAATATGAAGCGATTTTTTTTCCAGGGCATTCAGCAGGTCAGTGAGAGCTACTGTTTAAATGTATAAATCTATCCTTCCCAGGGTGACCTTTAAGAAGTCGATAGCTTCACCAAGACTGGTGTTAATTATAACTTTTAGAACCCAGGGTTTCCACAGCCAGAACTTCCCACTATGTCTAGAATAACCCTCCTTCCCATAAACATTGCATCCATCCTAAAGACTGATTACAGGGGCATCCTGGTAGAGTGATAAATGCCCTGAATTTGGAGTCAAAAGATCAGAGTTCAAATCCTAGCTTTGCTACTAGGGGTGACTTTGAGAGGGTATTTAACTTCTCCGGGACTCATTTCCTTTTCTGCAAAACTAGGAAATTAGACTACAAGTTCTTTCAGATTCCTTACAGTGCTAGGTATTTTATGTTGGGTTGCTAGTATAATACAGGAGGGCCCAAAAGCCTAAGATTTTCAGAACACTGTATAATAAAGGTGATAGTTTATAGATATTAGTAGTTCACTTCTTCACAATCTCAGAAAACTTTCACAATATTTTTTTTCCCTCACTGTTGAGAAAAAGCATACCAACTCAACTATGGTGTTCATTTACCAAAAAAAGTTTAATTTTTTTTTAAATCTCCTTTTCTTTATAAATTGCGTTTTTGCAATTAGGAATTTTTACCTCACATTTTCAAACCTCTATCAAAAAAGCATGCCCATGACTTACATTCCTGGCTTAGAATTTGAACTATGATCCACAAATTTGGTCATGTTGCTATATTTTATTTTATTTTTTTTCTTGAGAAAGTCTAGGTGGCAAGCCATCTATTAGACCAAAGCTCATGAGATGCTTTTTTATATTTTTCCAAATATTTTTTCCCAAATATTTTAAACATGTTTTCTCCCAAATATTTTAATATGCGTTTATTTCATTGCTATGTTGCTCTCTGCACCGATGTAGATTGTTACTTTTCTGTGCTTTGGTAGTAAGTCATGAATTGCCCGGACTGATAAAAATGCTCAGTGACAAGTTTCTTTGTCCTTGAACAACAGCCACATCATCTACCATCAGCCCTACCTTCAAAGTATTTCTACCTGAGTTGGCCTAGTTGGAGTCTGTGTACAGGTCCTTAGGGTCTCTTGAAAACCCCAGTAAGGCATCAAGGCAGAACCTCATGAAGGAAGCATTAACAGAGAAGTAAAATACAGCATAATCTACTACAGCAGGAGAGTATGAGTCAGACATTTTGGGTTTTGTTCCCATCAGTTTGATTGACTTCTTTGTGACCTTATGCTTGAAACACCTGCCTCCACAGGTGTGTGATGAGTGTTAATTAATATTTGTAAAGCCCTCTGATTGCCACAGATAGAAGGAGGCAGAAAAGGGCAAATTATCATTAATCATGGAAAAATGGAGAGATTATATTTTGTTCCTTCACTGGAGACTCTCCACCCACTCACATTATTTTCACTGTAGGGGGATTAGATATAAATCTTGATTTACTTACTTTGCACTTATGGAAATAGCCAGTATCTGCTTTATGCAAAGCTCCCATCCCATGCTTTGCTTAATACCCAATATGTACTGCCTCTGACTCCTAATACTGTTTAAGTTATTACAGAAAGCAGTCTTACTATTCACAATGAGTGTGAGAGTTCATCTAATTAGCTGATTTCAGTTCATTTGGCATTAAATAATTCCCCAAATTCCCATATGTTTGAACAATATGTTCAACAAGGGGGATGATTCTCTGAAAGCAATTAAATAGTTCTTTTAGGAGAGCTTGTCATCGGTCACTCACAAGCATCCCTGCTATTCCTGTACATGATGAATGCAGGCACCAATTACACAGAAACCGCTTAACCCTCTCTAATGGCCTCTGGCAGTGGTCCACGGCTGCTGTCGCATGCTGGTTATAGCTCACATTTAAATTTTACATTTTTCAAACCTTGAGCACATTGTTCTAAGCCGTTCATGGAGACTTCCCAATGGCTAATGGGCCACTTTCCAAACCCCCGCTTGCCTTGTCCCCCTCTAGTCCCCACAAAAATAATCCCTTTGTTTTTGCCCTTCTGCTCCAACTTGTTTCCTTTGGAGAGTCATCACCTGTGGCTTCATTTAATCTCCTGATCATGGTTCCTGAAAGTCCATGCAGGATGGTTTTCAGCTTCACCTGTATTTTGCTCCCAGCATGTGTAGGAATCGTCAAACTTGGAGCTGTAGTTAACTTTATTTAAGCTTGAATGCCTTTGTGTGTGTACAGGAGTACTGCTTTGTGAGGCAGTAGTGAAAGGGAATATGTCAGTTGTGGATGTGATAGCTAGAGATGATGAACCTGCTGAGGTAAATATCTTAAGTTTTCTGCAGCTACAAATCATAACCAACAAGATACAAGGGCAACAGCCAATGTCTAGGGGAGAGAAGGAGAAGGGAGATAAAAGGAGAGAAACATGAAAAGATATACATTGAAAGAGGGATTGAGAGTAAAAAAAAGGAATTATTAGAACACAATATCAACAAAATAATTGAGATGTTAAAGTACGAATAACTTGTTTCATGAGCTTGTGTAAAAGCTGTTAGAAAAATAGCAGCATTGTGCACTGGAGCAAGATTTCTTTATGTTATCAGGGAGGTAACTTTTTCAATCACTGGTGACTGTTCATACCTGGTGGTATGGAAAGAGGGCTGGATTTAATCACAGGATCTGTGTTCAAATCCTGGCTCTGACAGTAACTACTTGTGTCATCTTGAGCAAGTCATGTAAGCTCTCTGGGCCACAGTTTCTTCATCTGTAAAATGAGTAGGTTGGACTAGTTCACATCTAGCTATAGATCTGTGATTTTGCATTTTTGGAAGTGAAACTTAGGAACTATAAATATTTGCTCAGTTCTCATACTGCTCCTTTCATCCAAGAGCCTCAGAATATTTGTTAATTCTACCCTGTTGTAAGTCTCTATTTTACGAGTAAAAAAAAAATAAAGCAAAGAAAGATAAAGCAGATTATCTAAGACCACCCAGACAGGCATTGGGAAAAGGGAGAGGAAAGAATGCCCCAGGGTCCTCCCCCCTACCTAATTGTTCTAGAAGTTACAATTCCTTCCTGAGGGACAAGGAAATAGAAAAAAGGAAAGGAAAAATGAAATAGGGACTCATTCAGTGAAGTGATTTTTTTTTCCTTCTGTTAACTGTCATTTTCTTTCATCTGTCTCATGACTCTGCATTCCCATTATGAATTATTCACAATACAGAGAACAAAATAAAAAAAAAATGTGAACACCAGGTTTGTGTGGGATGACGTTAAATTTAGACACCAAACGAGGGAGATTTGAAAGATCTATATTCATGTATTTGAAAATGCATATTTATAACTAACTGTCTGCTGTGCTGTCAATATGTATAACCCAAGTATTTGTGCATTGGCAGAAAATACATTCTCAAAATGAGGGAAGTTAACACTCAATCTGCGCATAGCTGAAGGGCTGTTTTGTTATGTAATAAGTTATTGTCCTTATTTACTACTATGAAAATATTGTCGATAGTATCATTGGGAGGAAAGAATCTGGTGGCAACATTGTCAGCATCAGTTGTTTTCATCACGTTTGAACATTTGGATTTGGGTGTTCCATCAGTAAGACTCTTGCATTGCAGCTGGGAGAGGGGTTTTGGTAGTTCTGCCCCCCGGCCCTCATCCTTTCCCCAACTCTGCACTGCAAATATGAGCAGGCATTTGTCAGTTTCCCTTTTGTCCAAACCTGGGTTTGAAATGTGCGGGCTTTAGAACATTCTGTAGGCATCAGCTTCTTAACAGCTGTTCTACAGCAAAACTGCTAGGAGCAAATAGAATTACTTTGCATGTGTGTGATCCACCTTCTGGACTGTAAGCAGTGCAGCAAACTTGGTTTATATTCAACCCTCAAGTACCACTCCTCTTTCCCCTGCCCCACTTGTTGAATGAGACCTGACTCTGCCATGCCTGACTCACTCTTCTTTTTGGCTCATGTTTCCTCTTTTCCTCCAAATGTAAACCAAGCCTCCAGACAGATGGATCGGAAGTACTCCTGAGTCCTGAAGTCACCTGTGGGCCTTCGGACATGGTGGTCACCACACCCTTTGCCTTGACCATACCCCACTGTGCTGATGTCAGTTCAGAACACTGGAATATTCATTTGAAGAAGAGGACCCAGCAGGGCAAGTGGGAGGTGAGACTAAGTGTTCTTTTCCCAAAATAATAGCATGATTGATAAGAAGCATGGTGCGTTAAACTAGAAGGTGGACTTAGACTTCATTGCTAGTCTCATGAAACAGCTTTGTAATTTTTAAATAGTTCCTTTTTCTCTGGGGTCATATGTTCTATAAACCCTTCAAAATGTAGTCAACCCTTTCATCACCATGATAAATGAATGAGAAAGGAGTTACAACTAGACTGCTACCAAAATATGGACCAAATGTAGAAAGTTATGTCTGGCCCTCTCCTATTTGGATTTGGATTTGAGTGCTAAGTAGGAGTCTAGAAAAAAGGAACTTATCCAAACTCCTGATTTAGTTTCAGAATGAACTGCAAAATGCTGTACACACTCCACAAATTAGAATACATTATTAAGTACTATTTAGTTCCCTAGTGATGAGTGTGACCCAAGCTCTCTTCTGTTCCCCCTCTATAATTTTTATTTGGTGACATCATCAGTTTAATTCTCATTTCTATAAAGATGACTCCAAGATCTTTGTTGTAATCAACCCATCAGCAAACATTAAGTACCTAGAATATGCCAGGCATTTAGCTGGGTGCCAGAAATATAGGTATATATATATAATAGATTTGCACTTTAATGTTGAATTATCTATCTTTTTATCATCCCACTGATATGGGAATACTTGATTTCTTTCACAAATTAAAAATAAAATAAATAAAATTAAATATTAATACAATTTCTAATCACAGGAAACCTACATTCTAATGATGCACGTATATACATACATATATAGCATAAATTTAAAGTGAATAAATATAAAAGTGTACAAAATACAAGGTAGTTTGGGAGAGAATACTAGCAGTTGGGAGGATCACAAAAAGATTCATATAGATGATTGTTAATCTGTGTCCTTTCTTCTTGAAAAGGATTGTGACATTAGAGAGGTGATGCCATGATTTGTAAGTGAGTTGGATTTAAATGAGGGGGGGCTGTACTAGCCAATGGAAGATGGTGCTGAAGTTGTATCTTAAGGGAAGTGAGGGACACTTAACCAGATGTAAGGAGGGAGTGTAATCCAAGCATAGGGAATGACAGTACAAAGGCATGAAGATTGGAGATGGAATGTTGAGTCTGAGAAAGAACAATAAGGCAACATTGGCAAGATCTCAGAGCAAAACTGTTCACTGAGGCCAAAAAGAGGGGTTGGAACCAGATTGCTTAAGGCTTTAGAAGCTCAGTAGAGGTGTTGGTATTTTATCCTTGAAGCAACAGGAAACTGGATATTTTTTGGAAGGATGTCACATGGCCAGATCTATGACTAAGGAAAATTACTTTGACAGCAATTTGTGGGATAGACTGTAATGGAGAGAGATTTGAGGTAAGGAGATCAATTAGATGGCTATTGCATTAATTTGCATGAGTGTGATAAAGATTTAAACTAAGTTTATAGCTGTGTGAGTGGAGAGAAGGCACAGAATGGGATAGATGAGATGTTTTGAAAGTAGAATTGGCAAGATTTAGCAACTAATTGGATATATGTGAGGTAGAGAGACAAGGATAATGCTGAAGTTATGGACCTGGAAGACTGGAATAATATGATTCCTTTGACAGAAAAGGAAATTTTGGGGAAAAAGGTGAGTTTGATGAGGAAAATAATGAGTTCATCTTGGGATATACTTGGATATATTGAGTTTGAGCTGTCTCTGAGTCATCCATTTTTAAGTGTCCAACAAAAGCTCAAGAGAGATAATGGGAATTAGATATAGATGATATAGGGATAGATTTATCTGGGATTTATCTGCATAGAGATGAGTGTTAAAAACTAAGTGAGCTTACAAGGTTACCAAAAGCAGATAGAGAAAAGAAGCAGGCATAGGATGGAAGCTTGGGGAACATTTATAGTTAGGAAGTATAATATAGGTGATGAGCCAACAAAGGATGCTGAGGAGTGGTCACATTGTTTGGAGTAGAGCCAGGACAGAGGAGAGCTCCAAAAAATGCAGAAAAGAGAATATGAGCCACAGTGTCAAAATGCCAAATGCAAAAGATAGATGAATGAGGATGGAGAAAAGAGGGGTGTGTATGTGTGCGTGTGTATGTGTTTCTGAGTGTGTCTCTATGTGTACACATACATGTATCTTTCTTTGATCTCTTATTTCTATCATCTGTCTATCTGATCTCCACACTAGTCACTGTCCTGAGTTCCAGTCCTTCAAATGATAATTGAACATTTTAAACTGAATGTCCCATGGTATCTCAAATTCAGCCTGCCCAAAACAGAATACGTTCTTTCCCACCCCTGCCCCCCAAATCAAACAACTTCCAAACTTCGCGATTTCTCTTGGCAGCTCCAACATCCTTGTAATCCCCCAGGTTCACATCTCCTGTTATCTTTCCCTCCTTACTCTCCCCAATCCTACATAACCAATGGATTCCCAAATCTTACTGTTTCTGCCACCCCTGTGTCTCTTGAATGTGCCCTCCCTTCTTCTCTCATACAGCTTCCCCCTAATCCATAACCTCCTGCTTGAACTATTGCACTAGTTTCTTCCAATTGATTTCCCTCTCTCAAATCCATCCTCCACACAGCTGTCAAAGTGATCTCCCTAAAGCATAGGTCTGAATGTCATTCCCTACTCAAACTCTAGTTACTCTCTATGATCTCTAGGATCAAATACAAATTCCTCTGTTTGGCATTTAAATCCCTTCAGAGCCTAGCCCCAGCCTACCTCACCAGCCTTGCTGCACTTTGCTCACCTTTTCACAGTATGTGGTCCTGTCAATCTTACTGTTCCATGCATCTCTCTCCCCTTTCCATCCACATGCATACATATAACACACACACAACACACATGTGCACGCACACACAGACACACACACACACACACACACACACACACTTCTGTTTTGTATTATCTACTGCCCACACCTTAGGGTTCACTCTCTTCTCAGCTCTGCCTCTGTAAATCCCTATTTTTTCCTTAAGACTTACATGAGCATGAAGCATTTCCTGATCCACTCAACTGCTAGTGACTTTTATACACACAGAAACACATATGCACACAATATTAACTAGTATATTTTTTTTGTGTATATATATATATATATATATATATATATATATTTATTTATATGGACATATTCTCTCAATACATGATGGAGACAGCCCAAAATCCTCAATCCAAAAGCCTGAGGAATAGCAATGCTTCTAGCCCAGTGCCCTCAGCCATCATCCTAATAAACAACCAGCCCTTGCAGAAACACAACCTGGTAAATGCTCCTGCAAGTGCTGCAGCCATAGCTATTAAAGACCCAGAAAAGAAAGTTCTTGACATCAGTGTCCTTGGCAATGTGAAATGGCTCAGCGTCTGTCACTTATATGGTTTTATTGGTGGAAATGACATCAAAGAAAAGGCATTTGCAATTTGTTTTGCTTCTGTACCCCAAGAACTATGGGACCTTTCCATCTGACTTGCAGCTGAAATGTTCCAATTTGTTGTTTCCTCCATTAGAAGGTGAACTCCTTGAGAGCAGGAACTGTCTTACTTTCCAATATGTTTATTGCTGGGGCTTAGGACAGTGCTCTACACCTAACAAGCCCTAAATAAATGATTTTCTTTCATTCATTCATTCTCCAGCCCACCCTATCTCTAGAAAGTAAGTTCGATGAGAGCATGGGCTATTTATTTTTTTTCTTTGTATTTCTTGTGTAATAATACAGGGCCTGTAATACAGTAGGAAGTTAATGAATGCTTGTTAATTTTTTGATACACACCTCTTCATGTAAGCCATTTCATAATTCTGCATCTTGTGATTTGGAAGGGAACCCAACATGAAAAAGGCATTTATAGGTTATATCTATATTTGTAGCAAAGAAAAAATAAATAGTAGTCATTTAAAAAACATGTGTGAGAGATTGAGAGGGAAAAGGAAGGAAAAAGAGAAAGGGCAATATTAAGTAGTTAAAAGAGAATGAGAGCCATGGTCAATTTTAGCTTAGAAAACAGGTCTGTGATTTTCTCGTGTGATAGGACTGTTCTCATATCTGTATTTGGTTAGGTGTCATGAAAGTGGTGTAATTCTCATTTTAGATCCCAGTACCTAGTTCCTACCTGAAGGAGAAGGATTTTTTCAGGAGTTTCCAGAAGAGGATATATGAAAAGATCATCTAGTAAGAAAACCAAACACAACAAAAACAAATAAATGTTCATATCTTCAGGTGAAAAAGAGCATCCTAGCATTCACCTATCTCCTGATTCAGGATTTTGCTTCCTGAATTCATAAATACATCCTACCTCCATTCCCTCACTGCCATTATTTTTGGAAGAAGTTTCTTTGGGATAGTGTGTTCTATGAATTTCATTAACATAAAAGACAGTATGATATCTTGGAGAGAATCCTAGATTGAGGAGCACAGTGTGGCACAAGGACATTGGATTTGAAGTCAGAGAACACAGTTTAGAATTGTGGCTCAGTTACCTACTACTTGTGTGACTTTGCATAAGATACTTCCCTACAACGGGGCCTCAATTTCCTCCAAAAACATGTGATGGGCAGGTTCGATAATTTCTAAGGTATTTTCTAGGTCTAAATCCTATAATCACTTTGAATCCTAGCCCCACTTTTTTTTACCTGTGTGACCTTGGACAACTCACTTTAACATTTTGAGACTCAGTTTCCTCATCTGTTATATAAGGGGCTAGGGTCACTCCATTAACATAGTCTCCCTTAAGCTCTAAATTGGATGACCCTAGGTGATAATTCATTTGACATTTTTTTTTTACTTTTTTCCAATATAGTTTCCTTTTCTTTGCATTATTCATTGGTTCATCATTTCCTTTTTGTTTGCTTTTTCTGAAGTTTTTGTTAAGGGAGTTGGCATTGGGTTTCTGTTTTTCCAGTGCCAGCAAACTGCAAATAGCTAATAGCTTAGTAGTGAAATACAGCAAGAAAACCTACTCAAGCTGTGTATTAATGGGGTCTCATAAATGTTTCTGCTGTGCTAAAAGGCAAAAACAACCAATGATGAAAATGTGAATTACCTTGATTGATACCAAAAAAAAAAGTCATCAGAAGCAGACCAATGTAAGTATTTCCTTTATTGACTTTGATGTTTAAGACAATTTCTTAATTTGACATTGAAGAAAAAAATAACTATAAATACTAGGATGTTCAAAATAACACTGAAGTTGCTTACACTTTGTTATTACTTATTAAATAGAAATTCATTGCACCATACATAATCATAACTATAGATGCTGATCAATGTATTTATCATGATTAATGAAAGATTTGTATTAAGCATCAAGCCAATTAAAACCTTAAAAATATTCTGGGGGGAAAATGTGGACTTATAGAATGAATCTTGAACAGTATGTCAATTTAAAATTGAAAGAGGTGTGTATGTGTGTGTGTGTGTGTGTGTGTGTGTGTGTGTGTGTGTGTGTGTGTGTGTGGTGTGCACACGTGGCGTTTGTTTTCCTAACAGGAGGTGATGTCCGTGGAGGATGAATCAACTTCCTGTTATTGCCTCTTGGACCCATTTGCATGTCACGTCCTCCTGGACAGCTTTGGGACATACGCACTGGCTGGAGAACCCATTACTGACTGTGCTGTGAAGCAACTCAAAGTGGCTGTCTTTGGCTGCATGTCATGCAACTCCCTGGATTACAACTTGAGAGTCTATTGTGTGGACAACACTCCTTGTGCATTTCAGGTTAGCCTTTGTTTTTTTTTTTTCTTTCCATCCCATGTTTTCATAACAGAAAGTGGTTTTGGGTCACCTGAAGTATATATGAAAAATTCATTCACCTGACATTTATTAACTACCTACTGTATGCAATCCCAGTGTCTAGAAATGCAAAGTAAGATAAAAGATGGTCCCTATCTTCAAGAAATTTAATAGTTTTGGGAGGAGATAAGACATATACAGAAATAAATACAATAGGCAATTTTATATAGTGATATATCAGAGAGATTCAAATATAAATTTTTTTAAGTTACTGGTTTGGGATAAGGGGAAGTTTCACAAATGAGATGGCATTTGAGATGGAACATAGAAGATAAGATTTCAATGGGCGAAGTAGAAGGAGGATAGTATAAAGCATAGGGAATAGTATATATTGATCACTTAATAAATAGTATATATAAATACATATATATACACTCACATATATATATACATATATGTCTATCTCTCTGTCTATAGACACCCAAAGATGTGCATTTTTCAGTATGTATGCATGTATACATATAAGTATATATACATATATGTGCATACATATATATTCACATATGTACACCCAAATATGTGCATATATTTGTACTGTGTATACAAAAAACATGCACACACATATATGAATTTGTGCATCTAGCCTTGCAGGTACCCGAATATATGTGTATATGTGTGTGTGGTCCCCTACAAATAATATACATACACACTTAGAACTTTTTCTCTGGGTGCTGAATTTAGAAAACCTTGAATACACTCAGGCTACACTGTAAAAGTTACAATTACCAAGAATAATCTATGAATACAAAATTGGAAACCACCAGGTAGAGAGTTAGGCTAAGTGCCTCCCTTAACAGCATCACCGTCATCCCTTAAACTTCAGGTGCTCTAGCAGTGACCCCCAAACCGTCATCATCCATCTCTCTCTCTCTCTCTCTCTCTCTCTCTCTCTCTCTCTCTCTCTCTCTCTCTTCCCTTCCTTCCATCTTACTGATCAGTGTACCACTTGAAGGTTTGCTTCCTCCCACTTACCCCAGGACCAATTGTAGTACTTCCATAGAGTGGTAGTTATCCAAATTCAGCTCTGGTAAAAATTCGGATACAAATGAACATGGCAAGAGAGGGTTGGGGACAGAAATGGTATGTATGTGTGTGTGTGTGTGTGTGTGTGTGTGTGTGTGTGTGTGTGCCCATGTGTACACGCAAAGTGGAGGTAATTAAGCCCACAGGTTCTGTATTAAATATCACAAATTGTGCCTATAGCTATATAGTCATTTTATGCTCTGAACTGAGCAATGGACACAGGTTGATTTTCATCTATGTTGTTTTTAATCATGTAAAATTCATCTCAAATGAACTAGTTGTTGAAATCAAAGGTTTATTAATAGCTCCAAGGATAATATGAAAACATTTGTGCATGTTTAGTGTCTCCATAAAAGTCATATCTCTTCTGTCATATCTTATTCTGAATTCCTACTATTTTAGAACTGGATCATTAAGTTTATCTCAAAGAATATTTATTCAATCGCTGACTTTTAAGACAGCAAGCTAGAAAACATATGTTTACCAGCAGAAATGAGACAGTGCCTGAACACTGAGCAGGAATAAATGAAGGTGATATGTTAGTGTTTTGTGTTCTCCATAGCTGTTTGTTGTTTATTTTCTAGCTTCCAGGTTTGTATGTGAAAGGTGTATTAATTACTCTTTTCTCAGTCATCAGCATGTAAATTTCTAGCAAAGGCACCATTTGGTAACTTAGAGAAACTCAAAATCAGATGATAAATTCTCACATACATTTATTGTCTTGGAACTGCCACCCTCCATATCACCCTTCCAAAGGTAGAATCCAAGGGAGATTAAGGGGGAGGGGTGGGGATGAGGAGGACACAACTTTCACCACTAAGGATGGAGTACTTGGCACTTAGTAGGTACTCAGTGAGTACTTGCATACAAAACAGAATAACCTACAAATCACCATTAGTTAGCTAATTAATCATTAACTCCTGAACAATAATTTAAGGATTACTATCTTTGCTGACTCATTGATAAGTTATCACATTATCTGATCAGAGAATTTCAGAGCTGGAAAGGACCTTAGAGACAATCTAGTACAACCTGACTAGTATCCTCTCCACAATATCCTCAGTGAGTGATCATACTAGCTTCTAATTGAAACCCTCCAGTAAAGGAAATTTACTCCCTTCCGAGGCCAACTGCTTTTGGAAAGCTAATTAGTGAAGTTCTGCCTCCTCCTCCCTAATATCTAACTAAAATCTCCCTCTACAACTTCTGCCCATCTGCTCCTGGATGTACAAGATCTGATTCAATGAATCATCCAGGCCAAGAGATTTCAGGTAAATACTTCTAAACATAGGAACAAATGAGTACAGCTTTACTCCCCCTTCTATGACAAGTTCAGTAAAACCAACAGGTAAAAGCAGCCTGAGAGGAAGTTCCTTCGGGTCTCAGAAACCTCCTACATAACACATTGAGTGGTCTTTATCTAAACTGCCTTGGTTTGTCTCACAACATCCTGGTTCATAAAGGACTTAGAAAGGGAACTGGGGAGAGGGAAGGGGACAAAAAGAGTTAATTTAGAATGTTCTGGGATAGTCAAGTAGCTCTAACCTTAATCAGAAGTGTGTGTGTTTGTCCTTCCATTGCTGAAGAAGACCATGCCATCAGAGCGATAATGACATGACTTGCACTTGACTTTGTTTTGAGTGAGGGAGGGCTGTGCAGGTCACCAGTCTCACTTCTCCTCCAGAGCCATCTGAATCCAGTGACCAGATGTTCATCAGGATGACTGAAGATGACCCAGGATGAGGCAGCTGGGGTTTAAGTGACTTGCCCAAAGTCACACAGCTTGTGAGTGTCAAGTGTCTGAGGTGACACTTTGAACTCAGGTCCTCCTGACTCCTGCACTGGTGCTCTATCCACTACACCACCTAGCTGCCCCAGGATCTTAATGTAGAAAGGCCAAGGTCACCCACTGATAGCCAGTCACCTTGATTTTTGTCTTGCCACTGGACTCTCATGATTCCGGAGGTGAGAGTAAGGCTCATGTCCTTGCGCAGCTTTGCCTCACATAGATCCAATTCAAACTCAAGTCAAGACATCATCCCCATGATGCCATTGGTCCTCTTCTAGAATGAAGGATGAATCTGTACCGTGGCATCCTGGACCACAACACCATTGTTAGTCATCATAACCAACCTCATTTTCATATAATAGCCCTTCAGATACTGGAAGTTGGTATCGTTGCCCCCCACCTCGGTCTTCTTTTATCTAGGCTACATATCCATCATTATTTCCATTGAATTTGGAGTAGGAATGAGCTCAAAATTAACAGAAACAAGTCTAACAGTGCCTTTTTCTTTCCTTTATTCTTGGTTCTGCCCATGGCTAGGCTTTCTGGCTAGGCTTTTGTCTCCTTCTCCTTGTCCTCTTGCTTTTCCTCCATCCTTGTCCTCCTTCTACTCCTCCCTCTCTCCCTCATACTCTCCTTTCTTTTCTTCTTTATTCCCCCATCCAAATCTGTGATTTCATTGCTGTGTAGAACTAAATCCCTAATCTAGAAACTCCAATACAGATCTGTGGCTTGTTTGAAGCTTAGTCTTAGAGAGCAGCTTAGAGGTGTGAGGGATGAACTTATTTGTCCATGGTCACAAAACAAGTGTTTGTCAGAAACAGGATATGAATATACAACTTCCTGAATCCAAGCCCTGGCCTTCAGTTTCTATTTTTCAGAAAGTTGAGGAGCTATCAACCTTGTTCCAGGACCATTTCTACACATACTGGTTTGTAGCTATTTCATATTAATTTGTAAACTTTCAAAAAATACTTTTTTTCAAAGGGAACATGGGAGGCAGCTAGATAGCACAGTGAATAGAGCATTGGCCCTGGAGTCAGGAAGACCTGTATTCAAATCCAGCCACAGACACTTGACACTTACTAGCTATGTGACCTTAAGTGAGTCACTTAACCCCAATTGCCTTGCTGTCCCCCTTCCAAAAAAACAAAACAAGCAAACATAAAAAGGAACGTGAATTATTGTTAATAGGCCAATCAAAAATGTTGCACTACGTACAGACCTGAGAAACATATGTCATTTTGGAATATCCAGAAGCTTTGGCAGATTGGCGTGAGTCTCTCTCTCTCTCTCTCTCTCTCTCTCTCTCTCTCTCTCTCTCTCTCTATCTCTGTCTCTGTCTCTCTCTGTTTCTGTCTGTCTCTCTGTCTCTGTCTGTCTCTCTGTCTCTCTCTCTCCCCCTCCCTCCCTCTCCTCTCCCTCTTTCTGTGGGAGAGACCTGATGATTACATCCAGTACTAACTCATTTTCTATAGTTCCAATGGAGCCCTTGGGTATTTAATCAAAATTAGTATGTAATTTTCATGGGACATTTCTGCAGAAATTGTCTGCATTAGAGTTTGCCACAACTCTAGCTGTAATGAAATTCTTGACATCCTTTGGAAACAGCGTCAAGACTGGTTGTGACAGCTGATTTTCTATAGCAGGGAATATTTTATATTGTAAAGAAATAGGCACCTGAACCAAAAATATGCCCAGCCAGAATTGTGTTTTCCACAAAGAAGAAAATTTCACTTGGTCAGAAGGGTTAATACAATTCATTAGAACCTTGATCTTGTAGGAAGAGCTGACTTTGAGTCCTGGCTCTGATATTTCCTGGCTCTTTATAGCCAAGTGAGTCATGTCATTTAAACTCTTTGTGCCTCAGGTTCCTCATCTATAGAATAGAAATAATAATATTTGCATTATCTCCTTCCAAAAGTTGTTGGGCATAATATATGTTGGAAATCTTAGGAATATATAAGAATATGAATGATTATCCTTATACAGCAAACAATTGATACCCATCACATCCCAGTAACCCTCTGCTAGATATGCTACAGCTTGTCAATAATAACCTTACAAAAATGTGATATGATCATAATTGCTTGCTTTGAATTGTTAACATACTATATGTGTAAGGGTGGAGGCCAACTCCTATTAATCATAAAAGACGCAGGCATCTCGATTAAATCAATCATTCAACAAAATGAATTGGTCAGTTTGAAGGTATCATAAGGGCTTGGAGTCATTCTGTAAGGATAGATGATACCACCCAAAAAATGCCTTGTGATTAGTTGTGTGTATGTTTTTTTGTCCTTCATTGCCCAAAGAAGACCATGCCATCAGAGAAATGATGACATGACTTGCACTTGGACTTTGTTTTGAGTGAGGGAGGGCTGTGCAGGTCACTAGTCTCACTTCTCCAGAGCCATCTGAATCCAGTGACCAGATATTCATCAGGATGACTGGAGATGACCCAGAATGAGGCAGTTGGGGTTAAGTGACTTGCCCAAGATCACACAGCTAGTGAGTGTCAGGTGTCTGAGGTGACATTTGAACTCAAGTCCTCCTGACTCTTGCACTGGTGCTCTATTCACGGCACCACCTACCTGCCTTTTTTATGACTGGCAAATGAAGACCAAGTAACACTTCTTGGGCTACATCTAAAAATAGCAAGTTAGTTAGGAGTCAGTTAAGTGAGGAAAGACTCCAAATTAAGAACTGAAGGTTCTAGGACCTTGGATGACAATTACTTTTTAAGAGAAGAGAATTTGCTTCCTTCTCTTTCCTTCACTCTCTCCATAAACTATGTTATTTAAGAGATTGAACTAATAGGAAACAATGCATCTAGCTGCAAGAAGAGAGAGACATCGTGAAGACAAACAGGAAGTCTACTGCAAAAAAAAGCTAAGTATAAAGAGATCTTATAAACCTTAAAAGGTCAGAAGACCCAGAAGTGCAGTTGGATGAGTAGTAACATCCCTGGAGAAGCAATGACTGAAGTTAAAATCTACACCAGGGGCTGAGGGACCCTAAGGATAAACTGGGCACAGGAAGGAAAGGTAGCTTCACAGTTGTAAATGGGCACCGACCCTCAGAGACTTGAAGCAAGTTCCACCAAAGGGGAAGTTAATGAAAGGGGAAAATAAAGGACTTCTAATAATTAGGAGCTGTGAGCTATACCTTTGGCAGATGGGTTTCTTCCACATATCCCTCACTAATGTCTTGCTTTAAGTTTAATTGCACTCTCTTCTGGGACCTTGTGTGTATAAGAAGGGAGTGCGCTACTAGTTTGAGAAGGATGACTTTTGTAATGATTTTCCTTGCTGTATTCACTTAATATATTCTCTCCTTAAAAGGGTATAATGAGGTTTGATTGATAAAAACACACTGATGGGGGCTTATGAGCCCCCAGCAAAACTCAGCAAATCCCAGGGTTGCTTCTGGAACTCTGAGTGGCTACTAGTCAGCTGCGCTCTGAGGACCTGGCCTGTGAGTAAGAATGGAATATAGCCCCAGAGGTCAAATAGCATTTGCTAAGTGCCTGCTATGTTCAAAGCATTGCACTAAGTACTGTAGATACAAAGAATGGCACATGAATATGTAGCTATGGATGCATATACATATATATTTACATATACACACATGTATGTGATAAATTTTGAGTAGTTTCAGAAAGAACATACTAGCACTAAGTGGGATGAGGAAAAACTTCTTAAAGAAGGTAGGATTTTAACTGAGACTTGAAAGGAAGTCAGGGAAACTAGAAGACAGAAATAAGGAGGAAGGAAATTCCATATGTGACGGAAAACCAGTGAAAATGCCCCAAGTTAGGAAATCTCATATCTTGTGTGTGTTCATCCTTCTTTGCCTAAGAAGACCATACCATGATTTGCACTTGACTTTGTTTTGAGTGAGGGAGGGCTGTGCAGGTCACCAGTCTCACTTCTCCTCCGGAGCCATCTGAATCCAGTGACCAGATATTCATCAGGATGACTGGAGATGACCCAGGATGAGGCAGTTGGGGTTAAGTTACTTGTCCAAGGTCACACAGCTAGTGAGTGTCAAGTGTCTGAGGTGAGATTTGAACTCAAGTCCTCCTGACTTCTGCACTGGTGCTCTAGGTACCACCTAGCTGTCCCTCATATCTTTCACAAGAAACATCAAGGATCCACTTGTCAGTGTATCATAGAGTAATGGAGGAGACTAAGCTGAAAGAAGACTGAAAGGAAGGGACAGGTTTTGAAAGGTTTTAAAAGCCAAGGAGAGGGTTTTATTTTTGATCCTATAAGTAAGAGGGAGCCATTGGAGTTTATTGAATATGAGTGAGTGGACATATTCAGACCTGCCATTGGGGAAGATCAGTTTCACACAAAGAGTGATACCTATTCATATGATTTATTTGGGAGAATCATTCACAGTTTGTACAATGATTGTCACTTCATTTCATGGGATAATATGAAGATTTTCCTATTTCTAGAAATCTAATGCCTATTTATTTTCCCGCTTCTTAGATAAGGATGTATGATTATTTCTGAAGGTGAGTAAGGTTCTAAATGACCTCTCATCATTTCTGGCTCTGTGTTTCTATGAATAATTAGAGCTGCCATTTTTTTTTTGTTTAATATCCCTTTTCTTTCTTTTGACAAATTCAGTCCAGAGGTTGAGGAATAGTAGTATAGTCTGACATTTGCAAATTCTGTTTTGTTGTTGTTTCCTCCTTCCAAACTTGAACAAATCCTGACTTAGTAATGTCAAGGAATTAGGCACTCAGCTCATCTTATGAAAGGATGACTCAATTCTGTCATCCATCTCTTGTACTCCTAACCATGCCTCTTGATATTCATCACTTACTTAGAATTAATGTGGATTTAGAATCTAATTTCAAAGGATTTCCTAGAGATGTAGTTCTTATGTTTGTCAATAATGCAACCTTGGGAAATATTGTTTAGGTAACTCATTTAAAGAAAAAATAACACCACGGCAACATAATTTTTTGTTGTGTTTTAGAGTTCAAACAGTTTTGTCTTATAAATATGTAAATTCACTTTGGCTATTTCAACATCCCCAAAGTATGCGCTAATATCCATGTCCATCTCTCATTCAATCAATGTGAATAGCTTGATGAAGGTAACCAAGGATAAGGTTCTGTTGGCCAGTTTTCTTGAAAGTATGTAGCCAGTTTCTAGAATATAGAGAACTGATTCAAATGTATAACCATACAAGTCATTCCCCAATTGGTAAATAGTCAAAGGATATGAACAGGCAATTTTCAGGGGAAGAAATTAAAGATATCTATAATCATATGAAAAAGTGCTCTAAATCTCTACTGATTAGAGAGATGGAAATCAAAACAACTCTGAGGTACCACATCTCACCTATAAGATTGGCAAATATGATAGAACAAGAAAATGTTAAATGCTGGAGAGGATGTGGGAAAGTTGGAACACTAATTCATTGTTGGTGGAGCTGTGAGAGCATCCAACCATTCTGGAGAGCGGTTTGGAACTATGCCCAAAGGGCTACAAAAATGTGCATACCCTTAGACCCAGCAATATAGCTACTAGGACTGTATCCCCAAGAGAATATAAAAAGGGGAAAGGGTTCCACATGTACAAAAATATTTATAGCAGCACTCTTTGTGGTAGCCAAGAACTGGATATCAAGGAGATGCCCATCAATTAGGGAATGGCTTAATAAATTATGGTATATGAATGTAATGGAATACTATTGTGCCATAAGAAATGATGAACAAGAAGACTTCAGGGAGGCCTGGAAGGACTTATATGATCTGATGCTGAGTGAAAGGAGCAGAACCAGGAGAACTTTGTGCACAGCAACGACCACAGTGTGCAAGAATTTTTTCTGGTAGACTTGGAGCTTTGTAATAACACAAGAACTTACTGAAAAAAAAATCCCAATGACGGTTTTC
>CM053769.1:192820167-192900018 GCA_028658325.1 Potorous gilbertii
AATGCCTTCCACACTCAGAGAAAGAAATATGGAAGTCATTCACAGAATGTAGTTGATCATGTTTGTGTGTGGGTAGATTTTAGTGTATTATGTTTTGATTTGTTATATGATTTCTTCCATTTATTTTAGTGCGACTACATAGCAGGACTATAGTGAAAATGTGCTCAATAGGAAAGTATATGTAGAACCTATACAGAATTGTATGCTGTCATGGGGAGGGAGGGGAGTAGTGGAGGAAGGTGCGGGGGGGATAAAATCTTAATTTTAAGGAAGTGACTGTAGAACATTGAAAAAAATTAAAAAATAGACTACAGAAAAAAAAAGAAAGTATGTAGCCAGGTTCTGCCCATGCGGACCTTAGATCAAGAGCTTGCTATAGGTTCTAGCTTCTAACTTCAGTAAGTCAGATGTCAGAAGAAAAGATTTAATTAACAAACAAAAGGTATCTATAGGATCTCAAAATAGTGTCACATGTTTTAAGACAGGAAACCTCAAGAAAGTGAGGAATGGCTTGAGAGATCGATCTTCCCTATGCTAATCCCAATGACTTGAAAATAGGCCATCAAAATAAAAGTCTGAAAATTTCAATATAAATTCCAGCTCTTTCGCTTGGAAGCCACATTACCTTGCAAGCAATCATCCTTCGCCTGTTTATCACCTGTAATTCCCCTCCAACTTCCTCAGGAGGGAGAATGGTGCTGACAGCCCTCTTTCCTATCTCATCTCTCTTTCATCTAAATCCTTTCTGGGCAACACCAGAGATCTGACCTAGCCTCAACGATGGGCCTAGTTCCATTAGAGTACAATTTTCTCTGCACTGGTGAGATCAGGAGGTTCTTCAGAGCCAAGAAGAACCTGGCATTCTTGAATCCTTAAGACGCTTATAATCTGATTCATCTTTACATTCACTTGAGCCCTAGGTGCTAGAGCTGGGGTAAATGCAAAGTGGAGCCCTGGAAGTTATCTAGACCAGTCCCTAAAATATGTAGTTATGGCTTAGACCCAAAATATATATGATTCTCTAATATGAAGTGGGGACATGGGAGTGGTCTCATCCTAACTCTCCACACATTAACCATCACCTGACATTTCTAACACAACAGTACCTACCCATATCTGCTGACACTCTCCTACAGCTTGCTTTCTTTGCTCTCTAAGCTCTCATTATCCCACTTCTTGGCCTGAAATTGACCCCTAGCATCAGTTATAAGCTAATTAAGTTACTATAGAAGGAGCAATCTAAGTGTCATAGGTAAAATTCATCCTTCTCTCACCAAAACCACCCCCATCACCTCCGACTGTGAAAGGCATCTATTGGAAGATGAGTAAGATCTCCACTCTTGCTTGTTCCCTTGTGTGGGCAGAGGAAGGCACACAAAATGATCAGGCATGGATGCTTTGACATTGGTGTCACAGATTCCCCTCCTCCCTGCCCAGACCTACCCCCTCTTCTAAATTTCCCTGTTATTGTCTAGGATGCTACCATCTTTGAAGACATTCTAGTACATGATCTTAGCATCATTCTATATTCCTCACTTTCTGTCATGTCCAATCAACTGCTAAACTTCTTGTTTTTACCTCTACCCTATGTAACACATCTGTCTCCTATCTACTCACTCAGCAATCACTTGTGATCAGGTCCTCATCACCTTTCACCTGAACTTTTATAACAACCTCTAATTGGCCTCCTTTCCTCAAATCTCTCCCTTCTCCTCACCATCCACTACACAGGTGCCATATAGAACTGACTATATTAGTCATCTACTCATTATACTCCAGTAGCTTCCTATTAAATCTAGGATAAAATGTTATTTGGTCTTCAATTTCATCGTTTCAAAATTTTTATTTCATAGAAATTTATATAAATATATAATTTCTTATAATTATAATAAATAATTATTAGCACATTAGTATATGTAAATAATGTATAAATAAGTAAATATAAATATATTACAGGTACATGTTCTTAGAAACAAAAACTGATCAGGGTTTGTGATCAAAAAATATTTCAAGACCACCAATCTAGTCTGTGATTTCTTTGATTCACAGAATTGTAACCCTTTATCATGCCATAGAACATAAACCTACTGAGAGAAGGTATATGTTTATAAATTTTTAGAGTAAGACAAGCTATGAATGCTTTGTTTAAAATACATAATCAGATAACTGGTATATATTTAAAAGAATCAGTGGTGTTCTCATCTTTTGGTAATAAATATAGGATATTTCTTTTCAGAAGGATGGGATCAGGCTTTCATAAAAGATGAAGTGAATTAAATGATTTTTTGGGAATATAGTTATCCCCCCCACATCTCAGGGTTAGGGGAATGGTACCCCCACAATCTGGAAGATCAACATAAAATTTTTTGTCCCTCCTTTTGTACCAGAGGAGGCTGAATTTTTTTCTTTTTATTTTATGTGGTCTTTACAGTACTTCATTGTAAAATTTGGGTTAACTATTTGATCATAGGTTTATGTGTCATTTGCATCTTCTGCAAAACTCTCCCAAAATTCCCATTTAATTTCTTATACTGACTTGTGATATATTGAAACTGTGATGGGGAAAGTCACTATATGGAAGGCATCACTGTGCCTGTGTCTAGAAATGTGTTAAAGCCAGCCCATATCTGCTCAAGAGCAATTTGTTAAATTTTCGCTGTAAGCATTTACACCTGAGAAAGAGGCAAATGCTATAAATTGGAACTTGATTTATGGTTTTCTTAATTATCTGGACAATAAAATGATGAAGAAAATGTTAATAATGCAAATGAAACTTAAAATATATTGTGGTTGCTGTTCCTCCATTCCCGCAAGACCTGGTTGTTAAACATTCATCATTATGCTCCTATCTTATGATTGGGTTTATTTTTTTTTCATATTTGCCTTTACATCCCTAGCATTTAAAATGGTGCCTGTCACATAAGGAGTAGAAATGGGCTCAGGACCCTTGATTTCATTGCTGTAGGGAAATCCCAGGTGAGGAATGGGATTGACATTTAATAAATGTTGGTTAATTAGTTAATCAATTGATTGATCCTTTCTAACATTTTACAAATGAGTTTCTATTCTGAGCCACTGTTGCCCTTGGCTACCATTTCTCCCTTCTTGGCAAGAAGATTAAATGCTTGCTTGCCAAGAAGGTTTCTAGGCTCTTGTGGCCTCTTTTCCTTGATGACCTTTATATCTATTAAAATTTTATAGGAAATGATGACAGCCAAGGTCATTATCTTTGTCATTTATTCATTTTTCACTTTTGTTATGATTCAATTGCTTAAAAAAAAAAACTTAAGCCACTATATAAAAGTAAAGTATCATTTTAACCCATAGTCCAGATTCCTTTCTCCCTTCCTCACTTCCAAAACTTTTTGTCTTATTTCTACCAGCTGGAATTGTTCTGGGAAATCTTCTCAATATATTCAGGCAAATCTATGTCTATTTTCCCAGAATTGGTAGGTGAAGTTCTCGGTTCCCCTGTGAGAACAAAGGATACTAAACACACACCAAGTACAATTCAACTTGAATTTAACTCCATACAAATACAGAACACACAAGGATCTTATAACAGTCCAAATACAGGTGCAGAAAATACATTTGTTGTTGTTCAGTTGTTTCAGTCATGTCTGACTCTATGTGCTCTCATTTGGGGTTTTCTTAGTAAAGTTACTGGAGTAATTTGCCATTTCCTTCTCCAGCTCATTTTACAGATGAGGAACTGAGGTAAACAATGTTAAGTGACTTGCCCAGGGACATACAAGTAATAAGGCTCTAAGGATGGATTTGGACTCAGATCTTCTGACTTCAGTCCTGGCACTGTATCCACTGCACCACTTATCGGTGCCACTAAAATATATAAGGCACTCAAAAGGCCAATAAGTTTCCATAGTTTAACATTCTACTGAAATCCACAGTTTAACATTCTACTGAAATCCTTTTTTCCCCTAATCTTATATAGCCTTCCCAAGACTCACAGTACTACCCTGTGGTTCACTCTCTCCAATACTATCCAAGTAATTCATCATTTTTTTCCCCACTGAGTAGTGTTCTGAGTTGGAATTATGCAAATGATCCTCTATGTTCTCCCAGGAGTATTCTACATCAGGAAATTCCCTTCCTTCTTTAGAAGATGAGCTTTTAGAAATCTCAAATATAAAACATCTCAAACTTGAGAGTTTTCTATTTAGTTACCATTACCTCTCTCTTTTCTAATCCTGCGTCACTTTCACAGTACTTTACAATATATGTTCAATAAATGCTTGCAGAATAGAAGTGAACTCCTGATATATCCCATTCTTCCATTAAATGAGCTAGAAGGTTTTTAAGGGTCCTCGCAACTAAATATATCAATATAAATATTGGTATCTACAGCTACATCTGAATCTGTATCTATATCTATCTACATATATATATATATATATACATATATATGTATATGTATATATATATATATATATATATATATATCTTTGTGTATATTATAGGTGTTATGAAAAATTTTTCTTCCTATTATTTCCCAATCAGAAAGCTAGTTCTACCATCTTCTAGCTTGGAGGGCTATAGATTTCGATGGGATTAAAAGGAGTAGCAAAAATATCTATTTAATACACATATATTCAATAGGAAATTTAAGCTCCTTGAGGGCAAGATCTGTACCATTTTTGTCTTTATGACCTCAGCATCTTGTGCAAAGTCAATGTTCACTGAGTATTTGTAAAATTCCTCAGGGGTAGAGTTAGTTAGCATCAAGATTGAAACAGTGAGCTGGAGAATAACACCTTTTATGAAGATAAGGAGACTGGAATATCTTTGGCTGGTCTTAAAAAGAGAACAACAGCTCACTGACAATAAGTAATAATTTATTAGTAAATAGCAAATAAATGGAAGTGAAATTCTCATTGTTCTGAAATTGTGGGGCATTCAAAAAAAGGCTGAACGAAGCAAAATCAGAGAAATTTTTGGCCACCTTCCAGATGTACTCATTGCCATTTTTTAGGCCTTAACCCCTCAAGTGAAATGCTGGGTATGCAAAAATCAACAATACATGTGGAAAATGGAACTATATTAGAATATACCTATATCTATATATGATATATTTATGTAAATATCTAAAGAGAATGTTTTCATTATTTTATTAATTTTAAATGATTGTTTAATCTTTGAAATCACTTCAAAATCCAATATTCTGTTTTTTTTAAATTTTTATGATTTTATGAAAAGACTTGTTTCTGATGATAGATAATGAATTGATGAGATGACAGAATCATGGAATCTAGAATTTGAGAGTATGAATGGACCTCAGAGGTCATTGAGTTTAACCCACATATGAATGAATTCCCTGTTATGACCATTCAAGATAACTTTATCCCTAGAATCTGTGTTATCTGGAACTACAGAACTGTTATATTTAAAATAGTGTTCCATTTTAAAAACATCCTACATAAAAGTATAAAGTAATCAAAAAGGATTTTTAAACCATTATTCTTTTTTTAAAAATAGCTAGTATTTACCTCGTATTTCGAGATTTGTTAAATACTTGATAAACATCTCATTTGATTCTCCCAAGAACCTTAGGAGACAGAAGCTATTAGTATCTTCTTTTTACAGATAAGGAAAATGAGACAGACAAGGGTAAGTGACTTGTTCAGGGTCTATAATAGCAGTATGTGTTTCAGGCTGGATTTGAACTGAAGTCTTTACGTCTGCAGGTCTGGAGTTTTAGCCACTGAGACACCTAACTGCAAAAATGATTCAAAGATTTCTTCAAGTTATATTGCTAAGGAATTTCCTGTTACAATACAGGTCAGGCTTGGAACTCTCTGGTTTCCTTCTATAGGTCAGAAATTTAGGATTATTTAACTCTATGACTTGGGTTTTTCTGCTTCAGCCTACATCTGTTAACTAAGTTTGGGATATAAATGAAGGCAGTTCTAAAACACTGGTTTAAAAAGATCCCTCGTCTTCTAAGGTGCTTTTATTCAGAATTACACAGTTTGAGGCAGTTCGTGGCACAGCAAACATCTCACACCTCTTCAGCATCCCCTAATGGACTTTAACTCTAGAGCCTACAGCTCTAGAAACGTTGGCAGAAAGCAGTTTGTTGATTGCCTGTGCTATGTCAGAATCCATGTGAATGTGCCATAGATGTAAAATAATATTCTCCCTGTCCCCTTCCTTAAGTGAAAAAGTGCATGTGAACTAGATGACTATATTTATCATATACAGTCACTTTACCTTTCTAAGAAAAATTTCTTTTCTGCTTCTATCTATGTTAAACCTGGCTAAAGAAATATTTATTTCTCTTTTTCTTATTATCTACTGCCGTTTGTACACATATGCAAATATGTAAAGATCTGTGAATACTATAACTTTTCTTCCCAAATACAAACATTAGTCACTACACAATCTGTATAATCCTAAAAAGATATTACAACTTGTTAGCACAATATATGGTATGCAGATATGTAAAAATATATGTGTGTACATATTTTATACGCATGTAAATAAACATTAATAAGAATAGGGAGTAGACATGATTTCATTGAGATAGGGGAATTGTAAATTAGGAGATTCTCTCTACCAGTGCATTTCTGTTAAAGACACATCCCAACATGAAAGTGTTGACTAGACATAAGTCCCTGCTGTTAAGTGAAATTCAATTATACTTGCATAAGTACGTCCACATTATTGAGAATTCTTGAGTCCTAGTAGCTTTAATAATGGCAGAGTTGTTTTCTTAAAAGAAAAAGGAATCATCCTTGACAGTGGAAGTTATTGTTGTGAAAAGGACACACAAGACCCTAATTAACTTATTATTAATTATTGTAATTGTTTTCCTCTGTTAGGCACAATCACTGCCAGTGTGCCTGACAGCTTTTAGTGTAGGTACAGATGTATAAGGAGCACATGCCCATTCTTTCTCTGTTTATCATCATAGCTGATATATATATTTGTCGATGAAAAGTGTTTATGAAACTGAATTTTTCATTCTCTCTCTTCTTCTCTTTCTCTCTGTCTCTGTTTCTCTCTGTATCTCTGTCTCTCTCTCTCTCTCTTTCTTTCTCTCTTCTCTTCCTTCTTATTCCTCTTCTGTAGGAAGTGGTTTCAGATGAAAGGCATCAAGGAGGCCAGCTACTGGAAGAACCAAAGTTGCTGCATTTCAAAGGGAATACTTTTAGTCTTCAGATCTCTGTCCTCGATATCCCCCCTTTCCTTTGGAGAATTAAACCATTTACTGCATGCCAGGTATTTACTCACCAATCACTTTGTTTAACACACACTGCTCCACATAACCCAGCAAAAAAGTTAACAAAACTTCGGTGAAGGTCCCCTTGATCCACCCTATACTTGCTCTGCTACATTATAAAAAATGTGGGTTTAATCTCAACATTGTCTTGAAAATGTACCAATTTTAGAGAAACAACAGGAACAAAACGTTGTTATAAATTCAGAGGCAGTAGATACATTTAAAAAGTACTTGTCAGATAAAACATTTCCCTTCTTCCCTCTTGTTGAAGTTGCTACCTCATTCTGACTCATATGCCAACCTAGCTACTAATAGTGAAATATTTTGTAATCCATCCATTCATCCATCTATCCATCCATCCATCCATCCATCCTTTTCTTTTTCTAGCTTCATTGAAGAATTAAAGAAGAATACTGATATAGTCATGAGTCCAAACCATGACTGTGCTGTTTTTTTTGGGTAGGAAACAACAGATATCATGTCAAATCATTGAAGGATTTGCTATCCTGTGAAATAATACATCAGAATTAAAATAAGAGAGAAGGCTATTTTCTAGTCTTGTACACCCCAGTAAAAGCATTAGAAATGTAAATATGTTATTTTTCATGGAGGCTTACCCTAGATCACACTCTGGAGAGAGTTTAAGCTATTCAGACTGTACATGAGTAGATTTCATGCCATGTTGAAAAGCTGTTACTTAGTATGAAACAGTTGCTTAGCATGAACTTCCCCCCCCATTACCTGGTGAATATGTTAATAAATATCAAGAAAATTAAAAATGATCATTAAAATCCCTTCAAAGTTACAGTTACAGATCTGACAGTTACAGATCCTCAAACCAAAGGCAAATGTAACTCAGATGGGTATGATGTCTCCAACTGACTTATTTACCTACTTCTAAACTGGCATCACATGAGGACCTCTGATGGCTTGACTAGTCATTATCTGAATGGCACAGTGGTTTGGCTATGTTTTCACCTTTCACATCATTCCTATTCCTAAACCATCTACAAGCCATGCCAGCCTGTCAGAATAAAAATGGACTGAACTATGAAGAGAAAACTCCACCAGGGCTGTGAGATTGAGGAGAAAGGTGAACCCTGCACCCTCTGAACATATCAAACATAGTACTTTCATAGTTGACAGTTGTCCAAATACAAAGTTTATTTTCTGTTTATTTCTATAGATATCATAAATTACTTTAGGGAATTGTCACTTTTTCATGAATTCTTAGTGTATTCAAAGCATTGAGAACAAATTTAGCCTACAACATTTTTTAAAAATGAATCAGCACATTTCCTTTTAGAAGAAATGGTTTTCTATTAATAAATGCATTATTTGTGGTATATAAGACCTGGATGTCTCTGTTCTCCAGTCAGCATTATTGAGAGTTTCTGCTCCTAATCAAACTTCAGGATGCTGTTAAAACAGGTCTTGATAGTCATTCAAATCCTTCTGTGCTAATCTTTATGGATTGTAAGGGCCATATGTCATTAGAGTTAATATGAATGAATCAGCCCCAAATAACTATGAAGTTTACTGCTTAGAGATAAAAATTCTGGTTAAAGAACCATTACCTTGCAACAGTATTTAAGCAATAAAGAAAATTAGAGATTTTTTTTTGGGGGGGGGTAAGTTCCTTGTTTAAAAAACTAGGGGAAAGCAAAAACTTGCTAATTTTAGAAGAGGCATTGGAGATGCTCAAAGTCAAAAAGTCAGACCCTTGCAAAGCTGCTCCACATACGTGTACAACCAGAATGGAGAAGTTTGGAGGCTGATGGTCAACAGGTATAAATATTTATTTAAAATCATAGATATCTGCCTAGGAGAGGGGAGGAATAGTTTAACTTTCTAAGCAGAAGGAGGCATCCCTTGAGATTCCATTTCCACTAAATATTCTTTTCTTGGGTCCTGGTGTCTCAGTGTACTCCTCCCCACTCTCCTGAGACCTCTACTGCAGCACTACAATCTTCAGTTAGTCAATTTCTGTAGGGCATCTCAGACCTGGGAAATTCCAGCTTGTGTCATCCTACATATCTTTGTGGCCTTCATGCCCATGCACTATCTACTTCTAACATTAGAGAACCATAGAACACCTCCCATAGGGAATCTATGGGATTATCTGGTTTTAACCTAATTTATACACTTCACTTAGTCTCTCAGTGCCCCTGAAAACTCTCGGAGACTTCATTACAATCAGATGACCAATCTGCTTCAGTGAAGGTCATTTTCATACAAGGTATTCCTCACACCAATGAAATCAGAGGTCTGGGTAAAAAAAAAAGTCTCAGTAACCATGCTAATAGTAGCAACCACAATAATAAAAAACTCATATTCTCACATTCATAGTTCTTGGAGATTTTTCAAAATGTTTCCTTCAAACCAGCCTTATAAAGAATATAGCATCGCATGTGCACTGAACAAACTCTATGGGAATATTGCTTATTTTTTCTTAGGAGCTTAATTATTAGAAACTGAGCTCATAAGAAACAAAAAAAATTAAATTAAATTAAAGGCACGAGGGTTCTAAGACTCCTACGAGTATATTAAGTAGACATTCCCTTCCCTTTCAGCTGCCTAATTGCTACCACTTACATATTTTTTTAAGTTCACAGACAACTTGGCATATTTTATCTCATTTGACCCTCACACAAGCATCGATGAAGTTATTATAAATATTATTGTCCCCTTGTACAGTTGCGTAAACTGTATAATAATATAGAATATATTGAGTTGCGTAAACTGTATGCTAATATATAATAGTAAACTGAATAAATAATGCCCCCATGATTATATAACCTAAATGTCAAATGTTGGATCTGAACTAGTATTTCTTTGGAAGAATAAAGAGTGAGTGAGTGAATGAATGAATGAATGGATAAGAAATATTTATTGAACACTTACTATGCTCCAAACACTATGTTAATGACTGGGAATGCAAATAGAAATGCAAGAAAGCCTCTTCTCTCAAGGACCACACATTCAAATAGGGAGCCAACATATGTACAAGGATCATGAAAGAGTAGATAACAGGGCCCAAGCCTTATCTGCATATCAGATATGGTGACAAAGACATGGGGTTGGGTCTGGTGATTTGAAGGGCATACGTAAGGAAAAATATATTAGAATATCAGTTCTCAGATAAGATATTCACAATCCACTATCACGATCACATTATCTCATGCCTACCCTCTCCCTTCTTCCCAATCATTAGTCTTCCATATCTTCCATGAGATATCAAACCTAAACTCTTCCCAAAATAGTCTAGCTTCCCAAAACAGCTTGGAGCCTAAGGAAGCCACCAGCCAGAAAAATGCCAAGAAAATAAGAAGTTTGTTCTAATTGCTACTACTTGGTTATACCTAGGAATCCAAAGATGTTCATAGAAATAAGTAGTGCTGCTCTCCGCTTGAAAAATCTCTCCAGGTAAAGAAAGTTGAGAGGGTTTGATGAGTGGGAGGCCAGGCAACTTCAGACCATTTTCATAGTAATCCCTTGGAGCAGAGCATATGGTTACTCAAGTTCTTAGAGAGAGAATGAAAATGCTGAAGGTTCCAAGGATATTATGATTTGCATCTAGAAAGAACTTTAAAGATCACTTAGCCTCTAATTCACAGACTCATGGGATTTAGAACTGGAAGAAACCAGTACAATCCATGTACAAAAATATTCCCTGCTATCACCCACCTATGATGAGATCATATGTAGTATCTCATCAGATGCTTCCAATGAGGGGGAAACCAACTTTTCTCAAGAAGGCTCACTGAACTTTAGATAGCTCTAGTGTTTAGAACATTTTACCTAATGTTAGCCTAAATCTGACTCTTTGCTATTTCTGCCCATTGCTCCAATAGTTTAGCCCTCTGGGACCAAACATGAGAAGTGTAACCCCCTGTCAAGTGCTTAATAAAGCCTTTGAGTCACTTTCACCCCACCTCTAGTCTCCTGTCCTCTAGGCTAAAGTTACTTATTTCCCTTAACCAGTCCTCATATGCTATAGATTTGAAACTCTTCACCAATTTACTCTCCAAGGAGTTTATTTGAATGTTGTCCAGTGTATTAATGTCCTTTGCAAAATAGGAATGACTGAACAAGATATATAAAATGTGGTCTTATCAGAATAAAGTAAGATGAGATGATCATTTTCTTATTCCTAGACACTATACGTCACTTAATGAAGTCTACCTTAATGATTTTTAGTTTCCATGTCACCTTATTGACTAATATTCAACTTTTAGTCTACCAAAAACTGATTATATTTTTGGACAAACTATAGCCCAACTATGCATTCTCTATCGTTACCTGTATTTGGTTTTAATTCCAAGAGTGAGATTTTATCCCAATTGGATTATATCTTATTAGATTCAGCCCAGTGCTCTAGCCTAAGACCTTCTTTGGATCCTAGCCCTGTCATCCAGTTTATTAGATATTTTTTCCACTTTTGTGTTATCTGCAAAGTTAATGAATATTTATTCTAGTCATTAATAAAAAGGTCAGACAGCACAGGGCCAAGAACAGATCCCATGTCACTCTACTAGAGAGCTCCTGCCAAGCTGACACTGGACTATTAGCATCTACTCTTTGAGTCCAAATATTTAGCCAGCTTCAAATCCATTTAGTATGGTCTGTATCTCTCTATCTTTTTCAAAAGAATAGTGTGAGATATTTTATCAAATGCTTTACTAAAACCTAGGTATATTTTCAGCATTTGCCTGACCTTCAGTAACTCTCAAAAAATGAAATAAGATAATCTGGCATTACCCACCCTTGATACAACCATGTTTGCTTTATCCTTTATTACCTATCATTGCTTCCATATTCTATTTTTGTTGGTTAGTCCTTTCAGTTGTGTCCAACTCTACATAACCCCATTTGGGGTTTTCTTGACAAAGTGACTGAAATTGCTTGCCATTTCTTTCTCCAGCTCATTGAGGCAAACAGGGTTAAGTGACTTGTCCAGGATCACACAGCTAGTAAGTGTTTGAGACTGGATTTGAACTCAGACCTTCCTGATTCCAGGTCTACTGCTCTGTCCATTACATCCCCAAACTGCTCTCCATTTTCTCTCTTTTTCATGTGCACACACATACAGATATATTTGAAAAGAAATATATGTTAGTTGGTGAGTAACCAGTGTATTCGCATCAGTTACTTGATACAATTCCTATTTTCCCTCTTCATTGGAGTATTCCTGAGTTACTCATCCCTTCTGAGCAGACTTCTTCTGTAGAATTTTAGTCCATGGAAGTTTACTGATACTTCTAATAATGGCCCAGAACAATAGAAATCTTCTTTCTCAATCCCTAAGGCACATGCCAAACAAACTAGTTTTCCCCTTTATCTCTATTACAAATTATAAGAGGAAATAATCACTTCTGCTTGATTTTCTGTTCTCTTCAAAGTCCCTTTTTTACTGTACCCACAAAAATAACAAAAACAAAGTATTGTTGGTTCTTCCACCTTTGAAAAGATAGGATTATCATAGGGCAAGTAAAGGAATTTTTTGCTCTTGTGTTTTTTCCAGAGTATATTCCCGCATATGTCTGGATAATTGAAGTTTCTTATCTTTACTATATCACACCTCTGTGCCAGGCTTGTGGTCTATTTTCCAAACTCGTTATCTATTTCCTCCTTATTAAGTGATCTATAGTTCACACCAATAACAAACCAGTTCCTATTTCTTCCATCACCAATCTTTAACCAAATTTGTTTTTCCAATACATTTACTCTTCTAGTTTTTAAATTTCCTTCCATGAGTTTGCTTTCTCATTACAATGTTACCATACCCCCCTTTTGCCTATTTCTCTTTAGTAAGTTATATCCATATAGAACCAGATTCCAGGCATCGATTTATTCTACTAATTCTCAGTTATGCCTGTAAGCTCAAATTAGTCAATAATTCGTATATTTTTAGATTCTAGTTATTTTTTCTTATTTCTAAACATTGGGTCCCTGTCTATATGTACTCACCAAGAAAAGGTCATGGATTATAAATAATACTCTTGAGAAAATGCCATTTCACCATTCCATGTTCACCTCTCCAGTTATCCAGACCAACCAGAAAACCTTCAATTAATCAATCAATAAACATTTATTAAGGGTCTACTATGTACCAGGTATTATGCTAAGCTCTGGAAATACAAAAAGAGGCCAAAAAACAATCCCTACTCTCAAGGACCTCTGAATTTACTGGAGGAGAGCACAAACAGACGTATACAGACAAGGTACATATAGGATAAATAGGAAATAATTAAGAGAGGGGAAGTCAAAATTCAGAAGCCTCTTCTGGAAGGCTAGTCTCAACAGACTTTCTGGAACCTTATATCTACTTTAATCATGTTTCACTTGATCCCTTGTTGGAGGGGATAAGAAGGTCATGAAGCAAAGACAATCTGTTATACATAATGTACAATAAAATATTTTCAAAATACGTATTAAGCCAGCAAAATACAAAGCCAGGCTGTCACCTCGCTAGGAAAAAAGCGGCTGTCTTTTTCAGTATGCTCTGCATCTTAGAGAACCCAGTGCCTGTCTCCTGCTAGGAGATGATTTACATTCTCTCCATCTGCTAGGAACCTAATTATAATGGGAATCAAAATGAAAACATTTCCGGAATACTTTAAACACCCATAACTTTGCCACACTTTGTCCTCCCTTATTACTTTCTACATATTTCCTTTCAGTTCAATGAACTTCTTTTTTTCTGGTTTTTTTTTTAATTTTTAAATAAATGAAAGCAAAGATGATTGCCCTGGAAAAACACTAATCACAGCAGCTCTAATTGTATTATTTGTTAATGTTCTGTTTATCGCTATTGGCAGCTGCTGCTTCAGTCAACAATAAAGAAAATTCCTTAGATACTATCTTAAAATAGGATGTTCAAAATGTTTTGATTTTGAAGAAAAAGAAGGAAGGCAAAAGAGAGGGCACTAAAAATAGAGGATGCACTAGAAAAGAAAGAGCACTAAAAATTGGAAGAAACTGGGTAGATTTCATGTAGGAAGTGGAACTTGAGTGAAGTTTTGAAGAAGCTTAATTTGAACATTTCATGGGCCAGAAGTGAGGAGGAAGTACATTCTAGGTATGATGTGTGAAACGGCCTATGCAAGGCCCAGACGGGAAAATGAGAGTGGTTTTCACAGGGTCAGTAAGTAGGCCCCTTTGGCTGAAATTGATGTGTAAAGGGGAGTAATATTCAATAGCCAGGAAAGAAAATGGCAGCATGATTGTGAAGGGCTTCCAAGAGCAAATATGAGGTTTGTGGGTTTTTTAAATTTTATTGCAGAAGGAGGAGAAACTTATCAGAAAGTGTTGAATAGGGGAATGACATAGTATTATCATTTTTTGTATTTTTGGTTTTTTTAAACTTTATTTTCAATTTATGAAATCAAACAAGTATTTCCAAAAATAGTAGAATAATAAAAAGACCATTGCACATGAAACTGCCATCCTATTAAGTATTGCTATTCTTTTAAAATATATAATAAATTTATCATGTAAATTTCTTGTTTTTCCTTTTTTTCCCCTCCCTCCACTACCCTAGAGATGGCTACTATTAGACACACACACGCACACACACACATATGCACATACACACACATGCACATATATGTGTAAACTCATTTTATATGTAATTCTATTTATCAGTTCTTTCCCTGGATGCAGATAACATCTTCTTTCTTAGGTTCTTTGTAGTTAATTTGGGTATTTATAATAGCCAAAATGACTTAACAGCTCAAAGTTATTCTTAAAATAATATTGCTGTTATTTTATACAATTTTCTCTTCTTTCTGCTCATTTCACTCCATTATTTCATGCAAGGTTTTCCATGTTTTTCTAAAATCAATGAATTCATCATTTCTTAAAGCACAGGAGTATTCCATCACAAGCATATACCACAACTTGTTCACTCCTTAACTGATAGACATCCTTGGAATTTCCAGTTCTTTGTGCCACAAAGAGAACTACAATAAATATTTTAGAACATAACAAAGTGGAGAATGGGTAGAAAAGGGAAGAGACTAGATGCAAGAAGAGCAATTAGGATACTATTACAGTAAAGTGTTATATGAACCGCTAATATGGTAGGTATGGGGTAAATGGATGAAAACAGGTATATGTGAAAAATACTGTATAGGTAGAAACAGCAAGCCTTCATACCTTTTGGAGATAGGAGGTGTGAAAGAGAAGGAACATTAGCACAAAATATCTCTTGGTTGAATTATGGTGGTGCCCTCAACAGAATTAGGAGAACTTGGAAGAGTTGTGTGTGTGAAATTGAGAGGTAAAAATGAATACTGCTATGTATACACAGAGTTTGAAGTATCTGCAGGACATACAAGGACTATGGCTCAGGAGCAACTTGGACTTATGTCCCTGAAGACCAAACTCGAGTCTAGATATCATTTGATAGGCAATAAGTTAACCATGAAAGACTTGGGAATAGAGGAGTAATGTAATTTTAAAATGGTGATTAGAGAGTCTTAAGAGCAGTTGATCAGGAGACACTAAAGGCAGGATAACTAGTGACAAGGATTCATGCATGGGTCAAGGTGGTGACGGCTAAAAGAAGGATGTAGATAGGGAGAGCATAAATAGAATGATATATTGCAAAAACATCAGGAGTGACTGGATTTAGATTTGGAAGAGGGAAAACCAAAAGAAAAAATTAGAGAGGAATAACAAAAGGGAGAGATGGAGAATCAGCTTCTTGAAAACTTCAGCTATAAATATTGGTAAGACCCACAAGGGAAGCTGTTGATGACAAGTAGAGATATGATACTGAACAGTTATTGATAGAGCATTTAGTAAGTGATTTCTATATCCCAGACTCTGTGTCATGTGCTGGGCATTCAAATACAGGCTAGCAAGACAGACCCTGCCGGTAAGGCGTTTATATTCTACTAGAAGAAGAAAACACATAAAGTGGTCATGAAAAGGGCAGATATAGTGAGGGAATGTTAAGAAAATGTTAAGGCCTGGATCCATCAAGGTAAGGTAAAAGTTCATCTATAAGAGTTAGGGGACCTAGGGGCAGAATGTAAGTTCTCAGTGGATGGGACATTAGGCTGATGATCAAAGGACAGGTGGGATGGTGTGGAGATGGGCTCAGGATATGTAAGAGATGACAACTGGACATGTATGTTCAGGCCTTGTTCACATAAAGGTGGTAGTTGAAAATATAGGAGCAAATGAGGTAGAACAAGAGAAGGAAATTGAACAATTAGACCTAAAAGGATATGTGTAGTTCACATCTAGCTTGACCACAAAAAGCTGAAATGATTGACTTGCCATGTTTGGTTTTTTTCTTCCTAGTTATGTGTGTTTATTTTCGTTTTTCTCATTTAAGAGAGTGTTAGAGAAGCAAAAGAAGAGATACACACATCATCTGAAAGAGATAAAATGGAGTAAAGGCAGAGATAACCCAAGTCTTGACCATAATGCTCAGCAAAACATATAGTATAATGGAAAGAGTCCTAGTTCTAGAATTTGATATTGTGGTGTTGAATCCCTGCTGTACAATTTACTGTTTGTATATCCTTAGACAAATCATAGGCTTCACTTTCCTCCTGGCATTATGCCTATCATACTCTGCCCTGGTATTCTGTTGGCCCTCCTTGTCTCCATTTTACATAGTGTCTATAAAAAAGGAAATTCATTTGCATCAGTGAGCTTCCTATGCATCCACACTGGTGTATTTAGACAATTTCACTTTATCCTCCTTATATGAATGGTTATTCTTTGTGCCTCAGAATTTTATTCTTCAAAGTTCCCCATCCTGTCTATAATAACTTTCTCTGTAGAATCATGGGATCTTGCCTGTCTTTTCTCCAAATCCTTTGAAACTTGCCCTTTCAAATTCTCATGGGCATGCTAGACTATGCATAGATTTCTGTTCTTCTATAACAAATTTTAGCATGGAATGTAATTCTATGAAACAGAGTAAGGAGGAATGAGGTTGGGGGAGGTGGCTTGTTTCAACGATTAAGAGAAGAATGCAGTCATGAAATCACCATAAAGCTCATCTCTGGGCCCAGTCTATTTGGTTCTAATGGTTTATATTTTTCTCATTTTCCACCTGAATGATTACTCTCTGAGAGGTCTTGGGAAGAGTATGAGAAAGAGAAGGAGGAGTTGAGAGATGTTGCATGACTGGATGAAACTGGAGTGGCCAAAACAGCCCACTATGTCTGTGGTGTGCATGGACATGTATAAGTGCGAGTTTTTATCGTCCACTAGCATATCTTTTTGTTGGTATGCCACCTGTTAATTGGTATTAGTTGTTAATGGTATACATGGTATAATGGTGGTCTATATATTATAATACAAGTATGAGAAGATCATTGGATTCAGACCTAGAAATATCTGAGCCTCTAATTTGACAGAAGATGAAATTGAGGTCCAGAGATAGACTTTCCTTAGAGCACATAAATAGCAAGTAGCAAAGCTAAGATCTGAATTCAATTTTTGTTTTGAAGTGAACAGGGGGACAGATGAGGAATGCCTTGCCAGTCCAGTTTTAGGAATCCATAACCATAATCCTGGGAAAGGGGCTCTTATAGTCTTCAAAAAAGAAACATTTATGTAATAAGAAGAGATCGTTCATTATGGAGGGCATTCTTCATCATCGTTTGTGCCACAGAGTGAAACTCCAGCTTGTGGTAGCCTTGGAATACTAGTATTACCAATTGGAATTGACATTAATTAGTTTTGTGCTACTTGGCATATGCTGGAACATTATTTCAAAAACATTTTCATCGAAGGCATGTATGCAATTATCTTTGCTGCCATCATTATTAGGTTGCCCTTATTTTACCTGTTCTCTGCTCACATTGGATGGGTCCATATTCATTCCCCTCCTTTTCCTTCCTTCTCGACTGCAGGAAGTCCCATTTTCGCGGGTGTGGTGCAGTAACCGACAGCCCCTGCACTGTGCCTTCTCCCTGGAGCGCTACACTCCCACCACCACCCAGCTGTCCTGCAAGATTTGCATCCGGCAGCTCAAAGGCCATGAACAGATCCTCCAAGTGCAGACATCCATCCTCGAGGTATGGTCATCAAAGTTTCATTCTAGCACTATTGCTATTTTTAATGATGATGATGATGGTAAGTGAATAAGCATTTATTTAGTGCTTACTCTGTGCTAGGCACTGCACTAGATGCTTTTCCCAAATATTATCTCATTTGATCTTAACAACCCTGTGAAGTGAGTGTTAATATTACGGCCATTTTACAGTTGAGGAAACTGAGGTAAACAGAGATTGAGTGACTTTCCTAGGATTACACAGTAACAACACTAATAATATTGAAATGGATAGGTGCTAGCCCTGAGATTTCACTGATATAGGGAAACTCTCAAGTGAAGAAACCTCCTCTCCCAATACAATCTGGCACTCTGCAATTTAGAAACTTAGAAGAGTTTACCTTGAGCACCAAGAGTTTAAATGACTTGCCCAGGGTCACACAGTCAAGTGTCAGAATCAGGACTTGATCCTAGGTCTGACTTTAAGGCCAGCTCTCTATCTTCTATACTTATAACCAGAAGAACAACATTCTATAACGATGTGACTTTTTACTATTGACAAAATAGATATACATTCATTCTATCATTTTAATCTTAGGCAAACCTTGGGGGCAGGCAGGATATAACACTCATTTTACAGAAGGTTAAATGACACATAAGGAAACTGAGACTGAGATGTTAAGGAACTTTTCCAAAATAACACAGCCAATAACTGGTAGTGATAGTACTAGCATTTATGTATATATGTAACATGTTTTACAAACCTCTTCTGCTCTTTCATTTGACCTTCTCAACTACCCTGTAAGGTAGGTGCTATTATTATGCACATTTTACAGATAAGGAATCTGAAGCTGAGGGAAATTAAATGATTTGCTATAAGTAAAAGTCTAAGGCAGGATTTGAGCCTAGGTTTTCTTGATTCCAAGTTCACTAGGAAACTGCTTCAAATAAGGGAGCTTAGAGTTCATCTCAGGTCTTTTGATGTTTCTTTAGTATAGGACTTCTCTTAGATTCATCCCAAGAGAAATATGAGGTCTTTTAGCTATAGACCTTGCTTTATAAGCTCAACATAACAATGTTCCCAGATGTAGCATAGGACAAAGTAGCAGATTTAGAGTTGAGACCTAGTTTGAATGCTACCTTGGACTCTTAGAAGCTGTGATCTCTGGGCATGTCACTTTGACCTGCCTCTTAGATCTCCAGTTTTGTTATCTGTAAAACTGGAGTAATATTATTTATTCTGTTTCATGTATCTGTTTCATAGGTTTGTAAGGATCTAAAACATGTGAATTCTTATTGAGGCAATTCTTTCAGAATGACAAGAGGAGGCATTATGCTAGGACTCAGCAAACTATGTTTAGGATGTTCTCTGGCCCATCAAACAGAACTGTAGTTTGACTTCACTTACTCTAGATTATAAGAAACCCTGACTTGGATTTGGCAGAATGGTTAAACCACATCAATATGTATAATCCATTGTCAATAAGGGGATACTATTAATTAGTTAAGGTCTATACTTCTGTTTAACCATTAGCTATATAGTTAATAGTCAACGTTAAAAAGACATTTGTTATGTGCCAGGGATTAAGCACTAAGGCAAAAGATAACCCTTCTGCCCAAGGAGATCACAATAAAATGTGGAAAGGTAAGAAAGAAGCTGAAAAGGGGAAGGATAGGGGAATGGGAAAATAGGTAGCCAGGAACATGGTGAAAACCTGCAAGGGATTTTGAGTAAGAACACTGCACCAGGCCTCCTTTTTAAAGAGGATCTGGGATCTCTAAAATAAGGGTCTACTACCCTTTCCAACCAGAAGGAAGAAAAGAGGACCAGGACCAGGAAATATTGAAAAGGAGTGAGTTTCAGAGAAGATTTAATCTTTCTGAAAGGTATATTGCCAGAGACAATGGTGAGGAGATCAGTTGAGTGGGACATGTAACCTTGCTGTCTCACTCACTGTGTCACTCACTGATCAGTCATCTCTTGTTTGGTTGTACTTAATCTTAAAATAATTGTTATACTAAATATAAGAGAATTTTCCAAAGGGCCATTTCTCCAAACCAATGGCTCTCTCAAGTGGCATGTCTTTACTGGATTTGCATTTATTACATTCAATTAGTACAAGGCATTTTCTTGGAAAAGAGGAATCAATGGTAAAGCTAGAGTCATAAGTGAGAGATTAATTTTTTTTTTTTTTGCTTTAACAGTCATGGACTATTTAGCACACTGAATTTCAAAGTAAAACATAAATTGTAGAAAATGTGAAAAACATCATGAAAAGGAAAAGCTAGGAAGAATGGCCTTTCAGAAGTATGGAAAGGCAGAGAACAGCACAATGCTGGTTTTCTCCATTGCAAATTACCCTTAATATCAGTTAAGAGGTTGACAAAAGAATTCCAGATAGAAGACTTCTAAGGGCACCTTGGCTTTGCAGGTAGCCACTTCAGCTTTTGCAGAATATTAGTACTAAGGAAAATTGTGTTAGGATTTTAAAATCTTGTATAGTTAGTTCTCAACATCATTGAACTCTTGTAGATCAAGGGGAAAAAAAATAAGCCTATGGATTTTTTTTCTATAACATCAGCTTAACTTCAAGCACTAACCATGTCCAATTTATTTGTGACAGGGGTCTGAAAGGTTTCAATGGTAGTAATATCTTGTGGAATTTATCAGATCTGAGATACAATTTGGGGGCCTGATGTAGTATAGAACACTTAGAGTTGTAGGATCTGGATTCAAATTCTTGCTCTACAACTTTTCAGTAGTTTTTCAGTGATAGCTTACCCTTCATGAATGACCTCATTTGGGACTTTCTTGGCAAAGATAATGGAGTGATCTGCCCTTTCCTTTTCCAGCTCATTCAACAGATGAGGAATTGAGGCAAAAAGTGTTAAGTGACCTGACCAGGATCACACACACAGCTAGTAAGTGTCAGAGATCAGATTTGTACTCAGGAAGAGTCTTCCTGACTCCAGACCCAGCCATTCTGCTTCCACTGCATCCTGGGCCATCTCTAATTGTCCTGGCCAATGGACCCAGATAACTGCAAAGCAGAAAGTGAGGCTGGTGACTTTGCATAGCCCTCCCTCGCTTAAATCCAATTCATTTTTATTTCATGTCTTCATCTCCCTAATGTCATGGTTCTCTTCCTAATTAATCTCAGATCAGTTAACTACTTTGCCTCTTTTTGTATCCCTAGCACTTATCAGTGCCTGGAACATAAAATGGAACATATTTTTTAATTGATTGATTGATTTGGATTTCACTTTCCTTATCTCCTAGAATGAGGTTAGATAACCTCCAAGGTTCCTTTCAGATCTAAATACACAACCCTATAAGCCTATAAGTGTTAGTGTGTTATTTTAAGATGTTGGACCAGATTGACGCAATTCCTCCATAAACCTTTCCCTTTTAGAAATTGTATTTACTTTTTTTTTCAGTCAGGTAGGATATCAATGACTGATAGCATCAGCCCCTTATATAATGATAGAATGTATTGCATTGTTTCTATCAAGTGGAGAGATTTGATCCATTGCATTGTATTAGTACTTTATGCACATCTTAAATGATGCATTTGTTAACAAGATGGCACCTCTACTCAGCAATACAGATGCTCTGCGTTCATACGTATGAAAAATTCCTATAAGGAGTGTGTTGTACAAGTCTATAGAAGACCAACTAAGAAGGAATAGGGTTAAATTAAACCAGGAAAGGTTTAGGTTGAATCAGCATGATAAACGTAGACAAAGTCAGTAAATTCTTCAGTTTCTGCTATGTATAGAACATTGTGATCACATCATGGGATCCTAGATTTAGAAATGGAAGGGACTTTAGAAGCCATGTAGCCATCTTTAGAGGGCTCCTTTTTGGAGGAAAGGATGCTCAGAATCAGAGAAATTATTGTCCCTTACCTGAGGTCACACAGATGGCAAATGACAACAGTAAGATACTGGGGGAGAAGAAAGTTGACCTAGGTGGATGCAGAGCTAGGAAGAATTTCAGAGGTCTCAGTCAAACTCCTTACTTATAGATGAGGAAACAGGCCCAGAAAGTGACATGTTTGGTCCAAGGTCCCATATAAATGTCAGAACCAGGAGTCAAATTCAGGTCTTTTGACTCCAAAGGCATTACTCTTTTTCTTATATCATACTACAATCTAGAATTTGGGGAAAAACAAATAAACAAAAAACACATACTCAAACAATGCACAGTAATAGATAGTACATTAGAAAAGGTACAAAACAAAGTGTTTTGATATCCAAAGGCAGAAAAGTCATGAGCATCTCAGTAGCTTAGGGAAGGCATAAAAGAATGACAAATATCCTTATGATAATTTAGTGGAATGGCATTAAAGATAGCACATTTCCATCCAACTTCTTGATTATAGTTATTCCTTTCACATCATGACTTTCCCCATCAAGGTTTCCATACATCATTGATTGGCATAAGAAATTAAAAGGGAATTTTGAGGGAGTTTTGTGGAAGCCACCGACGACACATGAAGGCCAGCAGATGACACAGAAAAAGTATAGTAACACTGAAATGCATAAAATATGTGTATACTATTGTATAATATCAACTCAAATTTTATAATAAAGTACTGTAAACACCCCATAAAAGAAAGGAAAAAATATCAGACTTCTTCTCTGGTGCAAAGGGAGGACCAAAAAATTTTACATGGATTTTTCTGATTGTGAGGGTGCTGTGCCCCTAATTCCCAAGATGTGGAAGAGGTAACTGTATATATATGTATACACACACACACACACACACACACACACACACACACACACACACACACACATACACACACACACACATACACACACGCACACACACCTCTCTCTCTCTCTCTCTCTCTCTCTCTCTCTCTCTCTCTCTCTCTCTATATATATATATATATATATATATATATATATATATATATATATATTCTCCCCAGTTATAATGTGAGCTCTTGAGAGCAGGGACTATCTTGCTTTTCTATTTTTAAACCTAGTGCTTTGCACATGGTAGGTGCTTAATAAATGATTTTTCATTCACTCAAAATAACGTGATAAAGCATGATCTTTAGAGCATTACATCTCCATGTGTCTTCAGCACGAGAACAGACAGCCCTTCTAGATTTAGATGTTGACCTACCTGAAGGAAGAGGCCTGTGTTGTATAGTCTCTCAGGGTCAATTTTACGCAATGATCCTTTGGCAGTAGGTGAATGTGTATGTCCATAAAAAAAAACAACCAAACAAACAAACAAACCTGCTTGCCCTCATACCTCAGCAAAACCAAGAAGGATTAGGGGATTATCCCCTCTAAACCTTTAATAAATAGTTTGAACAAAAAAGGCAAAGCAAAACTAATATCACTAAATAAGTCCCTAAGCTGGGGAGAAAGCAGACCACAGCCTGTAATGCAGAATTATTCATCTGCCACCTTCTCTCCCTGGCTATCAAGATGGCATTAAATGGTTCACTTGTTAAAGGACATAACTCCCTTTTGAAAACTCTAGGTCATCCGCAACTTATCCTACAGACTTAGGCAGTGATATACCACATTTTCTGTTCCACCTGCCAGGGAAGTCACATCCACTCTAGGGCAAGAACAATGTGGAACCAAGGTTTCTGAAGCTCTCCAAACAATACTAACAATGAACATGAGGATGATGATGATGATGATGAAGATACAATGGTGATTCATAGTTCTGTGGCTCTTCAACATTTACAAAGCACTTTCCCTACAATTCTTTACGTGTTGCTTTACATTTACTGGATAAGAAAACTGAAATTTAGAAAGATGGAGCCACTTCTCCATGATAAAATAAATTTGTTGTTGTTGTTTGTCCTATGTTTCCAAAGAAGATCAATGACATCACAGGTGATGTCTTGACTTGTATGTGTATTGGATTTAAGCAAGGTAGAGTAGCACAAAGTTGTCAGCCTCACTCACTCTTCCTGAGTATTCAAAATCCATTGACAGGATAAAAGTCAAGAAGATTGGTGATGGCCCAGGATTAAATGGATGACCTTGGCATCTTCAATGACTGACTCTAAGTGCTCCATAGTGCCTGTTTCAGCCACCATCATGACTATTGGAACAGATTGTTTTCATCTGCTGATTTGGCTGGAGGGAGTCTTCACATGCTTGAGGCACACAATCCCCTAATTCACTGATAGTCTGGAGGCTTGTCAGTTGCCTTCCATCTGATTTATGCCATCTGCTGAGGATTTTTATTGGGGTATGGCTACTACTCATGTTACAGCTTGGAGCCACAGCAAGATAGAATAAAAAAAAATGTTGGAGCACAGACTCCAATTCATGTCCTTTAATATCTATTCCTGTCCTTCTGGACTTTTTTTTTCTGTTCCAAAATGAGAACTCAGGATTTCTTGGCATAAAATGCAGATGCTATAGTTCCATTAATTGTCCTAGCTTCTGTGGTCCACAGATTCAACAGCACGACAAGAAGAGTAAAAGATTTGCTTAATCAGGTCACAGTTTGACCTTGACTTTTAACCCACAAATATTGATGCTCTGTTATCTTTAATTAATAATTAATAAATTTAGTAATTTAAGTAATTTAGTTCCTTATGGTCTACCCATATCCACCATCACCTTCAACCCTGCAAAATGCAATGATTTTCTAGAGAAACCTACTATTCCCCTTGCCTTCATATTTTAATATTCTTTCATGAATAGAAGAAGAATTTGGTCTGTGTTTGAAATAGTAAGCTTAGTATCAGACCAACTTTAAAACTGTCATTACCAACTGGTGTCCCTTAAACATAAACCTCTTGTTGGCCTAGGAAAGCCAATTGAATTGACCAAGGACTACTAGTGAATGATACCTTTCAGAGTTACCAAAGACACTTAGCATTATAGGTAAACCAGGGCCAAAGCATTTTTCTAATGCTGTAGAGAAAAGGGAGGCATCTCTAAGCATTTTCTTTCATCTTTGCTCTTCAATAAAATATTGCAGTAGAATCATCTTTTGAGGAAAAGAAGTTTAAATGGGAATTTTACATGTTACAATTTTCCCTTCAGGCAGATTCAATCATGTGGCAAGTTTTCTTATCCCATCTCCAAAGGTGATGGAAGTAGGGGGAGACTTTGACAAAATAGACTGAATACTTGGAATTCCTCATTGCTTTACAATTCCCTCAGCTAACCAGGTAGCAACTGCTTATCTCAGATGTGCAGGGCGTGAAATCTCCTCTTTCCTCTGCATATTTAATTTAAACAATCAGAAAATGTGATGTATCTACAGGATTCTTATTACCTGGTCCAGATGCTTTTTGGAATACTTCATAAATGTTATATAAAGTGACTGGTGGCATCTCCATCCTTGTGCAATGAACTGATTTAAAATAGAAAAGTTTCTAAGTGAAAGGAGGAAGGAAGGCCACCCATCAAACTGCCATTAAAAGTCAGAAACTTTCTCTTTTTTTGTGCTCTTGGAATCCACATTTATACATTTTAAAATGCTTGTTGATTGTCATTCATTTGCTTGCAATCCAGCCTACCTTGTCAGTTTCTGCTGCTGTTAATCGATTCCATAGGGTATCCAGGATCACACACTCCTGGGAGTGGGGGTGGATGTGGGGCAAACATCTTCCAGCAATAGAACTTTAGCCCAAGTTTAGAGTTTTATATATAATGTACAATATTAGGTACATATATCTATAGATATATATTATAAGAAAAGTAAATGATGCCTTTCAAAAACATTTAAAGAAATACTTAATCAAAATATCCGTGCCACATACACATGACAAATGCCATGCATACTATAAATTCTTTTCACCTCTATAGAACATGGCAGAGCTTGAGTTCTTAACTGCCAATATCTCAGTGAATCGAAATTTTTGATCTTTTAGGAGCTTGAGAAATCATACAGCTTCTCATCCTTTATTTGTTATTTATAATTATTAGGAAGGTCTTTCATCTATTGAGTCCTCCCAAAAGGACACAAATCATAATGGATTTCTATAAGAAATGGGACCATCAAAGGACACCATCACATCCCAGAAGTGGTGGGATTTGAGAGTCGCCACTATGACACCTCTATAGTCTGGGAGAAAGTTATTTTAAAATTACTAGTGAGACTTGCCTTAATCATTAATATTTAAAATCTGATTCTAAAAGAATCACCAGAAAAATAATATAAATGTAGTTATGGCACAGAAAAGTGCTATCTATTTTAGTACTTGATAATTTCGGAACCCCAATAAACAACCTTCTAGGTTGAAGACACCTAGATGATGTCTAAAGATGTCTAGAGATCCACCACAAGAGATGTTGTGGATTTTTAGGAGATATTTGCCAGGTACATGAGATAAGACTTGATATTTTAAAGAAGAGGAACTATCGTCTATGTTTTCCATGTAGTTAAACAGTAAAGTGTGTTAAGCAGAATTTCTCATTGAACTTATTTTGATAAAATTGTAATGCTAACAGTTGGATCTAATCACAGTTTTCTTTTTGTATTTGTAGAGTGAAAGAGAAACCATCACTTTTTTTGCACAAGAGGACAACACGTTCCCTGCACAGACTGGCCCCAAAGCCTTCAAAATCCCCTACTCCATCAGACAGAGGATATGTGCAACATTTGATACTCCCAGTGCCAAAGGCAAAGACTGGCAGATGTTAGCACAGAAAAACAGCATTAACAGGTAACAGTTTCTTCGAGATGATTACCAAAGGGTTCCAAATCTTTTATGTGGGGAAAAATGGTAGAAGTAGAGTGAGAAGTAAATGAAGAGGGAATAGATGAGTGATATATCACTTACGAGATTCTACTACCTTGCTGTAGGGGCAGCTAGTTGGCACAGTGGATAGAACTCAGGGCTTGGAGTCAGGAAGACTCATCTTCCTTAGTTCAAATCTGACCTTAGACATTTAGTAGCTATGTGACCCTGAACAAGTCACTCAATCCTGTTTGCCTCAGTTTCCTGTAAAATGAGCTGAAGAAAGAAATGATGATCACTCTAGTTTCTTTGCCAAGAAAACCCTAAATGGGATGATAAAGAGTTGGACATACAGTTGGTCATAGGTTATTTGGTTGATATGTCCTTTCCAGGAATGAGAGTGTTGATTAGATTACTGTTCCAAGGAAAGGGGAGGAGCTGAAAAATATTGGAGGGAGGGGGAATGGGTAATGTATATTGTGGTAGGTCTAGAGGTCCTTAAATATTATGAATTCATCAGCGAAAAGCACAGTGCCTGAGATTAGGTTTTGTAGTACCAGGTAAGAAGAAATATTGAAAATATAACAGGATCAAGAAATAATGAGACAAGAAAAGAAAAATATTTTACTCAAATGTAACCCAGTGTTTAAGATTAAGGACATATATTCCAAATGGTGATTTAGTTAATGTAAAACTAATCCTCCTCTCCACCAGCCCCACCTCATGTTGTCCAGCAGTGCTAGATGACAATGTGTCATGGCTATTCTTACTAAAGTGTGGATAAAGAGGACTGGATGGCCTGAGCGGTCTATCAGTTCATTCAATAAACCTTTATTAAGCATCTATTATGTGCCAGGCCCTGGGTATACAAAAATATAAAAGGACAGTCCCTACTTGCAAGGAATTTGGATTCTACTGAGGGAGAGGAAATTGTATTTGTACAGAGAGACATAATACAAGTCAAGAATTGATCAGAGACAATCCAGAGAAAAATCCAGAAAAGACAAAAATACCATAGCAAAACCTGAGGAAGGAGGAAATATTTTTAACTGGATGAATCCGGGAAGACTTTCCAGAGGCAGTGGCAGCTAGGTAGTATAGGGAATGGCGCTCTGGGCCTGGAACCTGAGTTTAAATATGCGCTCAGACACATACTAGCTATGTGACTCTGGGTAAGTCACTTAATATCTGCCTCAGTTTTGTCAACTAGAAAATAGGAATAATATAGCACCTACCCCACAGGTATGTTGTGAATATCAAATAAGATAATATTTGTAAGGCACTTAGCACAGCACCTGACCCATAATAGGCACTTAATAAATTATTGTTTTTTTTTCATTCCTTCTGATTGGGTTGTAGTTAAAGTCCTTAGCTGTGGAGTAAGATAAGACTTCTGAAGCATGTAGATGAAGAAGTATATTATAGCCATAAGGATACACTGAGAAGAATGTAAAGTTCAGGAACAAGTAGTAATGTGACATGACTAGGACATGCAGCATGTAAGGGGGAGACAGATAATGACCTGGTCTGTGATTGCATTTGTACAGGGAACTGCCTGGTGAGGAAACACCCTGTAATGCAGGTTGACATCCTCTCAGCAAGATTTACTCTTAGAAAGTTGACTGGAGTTCTGAGAGGTTGAATTACTTACTCAGGGTTACACTGACAGTGTGTGTCTGAGGGAGGACTTGAATCCAGGTCTTCTCGGTTTTAAGGCTGACTCTCTATAGTCCATGTGGCTTCTTAGCTGCCTCTCAATTAAAGGGAGAAATGTGAAACAAATCTCAAAAGGCAGGGGAACGTCAAGTTATAGAGGACTTAAATGCCAGATTGAGGAATTTGTAATTTGTTCCTTAGGAAATTGGAATCAATTGAAGTTTTTCTGTTTTGTGTTTTTTTGTTTGTTTGTTTGTTTGTTTTATCAGGACAGTGATATAGTTAGACCAAAGCATTAGGAAGATTACTCCAGCTGTATGCTAGATGCACAAAATGGAAACTGGTTCAAAAAGTGGATTGTAAAAAAGAGAAGGCAGCTAGGTGGTACAATGGATAGCATGCTGGGCCTGGAATCAAGAAAACTCATTTTCCTCGGTCCAAATCTGGACTTAGACACTTAATAGCTGTGTGATTGTGGACGAGTCACTTAACACTGTTTGTTTTAGTTTCCTCATCTATAAAATGATCTGGAGAAGGAAATAGTAAACCATGCCAATATCTTTGCCAAGAAAACCTCAAACAGGGTCGCAGAGAGCTGACTGAACAGCAACAAAAAAAGAGAAATGAGAGGTCATGAAAGCTTAAATGAGGAGGCTGGTATTATGAGTGGAAAGAAAGAGATGCATATAAGAGATGAGAGGTGGCATCAATAAACCTTGCACCTGATGGGAGGTAGAAAAGGGGAGATTAAGAATGATTAGGAGAATAGTGTTTCCCTACATAGAAATAGGGAAATTGAAAAGACAGGCAGATTTAGGTGAGATATTCAGTTTGGATGTGTTGAATTTAAGGTTCTGGCAAGACATTCACTTGGAGATATCCAGGAATGAATTGGAAATAGGGAGAAATTTCTCAGGGGAGAAATTAAGGCTGGGCAGATATAAATATAGAAATAGAGATACATTGTATTTATATTTGGCAGTTATCTCCATGATAATTCATGGGATCTTATAAAACCACAAAAAAGAGGGCATGTATGCATTTATATATATGTATATACATACACACACACACACACATAGAGAGACAGTGAGACATACAGATACAGAAAGGAGAGGACAGGAGGGGAGGAGAGGGGAGGGGAGGTTCCAGACCACAGCCCTGTGGGACAACCATACTTAAAGATGGAAGCAGGATAAAATGAACCGTTGAAGGAGACTAAGAAAGAGCAGTGACACAAGCAGGAAGAGAAAGGAGAGATCAATGTCTTGGAAGTTAGGGAAGGAGAGTGTATCTAAGAAAAACAGACAGACAACAGTGTTAAAAGCTATAAAAAGATCAAGCAGGATGAGAACTGAAAAAATGCTCTAAGTTTTTGCAGCTTAAAAATCATTAGTGACCCTTGAGAGGATAGTTTCAATAGAGCAGAGATATCAAAAACCAGACCATAAGGGCTTGGGGAAATTAGAAGCAGCAAATGTGAACTATTTCTTCAAATAGAATAACAATGAAAAGGAGGAAATAAAGGATGTTAACTTGAGAGGATAGTCACATCAAGGCAAGCTTATTATTTGTTAATTTATTTTTTTCTTCAGTTATTTCTATAACAGTTCATTATATGTATATACACTTATTTTTAAAGATGGGGATGCCTGATAACATTTGTAATTAGTAAAGAAGGAGCATGTTAATATGGGGGCAGTGACAGTAGTGGTAGGCGGTAGGAGCGTGCTAGAACTAACTTATCTGGATTGGTGAAAGCCCATTATGAAATTTTCAGTGTGAGTATTTTATATCTCAGAAATTTGCAAACTCTACAGATTAGGACCTGATTGGCTGTTTTGTTGATTTTCTACTCTAGACTTAAGAAAGTGATGGAGAAAATTTTAATAACATTTATTAAATTAAAATTTTTCTTTCATATTTTGGAAAGCCAGTCAGATCTAGCTTCACCTCATTAAACCTGGTTAGACCTGGTTAAGAATTACCAGTACTCCCCAAGTGGTAGCACACATGTGTGGAGAACAGTAAGGGGAGGAAGCTTCCAGAAAAGCCTTGACTGGCCAAGGGGCTGTCACATATTCGGAAACTGGAACAAAGGAAGTGAGCTTGTGAGAATTCAGCTGTCTCCAAATTCAGAAACTCTATGAATCCCAAAGCATTTTTCAGTATGTTCTGTTATTAATATTGCTAGGTTTAATATATGTAAAAAAAAATCCTAATAATGAAGTTGCCTTCTTCACTGAAATGTTAACTCATTGTCCCTCAGAAAGTTCAAGTAGAAGCTAGCTGACCCTCTGTCAGGGATATTATAGAAGATTTTTGTGCACTGGGTGAAATATTGGACTTGATGCCTTCTAAATTTCCTAAAATGATATTCTAATTCTCGATTGTACCTACAGCCCAATTCTCCTTTCCTGACCTTTCTGGGCCTCAGTCTATCCATCTATAAAATGAGGGAATGGGACTATATGACCTCTCATGTCCCTTTCTGCTCCAAATCTCTGTTCCAATAATATCCTCCTCTCATCTATCAAAGTGACAGTAATCATGCCCTTACAGATTTCTATCTTTAAAACACCTGAAACATCTTCAGAAATAACTTGCTATAGTGCAAATTCCTATCATTTAACACATTTTTGAGGATTAGTCAGAAGTTCACTAAGAGTAAATACCTGTAGAAATAAGTAGGGCAGAGGATAAGTACAAGTACTTGGAGTTGGGAAATGGGTAAATTAGCAGGGGTGGTAGGGAGGATTGAGGGAAACAAGAGGGAAGAAGGCCACTAAAAATGAAAGCCAGGAAATAAACTTGGTGCTACTTCAGAATCTTGCCAAGGGCCAGGCCTACATTGTAATATATCTGCTTGAAGGACATTAAGTTCTGCCTTCCAGAGAAATTTCTTATTAGTCATCTCTGTGATATGTAATACAGACAATTCTTGAATGTTAATACTGATGGGGAAAGAGAGAGAGAAAGTCTGAACAAAGGAAATCCACTGTAATGGTAGCAAGCATAGAGTCCTATGACCTCCTCTCCACTAGATCTATCACCAGAGTACCCCATCAGGAACAAAACTTACCCATTCAGGGGTCGTTTTTTTTTATTCCCCCTGCCCAGCCTCCAGCTAAGCTGCAATTAGGCAGTGAAATAGCCAAAAATGTGGTGAGCAGAGACAAAAATAGGAGAGTAACAGAGTGAAAAAACAACCCCAGAAAACTAAGGGGTCACTGGATTTTTGGTTGAAAAGGAAAGAGAGGGAGAAAAAAAAGAGAAAGGGATGGACTCCATGCATCCTTTAAACCTACATTATTTAGATGGAGCACCAAGGGCAGTGCATTAGTGACCACTGAGACTAGACATATTTATTGTTGTTTGTCTGGTTTTGCTGTGATTATACCAAATGAGTCTCCAGCTATTCTCCTAGCTGCAGGCTAGAAAAGATTCTAATCATTTAATAATAACAAAAAAGTACAGTAATGTACTCAGTGTGGGGCTGAGTCATTGCCAAAGTTGAGTCTTCCTGATGCTTTCGGGGAGAATTGAGGTTTGTTTTAAGGGATATTACACAGCTTCATGGCTCCCCGTGGAAAGAATAATTCAAGACCCTAATTAAGTTTTCTGTATCAAGCCAAGTGAGCCAAGAGTTCATGTAATGGAAGTCCCTCCTAATCACAACAGGAAGACCCAGGGCAGCAAAGATGCCACAGAGTAGAGGGGATGGGGGGAGAGGGAAGTTGGTGTCAATCTCTTAAAGTCTCTGGAACTTGTTTTCTTCACCGATTATGTAATTAGTTCATTCTTTTACTAGGAACAATGTCTAGAAACTTTGATCTGTTCAGATCACATCTGGAGTATCATGTACACTACTTAGTGTTATATTTTTGAATGGGCATAAAGGTAGAATGGTTAGCATAGAACGCTGGATATGGAAGAAAAATAAGACAAATTCTGCTTAGCTCAAAGAGGATAGATCCAAGAGCACTGAGTTCATTTTGCAGGAAAAAAGAGATTTTTTTTTTCCCATGTATCCCACAAGCCTATATTCTATGCACATACCTCAACAATTAGAGCTGTTGGGGAGAAACATAGATTGAATTGGATTAGAAAAACTCTTCTTTTTAATTAGAGCTACAATAATATGGAGTGTGCTACCCCAGGAAGGAGAGTTCTGCATCATTAGAGTTCTATTAATATGATACTTATCAGAGATATTATAGAAAGGATTACCTGCACAGTCTAGATTAGTTAGTTGTCTCCTGAGATTCATTCCAATTTTAGGTTCTTTGGGTATGAATCTCTTACCTCTGAGATCTCAACCAAATCTGAGAATTTCTTCAGCTTTAAAATCCCCTGATTCCAATAAGTTTTTGAGCACCATTCTACTAAGGACAATGACACAAAATTGCATGTGCTAAAAAAAAAAAAAGTGCAAGTATTTTGACTTGGGACTAATTAAGTCACAGAAGTGGCAGTACCTAGAAGTCTCTAGGTGTCCATTCACTTACTATAAAGAAACATGTTACCAGGGGAAGGAAACCAAATATATTATTAAATCAAGTTCCATGTATCATAGGAATGAAGATTATACTTCTGTAAGACCACAAGCAAACCTTTGTTAGTCACCGCTAGAAAGATTCCCCCCTTCCTATCCACTTCTCTTTTCTCCTTATGATAAGACAGCTTTCATGATATCTGAGTTTCCTGCCAAACTATCCTTTTCTCTCATATTCAGCCAGGACATTTACAACTGGATGAGTGTCTCAATATGACAGTTAAATAAGTCATTTGGGCAAGTATATTGAAAGATGTAGTATTGGTGAAGTAGTAAGTATTTTTCTAACTCAGTTTGATTGGAATTGCATACATATTCTTATATTACGAATATGTCATTTCACTGTCTTAAGTATCAAACACTTTTTCAAATCAAATCAAACACTAGAATCTAGTTCATCACTGTCTTTTCCCTGATTCAAATAATCATATTGAACTTAGATGCCATCGAGGTTAAATAACTTGGCAAAAATCCTTTCTTGTTCTCACAACACCTCCCATATATCCCCTTTTCTCCACTCACTGACCCTAAATCTAGCCTTCATCACCTTTCACCTCTCACCTAATTAGTGTCCTTCCTTCAAACATCTCCATGCACCAATCTATCTTCCACCCTTGATGTTCCTTGTAAAAGACACTCTATCATTGGTCTCCTTATCTTTGCCTTGGCTGTTTCCTCCCCATCCCTGCCCCCACCCACCCCTCCACCCTTGCTCTATGTATATCTCTATGGTCTATTCTTAAAAAAAAAAAAATCTCATTTCAGGGTAGGGATGTACATAGGAGCCTATAATGTAATATGACTACTGGATCACTCCCATTTGGTAATTCATTGAACATGAGGCAGTGTGGTATAATAAATGGAAAATAGGCCTTAGAGTCAAGAATAAAATAATAGCCTTGGCATATAGAAAGCACTTAATAAATGCTTTGTTGACTAACAGTAATGTTGATAAAATGCTTTAAGATCCCCATCCCTGCCCCTATCCACCCCTCCACCCTTTCCCTGTGATACTCTCTCTCTTGTGCATCTTAGCTGCCCTAGCGTCCTTCAAGACTCAGCTCAAATTCCACCTTCTAAAGGGACCTTTCTCAGTCTTTCTCAACTCTGCCCCCACTTGCTCCCTCCTACTCCACTCTACTTCTATTCTAAGTTTACTTTAGTGCTTTGTACTCATATCTTATAGACATATAGAGATATATCTATAAGATATAGATACATCATACAGAGAGCAGAACCTTTTGTGTCCATGATTAGAATGTAAACTCTTTGAAGACAGATATCTCTCCTCAGACAGCTGTTTCTTTGTATACTCAATACTGAGCATGGTACTTGACACATAGTAATCATTTAATAAATGCTTGTTAATAGACTGTTCACACAACTAGTAAATGTTTCAGGCAGAATCTGAATCTAATTCTTCCTGACTCTGGGTTCCCCCCTCTATGTACTATACCAGTTATCAGCATGGACCTAATTTTTTTAATTGTATGATATCAATTATACATAGAAAACATATTCCCATATTAGCCATGTTGCAAGAAACAAAGCAAGAAAAATAAAGTGGAAAAAAAATATGTTTTACTCTGCATTCAACAGAGTTCAACAGTTCTTTCTCTGGATACGGATAGCATGTTTTCATCAGGAGTCGTTTGCAATTGCCTTGGATTATGTATTGATCACAATAACCACATCTTTCACAGCTGATCATCATTACAATATTTCCATCACTGTGTACAGTGTTCTGGTTCTACTCATTTCACTTCAGCATGAATATGACCCTGGGCAAGTCAAGTAACCTCTGTCTGCCTCAGTTTCCTCATCTGTAAAGTGGAGAGAATAATTTTGCCTACTTCCTAGGGTTGCTGTGATGGCCAAATGAGATAATATTTGTGAAGTGCTTTGTCAGTTTTAAAGAGCTATATAAATTCTAACTATTGATTATTTAATTCTTTTAAGTTTTACAAAGCATTTTCTTATTCTTATCATTTCATTGTATATAGATTTACCGAGGTGACACTCAGGTCTGAGTCAAAGCATGACTCAATAGTTCTACTTCCTACTCAGGCTTTGTGAGGAATTTGCCCAGCTTATGAAGGAAACACGAAAATTAAGCAAACTTCCCAAACCTCCTTCTGAAATTTTCTGACAGAAAGAAAAATGGGGCTTGATTTGACAGATGATTTCTTTTCATGCCTTGATTAGAGAAGACAACCTTTTCACTTCCTGTTTAGAGTTCTATAAGAGGACCCAAATTATCTGACGAAGCAGACAGAGGCCTCAGAAAGGGGTTTCTCTGTCAAGAACTAAATGGGAGCTTAGAAACCTTTTCCTTTTGTTAAATCGGTCCAAATATAAATTACATTTTTCTCCCTCATCTGACTTGTATAAAACATGACTGTAGCCTATTGCTTGTGGGGCTTTGCTCTATGTATATCTCTATGGTCTATTCTTAAAAAAAAAAAATCTCATTTCAGGGTAGGGATGTACATAGGAGCCTATAATGTAATATGACTACTGGATCACTCCCATTTGGTAATTCATTGAACATGAGGCAGTGTGGTATAATAAATGGAAAATAGGCCTTAGAGTCAGGAATAAAATAATAGCCCTGGCACATAGAAAGCACTTAATAAATGCTTTGTTGACTAACAGTAATGCTGATAAAATGCTTTAAGATGCTTTGTAGCTAGGTCCCTGTGATGTGGTCACATTCTTTGAAATCATGCTGTATCTTTCTGTTGCTCTGAAACCAATTATCCTATTTTACATAATTATAATTTTGAATAGTTGGATTCTAATACATGAGAGCTCTTCACAGAATTCATTATTGGCCCTAATCAAGACCTAGCTGTACATATATTGTCCCTAGAGTCCTACCTCTGGCACATATCAGCTTCATGACCCTGGGCAGAGGCAAATCAATTAACCTTTCAGTCTCTGCCCCTCTCTTTGTCCCTCCTAATGTTTCTAAGATTCTAAATTACAGGTGAGTTGATCATCTGAATCAATGAATTGTTTTCCCAGGGAAAATTCCTATACTTGGTATCATTTCACAAGTTGTTTTCCCTGTCCTTAAAAACAAAACAAAATGCTCATGGGAAAAAATTCTGAATTACTCTTCAGAACCATTGTACACCTTCCAAAACAGTGATTATCCTTGCTGCCTGTCCCCTCTCCTCCCCATTGACCAACGAAAGACAGAATGAAAAGATAGTAGTCCAAACTCAGACCCCTGACTCTAGGTTGTGTGAAAAACTGACTGAAGAAAGCAAAAGGATCTCACTGGGATAAATTCCCTGGAGAGTCTTTCCTAAATTCCTAACATCAACAGTAAACCTACTTTGGGACTAAAGAGAAAACCAGGTCTAGGAAAGAAAGAGCTAATTAAGCCTGAAATACAGCATTATGTCAAAAACATCATACTTTTGTATCCAGGGAACAGCTTCCGTTCATCTTGTGGAAACAAATGAATCATTAAAGGAAGAATTGCCAAAATCAAAAGATTCAGGTTTAAATCTTTCCTTTGTCTCTTACCGTGGACAAATTATTTTCCTTTGCTAGTCATCAGTTTCCTTTACCTAATATAGGGGTCCCGAAGGAGAAAAAACATTGAATTTGGAGTCAGAGCCTCTTGTTTAGAATTTTGGCCCTACCACTTAACCTGTGTGACCTTGGAAAAAATTAGACTTCTGTTTCCTTATTATTAAAAAGAGAGAATTGAAAAAAATAACTTCTAAGGGCTGATGACTGGCTCTAAATACATGATTCCATGTCTAGATAATTTTAATATCCCTTTCAACTCCAAATCATATGATCCTCCAGAGTCTCAGAGCTGGAAGGAATCCCAGAAGTCATCTGGACAAACTGCTACCTATTAGGATCCCCCTGGATAACAACCAAAGGTAGTGATCATTCAGTCATCACTTGAACATCTTCTGAGATGGGAAACTCACTACCTATCAAGACAACTCATCATACTTTTTGAAAAGTTTAATTGCTAGAATATATGTTCTCTCATTGACCCCAAGCCATACTAGAATACTATGAAAACTCAGAGTGGAAAGTTGAGGGCAAGGAACATACAGTTCAGACCTATGTTGAGTAGGAAGCATACCTATACAATCTGTGTCAAATAGGGGTTCAAAATGCTCAGCATCCATAGTTATTTTTTTCTTTCCAATATGCATCTCTACAATGTGTGTATGTGTGCAATTTTCCTTCATTTTTATACCCTTAAAGTCACAAGAGAACTATAGGCAAGATTGGATTCAAGTAAGATGATATAGCTCCTATTCTGATTTTCTCCAGAAAAAATAATTAAAAAACACTGATTAGCTGTACCTCAAGGCTGCTTATGTTCCTTGGATACCCAATGAAATTGCAGCTTGGGAATGAATGCCTGATGAATGAGCCCAACTGAAATAGGGTCTCCAATTGCTCCTATTGAGTATAAATGACTTTTTACTTCTATTTGCATTTAAAGAACCATATGGAGGGTTGATTTTGGTCACATAAGAGGTTTTCATTAAATGAGACAATTATGATGATAGCAGAGATATTAATATTTTCCATTATGAGTGTGTTTCAATTCCCTATTTGGTACTACACAGTAGGATTATGTACTGTTCTTGTAATGATATTTCTCTATTTGTTACAAGAAGCTTAACTTAGTTGTTACTTTTTACAACTGCGGTGTTACTAAAGGGTTGCCTTTTAAAGAAGAAAAACTCTTTTTAGCTGTTAATAAAGGTAGAATTAGAAAAAAAGAAATAGAAGTCCAGCATCCATAATAAAGGGGGTGATATATTCAATCACATCTAGAGTATGTTGTTCAGTCCAGGGCACTAACTTCATAAATATCATTGACAAGTTGGAGTATGTCCATGGGAGACCAGTATGGTGAGTATACTCAAAGTTGTGCTATATAGGAAGATTGGTTATATGGCAATAGGACTCAGGGGACTTGGAGTCAGAAAGGTCTCAGATACTTACTAACTTTTTGGCCTTGGCATTGAACCCCTGTGGGCCTTAGTTTGCTCATATGTAAAATGGGGATCACAATATATATTCCTCATGTGGTTGATGCAAGGGTCAGATATATACATATGTACATACACATAGATGTACATGCATGTATGTACATATACACATATATGTGCATATGTTTGTGTGTTTGTGTGTGCATGTAGATATATACCTATGTGTGTATGTGTGTGTATGTATACACACACATTTCCTACCAACCATGCAGTGCTAAAGGAATAGAATTATTATTAGTAGTAAAGGAACTAGGTGTACTTTTCCTAGAGAAAGGAAGACATATGTAGTAATAAGAGACACGCTCACATATTTCTTGATACTTGAAATGCTAGAATATAAACACACACATGCACATACACATATACACATGTTGTTTTTCAGTTGTTTCAGTCATGTCTTACTCTTCATGACCTCATTTGTGGTTTTCTTGGCAAAGATTCTGGAGTAATTTGCCATTTCCTTCTCTACATCATTTTACAGATAAGGAACTGAGGCACCAGAATTAAATGACTTCCCAGAGTCACACAGCTAGTAAGTGTCCGAAGCCAAGTTTGAACACAAGAAGATTAGTCTTCCTGAATCCAGGACCAGCATTCTATCTACTGTACCACTTAGCTATACATCTGCATCTACACTAAGTGTATATATGTATATATATAATATATATGTGTGTGTGGATGTATGTGTGTATATTATTCAATATGTGAGGTATCTCGAAAATCTTAGTGCAATTTAAATCTATTAACCTACAGTGACTCCCTGTTACATAGGACCATTCTACACCAGGGATGTTGTTAGAGGTTAGACCCAATACCTTCTATGTACCACACATTCTGTTATCTAGTGTAACACTTAACTATGATAAAAGTATCATCTTCGTCCTGACCTCTGTGTTAGAAAAAAAGTTGCCATAACTAAAATCTTCAGACAAATAACAAAAGGTTTTGTTTTCCAGAACATTGAGGGGCAGGAGATATAGGCTCATGGTCATTAATTGTGATTAACTAGAAATTATCTGAAAGCATCAAGGTGTAGTGAGGAAAACAAACAACTCTTAAAAAGTCATTATGGCATCTAGATTCAAGTTCTACCTTTGTAATTAATGAGTGTATCATCTTGGATAAGTCCTCTCCCTTCTCTAGGCCTTACATCCATAAAATGAGACATCACGCTTGATGACAGCCACGACATTTGATGACATGACATGATGATATGACTTGAGCATCTTGATGTCATGGTCATCTTTGAGAATGAAGGACAAACACAACCGCAACAACAAAGACAGTTACTGAACCTGAGTATTTCATAGTACTCCTACCTGCTGTCTGCATTTGGTTACCCTCTCATTGATACTCTATCTTTTCTTTCTTAAGACCTAGGAGGGATTGTAAACCCTGCGTTATATAAATGATACGTGAATGCAAATGAGAATGTCAGCTTTAGGCAAAACTATGAAGCAAATATCTCTACTTCCTGAAAGATCTAGGTTCAAGTTGGAATTCTGACCTTTGCTACCTGGGAGATCTTAGGCAACTCAGTGAATCTCTCTGGGATTTCCTCATGTAAAATGACCAAGTTGAATTATAATCTTTAAGGTCCCTTCCAGCTCTAAAAAAAAAAATTCCTTCTGCCTCTCCTTTCTACCTCAAGGGTCCTTTTAATTTCGTTCTCAGTAGTAGTTGATTGTGTAATCCCCTCTGACTATTAACTGATAATCACTAACTGTAAAATAACTCTCTTCCCAAGGGGATTTTTCTCTTAATAGAGTTTCTGGAAGATGCAGAAGTCTCCAAAACTGCAAATAATGAACACCACGATCATATAATTAAATTGCTACGTAAGCAGGAATCCCTTATGGCATCCCTGATGAGCAGTCATCTAAGCTGTGACCAGAGTAGTGGATAAGAGCGTTGGATTAGAGATTAGATTAGAAGGCGAATTCAAATCCAACTTCAGATATTTACTGGCTGTGTGGCCAAGTCACTTCATATCTCTCAGCCTCAGTTTCTTTACATATAAAGTGATAATGGTAGCACTTACCTAAAGGGCAGTGTGAGGATAAAATAAAATAGCGTTTATGGTACTTTGAAAACCTTAAAGCATCTACGTAAATGCTAATTTTAATAAGGAAACTAGATAGTGCAATGCATAGAACTGTCTCTGGCCTTGGAGTCCGGAAGTCCTGAGTTCAAATCTGCCCTTTGTGGCCTTGGCCAAGTAATTTATCCTCTCTGGCACTCAATTTCCTCATATGTAAAATGAGGATGATAAATAGCGTCTACATCCCAGGATTATTGTGAGGATAAAATGAGATAATATTTACAAAGCACTATGTAAGCTTTAAAATTGATGAACGCTAACCAGTGGTGGGAAATATACTATATCCCAAGCCCATGTCATTTAGGAATTACCTTCTAATATAAGCAATTATATTGATCCTTTTATTGATTTGAATCCTTATAACTTTTTCCTGTTTGGTTCAACTTCTGTCCTTTTGGGCAAAGAAGATAAGTCTTTCCCTTCATTCTTGAAACCCTTCAAATATTTGAAGGTAGGAATCCTCTCCTTATCACTCTCCCCTGCTGCTAAGTATATTCTTCTTAGGTGTAAACGCTGCCCCCCCTGCCCAGATCATTCAACCAGTTTCTATATTACATGACATGGGGGTTGGCCATCCCCTTTCTCTTGAGAAACTCGGATGGATGGAAGTGAAAAGTGAGGAGGGCACAACTTGATATCAGTAGGGACCACCAATAGATACAAAAAGATTATTGGGAAGAAAGCTAAAACACGTAATGGAATTACCAAAGTGTTTGTATACATTTATCACTAAAGTTGTAGGAAACAAGCTGCATTTTCTTGAGGAGAAAGGTACCTTGCATCTTGAAGTGCCTCCAGGTAATCATTTTGAATAATATTGTACAATAGAAGTGGAGAAATTCTGCTTAACAAGATGCCAGGTAGCAGAGAGCCTGCTATATTTTTGCACTATAAGGCTGACATGACATTACAACTTCATCTACCAAATCTAGGCAGCAAGTTAGCTTTTCATATCATGATACCTTGTTCCTCTGTAAATGCAAAGGGTGAAACTAATGCTTGCCTGGGGAGAGGGAAGCGGGAGGGAGATCAGCCTGAACACATTATAACTAGCATGCAGTAGACAAGGAGACCTGCCACAAAGCCAAGTTTTGTATTTCTATCTCTTGAGCATTCATCACCTGCAGCCACAACTGTAGTTTTTCTAAGCTTAGGACGATTGTAGAGGATTTCACAAATTCATAGGTGGAATGTTATTACTTTGTCTGCCCTTGGTCTTTAGACCATCCCCCACTCATATGTGTCTTTTATTTTAAGTTCCTGAGGAATTAAGATTCCAAAGGATACCCTAATGACCTATCACTGCCACTTATAATGCTCAGCATCTATATTCTTTATTCCTCATCTAAAGGATTCTTGCCGCATTTTAGATCCACTAATTTCAGTCTTCAGTTGAGCAGAAATAAGTGAAAGAGGGCCTAATTATATAATGCATGAAGACATGAAGCATCTCTGTAGCCAGAACTCTTTCTCACTTCAAAGGCTGAAGGTGTGGAATTAAGTCAAGGAACTACTAAAATAGCAGTGACTTTCAAACATCTGCCACATTTGGCTCTCTCACAAGGATGGAGGTTTCACATGTGTTAGAAGGAAAGGACAATTCCAGTCTTTTAGCTGTTACCATGGCATAAGTAGTCTCCCATCATGTAAGTCCAGTGCTGGACATGGGGTCAGGAAGATCTGAGTTCAAATGTGGCCTCAGATATTTGTTCAGTGTGACGTTAGGCAAGTCACTTAACCTTCCTGTCAGCTCAATTTCTTCAACTATAAAGTCAGGGATGATAACACGAACATTTCTCTCCCAAGGTTGTCGTGATGATCATGATTGCTGTGAGGAGATAATATTTGTGAAGTACTTGACTCACAATAGGCACTTAAATGTTTCCTTCCTTCTTTTCTTTTTTCCTTTCTATCCTCATTTCTTTCCTTCCCTTTCTTTCTTCTCTTTTCTTTCCTTCCTTTTCCTTTCCTTCATTTCTTCCTTTCCCCCCCTTCCTTCCTTCCTTCTTTCCATGCCTTCTCACCTCTGCCTTCTAAAATCCCTCCTACTTTCCTTCAAACCTCAGCTCAAATGTCTTCTTCTTGGTGAGACAATGTGGTGTAGTGGCTACAGAACTTTATTTTGAGCCAGAAAGACCTGGGTTCATATCTTAGCTCAGACACTAGCTTTTATGACTCTAGCCAAGTGACTTACCCTATCTGGACCCCAATTTCCTCATCTCTAAAAATGAAGAGGTTGGATGTGATTAGTTCTAAGGTCTCTCAGCTCTAGATCTATAATCTTACATCATGCCTTAACTGAATTTCCCCCCCCTCAATTTGCTAATGTGTTACCCTTAAAATGATCTTGTATTTATTTTCCACATAATTAAATGTGTACATGTTATGACCCCAGGGAAATGTAGGTTCCTGTAGAGAAGGAATAATTTCATTTTTGCCTTTGTATCTCCAACACCTAGCACTTTACCTTGCACTCAGTAGATACTTAATACATGACTACCTCTATCCTGATATAGTCTTAACCTTTTTCTCACTGGTGCAAAACAGAGAGTTTAATCCAGTTTACTCTGAGAAGTTATGTGGGGGGTCTGTAATTAGGAATCTATGACTATCAATGTATGTTAAATCAACCAGCATTGATTAAGCCCTTACTATGTGCTAGGAGCTGTATTATATGCTAGGGAAACAAAGGCAAAACATTCCCTGGCTCAGAATCTAATGGGGGGAAACAATGGTAACAACTCTGCACAAACTGAATATATTGGGATAAATCGGAGATAATCTTAAAGGATAGAATGAAAGAAGTTGCAATAGTCTTCTTGCATAAGGTGAGATTTTAGCTTACTAAGGAAATTAAGAGGTGGAGACAAGGAAGGAAAGAATTCTAGACATGGGCAACAACCAATGAAAAAACATGGAGTGATACCCAATAGTGAGTGTTTTATATAAGGAAGAGCCAATGTCATTGGATCACTGAGTACATTGAGAGGATGCTGGCCTGGAGTCAGGAAAATTTCTTGAGTTCGAATGTAGTTTCAGACACTAGCTGTGTGATGGTAGGCAAGTCACTTAACCCTGTTTGCCTCAATTCCTCATCTGTAAAACGAGCAGAAGGGAATGGCAAACCACTCCAGCATCTTTGCCAAGAAAACTCCAAATGGAGGCATGCAGAGTCTTACATTGCCAAATAGCAACAGCAACAATGCAGTATAAAAAGTCTGAAAAGACAGAAAGGGAGTTGTGAAGGGCTTTAAAAGCCAAACAGAGAATTATATATTTGATTCTGAAGGTCATAGGGAATGACTGATGTTTATTGAATAGTGAAGGTATTATGGTTAGACCTATGCTTTAAGAAGCTTTCACTCTGATGGATGAAGAAAAGGAAGACAGATTAGAATGGGGAGAGACATGAGGCAGGGAGACCAACCAGACTATTCCATTTGTCTAGGTATAAGGTGATGAAGGTCCACACCAAGGTGGTGGCAGTGATAGAGAAGAAATAAGAGGGCATATGAGGAAGCTAAGTGGTACAGTGGATAGAGAGCCAGGCCTGAGTCAAGAAGACTCACTCTGAATTCAAATCTACCCTCAAACATTTACTTACTGTGTAACCCTAGGCAAGTCACTTACTACCAGTGTAGCCCTGTTTGCCTCAGTTCCTCTTCTGTAAAGACAATGACAAGTATTTTAGCCAAGAAAATCCAAAATGGGATCAGGAAGAGTGGGACATGACTGATAAGATTGAACAAGAGGAAAGTTTATGATATTACACGTGACATTGGCAGGATTTACCAAGAAACTGGATATGGAGGAATAGGGAGTAGTGGTGAGAGACAAAGTCATTCCAATGATGACAGCTAGGTTTTAATCTAGGGTTGAAAGAATGGTAATGTCCTCCTAGAAATAGGGTAATTAGAAAGAAAGGAGAATTTAGGGAAAAGATCACAAATTAAGTTTGGATATGTTGACTTTAAAATGTCTATGTGATATTGAGTTCAATAATGTACAATAGATAGTTGAAAATGAGAGACCAGAGGTCAGCAAAGAGGTTAGAGCTGAATAAGTAGATTTGGCAGTCATCAGCTTAAAATGATAATTGAATCAATGGGAGCCTATGAGATTACTAAGTGAAAAAGTAGAGAAGGAGAAGAAAAGAGGGACCAGGATAGAGCCCTGTGGGAAGCATAAGGTTAGCAGATATGACCTGGATATCCAGCAAAGGAGAATGAGGAGCAATCGGACAGGTTAGGAGAACTTGGAAAGAGCATGGTCACAAAACCTAGAGAGAAGAGAGCCTTGATGCAGAGGGTGATTGACAATGTTGAAGGCTATAAAGAGTTCAAGAACAATGAGGACTGAGAAAGGGCCATGGAATTGGGAAATTGATCATTGATGACCTTGGATAGAGTGAATTCAGTTGAATGATGAGATCAGAAGACAGACTACAGAGAGTTAGGAAAGTGAGGGGAATAGAAGGGGTGGCACCAATTGTAGATAGCATTCCTAAGGAGTTTAGCTATGAAAAGGAAATAGAGATGTAATATGTAACAGTCTGGATGGGCAGGCAGCCACATGGTACAGTGGTTAGAATGCTGGACCTGGAGTCAGAAAGACTTGTCTTCCTGAGTTAAAATCTGACCTCAGACACTTACTAGCTATGTGACCCAGGGCAAGCCATTTAATCCTGTTTGGTTCAGTTTCCTCATCTGTAAAATGATATGGAGAAGGAAAATGCAAACCACTCTAGCACCTCTGTCAAGAAAACTCCAAAATAATGTCACAATGAATCAAACAAACTGCAAAACAACTGAACAATAAGTATGGATGGACAGATCAAATGATTAGGATTTTGGGGAGGAATTATGGTCATGTTTTAGACAGCAGGAAAGCATCCAGTAAATAGGAAAAGATTAAAGATTAATGAAAAAAAATGGGGAAGATAGAAATGTAATCTCTTGTGCATGTAGAGGAGTTTGTGCTGACAAGAAGGACCACCATGTGACCACAGAGTTAGGAGATAGTTTCAGAAGGCATTGAAATGATTATGAAATAAGGTGGAGGCAAGAAGCTGGAGCTCTCTCAGTGCACTCTCTCTCTCTGTCTCTCTCTCTCTCTGTCTCTCTATCTCTCTCTGTCTCTCTCTCTCTCTCTCCCCCTCTGTGTGTGTGTGTGTGTGTGTGTGTGTCTGTCTGTCTGTCTGTGTCTCTCTCTTTTCTCTGTCTCATTGAAATATGTCAAGTTTCTTAGCTAAGAGAGCAGGGGGAGAGACTCATTGGAAGAGTTTTAGAAAGGGGGAAAACACTTAAAGCTACTGGGATAAGTAGAATATTGAATCAATTAGGGAGGTGTAAATGGATTGCCTTGTGGCAGTGAAGGTCTAGTTGAGACTGTGTGATCTAAATTTGTTGTGCAGCCAGTTAGCAGCACACTTGTGATTTTCTCCACCTTCCATCAGCAACACTTTAACCGAGATGAAGAAAGCAGATAATGGGAGTAACCCAAAGGCGGGGCTTGGTAGGGTAAGACTCCTGACAGGATAAATATGAACTTGAGGTGGAGGAGATTATCTTTGCAGAGCAGTAGTTCTCAGTATTCTCTAAACTTCAGACCGTTTCCATGGGGCTTCACACCACCATCTTTCAGTGGACATTTCAAATATAAATACTTCATTAGAATGAAAGAGAAGATTAACACTGCTTTTGAAGAGATACCATTGAGGGAAAGCCTAATAAAAGGACTAACTCATAGCAGAAATATGAGAGTATAGTATGGTAGGGAGCATCATGGAGTAGTAGAAAAGAACACAGAATTTGTGATTAGAAAGTCTGGGTTCACATCCTACTCTGGTCCTTAATAGCATTGTGACCATGGGCAGATAAGTCAACGGAAGTTCTTTGAGGTCAGAAGACTTTTATTTTTGTCTTTATCTCACCGGCACCTAACATACGTTCTGCTATGTATTCAATGCCAAATAGATGTTTGAGGGATTGCATGTTACTTCAAGAGATCATTCTTACTCACTTCACAGGGGTTGTCAGGGAAGTGCTTTGTAAACTTCAAAAGACTATATAAAGATGAGCTATTAGAGGCAACCTAGCACAATACTTAGACACAGGACCTGATTTTTAAGGTTCACTAGTTGTGTATAGAAAGTGCTGATAGGCATTAAAAGAGAGTTTCTTTCTTAGGAGTTCACTGTAGCAGATCCAAGATCAGTTCCATCTCCATTATTATTAAAAACATGAAGAGCATATGAATTCAGGTACTACCTGGGGGACCTTTTTGGATTTTTAGTTGTCCCTAGGCCATAACCTGAACACCTCTTGGTATGGTTCCCTCAGCTTCCCTCCTTCCTTTTCCTTTGCATCTTATTCTGCTGGCTTCCCAGACATGCATCATTGAATGAGAGGGTAGTGTCCGGTTATTCTGTGACTTACAGAATTGAAAATGCTCTTATGGGAGGCACAGAAGACTGCCTTGCAGGCAACATTCAGGTGACCAAGTGTAAATGGCATCATGCCCAACCTGCATTTAAATCAGGGAGTTGAGGCACATTTCAAATCCACAAACGAGTGGTCCAGTGACATTTCTATTAGTGTAGAAGTAAATAAACACAGTAGAATCAACTCAGAAAGAGATGAAAAGTACATTGTAGGGTGACCCCTCTCCTCCCTATTAAAGATACACATGCAGGCAGGCAAAAAGTATAAACACTGCTTCTGGTATTTATTATAGTCAGCTACTCAACTTTGAAGGGCCTTTTGGGATCTTTGAGTAAAATGTCGTAACCTTCTCACTGTTGTTTGGGTTTGCCTTTTGAGGGAATCATCAAACTGTATAGACGAACAGTAAATGCCATTAAAAACTAGTCTATAAGAAAGTGCTTTCTACCTATTTTATATTGTGAATGCATGCCAGTTATAAAAAGGGAACACTTTACTAGCCTCTACCAATCTTTGTTTCTCTGTTGCGAGAGTCTTAAGTAGGAAACCAGAGTTGACCCAGAGGTGACATTTTTTCCTCCCCTTGGTGGAACAGAACCAGCTTAGAAACAAACCAAAACAAACCTCCCAAACAAGCTTAACAATAACAAAAAACAAGCCTCCTCCTGATGTATGTAACATAACTAGTTAAGCACTTTTGTACTACTTATGTCACACCGATAATTCATGCTGAATTTGTATTCCATTAACAAAATTACAGAATCTTGGAGGTGGAAGGACCCCTAAGGTCATCCAATCCAAGCCACACTTCAACAAGAATCTCATCTACATCATTAATGAGGGAAATCCAGTCATTGCTCAGAGATCTGCAGTGGCAGGGAACTTTCTTCCTGGGGCAGCTCCATCCATTTGAATACCACTCTAATCATTAGGCAATTCTTTCTTATTTGGAGTTAAAATTCATTTCACCTTAAGACACTACCCTTAGTTATGTCCTCTAGGGCCAAGCAGACCAAATGTTAGTTTTCTTTCTATATGACTACCATTCAAACAATTGAAGATGGGGTTCATGTCTCTCTTTTCCTCTACTTTGTCTCAGTTATTCAAGTTAAGCATCCCTAGATTCTTTAGCTGAACTTTATATGTTCTCATTTCCAAACCCTTCTGCCTGATCATCCCAGTAATCTGAATATGAAATATGGTAATTCTAACACTGTATTCTACATGTGACTTGACAAGAACAGAAGACAATGAAACTATCTTTTCTTTCATTTTTAAACTTCTAAAAATATTCTTAATATGGTATAAAATCACATTTTTCTTGGGAGGGGAGGTTGTCATGTTGCACCTTTGTCAAATTTAGAGTATGTCAACCCCCATCTATATTTCAAGTATATATATTTTTGAAACTCCAAAATATATAATATTATATGATATGTGCTTCAGGAGACAAAAAAGTATATTTTAATTCAAATAAATATTTATTAAACATTTGTCATGTGCAGGTAGCATAGATAACTAGATGAAAAACACAGTCTCAGAGTTCAAGGCACATTCAGTCTCAGTGGGGTAGAGGGAGAGAGAGTGAGAGATTTATGTGTATGTACACATACACATACATAAATAGAACATATACATATATGTATATAGGACAAGTATAAGACAATTTAGAAAGTATAGAAAATGATAAAAATTATTTAATTCAAAAGGATTTATTTCAAAAGCTTAGGATATTCCAGGAACTATTCTAAGAGGTGGTGATACAAATAAGAAAAAATGAGACAGTCCCTGTTCCAAATGAGGTCACATTCCAGTGGGGTAAGACAAAATAAATGATAATCAAGGAAGGGTGAGCTGGCCTGAGAAGTCCACAGGATTGGTGAATGGAATTATAGGACAATTGATTAACACATCCTTTTTGTTTATGAAAGAGGTGACTTAAATACTGTTGTCAGGAAGGGTAGAAAGTAAGCTATCTGGGTAGAGAGGGGGTAAGGATTATGAATGGAACACAATTCAACATTCAATAGGGAGCCAATGATGGTTTTCAAGCAGGTAAAATTACATGGTTAGAAATATGCTTGGGAAGACTATTTTGGTAGCTTTATGAAAGGTAGATTGGAGAAGAAAAAGATGAAAGAAAAGTAATTGGATAGGAAGCCAAATCAATAGCTCAGGTGAAAGTAGGTAAGAGCTTGAACAAGGTTGACAGCATGTGACTAGAGAGGACATGATAGATACAGGTAATCCTGAGGAGGTAGAGTCCACAGCACTTAACTAATGTGATCCTCTTCTTGAGAGGCTTACTATCTAACTAGGGAGGTACACAAAATTAGGGCACAAGAAACAGAGAAAAATTAAGTGCTAACTTGTGTCATATTAATATTGAACTTGAAACATTAGTAGGGTATATATGTTGAATGTAGTAAGTAAGAGATGGGGACAACACTAGAAATGGAAGATCACTGTGTAAATAGGTGTTTTCTGGGAACACTAGATCTGCTTGTGTGAAGGAGTAGTTGTAAGTTGGTAGGCAGTTGCAGCAAAGTTCAGATAGCTAAGGTCAAATCAACTAAATGAAGGTCCTAGAATACCAGGAAACGGAGTTTAGTCTTGAGTAAGATGCAGCAGATTTGATATTAGCATTGTGACTGTTTAATGAAGAGACATCTGATACTGGTAAGCAGAAAGCAGTACATTAGGGAAGAGACTAGAGGAAGGGAAAGCAGTTGGATAGGTATTAGTTATCTAGATATGTAGTAATAAGGACCTAGACGGAAGGCAAAAGAGTGAGGTAGAGAGAAATTCCAAAGGAAGAAATAACAGGAGATGGGCGTGTGTGTGTGTGTGTATGTGTGTGTGTGTATGTGTGTGTGTGTATGTGTGTGTACACACACATAGAGAGAGAGAGGTTAGAAAGTGTTAAAGATGATTATAAAGTTTCTAGCTTTGGAGAGAAAGGGATGGAGGAGAATAGAATACTTACTTCAAGAAAATAATAACAAAAACTCAAATTTCTACAGTGCCCTACATTTTATAAAGCACTTTCCTTATAATAGCCTTGCAAGGTAAGTAATATAGATATTATCAGTGCAATATGAGTCATTTGATTGATATCACAGAAGGTTTCAAACTCAGATCTCTTGACCCGCCCTCCCCAGTCCAGAGAGAGGATCATAGACTTAAGAGCAGAAAAGGATATTAGAGGTCACCTAATCCAACACCATATAATTAAAGAAACTAAATCCCAGATAAGGCAAATGACTTGTCCAGGATCACACAGACAGAAAGTGTCAGAGTTGGGATTTGAGCCCTACTACTCTGACTCCAAATCCAGAATTATTTTTGCCTGCGCCAGGCCACCGCAAACTCAAGCTCTTTGTTACCTTGCTCTTTGTTTTTTGAAAATTAGATTTTCACTGTACTATGGAAGAGGCAGCAAAATGGTTCAGGAAACAGAGTGGTCTGGAATCAGGAAGATCTCAGATGTGTCACCAGATATTTGCTAGCTGTGAGACCTTGATCAAATCACTTAACCTGTTTCTGCCTCAGTTTCCCCAACTGTAAAATGAGGAGACTAATAACACCTATCTCACAGGTATAAGCATCAGATGAGATTATATATATACACTTACATATATACATACATTATATATATATATATATGTATGTGTGTGTGTACACATAATAGGAGCTTAATAAATGCTTGTTTCTTTCCAACTTACCTCTGAACATCTGAGCTTGAAGTGACAGTAAAATATCCAAGGAAAGATGTTCCATAAACATTTAAGAACAAAAGATGAGTCTTGTAGTCTCAATTAACCACAGCTGAGGGGTTGGTTGAAACCCCAGATGTGAAGAAGCTTGCCAAATAAATCTAGAATAAAAAGATGCAAGTGCAAGGAGCTTGTAAATTCGGGGAATACTTCCAGAGATCTAGAACAAGAACCAGGAAGAGGCAGTGTCATAGAAGCCCAAGGGAGAAGAGTGTTTCAGATTGGCCACCACAAAATACCACCTGGAGGTTAAAAAAGATAAAGGTTGAAAAAGGTCTTTAAAGAAAAGGAAGTCACTGGCAACGTTTGAAAGTCATTTCAATAGAGCTTGGAACTCAAAATCAAGCACAAGGCGTTAACATGTAAAATGCAAATCTACATCGTTATTTATTTATTTTAAAACTACATCTCCTTTCCTCTCATGCTTCTGGAATCCAGGATGGTGTGATTTCAGAAATCTCGGATTATCAGGATAGAACTCTGTCAACCATTTAATCCACTATGTAAACCATGAAGGCAGAGCACAGTTTTAATAAGTGTTACTCTACATCTCTTTTGTGTCGTCATGGTATTCTCTGAAGTCCTTTTCACTCTAGTCTAACATTGTTCTCGTTTTCTTCCCACCTTTTTTTTTTTTGGTCTATCCCTTTAATTAATCTCTTTTTGTCTAGGAATTTATCCTACTTTGCTACACAAAGTAGCCCATCTGCTGTCATTTTGAACCTGTGGGAAGCTCGTCATCAACATGACGGTGACCTTGATTCCTTGGCCTGTGCCCTTGAAGAGATTGGGAGGACACACACGAAGCTCTCAAACATTCCTGAAACTCAGCTTGAAGAGCCTGACTTCAGCTACAGCAGGCAAAATGGACTTTAGTCTATCTCCTCTTATGGACAGACCGATGGCCAGCTTTGTGACTTTTTTTTATTAGGTAGAGAAGAATGAGATGGCTTTTAGCCCAGTGATATTTGGGAAAACTCAACTTCGTTTATAATCTAAGAGGGACATCACTTGAAGCAACTGAAGTCTGTCTTGGTAAATCATGTTAATGTTGGGAAGGTCCAAATTTGCATCCAAAAGACCCCATTGTCCCATTTGAATTAAAATTGTCTTAACTCTACCAATTCCGCATAGATGAAGTGAAACACACACACATACACATACACACACACATACATACACACAATTGCCTTTAAACAGGCTTATATTTTGGAATTGTTAATGGGTCAGAACATATCAGGTGTCAACAAAGCAGATTGAAAAAATGTATGGTTTGGAAAAAGTTCATAAAGTCATGATGTTCCCCAAGGGCCAAATTATTCTGATTTCAATATCAGAATTTTTTTTAAACCAACTGATACTTGCAATATGGAAAATGAGTATAAAACTGACCTTTATAAGTAACAATATTGCCAGTCCATTTTTGTGATTTCAACCATACCACAAGCAGGAAATGAGAATTTAGAAATGAGAATCTAAGTAAGTTACAACAGCACCACCTCCCACCTTACCCCACGTCCCCTAACTCAGATAAGTGCTGCTAGGAGGATTGAATGAGGAGATTAATTAGTTAAGTATACCCTACAGTCACTTCCAAAAGCCAAGACTCACATTGCTCCCTCCTACCATTCCCCCTCAATGCAGAATAGGGAGGGACTGTTTCCAGATGCATTCGTGACCACAATTAATCATCACTGCACGGTGACTTATGATGATAGCCGTTGCTCACAATATAGAAGAAGGCACCCAATCCTACCACCTCTACTCACAGCTGAGTCACACAATTGCAGTAGAATCAAATCCGTTATAAGGCACCTGGGTATTGGATTTGCATGTGTCACAGGTCAGTTTCTTTCTCAGAAAACATAGCTCCATAAACTGAAGATCTTAAAGAGCCTGGTTTCAAAGATATTGGGTGTTAACCAGATCTTCTTAATATCTCTATAAGAAAATGGAGTTTCACTGTGGTTTTTGATGAAGTTTATTGAAATGCTTCTTGCATTTTTCTATCATTGAGAACCCTCCAGTAAAAGTTTTGGACCACCTTCTCCCCAGAATTTTTTTTTTTAAAGAATCACCAGGACCATTCATTTTGGATAGTATTTAATATATATTCCATTTAAATCAAGAAGTATTTATTAAATGCCTACTTAATACTAGGCACTGTGAATACAAAGATAAAAATGAAATATCCCTGATCCTCAAAGGGGACATCCTATTACACAAGCTGTTACAATGCCCTTCATTCTTACAAGTTTAGTTCTTTCTGGCAACACCATTGTGGTACAGCTAATTTTCAGTCATATGGGGAAAATAATGGATTTTGGAACACTGAAAGTTTTGAAATCTACAAGAAATTCAAGAACTTTATTTTAACCTCCTTTCCCATGAAACCTTTTTGACCAAAGCTTCATGGAAATAGTCAAATGGATTCTCTCTAGGTTGACCTCTACTCCTTAGCTATGTTTATGAGGAAACATTACCTCAAAGAGTAACATTCTTCTTAGACGTAACAACAGAAGTGGGGAGAAGGAGGAGGCAGGAACTTGAAAAAGTCACAGGCTGGATAAGCAGACCCTAATTCTTCCTAAAGGACTTGGGTTATACCAGCAACAGGTGGAAAGGGGAAATTTTACATTATCCAAAGAGATGAAAATAGCTTACTATATAGATGTGTTAGTTTATCCAAAGAACAAGCTTCCTGAACAATTATTAAAAGGTATAACCCATCTTTTTTAGAACCCTTTTTAAAAAAAATACAAAAATAGTACCACAAGGAAAATGGTCTAAAGGCATGGAATTTATGATGCCACATCTAACACAGTCTGGTGCATATTGACTCCTGCATTGGCTTTGCTACATGAAATTCAGCAGCATATGACTTTTCTCAGGAACTGAATGGATTATTGTACAGAACAGACCAATCTACTTACACTGTCAAACCTATTTTCTGAAATACTGTCTCTCTATCAGAAGAATGCCCTTTTCTTAATAGTCTGTTCAACATGTTTATCCCTTATAGGGAACAATGGAGAGAATTCATGGGAGTATAAGTCATTTGACATCTCTGAAATAGTTTCTTGAAGAAGCAGCACTGGAGAGAGTCAATTATCAAAACAGAACTAATTTGGGAGGAGGGATTGGGACAGAATTTGCAGAGCAGCTGTTTTTGGCTCCTCAGAGAAAAAAGACATTACCACCACTTCTCCCATTTTTTTTTTCTTCCCTAAAGTAGGAGACTCAGCATTTTTCTCTTCTCTCTTGAATGGCCTTCTGAGCATTTCTTCCACTGAGGTGAATTAAGACAGATCTTGAATGAATCTCAGTATTTTTAAAGACAACAGACCCCAAATTTAAATAAGACAAATGAAAATTTATTTTGAACATTTAAAGGTAAAATGGGGCCATTTTTATTCACTGAATATTAACTCAATGGCCTTTTTTCTACCTGTGGCTTAAGTTCAAAGACTCATCTGATAAAAAGATAGACTATTCCTTAAGATCATCATGTCCAATTCCCTCCTTTCATGAATAAGGAAACTGAGGCTGAGAGGTTGAATTAAGATGCACTTGACCATTTGAGGCAATGGCAAAGAAAACAAAATCTTGTATGAAAATTAACCAAACATTCAGACTATCCCTTTGACTCATTCTTCCTCCTTCCCCTTCTTTACATATTAAACTCCCTTCCTCTGATATCAGATATGGAAAAGAGTGAAGTTTAATTCTTGCTACATTTAGAGTCATCTGACAATGTGGCAATGGATGTCTAATGAGAGAACTTTCAAGAAGTACAGAGCAATGGGCTTCAGGGGCAGATCAGATGGAGCTGTATTTGAATCTCGGACTACTTAGTGCAACCTAAACCCCTGTGTGGTCTTTGATGTATGGCTGCCATTGCTCTGAGACTTGCCAAGCAAATGCCCCTCTTGAATGAGATTTCACTTGGCATCCTGAGGCCTTACTTTGATAGATTATCTGGTTCATCTTTTGTACTGGGATTTTGTATGGGAGAGGCAGACAGAGAGGCAGAGACAGAGAAAAAGAGAGAACTACAGAGAGAGAGAAAGACAACCCTTTAGCTTTTGGTGGTCTATTTAGAAAATTTCATGATGTGTCCTATCTTACCCTCTGCCATTTTGGGTCCTATGAGTAATTTAAGACTAATAGCTGTATTTTCAAAATGACTTACAATTATGTCACCAAAATGGTATACTTCATTACTTTGCCAGATTGCAGCTTCATAAAATTAATTTATGGCTTTTACAGCATTGCTTGTGCAGTCTGACTAGTTTTCATTAAAATCCTTTAAGCTGAAAGGAAGCTTGTTCTGTAGATTTAAATGCAAACTTCATTTACCGGTGCACGAAGTCCCATAAAACTAGGATGTACTCCCACAAAAATTTTATTGGCCTTTTTGTAAGAGATCAAAAAGAATTGACACTGTTCTCTTTAAAGTGGGGGGAACTTTTTATTAATGCTATTTTTATCTCCAAAAGCAGCTGTTATCCTTTGCTGTGGCCTATACATTTTTCTTTCAGGAATTTCTGAAAGAGGCTATTAAGCTTAAATCACTAAAACAGGGGTTTTCTTTTGATTAAAATCTCTGGACTTGAAGACCTGAAGAACTTGTCTCTGTGAAAGACATGATCTAAAAAAAAAAAAAGTAGAGAGACATAGCATATTTCGTTTCCTTTCAGAAAGCTTTCTCCAGATGCCAAACTTCTAGCAAAGGTATCTGTGAAGTTAGAAAATGTTGTGAAATATATCAGTGCAATGTTCTTTTTTCCCATTTTAGTCATTTCTCTTTTCGGTCTATTATTAGTGGGTCAAGTTGCCCCCTGTAAATGTCTTGAATAATATAGTTGATGGATGCAGTAAAGGAACAGTGGCTTTTGTTCCAACTATAGCAAGTTCAAAAGAACTGTGGATGAGCTAGAATTGTGCCTCTTTGGCCTATTGTATGGCTTACTTTCACTATATTTTCTTCATGTAACATTGCAGGATTCTGTCTTCTTAGTAACTCCCATTGTCTTTATTATAAATTTCAGCTGCATAGAAATGGGAGAGCAAAATGTTGTCCTAACAATAGAGGCATTAAAAAAAGAAAAATAGTAGCCCTTGGTGTTAGTTGCCATAATGCTGTATTTGAAAATCAATGCTTTAGCTAAGAGCTGAATGGGCGCTGTTTCCACTGTTTTGTCCCTATAGACGTTTCCAGAACAACAAACAAAAGTGTATTTTGTCAACTGTCACAAAAGTGAAAATGTTAACTGATCTTAGACGTGTTTGCATTTTCTTTGTGTGTTTTTATTTCCAAATGATTTTAAAAGCTGCAGTTTTACCAAGCTGTTTGGGTGTATTAAACAGCATGTGGTGTTTTTGCAAGCGATTCTAGGTAGGCAAGGGTCCACCACATGGTCATATGGTCTTCTTATATCCCCATAACCAGGTCATCTAGCCCAATAGAATGACACTAGGAAGAGAGATCTTTTTTTTCTATTAAAGAAAGGAAAGAAAAGGGAAGACCAACCCTTGCCAATTAGTCACTAGTGTGTAGTATTGTAATCTGAAGTAGGAAGTTTAACGCACATAGAGTAATTGTAGTTTTCTAAGCAGCTGCTTAGCCTTTTTTTTCTCTTGCTGTGAAGACCATGGATTTGGAATGTCCTCATGAGGTGGGCCTAGGAAGTGAACATCAAGCTTCATGTCTTAGAACCCACCCACCATCTGAACCCAAAGATAAACATATGCAGAACGCTTCCTGGTTAGACTTGTACTTTTAAGAGCATTTTTTCCCCTCTCTAATAAATAAAATTGAAATCTAGAAAAAGTAGTTCAATATGAACCATGCCACTGTCGTTAAAAGATGCAGCATTTAATGATAATGATAGCATCTTACAGAAAAGCATGCCATTTTTTTCATGGATGGCTACAGCTTTATGTTAAGTCTTGTTAAAATCTGGGGTAAAAATGTCCTTATAACCTCTGTTTTCCAAGTCCTTAGACAATGATCACATCATTTCAAGTAAGATTCAATACAACAACATTTTAGCACAACAGGAAATAGGACATTTCCGTGGAGTTTAAGGGACTGGGTTTCAACTTCATAATCCTACATCTTTAATGGTGAAGAGGAAGCATAGCATTCCAGAGATGGGAAATAGGTCCAAAGTCATGTAGTTTGATAATTTCCAAGGAGGAATAAATTTAATTCAATTCAATCTAATTCAATAAGCATCTTCTCTGTGCAAAAATGCTGGGAAAATAGAGTAAAAAAAAAAGATATATCCCTGCCTTCTCTATGCCATCACCCTCTCTGTATTTGAAGACTCCTTATTTCCATCAACTTCATTGAAACTAAGATAACTGACTATATGACCTCTTATGGGTCTTCCCAGCTCTGTGATTTAAGAATGTAAGGGCAGTTTGTAAACAAACTATCATTCCCCTAGACACATTCATCATGGCAAAAAGAACCAGGCTGAGAATAATTCCAATTGGTATTCTTCTCTTCTCTCTTCCTAACCAGTTCTAACGTTAGAACATGGCAATAACCAAGCCCTGAATTGAGACTTCTTTCAGAGAATCAACAGAAATCTTTACAATTTGTCATCCCTGTGTGGTCTTGCCATTGGCTCTCCTGTGCATTCAGGCACAGAACAATATGGAAGGAGAATATACTCCAGGTAACCAAATTTCTGACCAAGAAATTTTCCTTGCCCTTTCCAAAAAAATAATCAAGCTCTTGCTTCCTCTTGTCCATATTTTATAGTTGCATTTAATTGTTCTTTGAGGGGGTCTATTAAATGCCTCCTCATACACACATATACAAACGTGTGAAAATACAGAGGGAAACAGCATCTTATTCTCCTGACTCAAATACAAATAATGAAACCAATTGGTTTTCATTTTTCTCCATTTCTGTGTTGAATAGACTTCAGAAGGTGTTTTTTCGTTTGTTTCAGTTTTTTGGGGGGGCGGGGCAGGGAATTTTTCCCCTTTGTGGGGTGGAGGGATTGGTCTGCAGGCACTTTCTGAACAAATGACTCAGATCTCCCTCCCCCACCCTATTCCTTATTATATTTAATTGTGTTAAGAGCTAGAAGAAAACAGAAGCAACAAAGAGCTTGTTGAACACTTGGTTTGACATGAAGCTGAAGGAGCAAGTAAGCCAGAGAAGATAGTTTGAATAAAGCATGGCCTTGGCTTCATACCACACTTTCTGTGCCTTGTACTATCAATGTAAATTCTGAATGTTGTACAGTAAATACTTGGATGGACTCCTTAGAAAAGACTGCACTGGCTTCTTTTTCAGCACATGTACATATATATAAATATATATATACATATATATATATATATTTGGTAATGCCCAACAGCTGTGTTATATTGTATTGAAAAAATGGACAGTTTGGATGTTTTATGTAGAGTTTGCAGAAATTGGATGGCTACAGACTTTTGAAGAAAAATGTACAGACATAAATTACTGCATATCGGTTATTTATGAATAAAGAGTCTTTTATTGACATCTTAGATTACTCCATGAATGGCACCTTGAAATCCTAATAAGGTTTCTTCTTCACAGGGCTGATGAGACAAAGGACTCATCACTACTGTAACAGTTTTCAATGACGTATAAATATAAATATCCTAGCCTCCTCATGCTGTTTCTCCTCTGCTACATCTTCAGAAAGATATGAGGCAGAAAAAGGAAAAAATACCTTTTCCCACATTTTTCTCATACTTCTGGCAAAGGAGAGAGTAGGAAATAGGGAGCTGAGTAAATACTTACACTTGGGAGGTCAAAAATTTGATGGTTGATGCTAATGAATATGAGAATTCTGATGGTTGCACAACTCCCAGGTCCTCCAATTTGTTTCTTCCTGGAATACCCTGGAACACATTTCAGGCTTTAGATTTGGGACAAACAATATTTTACTCCCTTGATTTGAAGGGTGAAAGAGAAAATTCAAGGAAAAAGTATTCCTTCCTTCCTCTGGTTTCTGCCTTTAGATTGTAGGACAGGTCCTGACATTCCATTTGTCCTACTCCCAAGTCACCACGCTCAACTACTCACTTACAGAATTTTATCTATAGATGTATATTGAGGGATTGTTGTTATTTTCCTTGTTCCCCAAGAGAACCGTGACATTAGGAAGGTGATGCCATGACTTGCAAGTGAATTGGATAGGAAAGCAATGAAAGAGGAAATATCAGCTAACACAATAACCCAACTTTCTCCCAGACCACAATGAACACTGGTTTACTTTAACAAGAAAGAAAAAAAGATATATACATATATAACGCAAATTATACAAAATATATTGTGTATATATACATACATGCATACAGCTTTACTTGCTTTTGAATATATATAAAAATAAATCAATACCAATTAAAGTATCTATCTTTTAGTTTAGAGCTTTCAGCCAGTATAGAAACTTGGCACTTTAGATCTTTTGTCTTTTTCTTCTCTCTAATTCATATAATAAGTATCTCACTGTCTGTTTTATGTTTGCCTTCTCTAGTCACACAGCCAGAAAGTTAAAATCAAACATTCATCTCAAATCATCTACCTTTGGTATTAATTAAAAAGACAAGGAAACAACTTTAAAAAGTAGAGAAACTCTGGCTCATACACTCATTTTCTCAGATGGAAAAGGAGGAAGGGGTGGAGAAGAAAAGAGGCACTTTTATCGTCCACAAGAATTCTAGGTTAGGAGAAAGTTCACTAGTAATCAGACACGTCCCCTATTCTGCTCACCACGCTAACATCTGCCTTGATGGATGAAAGTTCCAGCCATCTTAATGGAGTACAGTTGTACTGAACCCATTCATGGCCAGCCACCGCTCTTCAATGGCCCTGCAAAGTCTCTTTTACTCTCACAATGAGGAGCCTCACTTCTTCTTCTCTTCACTCCTCTGGATTTATGGAACTCTCCTGTTTGTCTCCCATATCCCTGCAAGGTCAAATAAACATTTATTAAGTGACTATATTTATCATGGAATTGTGCTAGGCATTGCAGATACAAGAATGAAATATAACATGGTCCCAAACTGCAATCTGTTCATTTGTATAGAAAGGGATGAGAATTAATTTAGGATTCAATTTTATCTATTCACTCTTTGTGTCTCTTAGCTCAATAGCAATCAATTAACTCCTGTTCTCTGGCACCACTAAAACCCCAGCTCTGGGCCTTCAGTGCCCTTATCAACAACTGTCTGTCTAGGGTACCCATAGATATCCCGAAGTGAAGACAAAACCTCCTCAAAAACAGAGATGGAAACAAAGAGAACCTAGGAGAGGAAGATGAACATGCTGGGGATCTTTGATGTCCTCAAAATGGATATTACATCTACAAGTGAGGATGTCAGGGGGGACTGTTTGCCCAGACGGCGACTGATGATACACGGTGAATAGAGCATTGGGCCTGGAGTCAGAAAAACCTGAGTTCAAACCCAGTCTCACACACTGATTAGCTGTGTCATCCCAGGTATATTACTTAACCTTTTGTGGCCTCAGTTTCCTCAACTATAAAATGGAGATTAAAAAGTAGCACTTACTTTCAGGGATATTGAGAGGATCAGATGAGATAACTGTAGAATACACAGTGGTATATGATAGGAACTATATAAATGCTTATTCCCTCTACCTTCCCCTTTCCCTTGACCTCTCACAGTGAACACCATGGGGTATTCACTCAATGTGCTTGGGTCTTGTTTTCACATGACATGCAGGGAGGAAACTTGGTGCAGTAGAAAGACTGGTATCAGAACACCTGAATTCACATAATAACATGGATGTTTATTATCTATGTGACTTTTGGCAATCACTTAGCCCCTTTGGGCCTCAGCTTCCTTATTTATAAAATAAGCTGAGGTTGGATAAATTTACCTAAGGACCATTGGAGCACATGGGCTGGGCACTCATCCGTCACTTTCAACATTCATAACCCCAACTTCTTTTTCAATTATAGTTTCCCATGATGACATCCTTTAACTCAGTAGTTTTAAATTAAAATAGGAATAGAGGTGACTATTCCATACATAAGCATCACTGCCTAGGGGCAGCAAATTGATAACTTTAAAACATATTGTTACCTATGCTTTATTGTATTTTTATTTATTTTTTAACCATTTCCTAATTACATTTTAATTTGGTTCGGGATATACTTGGAAGTGTTGGAGGCCCTGTTTCCCTCCCCTTAACTCCCCCTCCCCACCATGGAAAATCCTGAAGGGAAAGAAAAAGTACTTCAAAGCAAAAACATGACAATGTTTAAATGTTCTTATCTCTGGAATTGTGTTCATATTTACACTTAGTTCTTACATTTCACAAAGTCCTTTGGTCACAATAACACCATAGAGTTATAAAGTAATAGAGTTAAAACTTGAAGTGATTTTAGTGTTATCTAGTTAAAACCCTCATTTAAGAGTCAAAAAAAACTGAGAGTGAGAATACAGATGAACTAACCCATGATTCCATAAAATTAAAAATAAACATTAATAAGTATGAATTAAGATTAATATAAATAAAATAATAATAAATAAATGTTATTATCTTAGTTTCCAAAGCACTCCCCTAAAATTCAGTTCTGATGTCCAATTGTGGAGAAAAAGAGGAACCTGGGGTCTTGAAGGCTAGTCATGGAGCTCAGGTCCTTGAAAGTTTAGAAACTGGAAAAATTTCAAATATGAACCTACTAAGAGACTCTATTTTTTATCCTTCCCTGGTTAAATGTGTAGAGGGTCATGAAGAAATGGACACCAGCATAATGTTTGATGTTGTTATTTTTACTTTGTTTACCAAATTCTGAAAAACTATGTATGAAATGACAGAGAATCTTTATCATTGGAGGGAAGAACTAAGAGAAACTCAGTTATCAAAGCTCAAAGTAATGGAGCATTTATAGAAGAGAAAAAAGAGACTTCAAGAATTTCAGGGATTTAGAGTAGGAACTTAAATCTGGATCTTCTAGATTATTGGTATCAAGTTCAATGGAAATGAATTTCTGTAGGCCCCATATTGACTCAGAACACTACAAGTTCACATTATCCATGTTGTATTGCATTTTTATTTATTGTTTCAAACATTTTCTAATTATATTCTAATCTGATTCTGCCGAGTTTGGCTCTCCTAATCTCCAGTTCCCTGTGTCTTTTATATATGTCATTCCTCTTTCCCCCTACTATCTGGACTGTCCTTGAGGTCACCTAGTCGATATGACCTATCAAAGTTCATCCTATCAAAGTGCATCCAAGTCAATTCACCAAAGCATTTATTAATCCCTGTTAAGTGTCAGGCATTGGAGATGCAAAGAAAGGCAAAACACAGTCCCTGCCCTCTAAGGAACTCACAGTCTAGTAAGGATGCCAACATTCAAATAACTACTGTATGTACAACCAAGATGTATACAGGATTATTTGAACTTTACACCTTTTAAAAGGATCACTTGATGGCACTGCATTTTTGCAGTTAGTTTAGTTTACTGTCTTCTTTTTTAGGTTAGATTCTGTATATGCAAAGACAATTCCTTTATAAACTCTCTGAAAGCAAGTCAATAGGGATGATTTGGGATATATGTATCCATAATCTCAAATTCTCAAGAAATAGTGACTTAAATACCTATATTCTGTGCAGCATATATTGTAAATATAGTTTGTGATTAAGCCCCTGTAAGATAAGCTGGACAGTCTATTATCCATACCAGTGCTTCATCCCAAGATGTCAGAGGAGGTCACATACACAGAAGATACATTATAGATGGTGTAAGTATTCAACTTCTGATTGCTGAGTCCCTTAAAAGTCCATCAATTATAAGCTCAAAGAACTACATAAGTTACAGTTAGGAGGAGCTTTCTCTTGACTAGCCATAGATTTAGGTATGAAAGTTTTCTGTCCTTTTATCAGGTTAAATAAAAACTGTATTTATTTGTTGATAGTATGAATACTTGTAATAGTATGGGGTAGCTAGGTGGTTCAGTGGATAGAGCAGGAATCAGGAGAACCTGAGTTCAAATCTCACCTCAAACGCTTGACACTCACTAGCTGTGTGACCTTGGGCAAGTCATTTAACCCCAGTTGCCTCATCCTAGATCATCTCAAGTCATCCGGATAAATATCTGGTCACTGGATTCAGATGGCTCCGGAGGAGAAGTGAGGCTGGTGACCTGCACAACCTTCCCTCACTCAAAACAAAGTCAAGTGCAAGTCATGTCATTATTTTCCTGATGGCATGGTCTTCTTTAGCAATGAAGGATGAACACATTTGTAACAGAGCTGAGAACCCTTTTTAGGAAAGCGGGAGTCTGACACTAATATTTCAGTACTTTTGTTGGTGGGGGGAACAAGTCACAGGATTGTTTATAAGAATTGTTCTGTCCATTTTCCCAGGCACTAGAGCTTAACATAAAACATAGGTCACTTAGGGAGAATTTAAAAATTGTTTTGGGTCAATAAAAGACTAACTAAGTTCAGATAACATTCATTTGTAGTAGATCTAGTCCTCATGATTATATCACTTCCTTAGGTGGCAGTCATCAGCATTAGAAGAATAGTCAGATGGTAAAGTTGATCCAGGGATGAGAATTAACTGGGGGAAGCATCACCAGCAATGTGAAGAGGTAATGGATTCAAGGTTGGAGGACTGTATTTTGAACTGGTTAACTATGGGCTCAAGACTATGAAAGAAGGAATGGGAAGCTAGATAAAGGATTAGGGAGGGATGAATGTCATGGTGACAATCAATATTGGATTTAAGAGGAACATCTTAGAGGAAAACATGCTTGATTAGATTGTAATTAATGTGGTGAATTTCAGAGTTTAAGATCATGGTGAACCATTTATGGGTGATGGTGAGATCAAAGACATGACCACCCTTATGATTGGTTAAGATGGAATGAAGATACAGGATAAAGGGAGTTAAGATGGCTAAAGATCTGGGAAACTAGGAAATCTACAAAAATCTCTCCCAAATTAATTGCCTTAATACATAGGTCTGATCAAATTATTCTATCTTGTTACTACTATTCAGAAGCCTTGAAGAAATCCCATTGTCATTTGATGGTTAAATCAAATCTTTATTTTGGCATTCAAGAATGTATCTTTACAACCGTACTCCAAACAACTGTTCTGTCATATTTCACACTGATCTCCCTTATGTCTTCTATATTCAGGCTACTAACCATTCTCTAAATACTTAATGAGCTTTCCTGATTTTAAGTCTTTAATTATATCATTCCCTAAATCTGGAAAACCTTACTTCATATTCATTCTATATCCATTCTGGGCACTAGACAAAGATACAAAGATATATCAAACATTATCCCTGCCCTCAAAAAAGATACAATCTAATAGTGTGGCTAAGTATAGTAATAAATGCAATGTAAAAGAAAATACCATTAAGTATATGCAGAACACAAAGTATTAGGAGAACATGCTACCTCCAGCATAACAAGATTTCTCAGAATCTCTGTCATTATATGTTCTCATGACTATTTTAATTCTTCATACATTTATTATATTCATTTCACTTACTGTATTTACTTGGAGAAGCAGGAAGCCATAGTGAAGAGAGAACTGACCTCAATGCCAACAAAACTTAAGGCTATGTCTAGCCCTTGATAGATACTGGAGGAGTGACCCTGGGCAATTACTTACACATACAACTCTCTAAAATTTTAAGGAGAGAAAATGTAGTGACTTGCACTGAGTTTCTTTACCTGAGAGTTCCCCTATGTTTATCAAATCACAAGCCCAGTCCTTTTATATTTATATGATATATAATATCACTCTCCACTCCCCACTTGATTTAAAGGTTAGAGACCAGGTCTCATTTATTGTTCTAGCTTATCCGGATTGAATATCTAATCACATCATGAATTAATGCTTATTGAATTAATTAACTGAAGTCAAAAGTGGCATCCTATTATTGCTTACATATAGATTCCTTAGTCTGGGAATAAAAATGATAAATAAAAAATAATAGTAAATAATATAATAAAATCATCATAACAAATGGAGGCTGACAACAGTTACAAGTTATAAAGTACTTTAAGGTTTGCCAAGCTCTTTTTGAAGTATTATCTCATTTGATCTTTACAACAATCCCCAAGGGAGGGGTTGTTGTTATCTTTGTTTTATAGATGAGGAAACTAAGGAATATAGAAGTTAAATGACTTGCCCAAGGTCACTTAACTAGTAAGTGTCTGAGAATGCATTTGAACTATCCTCCTGACTCCAAGTCCAAAGCTCTAGTCATTGTACCACCTAGCTGGTAAATTGTCTGTAACCTAACATTTTCACCTTTTATTTCATATTTTTCCATGCCAACTAGACTTGTAGCTATTCATCAAATGCAATATAGCATTCCCACAAGTCATTTTATTTCTATAGATTATCCCCCATGTTTAGTTTGCATTCACTTCTTGGTAGTATGTATATCAAAATGATTTTCATACATGACTTACACTCTTTGAAACTTTCCGTGATGCCCCTAGATAAAAGTATTGCCTCCTTCCTAAAATTTCCCTGAGGTGCTTTGTAGAGATCTCCACTTTGTTTTATAGTTATCAGAATGTGCATTATTTCCCTCTCCCTCATAAAAATGTAATTTTCTTGGGAGAAAATAAGTCCTTTTAAAAAAAATCCTTGTGTTTGTAGAACCTCCTCTTCCTCTCTTAAAATAAAGTGTTTAATAAGTGTTTATTGAATTAATAGAAATGAATTCTATTGTGACCTATAAGAAGTTGGAGAGACATAGTTTCTGGATAATTAATCATTTTATAAATCATGTTAACATAAAATTAATAGAAGGGGTCAGTGACACTCTCAAATGCCAAAGAACCTCATGGAACACATTCAATGCTTATATGCCCTTGGAATAGGGGGTGTTCCTGAGGGTGGCAATCAATTCTGACTGATTAACAAGTAATGAGAAAGAACAAATATTATAATGAGAGACAGACCTATTCTAATGAGAGGTTGGGGGATATGCCTTTGATCATCTCATCTACTTCCAAATTATTCCCAGATTTTTGCCATTTAGACAAAAGATCTACCCTCCTGACAAAAACCTGTCTGCGTGGAACATAATAAGACAAAATTCATCTTAGATTAAATTCTTTATAAGGTTTTCTGGTTGAGTGAGGCAACAACTCCATCTAGATAAGATAATCAAGCAGAGTTCATTTTGGGGAAAAGTAAGAGATGTCCCCAATAATTTGTTATTCAATAATCATTTTTTCTTAAAATGATAAGCAATATCTATCTAAAACCATCAACAAGCATTACATGTAATGGAGATAGAATCATTCCCAGTAAAATCCGGGGTGAAATAAGGATGCTCATTATCACCACTGTTATTCAATATTGTACTAAAAATGTTAGCTTTACCAATAAGAGAAGAAAAAGAAACTGAAGGAATTAGAATAGGCAACGAGGAAACAAAATTGCAAATCTTTGCAGATGATATGATGATATCCCAGAGAATCCTGGAGAATCAACTAAAAATCTGCCGGAAACAATAAGTTTAGTAAAGTAGAAGAATATGAAACAAGCCCACATAAATCATCAGTATTTCTATATATATCACCAACGAGTAGCAAGAGATAAAAAGAGAAATTCTATTTAAAATAACTGTTGACAATTTAAAATGTTTGCGAGTCTACTTGCCAAGACAAGCCCAGGAACTATATGAACATAAGATTTTTCATACAAATAAAATCATGTCTAAACACTTGGAAAAATATCAATTGCTCATGAGTAGGTCAAGCTAATATAATAAAAATAGCAATTCTACCTAAATCAATTTACTTATTCAGTGCCATACCAATCAAATTATCAAAAAGTATTTTATAGAGCTAGAAAAAATAACCAAATTCATCTTGAAGAACAAAAGGTCAAAATTATCAAGAGAATTATTGCAAAAGTTATGCAAAGGAAGATGGCCTAAACAGCCAGATCAAAAACTAAATTATAAAGTGGCAATCATCAAAACTATTTGGTACTGGTTAAGAAATAGAGTGGTAGATCAGTGGAATAGGTTAGGTACACAAGACATGGTAATTAATCAATATAGTAAACTATGTTTGATAAACCCAAAGACTCCAGCATCTGGGATAAGAATGCACTTTTTGACAAAAACTGCTGGAAAAACTGGAAAATAGTATGGCAGAAACTAGCCATAGACTAGCATCTCACATTCTATACCAAGATAAGGTTGAAATGGATACATGATGTAGACATAAAAGGTCATATCCAAAGCAAATTAGGAAAGCAAGGAATAGTTTTCCTGTCAGATCTATGAGTGAGGGAGAATTTATGACCAAAGAAAAGCTAGAGAACATTATGAAATGAAAAATGAAAAATTTTGATTACATCAAATTAAAAAGTTTTAGCACAAACGAAAGTAATGCAACCAAAATTAGAAGGAAAGCAGAAAGATGAGACACATTTTACAGAGAGTGTTTCTGAAGCAGGCCTCATTTCTTAAATATACAGAGAAGTGAGTGAAATTTATGAAAACACAAATCATTCTTTAATTTATAATGGTCCAAGGATATGAACATTTTTCATATGAAATGATTCAGATGAAATGATTAAAGTTATTATAATAATACTAAAAAATGCCCTAAATCACTATTGAATAGAGAAATGCAAATTATGGTCTTTTCCTTCCTGCTTTGCTTCTTACTCATGCTGATGATATTTTGTGTATTTTGGTCTCTGGTTCTTTCATCTAGAAGCTAAAGAACTTGGTACTGAACTGGCTGGTTCGAGAAAGCAGAGGCCAGGTGATTTTTTTGTTTGTTTGTTTTGTTTTGTGTTCCCCTGGATTAGCCCTGGAGCTAGCTTGTTAAGTGTGGGGGAGAGGTGGTCTGGTCACAGAAGATCTCCTCAGCTGAGCTAAAGCAAAGATAAGCTCAATGGTTGGTGATCCTCATTGTCTTCCTGTTTCCCCTGAAGTGCTGAGGCATGCCTGGGGTCCTGGTGTTGGTGGTTGCGAGGCTCCACCCCCTGGGGTTTCTGATCTCCTCCTGACTCACTGAGGTAGGGCTCTCTAGGACACCTCCCATCCTCCACCACAGTCAGAGGAATACTCCTTAATGATTTTCCTAGCCTCAGGTGCTATGAGACTGTTCACCCTTTCTGCTGATTCCACTGATCCACGATTTTTCTGCAGAAATGTTTTATGGTTCTTTCAAGATCAACAAGGGGAGGAGGAGAGTACATTTATGGATCACTCCACCATTTTGGCTCCTGGAAGTTCAAGTAGGTAAGTTACAGACATTTAATCTGTGGACTGATAGTCTCAGGAGCAGTTGCTACAGATACGTGGGGCTCCACAACTCTCACTCTTGGTTCTGCTGGACTCCCACCCTGGGGTATTTTGCTCAAGATTCCGGAGTGCTGCCACTGCCTCAGACCACCCTAGAGCTTTCCTTCTTAGCCCTGCTGTGGAGGGGACCTGCCCCCTTTTCCCCCCACCCTCAGAAGAGAGCCTTCCCATTGACCTTCCAGTCTGTCTTGGACTGCGAATCTGCCACAGTCTGTCTCCTATTGGTTTCTGACCCTCCAAAATCTGGTCAGATTCTCTTCTTAGAGGTATCTGAAGGAGTTTGTCCAAGAGCTTAGGTAAGTAGTTGCTCTCACTCCACCATCTTGGCTCCACCTCCTTGAGAAATGCAAATTAAAACAATTCAGAGGTATTACCTCATACCTATCAGACTGACTAATATGACAGAAAAGGAAAATCGTGAATGTTGGGAAAGATGTGGGAAAATTGGTACACCATTGTATTGTTAGTGGAATTGTGAACTGATCTGACCATTCTGGAGATCTATTTGGAACTATGCCCAAAGGCATAGCCTTTGATCCAGCAATATTGCTACTAGATCTGTATCCCAAAAACATCATTAAAAAAAGGAAAAGGACCTATATGAAAAAATATTTTTAGCCACTCTTTTGGTGGTGGCAAAGAATTGGAAAATGAGGGAATGCCCATCAACTGGGGAATGACTGAACAAGTTGTGGTCTTTGAATGTAATGAAATATTATTGTTCCATAAGAAGCGAAGGACAGGCAGATTTCAGAAAATCTTGGAAAGATTTAAATGAATTGATTCTGAGTGAAATGAGCAGAACCAGGAGAACATTGAACACAGTAAGAGCAACATAGTACAATGATGATCTATGATAAACTTGACTCTTCTCAGTAATACTATGATCCAAGACAATTCCAAAAGACTCATGATGGAGAGTGCAATCCATATCCAGAGGAAGAATTATGGAGTTTGAATGGAGATCCAACCAAACTGTTTTTACTTTTGTTGCTGTTTTTTTGGTTTTTTTCTTTCTCATGGTTTTCCCCTTTTATTCAGATTCTTCTTTCATCACATGACTAAAGTGGAAATATGTTTCCCATAACTGTACATATATAACCTATATGAGATTGCTTGCTATATTGGGGAGAGGGGTGGAAGGGAGAGAGGGAAAAAATTTGGAACTCAAAATCTTACAAAAGTGAATATTGCATATTATCTTTACATGTAATTGGAAAAAATTAAATACTATTAAGTGAAAAAAATCAGTTCTCTCATTATAAAAACAATCCACCTACTATATATAAAGTATTATGCTAAGCTAGGAATACGTAGACAGAAATAAAAGGTACCTTTTAGGGCCACTCTGACCTCGAAGAATCTACTTTCTCCTGGGATGTATTATTTGTTCTAAATTTTAAGGAAAAAGTGCTAAATCAAACATAAATGCCTACACATTTAAAAATCTTGATTAGTGAAGATGAAAAAGCAGCATGCAACTAAAGGTTAATAACATGAGGCTCTCTGCTTTGAGGCTTTTCATCATTTTCCACTTCCATCTCTCCAAGCACTGAGGAAGGTTTACAGATGCAATTAAAATGATAATTATTCTCAACCTACATCTTCTAGTAAGGGATTAGTGGATGTATTAAGTCTGATTATAGCATATGTGATGCATAGATGGCTGTTTCCACCCATGGAAAGTTCATGCCCAATCGGATCAGTGAGGTGGCATAGGTCAGGATATAGAACCAACGCAAGTCTAGACTTGGAACATTAGTGGGAAAAAGAAGTCATTTAAAATATAACAGAACTATAAATCAGAAACGTAAGAAAAAATTAAAAGGAACTACCTTTAACACAACAGACAACTCTCTGTCCTGATTAACTTAGGTGTTTCCACAACAGACTGTTAAATAATCCAAGTGCTACAGAGAAAATGAAGTAGTTCAGCAAAGAAATTGGCTTAATTAACAAGCGTTTACTGAACACCTTTTTATATGAGAGGAATATACTGCTCAATCATAGCAGCTGCATCCTTTTATTACTAAATGTATAGGAAATGTACAAAAGGAAAAGAATTGACTCCATTACCATTTATTGAAGACAAGTAATTGTAACAAAGCACCTTCCACAATGTAGAGGCTCAAAATGCACAGAAACTGCCTCAGTCAGCAAATTAACTCTTTGCCAAGAAGAGAAACATGGTAGTCAAAGATGATGTTTAGAGTACAACTGCACTTGCAAAATGTTCTAAAAGACAATGACAGAAAATTACCAGTAATGTTTCATTACTCAGCAAATAGTTGTAGGGAAATGGGCAATTTTGTTGCTGTCATTAATACATAACAAATACATCCATGTAGAATGAAGAAACTAGAGCTAAGGTGGCCAAAGTCCTGGCTTCTTCCTGGACTTTTTAATATTGCCCCAAATTGATTTGCATGGCAACCAGCAGAATTGTAGGCAGTAGAAAAGGACATTATTTGTTAAACTCAGGTCTACTCACCTCCTTTAGAGATGTGATAGAGTGTTCAAGGTATTTTGAAGTAACACAGATCAATGATATATAAATAAACAAGCAATGATTAAATATGTCTATCATGTGCTTTGTTTTATTCTAGATTTTGAGATTACAAACATCAAAATGAAATTGTCCTTCCCTGAATGAAATTTGCAGCAACTGTTGGAGACTCTATTTACATCTATATCTGTGTACGTACACATATGTGTGTTTATTATACAAAATGATTTCCCAGTAGGGTTGCAGAGAAAGCAGATGAGGAAGTCTCTTAGCTAGGGAAATCAGGAAAGCCTTCATGTTGAAATTCATACTGGATCTGAGCTTTGTAGGACCAGGGAATTTACAGTAGAAAAAGCAATTTTGTAACTTCAAAGTAAATCACATCCCTTTCAGGGAGCTGCACCCAAATAAGAAAGAAAGACAGTTGTGGCTGACTGGGGTTTGCATCATGAAAGAACTAACAATGGTCTCTGTGTCTATCAAGTTAAAAAGCAAGCTAACCTCTTCATCTATGGGGAATAGGACCATATGGTAAGATAAGAACAGTAGATGTTAGGAAAGAGACATAGCAGCAACAGTTAAGATCATTAATAGATAACACAGCAATAAAGACAAATATCAGAGAGCACCAAGACAGGGAGACCAAAATAGAAGAAAACTCAAGTTTAATGGAGAAATCAGTTAGTTAGATGTTACCACTGGAGTATTTTGGCTTCTTTGCAATGATTTCATCTGGCCATTTGTGAAGATGGGATTTGGCCTTGCTCATGTTTCCTGGACATCTGTCGGCTACATGTGCCTTTCCATGTGAGTTCTCTATTCATAACTGAATATAGAATGCATTATATTATATTATTATATTACATCACATAAATAAATGTAGCCCTTTCCTCCATTGGTGGTTGGTAAACCAAAGAGAGAGTGTTCTGCTAGATATATGTCACTTATCTTGCCATGCTGTTTAACTGTTTTTTTGCTTGAAATGAATGTATTCTTTATTTGACTGAAAAAAGAAACCTCAGTGGAAAGTGGTGAGCAATCAACCAATCAATCAGTCAATCCATCAATCAGCAAGCATTTTGTTTTTTATGCTCCTAATGCATACCAGGTATTGAACTAGATGTTAGGAGTATAAAGACAAAAATTAAATAATTGCTATCCTAAAAGACTTCATATCCTGTATCATAAATAAAATTAAAAAGTAAACAGAATAAATACCTGGTAATTTTTTGAGGGGAGGGAGAGGAAACTGACATTTGGGTTTTTACTAGGGAGATTCTAAGTTTGGGAATTTGGGGAATGCCATGGTATTAAAAGTTACATTGCAGCCGTAAAACCTTTTCTGAAATAATAGAAAAGAAAAGAGAGTGTGGCAGGATTTACCCTTCTAACAGCAGAGGGTGATTACAATAATATCCTTCTATAGTTTGCTGTGTGTTAGGGAAGCTCTGTCTGTGAATAGAAGTCTCACTGAAGCTTGAGGATAGTGAAAAATGTTTATAGTCTTAGCTGTCACAGAGTCTGAGGTTGGCAGATCTCTTGAGTGCAAGTGTTCAGAGCTGTAATGGTCTATGATGATAAGATCTCTAATGATGCCACTGTTTGGTATTACACAAGTAGGACCAGGGAATTGGGATGGGGGGCACAAAGTTATTTGAAAAAGGACAAACTAGTCTGGGTTAAAAAAAATGGAGCAAGTTGAAACTTCCAGGCCAATTAGAGTAGTATCAGATTAGTGAGTACACCTGTATTTCTAATTTACAAGAGATGAGAACAAATATCAAAAAAAAATAAGTAAAAATCTCTCTGACCTAGGCCAGACCAGTACTTTTTAGATGAAATTGAGTTTTATGCCTAGGTATGAATTCAGTAGTTGCACCTGATGCTATAGGTTTGAACTGGTGGCTTAGCTCTAGAACATACAAGAACAAATAAGGGAATTCCATAACTAGGTTCAGGTAGAGGTTGCTGAAGATGGAAGAGAACTTTTTTAAAAAAAAAATTGCTTTACAAATCAACTCTTCTGCTGCTTCTGAGTCTGCTATACTGAGAGTTCAGGAAAAGCCTCATACAAGAGGTATTTTGATTTACATTTGAAAGATCTGAGAATATAGGATCAAAGATCATTTGTAGGGAATTAGGGGAAATTGAATCCTTCCTGTTCCCCCCACTCCCATATTATCATAGAAACAAGGGACAGATAGCCAAGATAAAGAGGTGGTAATATGTTAATAAATGGCAAAGATTCATCTACGTACCATCATCCCTTTACAATGTAAGAAGAAAATTTCTCTGTAAAGGAAAGGGTGGTTGATATTGGCTTGCCAAAAATTGGCCAAACTCTTGGAGGCTTTTAAAAAGCTAAGCCCAGGGGTGAGGAACTTGCAGCTTGGAGGTCCACCTGTGGCCCTCTAGGTCCTCAAGTGCAGTTCTTTCACTGAATCCAAACTCCACAGAACAAAATATTGTTTGGACAAAATAAGTTTGGATTTAGTGAAAGGGTCATACTTGAAGACCTAGAGGGTCACATATGGCCTCAAGGCTGCAGATTTCCCACCCCTGGCTAAGCCTGCCAAGTCCTGAACTGAGTGGATTGTATAAACCTATCCAAGGCAGGGGAAGATCTTTGTGAAGCACAATCCTTGCACATCTGCCAGTGAAGAGAGATGGAAAGTCTTACTCACCTCCTCTCCATTATATATAGAATCTTTTTTTAATTCACATTTATTTTCTTTATATCCTTTAGACTCAGCCCCATAGAGAAAGAAAGGAGAAAAACAAAACCCTTAATATATACAGTCAAACAACATAAATCCCCACATTGACCTAATATGTCTATTTCATTCTGCATCTTGAATCCATCACCTCTCTGCCAAGTAATGGAGATAATTCCTAATAGGAAATACAGACATAGAGAGTCAGGTGCAAAAATTAATGTAAAGAAGTGTGACCATTTGGCAGCAGTCAGTCAGTCATCAAACATTTAGTAAGCACTTCTACTATGTATCAGGCACTGTGCTAAATCCTGGAGAAGAAAACCATTTATGAGTTTAGAGTCCTCACGTGAAGAGAAGACTAGCCCTGGTAACTGAGAAATGGAGATCCAGAGTGCTTAGCTGTAGAAATTCCCAGTAGCAATGTTGTGCAGCATAGGAGGATCCCAGAAAAGAAAGGTGCTGCAGTTCTCCAGTACTAAAGTCTTGAGTTGCTTTGGCCACATGTATTTCCTATATGTGTGTCTGTCTCATTACCAGCATACACTAGGTTTCTGCCTATTCTCCCCATGAATGCTGTGTATATTCATGAGAGGTTTACGGGAAGGTGAATATTTTGTAACTACAGGCTTTAGTATATCACTTTTGCTTTGAAATAATTATGTCTTTATAAGGTAATTGTGCTGATTATTAAAGGTACAGTCACTGAAACAGGTCCATGAGGTAGCGTTATAAAAGAATAGACCCAGAAAATACTTAGGCACTTTTTGAATATTGAGGTAACAGTTGTATATGAAGGCAACCCAAACTATGAGTAAAAGTTGGGGGAGAGGTAGCTCCCAGTGGGGAAGCTGATACAGAGGTCTTAGATTTAGAGTTTTATGCAATCCCAGAGTCCAACTGGCCTAAACACCTCATTTTGCATTTGGGGTATTATTTCACAAAGAGGGTAAGTGACTCACCCATTATCACACAGGTATTAAGTTGTAGAGTCAGAATTCAAACCCAGGACCTCTGGTAACAAATGCACATTCTTTTAAATGTATCTTCAGAGAGAAGTTTGGAGAGAGTACATTAGAGACTTAGAAGTTCAACCAATGTGACCCATGGAGATAGGAGACAGAGTGTTGTGGAACAGCAAGAAGACCAGATCTGTAGGGGCTCAGAATGTTGGAAACAAAGAGAGTATTATGAAGCTGGAAAAGGTCAGGCTAGGAAGGACTTTATATGTCAAACAAGATATTACATTTGGTCCTAAAGATATTAAGGAACCACTCAAGTTACAGTAGAGAAATGCACAGTAGAGGTGCACGTTAGGAAAATCATCTTGGCAACTATGTGGAAGATGGGTTGGAATGAGAAGAGACTAGCTGGGGTGACCTATTAGAAGATTATTACAACAGTCTAGAATAGACAGGTGACTGTGTGAGTGAAAAGGAAGGAATGAATGTGGAATATGTATAATTGGAAATACTAAGGTTTGGCAACTGATTATACATATGGTTTGAGAGAGAAGGAGGAATTGAAGATAATGTTAAGGGTGAGACCCAGGGTGATGGGAAGGATGGTGGTTACTTTGACAGAAATTAGACTAGACAACTAGTCACTATCAGAGGTAGGATATCTGCATGGAACCTTCCTGATTCAAAATCAAGAGTTATTTTCATTATACTACATTGAATCTCATGGAAGATATGTTATGCCAAATTAAAAAAACAACAACAAAATAGAATGATTAATTGTTGAAAATGTTCTTATTTACACTTAACATTTTACTAAGGTCATCAAAGTCTGAAATTCTGTCAGAGAACTTCAGAACCAAGGGGCATATTCAAACAAGGAAGAGATATCAAAGGCAGATAATTAAAGGAGGCATTTTAAAAAAATAAATTAAATTAAATTTACTCTGCCCACATGAGACCTCTGAGATCTTCTATAGCTCCAATCCTTCTTTATGATGCTATATCCACATAGTCATAACTAGGAAATCTGATTCCTGAAGCAACAGTATAGTAACCAGTGGCAGGAAATGGGTGGAGATCAGGATGGAGTAGGGTTCTAAAATATGACCACTCCTCTGGTTGATTAAGGTAAATTTAGTGTGAAGAAGATGAGGAAATGGGAGTTTGGGAGAGTAGTGAAAAATAAGATTGTGTGGTAAGTATTGAATTAATAGGGAAAATGGAGAGTGATCAGAAAATTTATAGAAGAAAGCAACCTTGTGCTGGAGATCATGGAATCAATCAAAGAAAGTGTCTTAAAGTGGCAATAGGGAGTTTTTGCACCTGTCATAGGGTACAAGAAAAGCAATGGCCAGCCTTCGGAAGGGTATTAGGCATTGTCTTTAAAAGAAAGCCAACTTTAATTAAGTGCCAAAAGATGGAAGGAATATGAGATGAAATAAAGAGAAGTCGAACAATAGGAAAAATTTATCCCCACTCCCTCCATCATCATTACTCTCATTGCATCCTGGGCCATCTCCAATCATTCTGATGAATATCTGGTCACTGAATCCAGATGACTGGAGGAGAGGCTGGTGACCTGCACAGCTTTCCCCCACTCCAAAAAAAGTCAAGTGCAAGTCATGTCATCATTTCTCTGATGTCATGGCATTCTTCAAAAATGAAGGATGAACACAACAACAACGTCTTCACATAGATGAGGAAACAGGCATGAAGCACTGCATAGAGTCAGACTTTTTCAATATGTTGGCTTGTTTTGATGTGCTTTTCTCTTCATCCTTTTTTCTTTTTTATTATAAAAAATTTCAAATGAGCTCTCAGGAGAGAGAAGGTGGCATAAGATTGGATATGTGTATGCTAAGTGGGTAACTAGATGGTGCCTGGAGTCAGGAAGACTCATCTCTCTAAGTTCAAATCTGAACCTCAGACACTTATGAGCTGTGTGATCCTGAACAAGTCAATTGGCTCTCTGTTACTCAGTTTTCTCCCCTGTAAAATGAGTTGGAGAAAAAAATGGCAAAAAAACCACTCCAGTATCTTTGCCAAGAAAACCCCAGATGGGGTCACAAAGAGTTGGACATGACTGAAATAATTATGGAACAACAAATATAGAGTAAATTCTCAGAGACTGTAAGCTTAACCCTCGGTCAGAAGGACCCCATCAGAGGCAGAAGGTGGTGGTAGAACAACTATAGCTACAACAGCTAGGTAACACAGCAGAAGGGCATCCAGAGTACGATATAGTGTTGTCTGGTGATGGGTAAGGACCCATGTGATGATTATGTTCCCAGGCCCAGAGGTTACCCAATCTCCCTGAGTCTCTGCCCTTCTCATTTGTAAAATGTAAAATGTAAAATGTATGAGTGGGACTATATAGTCCCTAAATTCCCCCTCTTTTATAAATCCTTTTTCCTATGGTGTATGGTCCCTATAAGTTACTAAATCCTTAGTATAAATGCGTAGAACCTTCCAATTTGAGAGAGCATCTTACAAGTCCATCAGTTTACAGATGAGGAAAACTGAGACCCAGAAAGACAGTGACCTGTCCAAAGTCACAAAAATAGACATAGGGCAAGTGTTTTGATTCCGAATTCAGTACTCTTTATATGACATCATACTTAACAGGTCTTTTTCCTCTATGACAACATCAACGGGAAGTACGAAAGCAGTGATGTCAGAGTGAAGGGAGGGCAAGGAAGAGTGAGGAAGGGCACATATATGAGAGGTACATGGTGTCAAAAAAACACCTCTTCTTGTCCTTGGCAAAGTTACCCAAAGCTATTTTTAGAGTCCCACTGTTGAAAGGTGTGAAGGGTCCTAAATAATAACTGTCATCTACTCAGTTGTGAAATGTAAACTTGTCATGGACATTGTCTGAAATTCCACTGAATATGAGGATATTCCCCGGTTTCCATCTCTCTGGATTCTGCTTCTTAGACATCTGGATTCCTATTGCAATGATCTCCTCTGAGTCTATATTTCCTTAGACCCAGTATCCAATTCATTCTCTCTGAATGTCTTTGAGAGACTTCCTTAAATAGCATTTCCCATTGAAAGGCTGGGGTCTTAACTGAGGAAAAGCCATAAAATTCAGGAATAAGTCAAAAGCCACAAAATCTTAAATTCTGTGAAAGATGGAAGCCCACACATGGTGATCTGTTAAAAATCATAATTTAGATATCAAAACATAATTAGAAACCGAGTCATAACTTAAGATACAATGATTTATAAAAGCCATAATAAAAATGTTGTGACACATATGTGAACTGTCCATAATCAATACACAAACTTGTATGTGTGTCCATAACTTTGACTTAATGGCCAAGTTCATTGCTAGGTAGAAAACGAAAAATATCACCCCATCAGTAGTGATGAACTCTCTAGCTCCTCCTCCCTCTGTCTCTTTTCTATAGTTACCATGGAGACTTTGGGAGTTCTGCTTGCCTCCCCAGACTGAAAGTTGCTCCCTGTTTTGTTAATATTCATAGTGATTGATTAAACTACTACCTAGAATCAATCTGGAGATATTTGACCTCTTCTTTGGTATCAAAAGAACACCCCACAGTTAAAGGGGAAGTACAGGGTTCCCCAGCCAGGGGAATTCCACACCCTACAAAGACCTTGTCTTCATTTGATTCACCACCACCAACAATGGAAGCATCATTGGGTTTAAAGCTAGAAGGGAATTTAGAATATATCTAATCTGCCCTACACCCATTTTATGGATAAGAAAACTGAATTCCAGAAGTGGGAAGTAACTAATCCAAGGACTGAGTAATAACCTTCAGCATGGCATAACCTCAGCTATGTCCCTGTTAGATCATAATAAACTTCCTTGTGCCCATCACACCATTCAGACAGGAAGATGACAACTCAAGTTTTCTGTCATTACATTTCCTGTAATGGAATCATCTATTAGTCAGGTTTCAATCAGTTTTGTCTACTGCAAATAGGCCCCTGGAAGGCAAAATAAATCTTTGGTCTTTAAAAGCATCTACCATTATTCTAACTCATCTCAGAGAATTTATCACCATAGGTAAAATGCAATGATTATTTTTAAAAGCCTTCTAGTTAAGATCCTGCATCAAGGATACACTAATCCATATGAGCTCAGGACTCTGACATTAGAGATAATTGTTGGTTTCTTTCTCCACTCCCAGCTAAGAGCCTTCCCTCACTTAAATCCATTCCACTTGCATGTCATGGCATTACCTCCCTGATGTCATGGTCCTCTTCAAGAAAGAAGGACAAACAGCAACAACCCTGCTGAGACAGGGCTTAGACAGCCTTCTGTCCTGTGCCACTCCCAAAGCCCTTACTGAAGCAAAAGGCAATGGAATGTCTAAATAGATTAAGGTACAAAGAACAGTCTTATCTGACACAGAAGCACTTGAGTTATCAACTTTCAAAACAAAAAATTATCTCAATTATCTCAAAAGCAGAGTAACTGAGTGTGTGTGTACATATATATGTGTGTGTGTACATATTCATATATGTATATGCATAAGGCTATCTGTATGAATACATATACACATAAATTACTCTAATTTTTAATAAATATATGTGTGTAATAAAGGTATCTATGTACATAGGTATATATGTTTATATATAAAATAAAAATAAATATAATAATATATTTTAATTTTAGGATTAATGACATATTATGACAACGAATTTCCTAGTGTTGCCCGGAACACTAGGATATTAAATGACTTGCCTAAAATCACACAGCCAGTATGTATCAGAAACAGGACTTAAACTCAGTTCTTTCTGGCTTTAAGGAATGATCTCTCTCCACTGCACTACACTGTATCTTTTTAATATTAATATAAATAGAAAAGGGAATCCTTAATTTCAGTGTTTTCTCTCTCCTATCCATAATGCTCTTAAAAAAACCACAGTCTTCTGAAGTCTCCCCATCCTGCTCCCTTAGTGAACCAGTAAACCTGTTTTTAGAGGAAAGGTATAGATAGATAGACAGACAGACAAGCAGATAGACTTTGTTGTTGTTTGTTCTTCATTTTCAAAGACATCAGGGGTGACTTGCTCATGAATTGGATTTAAGTGAGACAGAGTTACACCAAGTCATCAACCTCACTCTCTCTTCCTGAGTCATCGAAATCCAGTGATAGGAGAAACTCAATATGACTGGTTATGGCCAGGCATTCAGTAGATAACTTTGGCATCTTTGATGCCTGACCAAGCTCTAAGCACTCCACGATGCCTACTTAAGCCGCCTTCATGGTCTTTGCAACAAATTATTCTCATTGGCCAGTTCTTCTGGGGAAAGTCTTCACATGCTTGGGGTAGACATGCCCCTATTTCACCATCAGATCTGAGGCCTGTTGGTTACCCTCAAATTGGTTTGGCCCATTTGCAGAGATGGTTTACCATTATGTGATTGCTATGAATGCTGCAGCTTCTTACAGCCACAAGTGAGAGTTGGGAGAATGAAGTAGACAACAAAGGTGGATGAGCAGCCCTGAAAAGGACTTGGTCCACCCTCAAACCAGAGGTGCTAGTATGCACCCCATATACCCTGTCAGATACATAGATAGATAGACAGACAGACGTGTGGGCACACCTATATATAAAAAAAGTGAACATGTATATACACATATATAAGAAAAAAGGATTTTACAATTATAATATGATCAGGATACATACACATAATACATACAAACAGATATATATATATATATATATATATATATGTGTGTGTGTGTGTGTGTGTGTATACCCACACATTAATGAAAACACGTGTTTATATACACAAAAAGTTATTCTGACTGAAAATAAATGTATATGTG
>CM053769.1:192905356-192936518 GCA_028658325.1 Potorous gilbertii
AGTACTTTTTTTTCCTAGTGTTAGTCGCTGGAACTGCTACAAAGGCAGGGGCTGCCAAATAGAAGGTACAGAGGGGCTGTTTGCCTGTCCAGACTCAGGCATCAGGGCAGCAAATAAAACCCCAGTGATCCAGGAGTTCTTTGTCCATTGGTGGCAATGGGTAAGCAATTAGGGCTGATGAAGACAGAGACAAGGCCACCTCTCCACAAAACATGTTCTTCACTTTGAGAAGATGTCCCTTGTGGAGAAGGGAAAGTATTTTTGAGACCACTGAAAGTATAATGCTGTTAATAATCCTCTTGAGCTCTGCGTTCTGGGTCATATCTATTAGGGTCTGAAAGGAAGTGGAAGTCAAGATAGGGTCAGTGTTTGGAGTTAACCTGCACATTTTACTCTTGTCTATTCCTCTACATATCCTACTGCTTTAGCCACAGTGGCTTGTCTACTCTGATTATGGCAGTTTGTGATAGTAGCTGTGGGGACTGTAAGCCATTTCTCCATCATGGTAACACCGTTTGGTGATAGCTTTACGAGCAGTAAGATAAGAGTAACAGCTCCTGTTGTTACCTTCCAAAAAATATTACAGTATTATTCAGGATTTAATCTCATTTTTTCTGTACACTAATGAAAGAAAAATCATTTATTAAGTGTCCACCATGTTCCAAGTGTGGTGCTTAATGTGCTGCCCATATCAAGAAATAAAAAATAAAATGAAATACAATAATCCTTGTATGCAAAGAGCATATATTGTCAGGGGAAACAATGTATGAACTTATAAATATATGCAAAATAAACACAAAGTAATTTTGTGGGGAGGAACTCAGTTACAAGTTGCTGAGGGATGGAGTGGAAAAAGAAAAGCCTCATGTAGAAGGTACCACTTTAACAGAGTTGTGATGGAAATGAGGGATTTCGAGAGAGTAGAGGTGAAGTAGGAGTTTATTCTAAGTATAGATGATTGGCAGCACAAAGTTATGGACCTAAGAAATGGAGGAACTGTAAGGTCTGTTGCATTTATCATTATCTGAATTTCACAAAAGAGGAAGGTCAGAGGCACATACTACCCACCTTTCAACAACTAGTAATTGTTGGAGTCAGTATTTGTCCAAAGGTGGGGAACCAGCAGCCTAATGGCCACATGTGGCTCTCTGAGTCCTCACGTGCGGCCATTTGATTGAGTCCAATTTTGACAGAACAAATCCTTTTATTAAGGGGATTTGTTTGGTGAAGTTTAGATTCAATCAAAGGGCCACAGCTAAGGACCTAGAGAGTCACATCGGTCCTCAAGGCTGCAGGCTTCCCATTCTTGTATCACTCAGGGTAATTAGAGAAACCAAAGAATCTTTCCATTACCTCTAGTTGTACAAATAATTGATCTAATTTCAGCTCTAGTGATTTTAACTGCTATTGTCCCCCACTTTCCCTTTCCACTCCCCCATCATTCATCAAACTCCAGGAAAGATAAATCAGCAAAAGAAAAGTAGTGAACCATTAAAGAAAAAATCTTTGGCTGGCACTTTTTTCCTTTTCCTTTTCCTTATCACAAAGAAGTTCTCACCGTTTTGCTCGATCAGTTTTAAACTGATGAACACTGGTTAGCCCCCACTATATACCTGGCAAATAAACAAAAACCATCGTAGATGCCTGTTGTGAGCTAAGAGTAATCTTTATCAAGAAATATGTAGATAAGATATAAGGCAGCTAAGTGGTGCAGTGTATAGTGTTGGACCTAAAGTGAGGAAGGTTCATCTTCCTGAGTTCAAATCCAGCCTCAGACACTTACTAGTTAGGTGTCTCTGGGCAAGTTACTTACCCCTCTTTGTCTCAGTTTCCTAATCTGTAAAATCAACTAGGGAAGGAAATGCCAAACTCATCCAAGAAAATCCCAAATGAGATCACAGAGAGTCAGGTACAATTGAAAATAGATAGATAAGATGAGATCCCCATACTCTTATAGGAGTCTAAAATACAATAGGCCATGTGATATAGACATACACTTAGCCCAATGCAAGGAAAGATGCACACAGAGTCAGGAAGACCTGAGTTCAAATCCAGACTCTTACTAGCGGGATGACCCTGGGCAAGTCACTCAATCTCTGTTTGCCTCAGTGTCCCCAACTGTAAAATGGGAATAATAACACCTACCTTCAAGAATTGTCATGAGGATTAAATGAGATGATATTTGTAAAAAGTTGGGCACATTATAGGTACTTAATATATGTCTGTTTCTTTCCTTCATCCTTGGGAGTCAACTAGTATAATCTCTTTGTTTTACAGAAGAGGAAACTGAGGTTCAGAGGGAGAAGTGATCTGCCCCAAAACACACAATAAGGTAGGTTTCCTAACTTCCAATCCAGTATTGATTCAATTACACCACCACTGTCTGAGGGCAGTGGACAAATTCATGCCACAGGGGATTGTTCCATGTTCAGTGTACATGCCCACGGCCCTTGTAACATGATTAGAGTTCTCCCCCAGGCTCATAATGCTCATTCCAATTGTCAAAGCTTAAGGACACAAATCAAGAAAAATATAGCAACAAATCATTCTTCCAAATAAAAAGGTCAACTGGTATTAAATTAGTTCATTTACAGAACTCGTTGAAATTAGCAGTGTGTTCTTAAATTGCTTCTTGATTGAGGACATTTGCTTCATTAATCCTAAACAACTTCAGAAAACCATTAAAGTCTAAGAGAATAATGGCCAAGGGAATGGGATGCACAACATACTGTGCCATTGAAGCCACATGGTGTTTTAGGGAATTGTGCATACTTTGATGGCCAGCTGAGGGGTTAGCTAAAGATGTTGCCATTAGGGCTGAGGAGGGCAGTGCATTTGCACTTTTTTCTTGGGCATGAAGAGGTAGGGAACATGGCCATTTTTTAAAATTAATCTTGTTATTGGAAGGGAAATTGACTAAAAGGGTCAGGAAACTAAGAGGTATGTGGTTACTCTTCAGGCATGTCTGACTCTTCATGTCAGTATTTGGGGTTTTCTTGGCAAAGATACTAAAATGGTTTGCCATTTCCCTCTCAAGCTCATTTTACAGATGAGGAAACTGAGGCAAACAAGGTTAAGTGACTTGCCCAGGTCATATAGCTAGTTAGTGGCTGAAGTTGGATTTGAACTCAGGTCTTCCTGACTCCAGGACCTCTGCTCTATCCACTGTGCCACTTAATCTCCTGGTGCCTCTAGCTTTAGGGTTGGTCTAAGAAACAGAAATCTTCCACCATTACCACTACCCTACTTTCTCCTCTATAAATAAGAAAGAACAATAAATGTATAACCTTTACTAGATTCCTCCTGTTCTTGCCTTACTTTTAATGAGAATTTGACTGTTGAATTAAGGAAGTTAAATACACAAGGTAATTGATCTTTATATGGAAATAAACAATAAAAAGGATTTTGATGAAATGTATATTCTCTTTCTAAATCCAGAGTTTTGTGGACAATTAGTCCTACAATTGGACTTACAACTGAATAGGAGAAAGAGACTTGTCTTCATTGTCTTTGGCACAAAGACAGTCTTTCTTACTAATCTCATACTTTTTTCCGTGAAACAATTTTTAATATCTATATATAAATATATAAAATACATATATATTTGTATACTTTTAATACTAATATTCTTCTGCTGATGTTTTTTGGCTGGATCACAGAATACTTTAGTATTCAAGGAGTTGAGGTGGAAGATCGCACAAAGGAAAACAGAGGTTTATAATGGGTACAAGCAGGTCTTAGCACATCACAAACAAGGCAGTCATTACATAAACATCCCATCAGAGAGAGAGAATAGACAGGTCAAAAACTAACCAATAAGCACTCTGAAGGCTATAAAAATAGGAAAAATAATAGTATTTAACATAGTCTGTTAAAGTTTGGAAAGTTCTTTACAGATATCTCATTTAATCCTCACCACAACAGTATTATCTCCATTTTACAGAAAGGGAATCTCAGGCATACATAGGTCAGGAGATAGTGTCATTATCTTAGAAAAACAGAAATGTTCCTAACACATTGAGAAGGTCCCTGTGAAAAGCTTATGAGGGCCATGAAGAGGCGTGACATAGGAGGGGAAGGCTTGCATAGGTTGTGAACTGCCTCAATGGAAGAAATGCTCATATTGATGAGACTGCAGATCAATTGTATATTGAGGTGTACTATCACAGTTTTGCAATGATTCTTCTTTCTTCCCATGAGAGTAAGGAATGACAATTTCATTATAGCACCTCTATATTTGAGGCATTCTTTTAAAAAAGACTCAGTAGGCATCCCACGCTATAAATCTGCAAGTCAAGACTTAGAGAGACATAAAAGATTTCCCAGAAGATTTCTCTTACTACGTGTTTTGGAATTAAAAATTAGGTAGCATAACCCAGTGTATGCTCCCTGGAGCTCCAAGATTCAGTTTTTGAATATGACAAGTCCTAGATCTTTCTCACAAGAAAAAAAATGAGGTACAATCCTGAAATGGTTATTTTTTATGAACATTGCCCATTATAGAGACATGTAGAGTTATTAAGTACAAGTCTGCTAAAGACCTTCTCCCATCCCAACCTCCCTCCTCTGTAACAGAACTTAAAAATATAAAAATTGCATCACCAAGTTATATTGCCCCTTGCCCATACTGCTACTGCTCAGGTTTCTATGTTATCTTTTCTATTTTTCTTTTTTTGCAGTGGCAATAAGAGACATGCTTTGGAAGCAGATGATTATATTTCTCCCTTTCAATATCAAAGCTTATGAAAAATCCACCCCCACCCCCCAAAAAAATTTCAGTATAAACCTTTTCTAAATCCACTTGTAGCAGGGGTAGGGGAATTAACCCATAAGTAAGTCCTGTATAGACAGGTGAAGCCAGACAGAGAAGAGGGAGTGAGTGTGTGTGTGTGTGTGTGTGTGTGTGTGTGTGTGTAGGTGTGACAGAGACAGAGAGACAGAGACAAAGAGAGAGAGAGAAAGAGAGAGAGACAGACAGACAGAGACAGAGAGAGAGCGATAGTGAAAAGATAGCATGGTATAGTCACTGGCAGCAGAGGAACCTATTATGGTCCTGGGTGCAAAATTTTGATTGAGTCCAAGTTTTACAGAACAAATCCGTTTAGTAAGGGGATTTGGTCTATGAAGTTTGGATTCAGTCCAAGGGCCACACTTGAGCTTCTAGAGGACCACATATGGCCTCGCAGTTTCCCCACTCCTATTGGAAAAGAACATTGGATTTGCAGAGAATCTGTGGTTCAATCCAGGTTCTACCACCCACTGCTATCACTAATAAGAAGCATATGTTTAGTCTAGAGCTCTAGAATTGGAAGGGTCATCAGAAATTATCTAGTCCAACCCTCTCATTTTAAATACAGGACAAATGAGGTTAAATGCTTTGCCCAGTTTACACATTTAGGCAAGTAGCAGAGAATGGATTCTGAACTCAGATGCCAGGACTTGACAATAACATTTCACATCATTTATAGAGGACTTTTAAATCTCACTTGATTATTCTAATATTCTTTATAAGGTAGATATTACAGGTTGAGATCCCAGTTTTACAGATGAAGAAACATAGGTTTAGAGAGATGGAGCAGTATCCCAAGGGTCACAAAGTTAACAAGCATTGGGTGGAATATTAACCTAGGTTTTCTGAAGTCCAAGCCCAACATTAGCTCTACTAGATTACTCTGGCTTTCCATCATTGTTTACTATTTGTTGATTTAGGCAATGCAAAGGAGATGGAAGACAATAATTTCTATGAAAATGAACAGAGAGATTTAGTGGATTATAAGGTCAGTATGCATCAGTATATGGTAAACAAAATTAATACTATAATAGTAAAAAAAAAAAAAGCTCTAGTCAGGCCATATCTGGAGTGGTTTACTGAGTTCTGAGTTCATTAGAAAAGACATAAATAAAGTAGAGTACGTTCAGAAGAGAATGAGCAAATGATAAGAGGACTGGAGGACATGATCAGAGGGATCAATTGAAAGAACGATAAATGACTAGCCTAAAAGATGAAAAATAATAAGGAAGACCAACAAGAAATCCATTCAAAAGTTCATGTGAGGAGAGATGAGAGTCAATGCTTGGATGGTAAAGAAAGAGATCGCTTCCATTAAATTTACCATCCTGAACTATCACACATTGATAATGCATCCATCACTTCGTGTCTATTAGACTTGTGCTGTTTCCACAAGTAGAAGCACTAAATGCACAGGAAATATCTAGACTTGATCAAATATTGAGTCATTACATCTTCTCTCCTTTACTGGTTTTGCTTAGTAACTACATAATACTGATCCTCACAGGATCAGGAGAGGAATGATCTTGTTTCATTCAACATGCACATGTACATGCACATGAATGCATGCATGTGCACACAGATACAGAGTGTGGTGTGATAGAGTACTGGACTTGAGGTCAGTAGAGACATGGGTTTGTATCCTACCTAAGACACAATAACTCTGTGACCCTGGCTAAGTCAATTAATCTCCTAAGCCCTGTTCCATCACCATCAAAATGGAAATAATAAAATCTCTAGTTCCTTGCAGGATTGTTGTAATGTCCAGGTATCACATGTACGGTACTTCGTCAGCCTTAAAGCGCTAATTAAATAGTATTATTGTTGTTACACACAAACACACACATACACACACACAGAACCAAGATTTTAGATCACTAAATATACATCCTTTTATGTGCTAATGTGCTGAGCTTCATGAGTTCTAAAGGAAGAGTTAGGAAACACATTCAAAATGCATCTTGGATAATGGAGCTTCCCACCATGACCACTGCCAAACCCACTCACGGCTGGCAGTGCTAGGGAAGTTTTAAAAAATAGCCTTTGGCCTTTGATCATCTCTACCTAGGTTTATTTTTTTCCTTCCTTCTCCACAGGTAGGGATCTGCTTATGTCAAAAGCTATCATTTCTACCCTGGAGCTGATAGACTTTTTAACCACATGGTCTCAGGTTGAGTTATTAATTTAGCCCCTTAATTTCAATTTCAAACAGCCTGAGGTCAGCCTCCCTGGTTGCAAGAGCTCTCATCATCCCCCAACCCCCTGTATCTCTGAATAACCTTCACTAGTCTCATTAGTAGTTTTGCATTCATATTAACTTCACCTATGCTAGAAAAATGGACATGGGTGCAAATGTAGCCAGGCATGCTTGAGACAGGATTGAAAGGCTCACCTAATACTGCCAGCCCCAACAAGATGACAAACTGGTCAGCACAATGTGTGCACTCCAAGATAATTAGTGGGGATGTTCTTTATGGCTGCATAATTGTCAGCAGATCTTATAAAAAGAAAGGAAGAAAAAAACCTTCATTTCAGGGTTATTTTTTAATGAGCTAGTATATATGAAAAATTAATCTTGACACATTAAAATGAAATGGCTGCTAAAAGGGAAACCTATTGCTGACTTTTAAAAATTGTTGATTTGCTTTATTTGTATTGATTGGTTTTTAATTTGTGTTTAGCCTAATGGAGGGGAAAGAGAAAAGTAGACTGAGGCTGCCAACAGGATCCCTAACTGCAAATGTGAAAAGCCAGATCACATTGTGTGAGTTACATCTCATGCTACAGTTTTATCACAGCAGGACTTTATGCACCCACCGATTAAAAATCCCAAATCCCTTCTTTGCAGAGAACAATAACCCTACTGTGGTTTTATAATTTCCATGCTTTACTTTCTTTGCAAATGTGTAAAAATACATGCAGGAAATTTGTCTGATCCTTACATTTTGTATTTGTTGTATCCATTTCAAATTTAATCCAACAAAGATATATTAGGTCCTGTGGGCAATGGGAATTTAAGACAAAACAAAAACATACTTTCCCCTCAAAAAGCTTACATTTTACTGGGAGATGCAACATGCAAACTGCTAAGAACACATCTGATCAGATGAGGGGAAGAGATCAATTGCTAATAAGAGCAATATTTGAGATTTGGATTGGCCATCTCATGCAGCTCATGCCCAGAAGCAATTCCCAAGTAACCGTAATCATCCACTCTCTTCTTAAAGACCTCTAATGAGAGAGGAAACTGTCAGCTCCCAAAGAAGCACATTCCATTTCTGGAGATCTCTAGTTCTTAGGCAGCTAAGTGGTACATTGAATAGAGTGCCTGGAGTTAGGAAGACTTTTCCTGAGTTCAAATCTAGCCTCAGACACTTATTATCTGTGTGACCCTGCCCAAGTCATTTAACCCTGTTTACCTCAGTTTTCTCATTCCAAATGCAAACCACTCAAGCATCTGTGCCAAGAAAACCCTGAGTATGATCATAAGGGGTTGAACATGACTCAAAAGCAGCATATTAAGCAGGCTTTTTTTTCGGGGCGGGGGGAGGTTAGGAAATGTTTCCTAGTAGTGATGGGAAGTCCTAGGATAACTGAGACATTATATTCAGATCCTCAGTCAGTCAATGAACATATATAAATCTTCTACATACCAGGCATTGGGCTAAACATTGGAGATCCAAATAAAGTCTCTGTTCTCAAGAAGCTTGCATTTTAATGGATGTGACATCATATACACAAATAAGCATTCATGTACTGAATACATAAAAAATGAGAAGAAATCAGTTTGGGACAGGAAGACGCTAACAACTTGATGAGAGCAGAAAAGGCTTTATGTAGAATGTTGCTCTTTGGTCAAGTCATGAAGGAAATCAGGCATTATAAGAGATTTAGAAAAAGAGTGAGAATGGTCTAGACATGTGGTTCAGCCAGTTCAAAAGCACATGAAAGGGAGATAGAATACAACATGTGAGGAATAACAAGCGTAAAATATGTGGAGTAGAGATAGAAGACTGAGAAATGGTCTGTTGGAGGAAAACCATGAGGGTAGGATCATGAAAACCCAGAGAAAAACGAGTCTACAGGATCATGGTGTCATCAGCAGTAGAAAAGTACTCAAGAACCTGAGAGTCTGGGGTATTCTCTAAGAATGTTGGTTGAATACATTCTCCCCAATGGATTATACCCATCATACTTTTAATAAAACCCTAGACTTGGAAAAGGATCATCACAGACTTCTATAGGAAAGTCATAACCAAAACCAAAAGAACTGCAGAGGTTTTTTTCCCCTTATAACAAAGTTCTTCCTTGTATTCAAAGAAACTATTCCCTTTTAATCTGATTATTTTTTCTCTTGATTGATAGCCTTAAAAACATTGTCAGGATTTCTTTTCCATTCAGAACCTTTGTATTCATAGAGGCTATATTTACAACAAAAAAGGCCAGAGCTGGAAGGTACTATAGGCACAATCTTATCAAGAAATCAAAATCAGTCCCCTGGCTCCCAGTTCAGAGCTTGATTTGCACTGTACTATGCTGCTTCCTCATCTCTTAGTTTTCCTTTTGTATAAACCAGACTACTTTTTACTTTCCTGATGTCTTTCTGGCCCCTTCTCACTCTTCTTCTTCAATATATTTTTGGTATTTTTTATATGTTTTTCTGCTTCTCCCTAGTCCTTCTAAATTATAATGACTAATACTTTCATAAAGTTTTAACATCCAAGAGGTATAAAACAATTATAATATCCAACTCAGTTCTCTCGTTACTTACCTCAAATTCAACAGGTTTGTAAGTTTCTTACAAAGAGAAGACTATGTCTTCTCTCTGTTCTGTTTCTCCATATTATGTATCAAGAACGTAATATTGTAACCTGGGACTCTGGCTTCTCATTTATATAAGAATCTTTTCACTGGTAGAAGAAATGCATCATGTCTGCATGAGGGGTGGAATTAGGGAAAGCCTGGAAGGGATGAGATTCTTTCTCTGTTTCTTAGCTTGGAGAAAAGAGATGGTTTTAGTCTTCCTTTAAGGAGAAGACCCTAAAGGAAGAAAAAGACCATGGTAAAAAAAATGGACATGTAGAGAAACACCTTGAGCAGGTACCTTATTTTTTTCCCCAGCTTGCCACATTATTTGCAGAATTTCCCCTTTTGGGAGCCTGGAAACTGTAAAGCTGAGCTGAGATATCTGGTATATTGTAGAGTATATTCTAATCTATATTACTTCTCTGATTTCTTTTTGTTATAGACTTTTTATAAATGGATTTATTTACTTTTCACAATTACACCACTATGTAATTGAAATTAGGTGGGGAGCAAGTCATGCCTTTGGATGTGTTCATCCTTTTGTGTTCATCGTTAATTGCCAAAGAAGATCATGCCATCAGAGAAATGATGACATGACTTTCACTTGACTTTGTTTTGAGTGAGGGAAGGCTGTGCAGGTCACCAGCTTCACTTCTCCTCCAGAGCCATCTGAATCCAGTGACCAGATATTTATCAGGATGACTGGAGATGACCCAAGATGAGGCAATTGGGGTTAAGTGACTTGCCCCAAGGTCACACAACTAGTGAGTGTCAAGTGTCTGAGATGAGATTTGAACTCAGGTCCTCCTGACTCCTGCACTGGTACTCTATCCACTGCACCCCCTAGTTGCCCATGCCTTTGGATAGAGCTTGGGATACTTCTCTATTAAGGAACTGTAACTAGGAAAAGTGGCATAAATGAAAAGTTCTTTACTCTAGAATAGCAACAATTAGGAACCAGATAGATGTAATAGTAGTTCAATATCCCTCTCCAACAGTTGCAGAACAGTAAACTCATAGCTCTACTTTCCTGTTCCTCTCTGGTCAGAATCAAAGTATTCCTTGAAAAGGTTGGACAAGATTGAGATGTATCTGTTCAAACCACTCTCCAATAGCAGACACTCATATAGAACATATAACCTACATGGGCACCACACATATATACCTTAAAATAGAATTATTTAATCAAGGAAAAGGAAATAGGCCATACGAGGCAGCATAATGCAACGGAAAGAGAAGTGAATTTGAATCAGAAACCGAGGTACAAATCCATGCTGTAAAATATTCTCTGAATGAACTTGGACAAATCAATTCCCCTCTCTGGGCATCATCATCATCATCATCATCTGCATCATGTGCATCAGCAATAGTATCAAAAATAATTTGTCCATTGCTTATTCTGTGCCAGACACTGTGTTAAACATGCAGATACCAGGAAAGACAAAAACGTGGTCCCTGCCTTCAAGGGTCTCACTGTCTAACTAAGGCAGTATCTAAATAACTATGTACAAGCAAGATATATGTAGTATAAATGGGAGGTGATCTCAGAGTGTGGGTACTAGCAGAGGAAAGAAAAGATCTCTTGCAGAAAGTGGGATTTGAGTTGATATTTGATTCTTGAAGCAAGACTGGGTAACCCAGGAGAGTCAGTTCTATGTCTATAAAATGTGGGTACTGGATTCAGTGATCTTTCATTCTTAATCCTTTGATATTATGATTTACCATTGTGAGGCTGGGAAAATGAGAAGAAATTAGTAGGGGGGTTTTTGTGGAAAGAGCTGGGAATCAGGAGAGCTGAGTTTACTCATGCTTTTGTCAGTCATTCTCTGTGGGATTCGGAACAAGTCATTCCCCATCTTCTCATTCTGAAGTTCCTAATCTGCCAAGTGAAAAGACAAGATCACATGCAGAAGAGGTGTTGTTAGACCTCTGCTGCTTGACTCCAGAAGGCAGAATGAAGTCCAATGGGGGTAAAATGAGAAGCAGATTTAGGCTTGAGTTAGGGAAAGTTCTTAATAATTAAAGCTGACCAAGAGTGAAATGGGCTGCCTCAAGAGGGATCGGTCTCCTTGCTAGAAATTTTCAAGCCAACACCTAGCAATTATATAACACTTATAGATGTGCAAATCTTCAGAACTATAATCTCATTTTGTTTTCATATTTAGAAGTAGCTGCTATGATTGTTGCCATTTACAGTTGAACAAGCTAAGTCAGACAGAAGTAAAGTGACTTCTGAGGTTCGCACAGACAGTAAGGATATGAAACCAGTCAAATTTGAACTCAGGTCTTCCTCGGCAATCTTCACTGTGGCACTTAGGTGCCTATAGTTATAACACCTATAGTCAGGTGTACTGTAGAGCAGAATTGTTTTTAATGCTGGAATTGGATTATATGGTCACAGAGGTGCTTTCAGCTCTCAAGATCTGAGACTCTATGCTTTCTAAAATCTTGTCTTATTTTAAGGTTCAAGGTTCTACAGGTATGTGAAGATAGAGGTTGTGGGAGGGAGTTAGTAATCTGTAAACCCTAAAAAATAAAGGCGTATGCCATCATTCCCAGAACTCAAACAAATGGCTAAAAAATAATCCAGCAATATACAAGTTAAGGTTCTATAGGCAATGTTCACCTGCCACGCTCCAGCTCCAGCTTCAAGAAGCTATTTCCACAGGCGCTACATGTACAAAGTGTATCAGAATTGCTTTTATACAGTGTAATTCCTGTATTAAGATATAAACCTAAGATGTTTGGGCTGTTTGGTTCCAGCTAGTTTTCCAATAGGATTCTCTAGGGAAAACTAGGAAGAAAATTGGCACTTGTGCCTGACAGGTTAGTTGGAAGATCTTAGTTTGACTTAACAGATTTGACCGAACTGCTTTGGAGTTTAAAGGAAAGTCATCTGAAAGTGGTTGTTGGGAGAGCCCCTCATTAGTGGATGCAATTTGGGGGATTGAAAGTAGAACCCCTTTCCATAGCTGTTTGATTTGCCAAACTGAAATATTACTTTCCCTCTGGGAAGGGATTGCTGTCCCACAGAATTTAGAGCACGTTCAGAGGAGGATGGGAAAGAGACAGGAGATTATGTTATAAAAAGAATAAGCAAATACAGCAATCTAGTAGTCACAATAAGAACCAGATATTTCTTGTAGGCAGCCTAGGCCTTGAGGAGCAAGGAAGGATATTCAGAAGCAAACTTTTGGAGCCTTGCCAACAAAAGAAAAGGGGACTCATTCAGCAGGGATGCTCCCTTTGTGAATTTAGTGGGACCAATACTTTGTAGGAGCTGGGCTATGTTTAGTCTTATTCCTCAAGAGATGGAGGTGGTATGCAACTCCTGGCTTCCTTCAAGCCCCAGCTAAACTCCTCCCTTGTGATAAGAAACCTTTTCTATCACTATTAATGCTAGTTCCTTTGCTCTGAAATGATCTCCAATTCATCATGCCTTTTTTGTACACAGCTATTTATATGGTATCTCCCCCATTAAATGATGGGCTCCATAAAAACAGAAACTGTTTTGTTTGTTTTTTGGGGCCTTTCTTCTGACACTTAGTAGGCACTTAATACATGCTTATTGAAGCTTATTGAAGTATGGGGGAGTGTGCACTGAAGGTATTGGGAGACATGTTTGTAATATTTGTTCTTAATAAATCTATGAATTAAAAATTTTTTGGATAGAAAAACCTAAAAGAAAAAAAAATACAACACAAGAGGAAAAGATTTAGGACAGATTTGTTTTTTGTATTCTGGAATTACAGATGTCTCCCAAGGAAGTGACATTTCACTTGGTCTTTTTGTCACTCGGAGGCAGAACAAGAAGAATGTAGTAGAGATAATAAAGGCTGTCTATGTGAAGTAAGGCAGAATATTGCTTCGCAAGAAGAGCTCCCCAAAGGAATGGCTTAGTGGGCTTATCTTCCCTGGAGGCTATTTGATTGGATTCTGGATGATGGCTTGTGAAGACTGTTATAGAGGGGACTCATTCAAATACAGGAGAACTTTGAGGTGTTCTCCACCTTTGAGACACTCTTCTGGAATTTTTCCTCTAAAAACTCTTATCCTCATGATATATAGAGAAGGAAAAGGAAAGGTGAAAATGCAGACTGCTCCGGTCCTGGACTACTTTGCCACTGAAATTCTCCTCCCTACGGATTGTATGAAAGCTTGAAATTATACTTGGTTGCTTTGGTTAGATTATAAGCTCCTTGAGGGGAGACTGTCGTTTGCCTCCTTTTGTATCCCTAGCACTAAGCACGGGGTGACTGGCACATAGTAGGTGCTTAAAACATATTTGTTGATTGATTAGTTGATGGATTACTCAGTAAGTCACTCAACAAACTTGCTCTCCCTTGCTAACCATAGTGACATTTCATGAACACATCAGCTCCCTTTCCACCACAGACAAGGCATGAGCTTATTCATGCCATCTATGTTATTGAGTGCTTTAGAGAAGATAGAAGAATAAAATAAACAGACTCTGATTGTGACCATGCCTACCCAGATCTCCATATGCTATTTCCCAGCTACTCAGTTTTTGATTGATGAGGGAAGGTAGCTGGAGGAGGAGAAGAAGACAGGAGGGGAGTTTTCAGGTGTTTCAAATTAGGAACAATTCAACAGATTAGCCTAATGAAGTCAAAAAGTTAATTTGTAACTGCCAGCTGTTGAAAGGAAAGTTGTACTGCACAGGCAGGCTTTTTGTCACCCAGTGGGGGAGGTACTGAGGCAGAGCAGAATAGAACATGGTGAGGCCATTCAATAAACAATCTCCAATGCCAGGAGAGAACAGTGAGGCAGTGGCCAGGAGGCCCCATGGAAGAAGAGATAATGGCAATAATAGCCCTCAGGAGCCAGGTTTCCAATTGTCGCTGCTCAGGGGAGGGAAAAGGCCATTTCTTTGCTCTGGCATGGGATCTAATTCCCTGATTACAGGCTTTGAAACCTTTTTTACCCTTTAGATAAAGTAGTTAGTGTTAATTTTCAGTTTTCTGTTTTGATGTTGGTTTAGAACAGAGGTGAGGACCCTGGGGCCTTGAGGCCACATGTGGCCACACTTGAGGACCTAGAAAGCGATATGCGGCCTCAAGGCCATAGACTCCCCACCCCTCGTTTAGAAAGTCCTAATTACAAGCCACTTTACCTTCTCCACTCCAGTTTTTATGGGGATAAGGATGAAGTATGTGATTGAGTCTATGTAGGTGAGGAAACTCTACCAGTGCAGGTCAGCACATTCTTTGCCGCTCAAATTTCAGATAGATGCCAAGAGTACTAAACAGTTAAGAGACTTGCACAGGGCTCCACAGTTAGTATGTATCAGAGGCAAAACTTGAACACATGCGTCTATTCCTGGCTCCAAGGACAACTCTCTATTCATTATACCCTCTCTACCCCATTTTTTATAAATGAATTAACAACGTTGTCAGTTAAGGTTTTCTCTGCTCTAAATGAACCTTTCAGGGCAGTGGGAGATCCAAAGTAAGTAAGAGAGAAATTTCAGTGGTCTTATAGACTAGAAAACTAAGAAAATCCCATGGATACTATGGTCCATGGGGTCGTGAAGAGGACAACAAGACTGAACGGCTGAACAGCAATAGACTAAGGAGCTTTATCCTTTGTGAAAGGGCCTGATGACCCTCTATGGCTGTTTCTGGGCAGATCCACCTTCAGGCAATTCAAATTCAGTGTCTGAAATAAGTGTCAACAGAGAGTTATAAAAGTTTAGAGAAGTAAGGTCACATATGTGTTCCTGATGTGGCCAGATAATGTGGTTTTCTAAGTCAATATGAAACCTGCAGGGATCTTTATGTACAATTTAATGTCCTCCATTTCTGTTTGAGTTTAACCTCACTGGCTTAGAGACCTCAATTTCCTCATCTGGAAAAAAAAAGGGGGAGGAGGATGAGAGACTTGAACTAGATAATCTCTAAGGTCCCTTCTGGTTCTAAATCCAGTTCTAATTTGCTTTACCCTCTTCATTTTACATGAAAGAGACATTAAGAGAAACTAAGTGACTTTTCCAAGGTCACTGAGCTAATTATCACCAGAGCCAGGATTTGAACCTAGGTCTTGACACCAAAGACTCCCCAAAATATTAACAGGCGAAAGATAAAACACATATCACATGGTAGTCATCTATTAGGAGCAATCTCAACCACCTCTATCTTTTCCTTACTTCTATATCATAGGGGCAGCTAGATGTTGCTGTGGATAGAGCACCAGTACAGGAGTCAGGAGGACCTGAGTTCCAATCTCACCTCAGACACTTGACACTCACCATCTGTGTGACCTTGGGCAAGTCACTTAACCCCAACTGCCTCATCTTGGGGTCATCTCCAGTCATCTTGATAAACATCTGGTCACTGGATTCAGATGGCTGTGGAGGAGAAGTGAGGCTGGTAAATTGCACAGTTCTCCCTCACTCAAAACAAAGTCAAGTGCAAGTCATGTCATTATTTCTCTGGTGGCATGGTCTTCTTTGGCAATGAAGGAGGAACACAAGCTATATCACAGGGAAGACATTCCTAGCATCTTTTCCAATACTTAATTATGCCCCAAAAAACTGGTTTGTCTTGTATACTTCACTGCCCAAGTAGGATTCCTTAAGTGTGCTGTGACTAATTTGGATGCCTCTCTAACTGGGCTGCTAGTCTTCCTTCCTTCCTTCCTTCCTTCCTTCCTTCCTTCTTTCCTTCCTTTCCTTCAGTTGAGTTTGAATTTTAACCTCTGAGAGAGAAAATGTTTCCAGGAGACCTGGGTTCTCCCAGAGGCTTCTTTCTTAGTCGAGTCAGTGCTTTTATTGTCATAAAACTGGTGTCAAGAAGCCTCCTTTAATGCCCCGTATATTCGTAACTACAATTTCCTCCCAGGCATTCCCCAGTACTATGCCTTGCACCTCTCTGATATGAATTGAATTACAGGAATTGGAATGGGAAGGAAACCTAGACAACATCTAGCTCAACCTCACTTTACAGAGGAAGAAAATGAGACCCAGTGGTGAGGAATGGATTGCACTAAGTAAGTCTTACCAATTTACTACTTTAGTTACTTGTGGGCCTGCAATTCCTTTTCACCTGATGGACTCAACTGAGGTGAGAATTCAGAGAGGGTTCAACATAGAGTTCAGTCACAGCAGAGTCCAATTTCCTCAAATGTGACCATAGAGCAAAGTCGGGCAACCCACCATCAGTGCTGAGCTGCAGGTACAGAACCAGAGACAGTCGTATTAAGTTACCATCATTTACCAATATTTTTATGACAGCTATTTGGACAAAAATGCTTTAAAGCCAAAGACAAGGCTTGGACTGTACTCTGGACTTCCTCTTCCATGATGCTCCCTCTCCCTCCCAGGTACTCTTTTATCTTCCCCCTCCTTCACCTTCCTTTTATGTGTTTTATTCTCCATTAGAATATATACTTTTTGACCTTATTTGTATTTGTATTTCCAGTGAATTGTACAGTGAAGAATACAAAGTAGGGCTTAATAAATGCTTGTTGACTGACTGACTCAATCTGGATAAAATATAAACTCCTTGAGAGCAAAGACTATCTTTGTTCTGTATTTAAGACCTCATTTAGTCCTTCTCTGGGGGTTTAAATATTTGTTGGTTGATTAATTGATCATCCCCAGCATTCAGGAGAGGCCTCGGCCCTTAAAGATTTAAGGTATTAAAATTCATTGTAATCAAGCTCTTCCTCTTTCTTTCTCACGTCCCTTCTTTCCATCTCTACTGCCTTCACCCTACTATAGGTTCTGACCTTTTGTAATAGCCTCCTTCCTGACTCTGCTCTCATTCAAAAACAGCTGAGTAATTGCCTGCATCCTTTATGCCACTGGGAAACTGATCATTATGGTCAATTCCCCCTCTGTCACTTGCAGGCAGATCTTTAAAGTGTCCCCAAAAGCATTTCTTTCAGGCATTATTCATGTTGATAAGTTCTTTCAAAAAGAAAACCATGAAAGTAATTGTAATTTATGAACCAATTTCAGCAGCTGAGGATGAAGAGGTAAAGAAGTTGTATAAAGTTCTTGATAAGATCCTCCAAATTAAATCAATATATATTCTGATACACAGCAGCATCAATGAAAAGACAGAGAAAGATGAGAATGGGAAGAAATTATGAGAAGGTACGATTCAGGGAGGAGAAAGGAATGAGAGAGACTCTTATAGAAGACTCATGCCTATTAACAATAACATTCTTTTGAAAAAAAAAATAGTAGGCCCTGAACTTAGTAAATAGCAAGTATCACCACCACAAAATGAAAGAGATATCTTTTAATAGACAGGGAGAGAATTATTGATGTGGGTGTAATTCATGAATCAGCTATCTTTGAATGGTGAGGCCACTTACTTGTCAGGGCAAATAACAGAACTAATAAAAATGAGGAAAATAGAATAAAGGAGGGGGAAACATGGCATACAATTGCGACAATTTCATTCTGAACTAATTAAACAAGCAACTAACAATGAAAAATGGGAAATGGAAATGAGAAAGACATTAACACTGATTACAATAATTTCATAGAGAAGTTTAGCTATAGAAAATCTATTGCACAATAAAAAGACCAAAACCCAGAAAGTTCCTAAGCAAACACTGGACTTCTTAGCCAAACAGAAAGATGAATGCCAAAGGCAACAGAAGTTTAGAATGTAAACTCTTTTGTAAAATCTATGAAGAAAGATGGCTGTCAACTGTGAAGAGTATTATCTCATAAAGCAGAAAGAGGCTTTGGAGGGGGGAGGGTAAAAACAGTGTAAATAAAGTTTAGTAAGAGATTCAAATAAGCAAAGTCACTGCAAGGACATTAAAAAACGAAGATTGAAAGAGGAAAAGTAAAGACAAGGAAAATGAGAAAAATTGGCAAGATGTGAAGGGGAAGATCTGTCCTGTCCTAATTATGCCAATTGTAGGATGGAATGCCTTCTGAGAGAATACTGAGATGGTGAAGAAAGTGGGACCCACATCAGCTTGGTTATTAATAGATTTGTTAGAGTTAATTAAATTAATTGGGGGAGTTTACTCAGAAGAGGCCAGTCACCCTGGGCATCAGCAGAACAGTGTAACATTGTGGACCCCATACCAGCTTCAGGCCAGACCAGACATCATATAGAAACAAAACCAAGAAGGCAAAGTGTTAGGGACAGCCCAAAGGCAGGGACATGTTCTTCCAAAGCTAGTTGGAGCTTCTTTTGCTGTTTACATTTATTCTAAGTAGTTTACATTTCCTTTGGAGTTCTAGGTCACATTCCCAGTCTCTGAATAGCCCATACATAAAATAATTGCAGTAAATTATTTTTCAACTTCAAAGAAAGTAGATGTGCAGTACATGTACATGTGAACACCAACATCACAATCCCAGTGGTGTTTCTTTCCTATTCCGCCATCTTGCAGGCTGGTCCTTCTGTAATTTACATTTTATAGCTCTCTAATATAACTGGAAATTCATGTTATGCATCCTAAATTGGACCCTCACTGTAAGGTAATCCTTTGATTTCTTCCTAAGTGATCCCCTATTTTATTCCCCACAGAAACTATTACAAATTTTCTCTTTTCTTTTCAAACCTTCCAGATTTCCCACTTCTCCCTCCCACATGTGATAACTTTGTCTCTTACTTTGCTATGAAAATTTAGGCTATTGAATGTGTACTCCCACTTCTACCATTCTCTTTTTACAAATAAATAAATAAATGATGCATGTTCCATTGACATTTTTAAAAATTGCACACAATTTCCCCTCTATCTCAAAAGAAGAAAAATAAATCAGAAAAATCAATTAAAACATAGGAAAAATTGAAAATCCATGCAATTTCCCCACTAAAGGGATTCCCTTCCACCAAGGCATTTGGGGGTAGGGGCATCTTCTTCTTTGACTTCTTTGGAGTCATGCTTATGCTTTGTAATTTCACAACATTTATTTCCAATTATTTCGTGCCTGTTGTCCTTTTTATTTACAAGGTTGTAGTCATCATGTATATTGTTTTATTGGTTTGCTTCATTTGTAATAGTTTCTTCATTTTCCCAAATCTACCTCATTGCAACCTACACTTCTTAATTCTACTTTAGCTCTTCCCTTTGGAGCCACATCAAACTAGACTAGCATAATGAGAAAATGGGTCAATGAATGCTTAGTACTTAAAAATGACCAAGTTTTTCCTTCCTAGTGAGTTATACAAAGATGGCACAGATATTCCTTGTCTAATTCTAGTCCAAACTATGGAATTTTGAGTATTCTGTTCATGGCTATGCCTGACTTGGTCTGATCCTGCATGATGACAAATAAGTACTCAATTTGCTGAGGAGCTAGAAGGGCTGATGACTCAGGTGGCGCTGAGTCAGAATTGTTTACTCAAGTGAGTCAGAACTGACTTAACATGCAAAGGGATGACAATGATCTCTTTTCCTTCTTTTGTTCTTCCTTGGTGGATTTCAAGTAAGAAGGACAGATGTGAAATGTTAGGTAGGAGAGAAAAGTTGGCTGCGTTTCTCTCTATCTAGCCACCATAGATTCCCTAAACACATTGATTCTTTGTTCATTGGCATTTAATGTTTGCTGATCTTAGATAAATGACTCCTGAGACAGGAGTACCTGGACAAATACGTGAGACCAGGAGATATACATCAAAGCCATCAGAGGTCCAATCAGACAACAGAATTGATAGTATTCCACAAGAGCAGTAGCGACCAGTGGTAGGGGAAATACCCGAAGATTGTAGTGGGAAAGTAGTATCTTTAAGACAGTGGCACCTTCAGCTTGCTGCAGAGAGAAACTTTGGCTATGTTCCTTTAAAAAGCACCAATCCTTGGATCCAACAGAGAACTAAGAATGAATGAAGAAAAGGCATTCTCAGTCTTGGGGAAGAAGGTACCCTTTGGCCATGCATATTCTCTACACTTTTGCCTCAGTCCCTTCCTACTTTAAGTTTGAATCCACTTTTCCCAGAAACTTTGTGTATACAAGAGAATGGTTTGGCCCATGGAGTGGGGCCAGGGTTTTTTGTAATTACATTTTTCTTGCTATATCTTCTCAATATATATTTTTGTCTCCAGCTGTTCTGCTTGGTTTCAGCTCCCCATGGACATCAACCTCACTCTTTTCTAACAAGTTCGTCACCAGGAAACTCATCATCATGGAGACTGCTACAACTTTGGTAATCATACCAAATCAGTAATATCAGTTGCTTATTTCCATCTAATTGGAGGGCTGGAGAGCAGAGCAAAAAGCTCGTCCTGTAGGCTCCCTTTATAGAGAACTCAAAGTCTCAGCTCTCTCTTCATTTGCCATTATCTACTCTGTTTAGGTTCAATTTCATTCTTACCATCATCATGGCAGGACGCCCTCTGGTGCCTTTCCCACCTCACCTCTTTCCTGCTTTTCAGTTTCTTTTTCTGTATTTTCTTCCCCAAATAGATTATAAGCCCCTTGAAGTCAGGGAAATTTTTCTTATTTGTACTTCTGGTGCCTAGTACAGTACTTGGCACATAAAAGTCCCTTAGTAAATATTTGGCATATTGTAAATATTCTTTTCTAAAAAATATTTGAATTCTGCTTGTTGATTGGTAACAGGTAGGCACCTCAGATGGGGCTTTTAATAGAAACTATTAAACCATACTAGAAACACTAACACTCCTAGAATCTTGAGGAGACTAGTATTCAGCTGCCCTCTGGGAACCTGGTTTGCCACTGCAAGTACCCAAAATGAGCCTGGATAGGTGCTATGTTAGTACCTTCTCTACAGGATAGCCTTCAAGTAAACAGAACTCTTCAAATCCTTATTGCTTCTATTCTAAAGATATCTTCAAGAGATCTTTGTATGCCCTAACAGCAATAAGGACTGATTTAATTATTACTTTAAATTTTAAAAGTGCTTATTACCCCAATTTTACAGATAAGGTAACAGGCTCAGAGAGACAAAGTTATTTAGCCAATATCATATAACCTAGAAGTATTGGATATGGAGCTCCTTAAAGATGGAGATTTCCTTACCTCAATATCCAATGCTATATCTACAATACCATAGCAATTGCCTTACCATCTTGCTGATGCTCCTATGGATAGTCTTCAGCTTATCAGAGTCCTTGAAATGCATCACTTAGAACATATAATAACTTTGTATTTGACAAGTATAAAGACTTAAGTTTTGGGTATAAGAATTCATTATTTGGTAAAAATTGTTGGGAAAACCAGAAAAGAGTCTGGTAGAAATAGAGCATAAAGCAACATCTTATACCATTTACCAAGATAAGATCAAAATGGATATATTACCTAGATATAAAGAGAGATATTACAAGAAAATATGAAGAATATAAGATATATTACCCATCAGATTTATGGATAAGTGAATAATTTATGAATAAGTAAGAGATAACAATGTGAAAATTTAAAAGTTTTTTGAATAAATAAAACAAATGTAGCCATGATCAAACAAAAGGCAGATAACTGGGAAAGAATGTATAGACAGATTCTCATTAAAGGTCTCATATCTCAGATATATAAAGAAATTTTTCAAACGTATAACAATGTAAGTCATTCCCTAATTGATAGTAAGTAGTCAAAAGATATGAGCAGGCAGTTTCCCAATGAAGAAATCAAAACAATTTATAATCATACAAAACAGTCATTGATTAAAGAAATGCAAATGAAAACAACCTTTAAATATCATTTTACACTTATCAGATTGACTAAAATAACTGAAGGGGAAAGCAACAAATGTTGTAGGAGTTGTGGAAAAATTGGGATATTAATTTACTGTTGGTGGAACTATGAACTGATCCAGCTATTTTGGAGAGCAATCTGGAATTATCCCCCCCCCCCCAAAACTGCCTATCCCCTTTGATCCAACATTATTCCCCACTAGGTCTGTTTCCCAAAATGATTAGGGAAAAAGGAAAAGAACCTGTACACATTACTTTAGACATAGTTTGACCAGGGAAAAGTACAACAGGACTATCATATCCCTTAGGTGAACTAGAAATATGAATTATTATTCTTCATGACAGCAACAAAAAGACAGAAGTGAAGACTATAACTTTGTACAGTATGCTATGATGTATCTTCTATCTTTTTAAATGTAAGTTTCTGTGATTGCTTGTCATGTTTAGTCAATTTCCGTCGACTTCAGGAAGGCTTTAAACATCTCCAAGATGTAAAAATCCCCCCAGACCTAAATTCCATGACCCTGAGAAAAGTTTCTTTCAACTTGGGAGGAAACATGCCATAAGCGAAAGCATAACAGGACTGTATCTTAATGCAATTCTAAGTTCTCCTAAGAACTTGGATTCAAATCCTGACTTTACCCCTTACTATAACTTTTTGACCTCTGGCAAATCTCTTGAACACCTTGAACCCAGTGATCTTTACCTGTAAAATAGTGATGATAAATGCAAGACCCTTTTATTATTCCAGATTAAATCAAGCAATAGAGCTTTTGGAATAGATTTTTCAAAACTTTTACCTATAAAAGAGTGTTGTCTCCTTCAAAGCAGTGGCCTGAAATGTTTTTCATATTTGATTAAAGTGTTTGTGTTCATTTCCATAGCAGTGGGAGTCAGCCCTTTAGGAACATAACTTCTGTGAATATTATTGTTTCTTTGAGAAAATAAAATTTTACTTATATCTAGAGGGCACAGTAGATAGAGTAATGGGCTTGGAATCAGGAAGACTCATCTTTGTGAGTTCAAATCTGGCCTCCAGACACTTAATAGCTGTGTGATCCTGGGCAAGTCAATTAATTGTTTACCTCAGTTTCCTCATCTTTAAATGAACTGAAGAAGGAAATGGCAAAACACTCTAGGATCTTTGCCAAGAAAACCCCAAATGTTGTCACAAAGGGTGGGACATAATAGAAACTAAACAACATTACCATTTTAACCCATAACACTTATTTCTGGGAATGTCACCCTCAGCAGAGTAAGAAATACTTCTGTACCCAGTGCATATTCCAACATTAATGACTGGATTTGGTGTCACAAGACCTGAGTTCAAGTTCTATCTCTGCCCTCTTACCTTTATGACCTTAAAAATGTATAAAATGAGTGGATTGGAATAAATAGCTTCTAAAGCTCCTTATACTTCTAAAGCTAGGCTCATAAATCTTTTCTCCTTCTTTAGGCCTCATTTTCTTCATATGAGGGTGATAACATAGAAATTACCATTTCTCAGAGGACTATTTTAAAGGAAATCTCGTTCTTTATAAGGATTCTTAAACTGGGATACATGTATTTTTTATATTCCAATAATTGCATTTCAATATAATTGATACCCCATGTGACCCTCCGTATTTTATTTTTATGCATTTTAAAAACATTATTCTGAGAAGGAGTCCACAGGCTTCACCAGGCTACTAAAGGGTCCCAGGACACAGAAATCATTAAGAACTCCTAGAATACATGCTTGCCCATGAAGATCCAGGAGGGTTTCTTCCTCTTTATCATTAATGTACATGTAGACAGCTGTCTGGCTTTTTGACACCACCCCCACCACCTATCTATTCTCAAAAAAGGCAAAAAATGGGGCAGAGAATGTCTGCAAACCACATGGTGAAGAGTCCAGCAAACAGAACTGCTTTCGTCTGACTTCATTTGCTGGTATAGTAAAAAAATATTGAATCATCACACTGTCCATTTCTGCTCAACAGCTTTAATTTATTATCCCACAGAATCCAGATATTCTGAATGCCAATGAAAACGACCTATCACGCTAGTTCATGTCATTCTCCTTTACAATCTTATTAAAACTGTACAATTCCTTAGCACACAGTGACAGTGGCTGGGGAGTGGGACAGCTGTCCTCCTGCACTGAGCAGTACCTACATACTGCCTGTCACAGCTAAAAGTTGAGTGATTTAGGCCAAATGAGCAGCCTGGAGTGATTTTTTTTTTTCCACTCTTGACAGGATTATATAACTTACAGAAAGGCCATTAACAAATATAAAGGCATAAGCAGGAGGGGGAAGGCAGGTGAAAAATGGAAAAAATAAATCTTTAAATCTGTCACTTTATAATAAAATACCCTTCTTGTCAGGATTTAATGAGCTGGTTATCCCACCAAAGGGGACCCGGAAAGGCTGTCAGCCAAAACTCCCCATGTTTTCCAAGGATGCATTCAATTACAAAGGAGAGATTAGGCACGTATAGTAGGCTCATCCTATTAGTATGGTACACCTTTGTTAGTGAGAGGCAGTCCTGTGAGAACAGTTAGAGAGGCTACACTCCCTGAAGACTGAACTTGGGAAGTGAACTCAGGAGTTCATGTTATTAACACTCAATGGGACCATAAAGGTAAAAGAAGTCATGTTTCTGTTCTCTTTATCAATATTGGATCTCTTATTTGCAAAATCCCATGATCTTGTTTTTGATTCTACTTGACCTCTCTTCAATGTTTAACATTATTGACTATAGCTTCTTCCTGGACACTTGTTTTTCCCTGGGTTTGGCAAGATTTCTTTGTTTTTTTTTCCTTATCTGTCCAACTGATCTTTTCTCTGTAATCTTTGCTAGGTCATCATGCATATCTCAGTCACTATTTGTATGTAGTCCAGAGCTCTGGTCTTCGGTGTCTTCCTTCTTTCTGGAATCTCAATAGCTCCCATGACTTTAGTTAGGGTGTCCCTGCAGATAATACTCAAATCAAGTATCTGGGCCCTGATCACTTTCCTGAATTCCAGCTCACAAATTTCCTCCTAGATATCGTTACTTGTTATTTTAAAGGCACCTCAAACTCAGCATGTCCAAAATAGTACATTCTGCCCTCCGCCAAAACAAACAAATGAAAAAGAAAACCCACCCCTCTTCCAGGAAATTGAAAGTTCTAATCATATTCTCTACTTCCAGTCTCTTCCCTGTGCAATGTAGCCTTCACACAGTTGCCAAGTATATATTCTTAAAGCACAGATCAAACGATGTCAGTTGTGGTTAAGTAATTTTTCAGTGGTGTCCAACTCTTCATGGTCCCATTTGAGGTTCTCTTGGCAAAGACCCTGGAGTGGTTTGCCATTTCCTAGTCCAGTTTATTTTACAGATGGGAAAACTGAGGCAAACAAAGGTTACACAGCTAATAAATGTCTAAGATCATATTTGAACTCAAGTCTGAGGCTGAATTTGAACTCATGGAGATGAGTCTTCCTGACTTTATATCCAGCACTTTACTGTGCCACGTAGCTGTTCAACCATGTCAGTCCCTTGCTGAAAAAAGTTAAATAACTCGTTATTACCTTCAAGAAAAAATGCAAACTTCTTAGTTTAGCATATAAAGCCCTTCACTGTCTCATTCCCACATATCTTTCCAAAGAAATTTCATTTTCTTCTTTTTCCTCCTTCTCCTAATCTTCTTCCTAAAAGCAAAATGAGTCCAAGTTCCATCTCACCATATATGTGCCTGCTATATATTATTGCCCACCTCCATGCTTTTACTCAACCTGTCTTCCATATCTAGAATGTATTCTCTCCTCCCCTCTACATCTCAAAATTCTGAGGTTAGAGGTGGGGAATCTGTGGTCTTGAGGTCACATGTAGCCCTCTAAGTCCTCAAGTGCACTGAATTGAGGACCTAGAGGGCCACATGTGACCTCAAGGCTGCAGTTTCTCCACTTCTGCCCCTAGGTTCTTTCAAAACTCAGGCTAGGGGCAGAGTCAAGATGGCAGAGTAGAAAGATGCATATACTCTAGCACTTCCCCCACAGCCCACAAAATACCTGTAAAAAATGACTCTTAACAAATTCTAGAGCAGCAGAAGTCATAGAACAACAGAGTAAAAGAGGTTTCTAACCAAAGGAAGGCTGATAGGAAAAGTGCATCTCATGGGATGCTGAGCAGAACAGAGCCCAGCCCTGGCTGCATAGCACTGGGAGGAACAGGACCTGAACAGATCTCTGAGACAGAATTCCCAGCAGGGAGGGTCTCAGATCCCTCAACCTACAAGCAACAAAAAAAGCTCCAAAGGTTAGTGTGGGAGGGCTTTTCCAGCTGGTCGAGAAGGGAACAGGGTCACCCCAGCACTGGCCCCAGGTGATGGCAGAGGCTGCAGCAGCACCAGCAATAGGCAGTGGGCAGCTATGGTGATTGTGGAAAGAGCCTGGGTTCATTGTCCAGGCAGCTCAGCTTAAAGCCTCTGGGGGAATTGAGCAGCTGATCTGAACCTCAGCCCTCAGTGGTGGCCCTCCCCACCCAAAGTCCCTGGGGGAATTGAGCAGCCGATCTAAATCTTAGCCTTGAGCATGGTACTAGGAGGAAGAGGAGCACTAAGTGTCCTAGTGACCTCCTCTTGACAAAGGATTCAGAGGTTAAGTAACTGGCTGGGAAAATGCCCCCAAAAGGGAAAAAATATAGGACCATAGAAAGTTACTTTCTTGGTGAACAGGTGTCCCCTTCTATCCTTTCAGATGAAGAAGAACAAGGCGTACTATCAGAGGAAGTCAAGGCTTCTGCCTCCAGGACCTCCAAAATGAATATCAAATAGGCTCAGGCCATAGAAGAGCTTGAAAAGCAAGTCAGAAGTTTGCTAAAGAAGAACCAAATAAATGCTGAGGAAAATAACACCTTTAAAAATAGGCTAACTCAATTGGAAAAGGGGGGCCAAAACACCAATGAGGAGGAGAATTTAAAAAGCAGAATTAGGCAAATGGAAAAGAAGGTTCAAAATCTCACTGAAAAAATAGTTCTTTAAAAGATAGAGTGGAGTTCAGGGAAGCTAATGACTATGAGATAAACCAAGAAGTTAGAAAACAAAATCAAAAGATTGAAAAAATAGAAAATAATGTGAAACATCTCATTGGAAAAACAACTGACCTGGAAAATAGAACTGGGAGACACAATTTAAAAATTATGGGACTACCTGAAAGCCATGATCAAAAAAAGAGTCTGGACATTATCTTTCATGAAATTATCAAGGAAAACTGCTCAGATATTCTAGAACCAGAGGGCAAAATAAATATTGAAAGAATCCACTGATTACCTCCTGAAAGAGGCCTGAAAAGAGAAACTCCTAGGAATATTGTGGCCAAATTTCAGAGTTCCCAGGTCAAGGAGAAAATATTACAAGCAACTACAAAGAAACAAATATTGTGGAAATACAACAAGATACACAGTAACTGGCAGTTTCTACATTAAGGGGTTGAAGGGCTTGGAATATGATATTCCAGAAGTCAAAGGAACTGGGATTAAAACCAAGAATCACCTACCAAGAATCACCAAAACTGAATATAATACTTCAAGGGAATAAATGCTCATTCAATGATATAGATGACTTTCAAGCATTCATGATGAAAAGACCAGAGCTGAATAGAAAATTTGACTTTCAAACATAAGAATCAAAAGCAACGTGAAAAGGTAAACAGGAAAGAGAAATCATAAAGGACTTCCTAAAGCTGAACTGTTTACTTTCCTACATGGAAAGATAATATTTGTAACTCTTGAGACTTTTCTCAATATTTGGATAGGTGGAGGGATTACACATGCACACACACACACACACACACACACACACACACACATGTAGACAGAGAGTACAGGTTGAGTTGAACCAGAAGAGGTGATATCCATAAAAAAAATAAAATAAAACTAAAGAGTGAGAGAGGAAAATATTGGAAGGAAAAAGGGAGAAACGAAATAGGGCAGGCTATCACTCATAAAAGAGATAAGAAAAATCTTGTTCAATAGAGGAGAAAAGGGAGAAAGGGAGAGGGGAAGTGATGCTTACTCTCTTCACATGTGACTTAAGGAGGGAATAACATGCTCACTAAATTTGGTTTGAAAATCTATCTTACACTACAGGAAAGTAGGGGAGAAGGGGAAAAGTGAGGTGAGGGGGATGATAGAAAGGAGGGCAAATGGAAGAAGGAAGTAACTAGAAGTAAACACTTTTGGGTAGGGACAAAGCCAAATGAGAGAATAGAAAAAAAAGAGAGGGGACAGGGTAGGAGGGAGTGCAATATAGTTAGTCTTACAGAACACAACTATTATGGAAGTCTTTTGCAAAACGACATATGTATAGCCTGTATTGAATTGCTTGCCTTCTCAGTGGGAATGGGTAGGGAGAGAGTGAGAGAAGTTGGAATTCAAAGTATTAGAAACAAATGTTGAGAATTATTATTGCCTATAACTGGGAAATAAGAAATACAGGTAATGGGGTATAGAAATTTATCTTGCCCTACAAGAAAACAGAGAAGATGGGGAAAAGGGAAGGGTGGGGTGTGATAGAAGGGAGGGTACATTGAGGCAAAGGGTAATCAGAATGCAAGGTAGCATGGAATGGGGGAAGGGGACAGATGGGGAGAAAAATTGGAACTCAAAATTTTGTGGAAATGAATGTTGAAATCTAAAAATAGATAAATAAATGATTGAAAAAACTCAGCCTAAATGCTACCATTTTTGTTTGTACTTTTCTAATCTTTCCAGTTATTAGTGACTTTCTCCAAATGATCTTTAATTTACTTGTACATACAGCTTGTACAGTGGATAAAGCTTTTGGCTTTGAATGAATATTATCAGAATTATATTCCTACTTAACACACTATCTATGTCATACCTTGGGCAAATTCTTAATCTCTCTTGGTATAACATTCTTTATGTATTAAATAGGAAAATAATAGCACCCAGCTCATGGGATTATTGTGAGAAGCAAATGAGATAATATGTATATATGTGTAAAGACTTTGATGACAAGAGTAAGTATTATATGTGTAAAGGATGTATAAAGGATGAAATGAGATAAGACATATAACGACTTTGATGACAATGGTAGTATAATTATTATTTTGTATTGACTTATTTCCATGTATCTTTTTTGTGTGAAAATACATGTATATATTTGCATGTGTGTGTGAAAAATGGAGTTGTTCTAAACCTTACCTCAATTGAATAATAAAATCAGTGGAAGAGCAAGATGAAGACTTAGATGTATAAACATGACAGCTATTGCTATCATTATAAATAAAGTGATCTCATTACAAGATTTGAACCTCTTTAATTAGGTAAAGAAGGGCATCATGACTCTGGGGGATTTAAATAGGCAAGCAACCTAAGCAATTGATTTAGTTTTATAAAGATCTAGCCCAATAGGAGAAGATTTCCACTTCAGAATTGAAGATTCCAGTTTGAGCCAAGCTCCTGATAGGGAATTGAACTACTTTTAGAAAAAAGGAAAACCCTTTTCCTCCCTCTTTCCAACTCATCTCTTCCCCTCCTCTCTATTGTTCACCATGTTATTGGAGGGACCAGACAAATAGCAGAATCACGTCTATCTGGAAGTGAGAAAAACACAATGACAAAACAAGGACGCAGATTGATACAAAAAAATAGCAACCCACAAAGGGAACCAGCTTTCAAAGAGAATTATTTCTTTCAAGAGAGAAGAATGCTAGATATGAAGTCAACACAAGAGTTCCAGGAACCAGGAGTTGAGAGTTTACACTTTGATTACTTTTCCTTTAATAAGAACCCACTCACTCTCTTTTGGACTTGGGTGTCATTGTTGGAGAAGATACCTAAGACTCTGGGGACATGTTTTGTCCAACTGTTCTTCCTGTACCACTTTAATAAATACCTTTGCTAAAACACATAATTGATGTCTGCTGACTGATAGGAATAGGAATCACAAATGTGGGGACACAGGAGAAACAGTAATAGAAACCAAGCCCTTCAAGTTACTCCTGGAATTCTGAATAGAAGTAATAATTTCTTTCTAGGGACCTGGCCCACAAATACAAATGGAATTTGGGGATAGAGTCATGAAGAGGGTGCTACACAAGGAATATTTATGTGTAGGTATATATACATGCACTTATATGTGTATGAGTATATTTATGTCCAATGTGTGTATGAGTGTGAGTGAGTGTGTGTATGTATGAGTGTGAGTGAGTGCATGTGTGTGTGTGTTGAACAGGTTCTCTGACTTTATCCATGTAGGAAAATTCTGGCAAGTAAATTCCTTCTTCTGGTATAGATCACAGTTTGTTCTATAACTTGGAGTCTTACTAAGTGACTTGCCCACAGTCATACATACATTTTATATCTAATAGAACTTTAACCCAAGAACAATTCTGTATTTTCTCTGCCATGATTGCCTCTCTGAATAATATATATTATGTGAAAAATCTAAATAGCCATACTCCAGAATTTACTTGCATTTATTTCATCATTTGGTGGCAAAAGAATAACTAATGTACTATAAAAAGTAAACATAGCACTTAGGGAGATGACATCATGAAGAGTAACTGAATCAGACCAAATATATATAAAAGAAATCCTAACTGTAAACAATACAACCTTATAAGCATTGGGAAATTATTTTATAAGATTTACCAGGAACGGAAAGTTTGCGTGACTTGGAGTAAAGAAGACCAGAATTAAATTCGCCTCAGACTCTTACTAGGTGCATGACCATTGACAGAAACTCAGTTTCTTTATCCATTTAATGAGAATAGTTATGGTACCTGCCTCAGAGATTTTGTGAGGATCAAATGAGAAAATACATATATATATATATATATATATATATATATATATATATATATAAAATTATTTTATATATAAAATTTTAAAAATACATTTAAGAAATACAAATTATCAGCTATTTTTAAA
>CM053769.1:192937018-193023520 GCA_028658325.1 Potorous gilbertii
AAAATAACCTTCTATAGTTTTATTTTTTTTCCCTTTTCTGGGCATTTTCCCAGCCAGTTACTTGACTTCTGAGAGTCCTCTCCACCCCTGGCCTAGGTCCACCCAGCTAGTGCTTGGGGTCTGAGATTCAAATGCTGCTCCCCAGCCTCAGGGCTTTTGGCAGCTGGCTGGCTGCTATTCAGGGTAAGATTAAATCAGGTTCTCAGGTGGGGCCAGGGCCGCCTTCCAGTCTCAGTTCCCTCAGAATTTTATGCAGAGACCTTCTGTAATGGAGCTGCTGCTGAGCTCCTGCCTGCTCTGGGAGCCTATGGCCACCTGCTGCCTCTGCCCCTGCCTCCCGAGGGGGCCTGAGTCATGGAGACACCCCACTCCCCACTCAGCCAGTCTAGATGTCTCTTTCACTGACCTGTGCATCTGTGGGTGGAGGGACCTTCGTGGCTGCTGGAGATTCTGTCCCTGAAGCCTGCTTGGATCTGCTCGCTCCTCTCGGTGCCATGGGGCCAGGGCAGGGCAGGGGAGGGCTCTGCTCCCATCGGGTGCGCAATGGACCTTTGGGATCAGTTTTTCAGGGCTCTCTGGAACAGAAATCTCCTTCACTGTGTTGCTGCGTGGCTCACTGTTCCAGAATTTGTTGGGAGTTCTTTTTATAAATAATTATGGGCTGTGGTTTCGGAGCTAGCATAGGTGAGTCTTTCTACTCCGCCATCTTGGCTCTGCCCCCATTGGAAAAAAGAGTCATGAATGCATCATTTTAATGCACAAAATAGACAAGGTGCTACACAGTAACAGAGAAGCCAAACTGTTTTCGCAACTATATGTTGGCATTTTCGTGTACTTTAAAGGAAAGAAGAAGCCACATATAATAAGGACTTAAACTTTTATGTATAATTCTCTTTTCCTGCTTGACTCTGTATATGGAAATAGCTGATTTGGTGTTTGGTAAGTTCTGAATTAAAGGAGAATTATGTTTAAGTTTTTATTATTGTTCATAAAGCAGCAGCTGTGGTAAGAGTGGTCCCAGTGATGGTAAGAGTAAGTAATAATAGCAAAATAGTTGTAGTTGTCACCCTATTATTAGTGGTGGTGGTTTTACTGTAATAATAGGATCATGCATGGTGAAAGCAGTGCTTGTGTGAGTATCATTATGAGTTACAGAGGTGGCAAGATCTGTGGGACTATTTCAGTACCAGTTGAATTACTAATACTAGTGTCAGTGAGTCAGAGGAGGTAATGAATTGTGTTCATGGAAATGTTTCTTCATTATCGATGGAGACTGCACATGACAAACTAAAGTCATGTCCACTACTATTGCTATCAGGAATGCTACCTACTGGGATGAAACAAACCAGGGATCTCTGCAAGTATTAAAGACCCTACACTTTGCCCAAGAGGGTAAAAGAGAAAGCTTATCTAAACTTAACTTGCATCTTTTTGAAAGTTGAAAGACAAGTTTCAAAATCACATGATTCCTATACTTTAAGTACCATTCTAGTGTCAATTTCAGTTTCTGCTTTTCAGGTACCCCTTCCACCTAAACAATTCAACCATTCTTAGAGTGACACTCATATCTGCCATGCTAAAAGCAGTTACCATTGTCAAATGACAGCCAGCCCACAATGCAGTCATTTTAACCCTGTGATGAGACTACAAAGAGGATCTTAGGGAAGCATGCCATGTTCTTATCAAGAAATGCACATTAAATGGTTTTTCTCTCAGGATGCTTTTTGCAAAAATTTGCTTCTTGAGTTGTGCAATGGAAATCTTTCTCCAGAACTTTTCGCAGTCACTATTGTGTTAATACACTTCTGTTATTCATTTTAAGTTTGAGGAGCTACAGTGACAAGAAATATCTAAGTTACAAATGTTCCGCAAACAAGAAATAATAGTGTTACAGATTCACACATCAATAGAGCAACATCTCAAGAACAAAGGGATAAAGGAGGTGACAGAAGTGTAAGAAGCAAAGATGTCAGGTATATTTCCTTTGTTAGTCATTTTCTTTGTTGCTGCTTTCCCTTCCATTCTCTTTCTCCATTTGGGATATATGATTAATTCCTTTTTTTTTTTGAAAGACAACTGAACCTGGAAAATGGAATTCAAAAGCCAGACTGGTGGTCTTCGTTTTCACAGTTTTTAACTCAATGTCATCAAGGCACTAGGATTAAGAAAACTGAATTAACTCTATCTCTGACTTCTTCAATTATAGTAGATTAATTTCTTAAAATTCACAGACATAGAATCATAGATATTTGGGGCTGAATTACCAAGTCTAAATCCTTTATTTTACAGATGAAAAAATTGGGACAAAATATTGGAGAAGTGACTCTCCCAAGGTCTTATTACTAAATTAATGGCTAAGTCAGCATTCATGCACAAATCTCTGTCTCCTAATTTAATAAACTTTCTACTCTAGGAACATAGGTTCATAGACTTATAGGTAGTAGGAAACTGAGAAGTCATCTATACCAAGTGACCTGTTTTATAGATGAAGAAATGGAAGGCAAGAGGTTAAATGACTATTTGATGTCACACAAGTAGTGTCAACAGAGTCATGTTGACCTCAATCTAACCACTATTCACTACACTATGATACCTCTATGTTATATTTGGTGTCATAATTATCCTTACTATCATTGTAGAGAAAACAAAAATGAGGCAATGCCTATGATCTTTTATATGTGCACACATAAATTATTGCACATGTATTCATATATTCACTGTGTCCAACTCTTTGTGACTCCATGGACTACAGCACACCAAACTCTTTTATCCTCCACTATCTTCTGAAGTCTTTCCAAGATCATGTTCAAAGCTTTCATGACACTACCTATCCATCTCATCCTCTGTTATTCCCTTCTCCTTTTGCCTTCAATCTTGCCCAAAACAGGGTCTTTTCCAATGAGTCCTATGTTTTTATTATGTAGCCAAAGTATTTAAGTTTCAGGGTCAGAATTTGACCTTCTACTGAATGGCCTGAATTAGTTTCTTTAACTATTGACTGATCAGATCTCCATTCTGTTCAAGGAACTCTCAAAAGTCTACCCCTAGAATGTGAAGACTTCGCCTAGTGGAATAAGTGGATGAGAACAATTTTTTCCAAATGAAGGCAAATGAAGTAAGTGCTGTGGAACCCTTAGAGCTTGTTAGACTTTGAAGACACCAGGATCATCCACTGCATCTCGAACCATCACCAGTAGCTTTGACTCTGTCTTGTTAGACTGATAACTCTGGAAGAGACAGTGAGGCTGATGACTTTGTGCAACTCTGCCATGCTTTAATCCAATTTATGAACAAATAAAAAGATTTCACCCATACCATTTTGTCATTTTTACCTATTTCAAAGTCCTGTGGTGATAGGCAAGTGACAAAGCAACAGGTGTGGATACACTTGTTACTGTAGTCACAACCCTGAACACAGATGGCCCAGGCCATAGAATTGTCTTCTCATTGGAAGCAGCAGTGGAATTTGGCAGCCCCACGAGTGTCTAGCCAGCTTTTTAAGGATCATACTATTCACATCCTGGTGTGAGGAAGGGGCTGGAAAAGGTGCCCTAAAAAATTGTCTGCTTACCCAACCCTGGCCTAATCAGGAATCCTACCTTGCAATCAAAGCACAAAATAAAAATATACAAAAACTTCTGCAAAGAGAATTCCATTAACCTTAAAGATCAACAGCTCTTTTTGTGAGAGAACTCAGCATGTGTGGCCAGAGGTAGCTCAGTGTTTGGGAGGCTCTGAAGGAAACTGTGGGAGAGAAGGGGTATTAGAAGGACTACCAAACTGAGGGCCTACAGAGCCATTGTGCTGACTTCATTGCTGTATGCCTATGACACCTAGACGGTACTTGAAACTTGGTGCCATGCCAGGAAATTAATTCACTTCCATTTGAATTGTCTCAGGAAGACTCTGAAGATCCCTTTGCAGGATAAGATATCAGATACTGAGGTCCTTTCTTGAACTAAACTGCCAAGTATTCAAACTACTGCAGACAGCACAACTCTGATGGGCCACATTGTTTAGATAATCGTATGCTTGCCAAAAAGACTATTTTATAGGGAACTCACACAGGTTAAGAGTTCCCATAGTGGTCAAAGGAAAGGATACAAGGACACTCTCAAGGTCTCTCCTAAAAACTTTGGAATTGATTTGTGACATGGGAGATGCTTGCACAGGACCACCCAGCATGATAGGCCCTCATCAAAGAGGGTTCTGTGAGGGTAGCAGAATTGAAGTAGCTCAAAAGAAATGTGAGATGTGCAACTTTAGAGGATCCATCTCAAATGTTCACATGGATCATTTGTGCCCAGCCTATGGTAGAGCACTCTAAGCTTGTATTTGGTTGGATCAGCCACAGTCAGAAGAGCACTCTAAGTTGACTCTAATGTAGGGATGTCATTTTGGTCCTCTTCAAGAACAAAGGACAGCAATCAATCAACCAACTAACCAACTACATAGGAGAAGTTGTATGAAGATGCAATTAAAAATGTATGACTAAAAAAAGATGCTCTAATCACATAGACCAAGTGCATGATAATATGGACAGCTTACGTGAGCTATTATAATTCATATGATGCCAAAAGAAATGGGGAAAGGCCATTGATCACATGGTATTGGATACAATTGGATGCATAATTGGATCATTATGGGAGGCCATGGATAAGAATCACATAGAGTGACTAGGCATGAAAGGATTAGGATTAGTTTCTTGGAAGAAATACTCTTATCTGTGGCATAACAGATCTAGCGGAATACTGGAAGATTTATGCAGGGCTTTAATATTTGTAAAATGTCTTCCTCCCCCAAATTATTCAAGATCGATGATACAAGTATTGGATTATTATCTCGTTTCACAGATGAAGAACGTAAGACTCCAAAAGGTTAAGTAATTTAAAATCATTACACAGTTAATGAGCGTGTGAGACAATGCAGTAGAACAACTTGGAACTGACCTGAAAATGAAGCAACGATGTAGACAGCAAATATTTAGAAGAGACATAGGACATGCCCTCTAGAATCTCACCATAAAGAAGGGATATGACATCAAATTATACACACCACACAGCTGCCCACATGAAGTCTTCTATAGGCTAGAAATGCCAGATATATAGAGGACATAGGACAAGGTTTATCCAAAAGTAGTAAGAAGTGGAATAGGAGGAGAAAATGTTGGAACACTAAAGTAAAGTCAGATGACAAAAGACCATGAATGCCAGATTAGGATGCCTGAAATTTTATTTGGCAGTTAGCAGGTAAACATTTAAAGAATTTGAGCAAAGATTGACCAAATCTAAATAAAAGTCCAGCAGTGGTGTAGACAATGAAATGAAGGATGAGCGTGGAGGTGGGAAGATCTATCTATCCATCTATCTATCTATCTGTCTGTCTGTCTGTCTTATTTTATCCCCCCTCAATTTCATGTTTAAACAAATTTTTAACATTTGTATTTTTTTTAAGTTTTTAGTTCCAAATTTTATCCCTCCCTTCCTCCCCTTCCCTCTCCTCTCTCTCAGGTAGCAAGCCATCAGGCATGGGTTATAAATGTACAATCATGCCAAACATTTCCACATTAGTCATTTTGCACAAGAAGACTAGAATAAAAGAAAAAGAATGAAAAATAGCATGCCCTAGTCTGTATTCACACAGCAGCAGTTTTTTCTCTGGAGGTGGATAAGCATGCTTCATCATTAGTCCTTTGGGATTTTCTTAGATCATTGTATTGCTGAGAACAGCTAAGTCATTCACAGTTCTTCATTGTACAGTATTGCTGTTGCTATGTACAGTGTTCTGGTTCTGTTCACTTAACTTTGCATCAATTCATGTAAGTATTTCTAGATTTATTTTTTTTCTGAAATCATCCCACTTGTCATTTCTTAGAGCACAATAATATTACATCACAATCATATACCACAGCTTATTTAGGTATTTTTACATTGATGGGTATCCCTTCAATTTCCAATTCTTTGTCACCACAAAAAGAGCTGCTGTAAATATTTTTGTACAGATAAGTCCTTTTCCATTTTTTTTAATGGATGTCTTTAGACTATAGACCTAGAGGTGGTATTGCTGGATCAAAGGGTATACACAGTTTTATAGCCCTTTGGGCATAGCTCCAAATTACTTTCCAGAATAATTGGATCAGCTCACAACTCCATCAACAGTGTATTAGGGCCCCAATTTTCCCATATCTCCTCCAATATCCACCATTTTCTTTTTTTAACATTATCTACTCTGTTACATATGAAGTGGTACCTCAGAGTTGTTTTAAATTTTATTTCTCTAATAATGAAAATCTATTTAGATAGGAATTTTTTGCAATGAGTTATGCATATGTTGGCTGGAACTTGTTAGACATTGATAGTAGAAGGCATAAGAAATATTTTAGAAGTGCAACTGACAAGACCTGGTAACTGATCAAATGTAAGCAGTACCGATTAGGGAAGAGTCAAAGATAACATCAAAGAGATTGGGAGAATAGTGATACCACCAACAAATGGCCATCAGAGAGAAGATCAGGCTTGGGGAAAAGGTAACAAAACCATCCCCTCCTCCTGGATTTTCTCTCTTCCCTGGTATTTCCGCTTTCTCTAGTTTCTATGGCTATTTTTTCTTGGCCTCCTTTGCTGGATCATTCCTTACGCCTCAACCTCATAACCAGGAGTGATCCTTGAAACTCTCTTTTCTTTCTAAGATTTCTCTTTCATTGATGGTTTAAGATTATAATCTGCAAGCAAATGGCTCCCAAATCTATGTATCTAACCGTAGTTTATCTATTGAATTCCTGTCTCCTGTCACAAGCTACCTATTGTGCATTTTCAAATAAATTTCACATAAGCATCTCAAACCTAGCACATCCCCAACACAAATCCAATTATTGTTTTTCCTAAAACCCGCAAAGCATTTCCTAGTCCCACTAACTGCTAATTCCTACCTAATGCCCTTCCTTACAAACTACCTTGTATTTAAATTAATTTATAGTATATATTTTACTTGTATTTATACTATATACTTTATACTATTCATATGTTTGGATTTAAATTTATATTTATCCTGTATATATTTTTCCATATATTTGTCTAACCTGTTAGAATATAAGCTCCTTATGAAGTGACAGTTTCATTCTCTGTACTTGGTTCCTCAGTATTTAGCTCTGTGCCTGGTATATAGTAGATACTTAATAAATACCTTTTGATCAATTGGTTTATGGTAAAATTCATTTATTAAGCACTTACTACATGCCAAGAACTGTGCTAATCACTGGGATAACTGATAGAAAATGAGGGGACTGGTTGCACTCTCAAAGAGCTTTTATTTTAATTAGACAAGACACCATATAAATGAGGGCTCGTGTCCAATTCAAAGCAGATGGGAAGACAAAAGAGTGCTGGTTCTGGTGAGTAAAATAACAGCGTAGAGGACAAGGTCCCAAGGACGTTGGGGACAAAGATAGGACACATCATTGGTGACCAAGAGGACAGTGAGTACAAGGTTTATAGGGAATTGGGGCTTGGGATACCAGTAGCAGAAGTAGGTATGAATGACGACAGCATCCAGCTAACAGTGAACACTCTGTGCCTAGTAAAACTTGGGAAATGAGCCATTGAGAACTGAAGTGGTGAAGGGACAGTAACCTGTTTCTCCTCAGTGGTGGCAGGTGTCTGTGGTCTGTTTTCTGGCTGCTTGTTGGTGGACTTGGGAGGGGCGGTGCAGAGCTTTCCAGCATGTACTGATTGTTAAATGTTCAATGTGAGCATTTATACTTTGGAAATTATATACTCCACAAATCAGGGCTTGATGATTATTTTGCTGATTGTCTAGACTTAAGAAAGGGATGGGGAAAATGTTAATAAGGCAGATTAAACTTAAAAATATGTAATGCATTCTCAAAAACTCATTTGTTAAATTTATCCCAGCAGCCCCTGGGAAGGGGAGGATAAGATTCCCAGATCCCCATAGATCCTATGGGCAGTTGGCTGGTCCAGATAGAATACACTTGAGTGGGCTGGGGTGGTCCGGGTCTTTAAAAACTTTTCTTTTGAGAAAATGTTACATTGTAATGTTCAAAATGGAATTTTCCTCTTGACTTAGACTTGAACTGTAATTAGACTTTTGAAATCAACTTGATTAGCTACAGATCTTAGGTCTACAGTTTACATGTAGCTATGTCGCACAAGGAAATGATATTTGTTTTCATGTATTCGGTGGACTGTCTAATGGAAACTCTATATTGGTCCTGGACTCAGGAGGCAGGACTAGTAACTATGGGTGAAAGTTGTAGAGAAGATGATTTAGGATTAATACAAGAAAAAAAAAAGTAAAAGACATCCCCTAATAGTCAAATCTGTCCAGTAGTGGAATGGGGTACTTTAGGGGATAATACAATTTCCTTTCTTCAAGACCTTTAGGCAGAATCTTTGCAACTTTAAATCAAGCATGGCACAGAAGGGATTGATGCTTTGGTATGTGACGTTGCCTCTCCTACTTCTAAGGGTAGCTGGTTGACACAGTGAATTGAACCCTTGGCCTGGATCAAATTTGTCCTTGCTAGCTTTGTGACCTTGGGCAAGTCACTTACTTAACTTCTGTTTGCTGCAGGGTCCCTCAATTGTAAAATGAGCCTCATAATAATGACAATCTGTCTCGGTGGTTGTGAAAATCAAATGACATCATATTTGTAAGCTCTTAGCACAGAGAAGGCGGTGTATAAATATTATTATTTTTACTACCGTTATTCCTATTTCACAGGCCATCCCCCTTGCCTGTCGTGGAAAACTATTAGAAATAGAGGCCAAATTGTAACCATCATTTACATTTGCTTTGCTTCTAACATTTTTTAGTACTAACATTTGCATAATTGGATATCCAATATTTTGAAAGTTGAAAGAATTTTAGACATGAATTGAAATTATACTCCAGAGATCTGATAAATTACCCAACTTCCCTGTTCTGTTTCCATGTTCAACTCTTTCCCTGATCCCTATTCTATGCTTTTTGGACTCTGCCACTTCTTAGATTAAAAAACTGCTTCTTCCTAATCCAAAATAAATAAACAAAAACCTCTTCATTTTCCTGAAATTATAGAGGATTATTTTCACCAAGTGAGTTTAATTGTGTGGTATCTTAAAACTCCTGAAAATTCTAAGGAGATATCTGTCTTGGTTATATAAACAAAAGGTCATCACAGCTAAGAATCACAGGTAAGGAATTGTAGATATTTAGAGTTGGAATCCATTAAACCCAAAGTCCTTATTTTCTAGAGCAGGAAACTTAGACCTTGAAAGTTATTTGCCAAAGAACACACGATTGGTTAGTGGAAGATCTGGATCTAAAAGAAAAAAAATCGCTCTTTCCACTATCCCCTACTATCTCCAGAGACATTTACTATTTTTTAGAAGTTTAAATTTCAGGTACTATTCTGGGAGTTGTTCTATATTCATTGAAGGTCCAATACAGGAAATTTGGAAATACAAAAAATATTACTGCAGAAAGGTCAAGGCTCTCGTTGTAGCTGGGGAGTGGGAGGTGTAGTAGGGGGTTAGGAACCATATTAAAATAAAATTTGGAAATATTTATCAAAATAAATAAAAATATAATAGAGCATAGAGAATATTAACGTGTTTGTTTCTTTTCCCTAAGTTAATATGCAGGCTTCAGGAATCCTTATGTATGGGTTAGTGGACCTCTTCCAATTTAAGTCTGACACTTTGTTCTACTGTCTCTTGCAGATTAGATTTCTCAAAGGCTACACCAACACTATGCCAGGTCCTACCATCTTTGATAGGCCTCCAGCATAGACTGAATAATAGATGATGTGTCTCTTGTCAGAGAACCAGCCTGGCTAAGTGGGAAGAGTTTTATTACCTTTGCAATGGTCACCAGGTGTTGATTTTTATTTTTATTGTTTGCCACAGCAGCACACAAAGACCATTTACTTACTAAAGCATGGGGTGATTGTGATCTATATCGGAAAAGAAATTACTCACACTGATGAAATTTTAGATATTTGGAGGAATTAAACATTGTAGGAGACATAAATGTTTTGACCTGTCACCTTGTGGGAAAACCATGGCAAGGAAACAAGAAATAGACATACATTAACAAAATTATAACTCAGGAGAAGTAAGCTGAATATGTTATTTTTGATTATGTTGTTTGAGGTTAAAAGAAAATAGACTCATTTACCCCTCCCATCTCTTATCATCTGTTTATAAGCCCAAGGGGACTCAAAACAGGCTTTTCAGCAGAAGTGACTTGAAATTCAAATGGACCTGAAATTATCATTGCTCTTTGGGCTCCTGGCTCTCCCTCTCTCAGTGTAATGGATGGTGCTGTCAATGATTCACTCACTTTTATGAAATAAGTTTTGTCACTTAAGGTGTTCTCTCAACTGGTTCATGTTTTAGGCTCATGAATACTGAGTGGATTATAGGTTGCCTATTTGTAAAGGAGTGAAACTTGGGAGAACTTTCTTTCATTCTCTGATCTGACAGAGACTTTATAGTTTACCCTGAGTAGGACATTTCTATGTGAGGTAAATGGATATAGAACAGATATGCCTTACCTGGAAGACAGATTGTGTACTTTCTGGAGATTTCATGAAAACTTGGAGTGCCTTAGCACATCAAGGATTAATTTGAGGTTAATAAAGTTAATAGTACAATAAAAGATTAACATTGTATTGGGAAAATCTCAGTCACATGATCTCAGTTTTGGTAGGGATCTCCTAGTTTCATTTATTCACAGAGTTCTTGAGTTGGAAGAAAATTGAAAGATCGTTAAGTCAACCAGTAGTTTAGGAAGATTTCTCCATACAACATCCTCAATGGTTGTAATTCATTCTCTTTTTAAACCCTTTCAATGATCAAAATTGATGTCTTTTTGGAAATCCATTCCATCTTTGGGATGAGTTTAATTACAATATTAGGAAGCCTTTCAGCTGAAATCTGCTTCTTAAACCTCTATCCTTTACTTTTGCCTTGTGGGACCAAGCAGTACAAAGCTTATCTCTACTACACACGACTGTCCTTCAAATACTTGAAGATATCTCTTGTATTGCCCTTAGATATTGTCTAGTCTAGGCTAAACATTCCTTCAACCTATTCTCTTATGATTTCATCTCTAGCCCACTTACCACCCTGATCTCCCTTGGGATGCATTCCAGTTTGTCAACAACCTCCCTAAAGTGTTTAGACCAGGACTAAACTCTAGCTGTGGTCTGTCTAAGGCAGAACACTATAGCACCATCACTTCCCTGGTTATGAACACATTACTGCTACTAATGCAACTGAAAGTCATAGTAGTCTTTCAGAATGCTAAGCAATAATACTGAGTCATGATCAGATGTTTACAACATTCTTTGAGACTCTAATGGTTGGTACTAGTAGAAGCTCAGAATACTTCAATAAAAAATGTCTTGCTTTCAGGTCTTGCTCCGATGTCAGGAGGTATAATTCATTAGTAGCTTAGGAAGAACATTGAGTTGATGAGAGAAATGTGAGCTGGTATTCTTAATAATGAAAACGTGCTGATAAATGGTGATTTCCCCAGAAAACGGGCATCAAGATTGAATTACATGATGCCAAAACAACTGAATAGAAAGCGAAAAAACACAGTCTTCTGGAAGATTCATCTATGCCCCCACCAGATAATCTACTTGGACAAGCCATTTCTCTACTTTGGCCCTCAGTTTCATCTTCTGTAAAACAGGGGAAGGAGAGCTGTGTGAAGGATGATCTCTAAGGTCCTTCCTACTTCTTTAATATTTTACAATGGTTTTTCTTCCCAATGAACTGGAAAAATTCTCCATTTATCTAAAAATATGGAGGTTGGTTCCTCTGTGAACTAAGTTTGACCTGACAATCAGAGACTAGAGTCTCTTTTATTAGCCAGCTATACCTTATTCTCATCACAGCACACTGATTTTCAGTTTCCAGTTATCCTTTCCCACCCATCCTCCACCTAACCCTTTATGACCCAAGAGTTCTTTCTAATCTGAGAAGACTTCTCTATCTCCCTTTGCATTGTAATTAAGATGAACTTGTATGAAGAAACAGTAATGGATAGTTGAGGATTTTTTTCAGGTTCCTCAGAAGATGAAGTAGATTATTGCTTTGTTCAAATTTAGTTTCTTTTTCTTCCCCTACAATAATGTTGGACTGAGAATTAATGAACATAATTAGAGCTTTTTTGATATGGTAAACCTTTGAAACTATTCATTATTCTGTTAAGGGAAAGTTGCTAATTTTCTTCTAAATTAATGTATTCCTGTTGTGATGTAGATTGTGTTTTACAATGCAATTGAAGCGGCTTTCACTCGGCCTCCTTTGTTCATTCATTTCAATCTTCTTTGTTCATAATGTCATTCAGGTGAGTAATAAATGGTAGTAACATTTGTTCATATTTCACAAGAAGAACTGCACTTTCTCCCATTGATAACCATTTATCATTACATTGTCCATTTCAAGTATTACCAAAAGGCCAGGATGGAGGAGAGAGGAATTAAAATTCTGATAATAACACTGGGAAAAAATGTTCCCATTAAGTCCTCTTTTCAATGGCATTGAAACTCCTAAACTCCTTCCTCCTGTTGGTTAGTCAATAAATTACACTTAATGTCATCTGTCAGGGCTCTTAAAACAATTCATATTTTGTAATTACTTTGTAAAGGCAATGTAAACTGCCAACAAAACCACAGAATATGAACAATCGAGTCTCCAGACATATATTATGTTGATGCTTTATGGCCTCAATAGCAAATAATTCTACATGGGGAATGGAGAGAAGCAAAGGTTAAGTGTTTGACTTTCAATAAATTCTAACTCTGAGCAGACCTCACTGGATCTTAATGCAAAAGGAAGGCTGCCTCATGCAAACTCACAGACATTTGGGCTTCCAGGGGAAAAAAGTCTGATTATTTCTGATTGACTCATATTAATTTCATAAATACTTCAACCAGCTAGAAGAATAGGCAGCCCACTTCAGATAGCCCTCTTGGTGGCAGAGACAGAACTTCTAATCAATAAGACTGAAATTTAGAGTTGAAGTGAAGCCAAAAAATGAACAGTTATTCCAGCTGATGTTTCTATGGGGGAAAGAAATAAAGAAAGTTGGGAGGAAAATTATTTCCCACAAAGTTTAGGAACATACTTTCCTAGTACTTGGCCTCTTGTCTCCTGGTCTCCCTCTCCCTCCATCCTTCCCTCCTTCCCTCCCTCCCTCTCTCTCTCTCTCTCTCTCCTCTCCTCTCCCTATTCCTTCTGTTTCTTTCTCTTTGTCTTTCGTTCTGTTTTCCCCCTTCTCTTTTCTTTTTTCCTCCCTCTTGTTCCCTTCCTCTCTTTATTTTTCTCCCTCCCTCTCCCCTTCCCTCTTTCCATCAGTCCCTCTCCCTCCCTCCCTCCCTCTCTCCATTTCTGTCTTTCTGTCTCTTTCTCTCTCTGTGTCTCATTCTCTCCCTTCTTTCCTTCCCCCCCTTCTCTTCTCTCCCTCCCTGTCGATTTGTCTGTCTCTTTTCTCTCCCTTCTCCTCTCTCTCCCTCATCAGTTGTGCTCTATGATTGAGTTCAAAGGAATGAAAGGTGTCAAAGTTCAGGTTTGGAGCAATCCTTACTGCAGTTTCCTACAGTGGGTTTCTAAACTAACCTGGAAAAAGATCACTGAACTTGAAATCTGTGCAGCCATGAGCAAGTCACAACATTGAAAAACAAGATCAAAGGATTAGGCTAAATGATTTCTAAGTTCCATCCTATCTCTAACATTCTTTAGTTCTTTGGTGGCACATGAGTATGTATGCACATATGTGCATGAGCTGGACTTCTTTTCAGGCAGCTTTAATGACTTGAAATCTCTGCAGTGTAATCAAATTTAAATTCAAGAGAATAGAAAACCCCACTAAGGATTAAGATTCATGCATTGTAATAGCTACACTAAGCTTTTGTCAGAGCAGAGTTTACAAATGTGACTCTCAATGGGGTCCCAGGAAATTACATTTCCAACCTTCTTTGAATAATTCCTTGTGGTCCTTTAAATTTTTCCCTTATCCTGTTCATTACCAAAGAAAGATGCTATGAATGCCAAGTGAGAAGGAAAGGGACGTAGTGTCAAGAGAGGGAACTTTGGAGGTTGGTGTCCTGAATTCTGTTGCTTCAGGAGACTGAGAGTAAAGCTAAATTTAACTGACTTGTGTTTTAAAAAAAATGGATATAGGCTCCCCAGTAAAATGTCAAATTCAAGTGAAAGCTCTAAGCCCAATAATTAGACATAATGGAATCAAGTTTTTCCCAACAAGTGTGGCAGACTTTAACTTATTTCCTTTGGTGCAATACAGAAATTAATGGTGTGCATATGGAATTCATGAAGCTATTAGACAAACTATGGAACTCAGATGGTACACATTTTTATACAAATAATTATGGTGCGTGTTTGCATATGCATTTGTGTTTCATTTTGTACTTCTAACAACCCTTGTCCTTCCGGGGTCTCATTTTGCAACAGGTCTCATTATACTCATTCGGTAGAAGAGTAAACTGAGTCATAGAAGATACACAGAGAATTGGTGGTACCATCAGGTACAATATTCATATTCCCATTGTACAGATAAGGAAAGTAAAAGAAGCTAAGTTCCTTACAAATATTCATACATTGCTAGAACAACAATATAAATCTTCACACGTTATTTTTATCTAAATTGTAATGAGGTAAATGGGTTATAAATTTTTAAGAATTAGTTGAACTCTCCATCTTGGAAATTAAATTTACCTTTAGAGTTGGATCAGGGAATTTAAACCAGGAAGGATTCTTAAAGATCCCTTTATTTTATAATTGAGGAAAATGAAGTGACCTGACCAAGTTTATAGAGGTAGTAAATGTCAAAAGGAGAATTTGAACCCAAATCTGCTGACTCCAAATACCAAACTCTCTATCTTAAATTGGACTGCTCCTCTAATTGTATTAATAAAATCATGCCACAGCTATATTACAAATTTCCTGTATCTCAGAACAGCAAAAGACCTCAAAGGTCATGCAGTCCATTCTGTACTGAAGCATCAATCCCTTCAAACAAGTTGTCCATCTAGCCTCTGGAACAGTCCTTTTAGTAAGGTAATAGAATATAAACTAGGTATTATGAGAATCCAGATGGATGGCATGAATTTCTAGTGGATCCAGTTGGCATAATTATAGATGTCATAGAATCTCAGAATTGGAAGGGCTCTAAAAGGCCATGTCTCCCAATACATTCCTCCACAAGAATTCTTTTCTGCGGTATATTGTGAGAAATGATTCATTTGGACCCCTACTGTATCCCCATCAATATTAATCAGTTTGATATTTTGCATAGGGATAATTAGATAAGATAGGTCCTTATAGTGGGCCTTTATCATAGACCTCAAGCATTAATCCAACATTCCCCACTTGTTTACTAGTTACAAAACTCACTTGTACAACCACAAGAATGCTGACAAAGGTATCTTCATCCTGTTTTGCTGAAATTTCACATCCAGGCCTAGCATGATTGGGAGATTTTAGCATAATATGGAAAGTCCCCAAGTTTTTTTGTTTTGTTTTGTTTTACTTCTGCACCACCTTTTCTTGTCCAACATGAGCAATGACCATCTTGTGACCATTAAGTCAGCAGATATGTCCCTCTTTGCCTTACCAATCTTGTGACCACCTGTGTTGACACATCACTTCTAGCTCTCCTAGAAAGTCAAAATCAAGGTCGATCAACCAATGAGTTTTGTATTTTACCTTGCATCTTTGGCATTTTTGGGTATCAAACTCTATAAAAGCGAAGCAATGAAAAAAAGACCCAGCAGAAGTGATGAACTGACAGGTTTAAAAGTGTGAAGAAGAATAACAGATGAAAGAACAGGAAATTTGTATTAGAAATTGAAATTTCAGAGTTTGAACTCATGGAGGCAATTGTGGGCATTGTTGAGATAATAGCTTATGACTATCCCTGAGTCGCTGACATAGGCTCAAAACATAGGCCTTGGGAGTTAAACAACTGATAGGCCAAACTGTTTGAAGTGATAGAAATATGCTTAGTGAAGTTCCCAAGTAAAAGGATGAGAGTTAATATGGAGAGAAAGACAATGAGCTAGTAAGTACTGGATTCTGTGAGAAAAAAATGAAAAATAATTAGATAAATTCATAAAGCAATTCTGAGGTGCCATTTCAAACTTATTAGATTGACAAAGATGACAAGAAAGGACTAATGCTGAAGGGGCTTTCAGAAAAACAGGCACTGTTGGTGGAGTTATGAATTGGTGGAAAGTAATTTGGAAATATGCCTTCCAAAATCACAGAACCAGGTCTACTTCTTATACCAGCAATACCTTTAATAGATCTATATTGTAAAAAGGTCAAAAGAAGAAAATAAATGACCCATATTCACAAAATATATTTAGAGCAATTGTTTTTGGTGGTGGTGAAGAAATAGAAACTAAGGAGCACCCATTGACTGGGAATAGCTGAAGGAATTATGGCATATGAATGTAGTGAAATAATGTTGTGCTATGAGATGAGCAAAGTGTTGAGTTCTGAGAAAACCTGGAGGACTTCTATGAATTAGTAGAGGATAAAGTGAACAGACAACAACAACAAACCACACATATCTATATCTGTATATATTATACAGATATGTGTATATCTATGTGTGTATATGTGTATATGTATGGATGTAAACATATACACGTATACAAATGTATATAGCAAAAGCAATATTCTAATGACAGGCAACTTTCAACTTTGAAATACCTAAGATCTCTTATTAGTGCAATGTTCAACAATGATTCCAAAGGACTGAGAACTAATGATGATCTATATTACCTACTTCCTGAAAGAGAGGTGTTATATTCAAAATTCAGATGAATTACATATTTTTCAGACAATATTTTATTTTATTTTATTTCTCTATATCATGACCCAGATCCTTACAGATTGCTTTTTCATTTTGGGGGTCATGTGATAATCAATTTACAAAGTGTTGCCACTCGCTCTTCTCAGTGATTTAGACATTCATAAATTCTTCATATTCCTCCATGAATCAGGAACTATCACTACTTAGATACGTGGTTTCCCTCTCAAAATTTGTCATTTCTTTCACTGAAAGGTTATGGCCCTGCTTCTTTATAGGTAACTCAAGGAACTTTGAGTCTAGTAATTCTCTCCTGGAACCATGTGAGTGACAACATGTGTAACTGAGATAGTTATTCACCAGTGCAGCTCTAGGGATCCTTGAAGTAGAAGCTATGTGAAAGCACAGACTTCTTCCTACCTCCAGGCCCCAGGTTCAATCTTAGCAATACCTTCCTCTGCCCTATACTCAACTCTTTCAAGACATCTCACAAAATGGCCTGACTCTTCAACTGAGTCGCTTACATTACTAAGCTTCTGAGGTCCAACACAAAGGAGGGTTCCAATCCCCAACAGCCCAAGCCAATTAATTCATTACCAAATGGTGAAGCTATATGGCCTTGCCCTCAAAGGGGTGGTGAAGAACATGCACAGTGGATGTCCCCCAATCCTCTCAGGAGGTTGTCATTGGGCATAGTTGTACCTTCCATAGGATAATACATAATAAAAGTCCCAAAAAAAAGATTGATTTCCTATAAAGTTAGCAAGATGATTAGGGAATTATTCTGAGGGATGTATGTCTTTGTGGTATATGTATATGTTGTTCAGTCATTGTAGTCCTGTCTGACTGTGACCTCATTTAGAGTTTCCTTGTCACACATTCTAGAGTCGTTTGCTATTTCATTCCCCAGCTCATTTTACAGATGACAAAACTGAGGCAAATAGGGTTTAGTGACTTGCCCCAGGTCACATAGCTAGCAAGTGCCTGAGGTCAGATTTGATTTTAGGAAAGTGAGTCTTCCTGACTGCAGGCCCAGCTCCCTTTCCCACTGCAGCCTTGCTGCCCCTATATGCATATATGCATGTGCATTCATGTGTGCATATATATATGTGCAGGGATAATAGCACCTAACCCAGAGTTGTTGGGGGATCAAATGAAATAATATTTACAAAATGTTGAGCACAGTGCCTGGCACATAGTAGGTATTACATAAATGTAAGCAAAGATGATGATGATATGCATGTGTGTATATGAATATATGCATGTATAATGATATGTACACATACATGTATGTCTACATGTTTACATATACACAAGTATCTATCTACTTATGAATAGATCAACTCCACCAAAAAAATCTATATTCATCTGACAGGCTAAAAATCAGTGTTTCTTGTGCAGATAGAAAGCCACACATAATTTCTTTGGATCTCTGACCTCCAAGAATAATGTGAACACCTTGAGATAGCCTAAGATACAGATATTAACATGGGAACTTCCTTTTACTACCAAACCTGTATCCTGTTGATTTTTTTTTCCTTTTCTGATCAGTCCTGATTATATTAAACTTATATTGGACAGTTCAAACCAATGCCAAATTCTACAAGTAGATAAATTTATTTATTTGTACATATTGAAGAAAAAATAGAGTGCATAATCAATTAATCAAGGGTTAAATATTTGTTAAGCCCCTACTATGTGCCAGGAGCTATGCTAAGTGCTGGGGATACAAAAAGAAGTAAAAAGCAATTCCTATCCTCAAGGAGCTTATAATCTAATGGGTAAGAAAACAGGTAAGCAAATACACTCAACATTATCTATCTATGTATCTATGCATCTATCTATCTATCTATCTATCTATCTATCTAACAAATAGAAAATCATTCAAAGAAAGAAAATACTAGAATTAAGAGTTGTTGGAGCTGCCTTCCTGTAAAAAGTGGGATTTTGGCGCAGAGGTACCTGGAATGCTCTCCTTCCTCTGCTCCAATTACTGCCCTCCCCAGATTCCTTTAAGTCTCAACTAAAATCTCACCTTTTACAGAAGGCTGCTTTAACTACTCTTAATTCTGGTGTTTTCTGTCTTTTAATGGAGTGTCTTGTTCGTAGCAAAAACCAGGCAGTGTCACTGAAATGAAGAGCACATTTTGGGGAATAAAGTGTAAGAAGACTGGAAAGGTAGGAGGGGGCTAGATTGTGATGACTTTGAATGCCCAACAGCCCGGAGGCAATAGGTAGGCAATGGAGTTTATTGAGTAGAGGGATGACATTTTTCTACAAGCACCGACTACTAGCATTCTCACTTCATCTCAGCAATCCCTATGTTTTATGCCTTGACCCCCAATCCCTCATGTTAAACAGAAAAGTTAAAACTTTTTCTTTTGGATTAGGGAGGTATTTAAGCTAGTGTCTGTCCTGATGGGGGAAATAAGATGCAAGGAAAATCACAGTGTGAGCCCCATGTCTACACTCTAAGAACACAATCTAAGAAAGCTAGATACATTTCATACATTTATTGGGAGATATGGTTTGACTCTAATCTGACTGTGATTCTGGTTTATTATTCTTTCTTATAGCTACATATGCATATAAATCTTCATGTCTACAGCTCCATAAGATGATTTTGTTTTTTGAAGAATTATCTGAGTGGACTTTCTGTGGCTTTGCTTTTAATTATACATACTGTTTGTTATGAAACCATATCATGTTGTCACAAGTGGCCTCCATGTTGAACTTTGCCTTGTCAAAATAGTTTTATCATTCATAAATATTTCAGTGAGAACCAAAGGCTGCTTATGAATGATTGATTCTTTATAGTTCATTGACCTTTCCTGTAAAGCCTTTTATTAAAATTCCAGTATCCCATCCTAAATCTGACCATTAATTGTTAATAATGTGGTTATTGAAACCCCAAATCCTCCAAGAAATGAGAAAGTAAATTGGTAGTTATAATAGTATATCAGTGTATAACCAAAGGAAATCATCATAGTTCAAATCAATTCATTCTTAATCATGGTACCTCAGTAAAGTGTATTTGGGCATCCAAATTAAATCAGACAAGTTTTGTGCCTGGAAGGCAACTATAATGTCATAGAACCCTAAGAAACAACTGGATGAAGAACACTTAGATCTGGAAATTGAGGGGTTGCCCTCTTATATAGTCATAACCTGGGATTTTAGGAGATAGGTCAAATTCTGTTAGGATGGGAAAGGACTACTGGGGATACTAGTGAGTGCTACCAGTGTTCCCAGGCTTCCTTCATGGCATGAATCCCTAACCCTAGTGATACAATTCAGGCATCCTGACTTGGTGTAGTTATGCACCAATGCTCTTAGTGAACCAAGAACAAAAGTCCAGTCAACAAATGAATCCTTGAATTGAAAATGACCTGCGGCCGGGTGAAGGAGTTTAGCTAGAGAACCACTTCAAGGAGGAAATATGAACTGGGTCAGTCCAATCTAGTCACAGTTTTGACTATATGTATTTTTTTTAATTTTTAAGTTTAAAGCATTACCTCTGGGCTAGTCACAAGGCTTTCCTTAGAGCTTTAATTGTCAAACAACAGCTAGTCTCTAGGCTAGAAAGCCTTGAATGAATCATCTTCATTAGATAGTTGGACGAATCTTTGATTGACATCCAAGACTAGCAGATGTCCTTGGACTTATCCTTTTTACTGTGTTAAAACTATCTAGGGGTTTGTGGAAGACCCCTCCACCAGAGGTATTACTTAAATTGAAGCTTTAGTTGGATTAAATTTATTACTGTCAAAGTCCAGCCTCCCTTTGATATATTTTTGAATACCAGATGGAGTTTTTTTGAATGACGGCACAGTAAAATAATGGCTGCCCATTAAGGTCATTAGGGGAAGACAGTGTAGAATTTATGATCAGTGCACTCCCATTTATGAAACCAAATAAGATCTATAAACTACAAGATAATCTGACATTTACTTGATTTCTAATCTGAGTGACTGCATAGCTTGGCATAGGAATCACTGTAACAGTATACTTCTAGGAATTTCTGGGCAATTTGCTAATGCTATCCATTTTTTTCTTTCTATTGATTGTCATTTTCACCATGTTTTTAGGAGATAAAATGAATTACTAATTGCTAGGATTCCTGATTTCAGTGAGTTAATGGTATAAATCTGTTTACTGCCTGCCAGATGGTTTCACAGTTCTTTGGGATGGGGCAGATATCTACCAAGCAGTGGCTTCTCATTTTCTTCTGTGACAACCTAAGCTTCCAAAAAACAGTTGTAGAGGGTCCACGTACTGAGGTCTGAAGCTGAAAAAGAACATTGAAGTAGGAGGGGGAGGAGGAAGAAGGGACAGAAGAAATATAAAGACAAAAGAGAAGCATCTCAAAAAGATGTTGGCAATTTCTTTAAAGAAACACTAACAAAAATAGGGAATAGCAAGGTCTATAAAAATGAATAGATTTCTGCAAAAGTCCTATTCTTTATTCCTTAGACAGTGTGCTGTTATGGAAACAATGTTGAATTTGGAGTCAGTGGCCCTGGGTTCAAATCTCGACTAGGGTGCTTTGTGACATTTAACAAGAACCTAAATGAATTTAGGCTTGTTTCCACATTTACAGATCGAGGAGATTGAATTCAAAACCTCTTAGGATTATAAGAGTTCTAAATCTATAATCCTATGAGTTTTTAATGCATTTTTAATATCCTGACCCTTCCTGCACTCCCTCCCTTCCCCAACATGCTAGTTTTGGCACAGACTAGAGGGAAAAGGGGAGGATTAGCTAGAAAACAGGGAACTTGGGAAGTTACAGAGAAACAATCAGATGTTTTTGGAGAATCTGTCACAAAATTTTATCTATGCTCATCATTGATTTCTTGCAGGCACTTTTCTTACATCACCTATGTGGGACCTCACTGCTATCCACGCTGTCTCTAATGCTCACCTAAGCCAAGAGTTCATGGTGTATTACAACATGTTGTCTTCTTGACTGATACTCAGGTAAATTTATGACCAGGAAAGTATGATTTCTTTCTGCAGGCACGTGTCCCCAGTGCACTAAGCCCCTCTGATCAAAGAGTAGACTGCTTTCGAGTTGTGGGGTTGGCAATAGCAGAAGGCTCAAGAAGCTTTCAATATCCTCATTGAGATGTGGTCATGTGTGAGTATAGAGAAGATGGTGTAGCAGGATGTCAGCAAGCCAGTGACCTTGAGCAATGACAAAAAGTCATTTTGGTCTTGATCCTATCCAGCCAAAGAATTCCACCTTGTGGGGAAGATGGATAAAACAAGATTAGGATAGGAGACCAAGATCTGAGAACCTGCAGAGTGAGAGGACCCCACTTCCTGAACACAGCAAAGTAAGGAAGGAGGAGTCACTGGATTGACAGTAGGGGTACTATGACTATAAGCTCCTACCCTCTCTATTTTATCAAGGGTCTGGGACCTTTCATTCTACGGTTGGGCTTCCCAAAGGAAGTTGAGGATGAGACAGCTGAGGATAAGACCATCTACAGACAATAGAGTTTTGGCTTTATGGTTGTGTCTCCCAAAATGCCATCTCTGGGTTTAACTTTTCAGAGGCACTGATGTTCCAGGTCTCAGTGTCATATACTAACACTAGTAAAATTTTTGTATGGAAAAAGGTGGACCTTTGCTATCATGAGAAGTTTGAGGGCAACAGCATGTTTATTGGTTTCCCCAAGCAGTTCATCCTATTTTTCTCTTCCTTTTCAACTCCAGACCAGCTCATTATCAATCTGTATTGTCTGTCTCAAATAGGATCAAATAGGTGATCAGGTTCTAAAGTAGAAGTGTTAACCTCAAGTTTCCCCCACCCAAGCCAGTGGGCTACAGAACTCTTAAGTATGACTCAAATCAGATCAAAATATAATTAGAAAATGTTTAAGAAAATTAAAGTGTAATCTAATATAGATAATGCTGATTTATGGTTTTCTAAGTCAATACATGTTTGCAGGAATATATTTCTATTTGCTTTAAAGGATATTCATTCCAATGAATGTTGAATTCTAAGCAATAGACGTTTTTACTCCATTTGTAGATGGATGGCTAAATCTAACTCTTTTTTCAGTGAATACAGATAAATTCCAAGTGGATCTGTAAAAGTTCGCTATCCAGAAAGAATCTTTTTTCTGACCTATAGGCTTGATCTCCTCCATTACTGGTGAATACTTTGGGTGGATATATGTCTCCCAAGTTTATGCCTCCTTTGATCCTTATCATCAGAGGGTTATTCAACAGGGTTATTTCTGTTGTTATATTTTTCTACTTTTATTCAGTCATTCTTGTCATCCTGATGCTTTGTGATCCCATTTGAGATTTTCTTGGTAAAATACTGGAGGAATTCGTCATTTCCTTCCCCAGCTCATTTTACAAATGAGGAAACTGAGGTAAACAGGGTTAAATGATTTGCTCAGGGTTCAAATGATAATGACTGTGTGAAGCAAAATTTGAATTTAGGAAAAGGAACCTTCCTGACCCAAGCTCAGAATTCTGTCCACTATGCCACCCAACTGCTCCTCATTTCCCAAGTAATACTGAATAATATTGATGTGTGAATAGGAGATAACTTATTACCAAAATTGGTAGTAGTTACTGAAGACTACTTTTTTTTTAACACCATTTGCCTAAACACCATTTATAACATTGTTTCTATGCCATAGCTACAGCTATAACATAGTCATAGCTATAGCTATCCCCTGTGATGTTGTTTAATTTAATACTATTTTCATGGACACAATATTAGTTGTGATACCTTCCTCTTCTGAGTTTCTGCTAGCTGTATGACGATGGAGCCAGGGATTGTTTATAGAATCACAGATTTAGAATTGGCAGGAACCCACTAATTTATGTCATCTAATTCAAACATATATTTGCACAATTGAGGAAACTGAGGTCAAGAGAAGTTAAATGATTTGGCCAACATCATATAAGTAGTCGTCTGCAGAAATGAGATCAGTTTCATGAAACTCCTAAATTGAACAATACATAGAAATGGAGGCACAAATTAAGAAATGATTGTTAAGTTCTCTGTCTCTTATCAAGAGACAAGAAGATGGAGAATCAACAGGTTCAAATGAAATTTTATTGAGATCTTAGAAACATCAGAAAAAAGACAATGAGCTTGAAACACTGTCTCTTTGGATAAGCCTATATACCATTTGGATCTCAGATTCTTATATTTAATCTTATTTATTTAAATATGAAAATATCTTGAAACTTTTATATACTTTTTGAATATTAGTCTTCCTTTACTGATTCTCTCACAATGCAAGGCATTTCCCATAAAAGTTAGTATTTTGTGTTAGACACAAAAATTCAAAAACATATTGAAAATGAAGAAGAGCACCAAAATGTATTTCTAGTTTTAGAAATTAAAACTATATCTAAATCCATTCATCTAAAAGTATCACTCACATTAGGTTACTGAGTTTTTTCAATCAATGCTTTGAGGAAGTGGGATCCAGTAGAAGCAGGCTTTATTTATTATGATTGTAATTCTTAATCCTGTGACTATTTTTGGTTGAACTTGTGTTCAGAATGAATATAATACATATCAGCTTTTCTTTTTTCTGCCAAAGACTCTCTTTTGACTTTTTTTGTAATTTTCACTTGCTGATCTCCTTAACAAAATCATTGGAGACATTAGTGTCATTTTGTCATCTATTTTGCAATTAGGAATAATTCCTGGAGTTTGATTAAGTGAACGTTTTCATTGACCTTGAGTTCTTAAACTTTTCCCTTTTCAAATTTGATTAGCTCTTTTATTTCATCTCTCTCTTTTAAGAAAAAATATAATCTAGACTTAGGGATATGGGATTCTGTTTGTTTTGGTCTTAATGATTTCCTACCTTGATTGGCAATACATTGTTGTGAAACAGAGCTGTAGGTACTATTGACAAAAAACAGTATGAAGCCCTTTTCTTTCACTGGTGATATCTGTTTCTAATTTTGTCATGATAGGACAGCTTCCTAGTGACATATTCATGTCTTTGGTCCAAATCATGTGCACTCATGATTTCCCTGTTTTGAGCGTCAGCATAGAGGCTGCACGGGAGTATTTCCAGCAGGTAGAGTATTGGTATTTCTGTTTGTTCATTTGAGTCTTGCCTTTTTGCTATACCAAAGTCTGAAGGAGGGCCACTAACTCCAGTATCCTCTTTGTGTAAAGCTCAACATCTTGATGGTTTTTCAAAGGGCCATCTTACAACACTTAATTTCCCCATTTCTTTGACTCCTGAGTAGTTGTAGCATACTAGTCAAGTGAGAACTCAACAAGTAGTATCAATACGTCCATTTTTTCAACATTTTACTGCTCCTGATAGACCATAGCAATGACCTTGTGCTTTTTCTACATCACCTTTCCTATTCTATTTTGCTGTTATCCCATAACCTTCACAGCAGGGAAGATGAGTTGGATTTTGAGAGGTTGTTGTTTTGGTTGCTGCTGTGAGTAGGAATGGCTATTAGTACTACTACTTATATATAGCCTTTAAGGTTTTTCAAATCATAAATAGAAATAAACACAAACATATGCAACCTCAGTTGACCCTCCTAACTACCATGAGGAATAGCCTCCACAATTATTATTTTTTTCCCATTTTACATATAAGAAAACTAACATTCAGATTGATTGTAATTATTTAGCTAGAAGGTATCAGAGATGTTTATTCAGATACAGGTCTTTCTCTAAGCTTAGGAATCTGTTCATAAGTCAAAATAGATCAGAACAGGACACACACATAGTTCTCCAACAGTGAATTCTTAACACCTATGATGCTTTTCATCAAGAAAGCACAGGACTTCTAAAATTCCTACTAGTAGTATTAATAATATATAAAGGGTGGAAAGACTTGATCAGGAGAACCCTAATTACCTGAGTTCCTCCTAGACCTGTTGAAAAATTACAGAAGACAAGAGATAGTTAAAAGAGTTCTTAAGGTGTAGAGTTTTAAACGAGATGAAAAAGAAAAAAGTCTATGTTTTGCTGCTTTTTTATGATGCTTCAGGAAATTCTTCAGTAAAGTCTGATGGAATTAGAGAAAGGTTTACCAGTGACTGGTCAAAGAGTAGGTCATATCCTTGGGAACCCTTCAAAAAGTAAGAGTGTGAATCAAGACAAGGGAGAGCTCTGAGGTGTGTGACCTCCAACAGCAAAGAACAAAGACACTCTGAAAATACCCAAGCTCTTGAGAGAGCATTATCTTTCATCTTTTTCCCCTAGTGTCTTTCACAGGCAGCAAGGAAGGAAGAAGAGGCTTTATTTTTCTCTTCTCAATCTCTCCCAACCCTAATTTGCTATGACATCTTGTAGTAAAATTACTGACTCAGTAGGAACTATCACACTCAGAAGAGAGGAGGATTAAAGAGTATCCAGAAATTGGAGAGTTAACCTTGGAAGTTGGAAATTGAACTGCAAAGAAGAAGTAGGTACAGACATTGTATCCAAAGAAGTGTGAGAACACCATGAGGAGACCAAGAACCTCAGAGCTTTGTAACACTGGAGGCATGAGTTGACTTGGCTCCACATGTTTCATAAGTGTGTGCTTCTCTCCTAGTATACTTTATATTCTCACTGAGGCTATTTTGTATTTATGGGAAAGCGTGCCCCAGGATTACAAGGAAATATTTCACAATTACTATTTTTGTTTTTTGTTTTGTTTTACTTTACCATCTTGTTAAATACCTTTGATTTGAGTCAATTATGCTAACTCTCTGGTATTGAAGATAAACATACTGGTGTGGGTTCCATCTTAGGAGTTCAGTTCTGAGGAGTACCTTCAAATGAGAATGGGCATCCCATTAGAGACTTAACCTTCAAGTGTTAGTTGGGGGAAAGATAGCATGGAAGGGATGCTATAGTAATTTACATTTGTTTGGTGCTTTACAGTTTTATAAAGCTTTCATCCCACAACATGTTTCATTCAAAACTATGTGACATAAATAGTATAAGAATTACCATCTCAGAGAGGTGAAGTTGCTTACCTACACTCATCAGAGGTGGGACCTTCTGAAGTAACAGAGGGATCAAAGGTCAAAGAAAGACAAACCTCACCTGCTTCACCAATTTGCTTGGCTCCAACCTTGGCAAGGACTCTTTTCTTTAGGTTATGTGTGCTTTGCCTCATTACTGGTAAAGTGTAGATGTGTCAATGAATACTGATGAATGACAATGAGGAATGTACCAAGATGCTTTGGAATCTCTAGAGAGACTCAGAACATCTTTTTATCACATTAGCAAATGAAATGCCCCTTTGCAAAACCACTTTGGAGTTACCTTATAGTTTAAATATATAGTATTTACGTAGAACCTAAGTAATATTTTTGTATTTATAATTTGATTAGTTCCATCACCTCAGGAAATAATAACAGCCAGAAAAAGGCTTTGTCCTTAAGCTATTAACTAAAGGCTGCTGCTGATAGGTGTAATTTATAAATCCTTGACTCTGCTTCATACCACTGTTCAACTTGGTCCTAGAAATCCATCTATATTCCAAGGACTGATTGTGGAGCATTTAACTTCATCAATACCAGCCCTGCAGTTTAAGAGGAAGGTTAAGTTAGATGTTGCTTTGCATTTGTCAGTTTGACACCTGTAAACACAGTAGAATACAAAGGAAATGACAACATGTACTTATTTATTTTCTTTTTTTGATGTGAGGTTATAACGTTGTTTTTTTTTTACCCTGGACTAGAGTACTTTCTTTCCGATGAATAAATAATTAGTGCTAGTTTCTCTCTCTGGATTATTCACATTTATTTGGTTTTCTTTTCTTTTTTTGAAGGGAAATACCAGACTTTTGAGACACATGCCAAGTGCTTTTATGATGAGGAGATAGACACTGGAAAAACCTTATTAAGCTAAAATTTTGGTTTTGCTATTGTGAATGTCAACGGATTTTAAATTTTTATTTTTAAAAATCACATAGATATAGATATATAGATATAGTTATAGTATGTCATGATGGAAAAAGAACTAGCCTTGAAGCCAGGAAAAACTGGGTTAAAGTCTTGCTTCCAATACATATTGGTCATAAGGCCTTGGACTGGACAAGTAATTTAACTACTTAGTGCCCAGGCAAATTTAAAACAATCAGTGGCAGAGTAGATGCTGACTTGCATAGGTATAAGAAGTTTCCTCATTGAACTATACCTTTAATATTTAAAATGCCAGTGTAGTCTAAAATAATTTATTTTATATTGTGTAGCAGATAGCATAATGATATATGGTATTATTTAGCAGATAATGTAAAAATAATACCTGCCCTAAAGAAGCCTATATTCTAATATATTACATTTATAGAGTACTCTGAGGCTGGCAATGTGCTTCCCTCATAATAACATTGAGAGCAGAGCTGTGTCAAGGAATTTTGGCACCAAAGGCACATTCAGTAAAGCTAGGAAAATGGGATGTCTGGTTGAGAGAAGTTAAAGACAGTGGTCATTGTAGCTGAAGAGACATAAAGAATAGTGTGTCCTGAGAGGGTAGTGGTTAGTGTGGAGAAGAAGATCATGATCCAAGTACTCCCATTATTCCAGAGAAAGCTGAGTGACCTAGATGTCCATGGATAATGGAAGCATGAATCTGAAATGGATGGAATGAACTTAAGGCAGGAGGGGTTGTAGCAAAGGGAGAGTGTGAATGTAGCAAGCAGTGGAAAGCAGAATCAAGGAATAGATCAACTCTTCCTCCTAGCTTGATGCATCATGAAATATGAAAAAAAGGAAGGATTTATTATAGAGAATAATAATTTATTAGAAGAAGTGGGATATCTTCAGGAGAAAGTGTGTTTCAGCCTGGTTGTGGAGGTGGAAGGCACGGAAGAAGAGATCCTTGATCCCTGCCTATGCTTGTACCTTGGGCAATGCCCCAGCCATACTATACAAGCTGTGGCCCTAAGGGTGAGGTAGGAAGCTAGTACAAGTGTTATGATCACTACTTTACAAATGGGAAAGTGCAGACCTATAGAGATGAGGCTATTTGACTGTGGTTATTCATCTAAATAAGCAATTAGAGCCAGAATTTGAAACCAGGTCTCTATCTTGTCTTACCTTCAAATTAATGCACTCCTGAGAGGGCAGGGGATCGAGGGAGAAGGATCAACCATATCGGTTTGTGTGTTTAATTGTGAACATCTGTCCCTAACCTCAAAATACTAGGAACACTCTAAGAAGCAACATATGAATGGTGTATCTTTTTTATAACATTTATTATTCAAGTTTTTAGAGTTATACAAAGTTTACAAAGTCCAGAAAAGTGCTTTCTGTAGTGGTTTATCGGGTCAGTATGGTGCATGAAGTATTCAGGCAGGATGGGTACCTCAGGTGTGAGTACTTGTTGAGCCCTAGTCAGGACTGCTGCTGCCAAGTAATGTGAACAGATTTTTACTGAGCCACTCTCTAACTTGGGAATGACAAAATGAAGCAGGCCAGAGACAATGTGCCAGTAATCAAGCTCTTAAACCCTAGAAATGGTTGTTTTGTAACCCACCTTTCCTCCTTTTCCACTTGTGATTTATGTATATAGTCTCTGCCTTCACTGTAGCAAGGGGAAATTCTGATCAGGACAATACACACACACATATACATATGTAGATAGATAGAGACAGAGAAAGAGAAAAAGAGAATAGATTGAAGGTAATCTGAGAGCGAAAGGCACTGGCAGTTGGGGATTGACCTAAAGTGAAAAAAGTCAGGAAACAAACAGATTTTCTTAGAAGGATAATTGTTCCTTTCTAAAGAATTTAAAATTTAGATATATGCAAAGAATTTAAAAAGGCTGAGATCAAAACTAATAGAACACTGGGCTCCTAGTGAGCAAAAGCTGAATTGAAACTTGACCCCAGATACTTGCTAACTATGTAACCCTGAGTATGTCATGTATCTTATCTGCCTCAGTTTCCTCAACTATAGAATTAGGATAGTCATAGCACCTGCTCTTGTCGGGAATTGGCAAGGATTGAATAAGATAATAGTTGTACAAAGTGCTTAGCACAGTGCCTGGCACATAGTAGGCACGATATAAATTTATAAATTCTTACTCCAATCCAACAGATATTTCATCAATAAAAATATTGTTCTCTGTTCAAGACAAATAGGCATTGGATACAATGAAAAGGTGAAGAACAGTCCCTGTCTCAGGATTTTGTACTGGAGCTATATAACAGGTAAGCATATATACATATATGTATATATATATATATATATACATACACACATATACACATATATATACATAATGTATATATGTATATACACCTGATAATTTGGGTTATGAGACAGTACTAACAAGCAGACACAGTAGGAAAGGCTTCTATTAAGAGCTGAATCCTGAAGTTATAAATTCTAAGAGGCAGAGGAGAAGAGAGAATGCATTCCAAGCATGAGGGATAAACTGAATAAAGGAAAGTAGCTCAAGCATCCTCATTCTTTTAGAAAAGGGAATTTATACACAACTAGTAAGTAGCAGGTCAAGATTTGAATCCAAGCTGTCTGATTCCGAAGCTAGTGTTCTTTCTATTACATTATGTTCTCTGTATCAAGGAAATTTTTGGGGGGAGGGATGGGAAGGCAGGATGATTTGTTTGTTTCCCAAGATCTTTTATTTAAATGAGGGAAGTGAAATATGTGAGAGAAAAACCAAACGGGGTGTCTTCTACATATGGGGAAAGCTGCTATTTCAACATTCAGCTTAGTGCAGAGTTGCTGCTCTTGGACAAAGAGGAGTAAAGCAATGAACTCCTTTCCAATATTGCAATTAATTCCACTGAATGAACTCCAAAGGTATGTTAAGTGGTAATGTTGTGGATCATTAAGTTTAACAATGGCACCATGTTCTCACTATTACATTTACCCTAATTAGCATACAGATTATGTAATAGCAGTGATGCATGGACTGCCAGACATGGTCTTGGCAGCTGAATCAATAGTGAAAGCACTTTTATCCACTGTCAGTCCAAAGACAACTCTGCCTCTAGATCACTCCTTTCTTGGGGAGGTTGATTTACATGGCACCCAAACAGGATGAGCTAAGAATTATGGAAATCCAGAATGGAAGGGACCTCAGCTGTCATCTAGTCCCATTCCATCATGAATAGAAAACCTCTCTATGGCATCCTATGAGCCAAGGCTCATCCAAATGAGACTTGGAGACCTCCAAGACAGGGAGTGAATATATCTGTAAGATGGTTAATTACTAACTCTCCCACTTTTTTAAAGGTACTAGTTGCCATCTTGAGACCTAAAAGAAATCCAATAGCCCTGGAGAGAAAAGGGGTAATGCTTAACAACCTTAAGGAGACCAATAATTAACACTGATGAAACTGAATGATAATATAATAGTTAACATTTAGGGGCAGTCAGGTAGTACAGTGGATAAAGCACTGGGCATGGAGTTAGGAAGACAAGAGTTCAAATCTGACTTCAGATACTTACTAGCTATGTGACCCTGGGCAAGTCATTTGCCCTGTTTGCCTCAGTTTCCTCAACTGTAAAATGAGTTGGAGAAGGAAATGGCAGACTACTGCAGTATTTTTGCCAAGAAAATCCCAAATGGGGTCACAAAGAGTCAGATAGGACTGAAGAACCCAAACAACAAAGCTACCATTTTTCTGTCATTGTGTATTTTTCAAAGCCTTTATATTCATTATCTCAACTGATCCTCAGAACAATCCTGTGAAATAGGAACTATTTATTGTTAGTCACATATTACAAGTGTGGATTCTGAAGCTCAGAGAGATTAAGTGACTTTCCTAGCATAACATAGCTAGTAAATGTCTGTGACAGATTTCAAAAACATATATGTTTGACTCTAAATCTAGCCCTTTATATATATATATACATACACTGACAAGTTAAATTCTGACTTCTATTAAGAATTTGGGATAATACTAATAGCTAATCTTTACATAGTATTTTAAAGTTTACAAAGCAAATTATAAATATTATTCTTTTTTATCCTCATGACAGCTCTAGACAATAAGTGATATTATTCTCTACATTTTATAGTTGATGAAACTGAGGTAGACAGAAGCAATCAATGTGACTTGCACAGTGTTACACAAATAATAAAAATCTGAGGTGTGATTTAAACTCAAGATTTCCTAATACCTGGTCCAGAGCTCTCTCTACTTTGTGCCACTAGCTGAATAAGAAGGAAAGAGACAAAGGGAAGACGTCCTGTGAAAAAAAAACTAATTCTAGCAGCAGTAGCGCCCCCCCCCAAAAAAACCAAAACACCAAAAACAAAAACACTGTAATTCACAGCTGCTTTGAAGTTTATACTGTTTTCCACCAGTGAAGAAAGATGTGCTTTTCAATCAGAAGGTTTGGGATTAAGTCCTAGTTCTAAAATTTAGGCCCTAGTCATCTATAGCTGCTAATATGGTGTGGTTTAAAAAGTACCAGGCTGATTCCCCTAAATATCAGCCCCAACATGTCATCCATCTTTAGGGTTTTGATTCTCGAATCCAAGGGGAATATTTTAGAATCCCCATTGAAATGCAAATCATACGGGTTATATTATGGCTTGTTCATTAGTATTTGACTTGTCAGTGTTATAGGAATAGGATATGAGACTTCTCCAAGTATATGTACTGAATATTCCAGGACAGAGGATACCAAATATAAATTTCATCTACCACATAATTATCCTTGGTCATCATATCCCATTAAAGTCTATTAAGTGATCCCTTAAAGAAAGTGCTAGAGATTTTATTCATGTTGAATCTTTAGTTAGCATAACAATAGTTTTATGATATTTTCCTCACAATAATTCTCTGAGCTAAATAGTATAAGTAGTTTGCAAATAATAGGTACTTATTAAATGCTTCCCATTTCATAATAAATAATCCCATTTCATAGAAAATAGAAATGGTTACACAGCTCTCAAGTTCCAAAGTTGGAATTAAAATCTGATGTTTTGTATGTGTCCAACCATTTTTCCATGGCACCAGGTTGTCTCCATGTCTTTGGCCAATCTTTCTCATTTTTCCAGATCCTGTTCTGTTTTATATACTTCTACTTTCGATTTGTGAGCATGTTTAGGGGATCCTCTTGACCAGGGTAGTTGGTAACATATCTATACTTTCTAATTTTGTTCAGGACTTCCCTACATCCTTCCATCAATCCTCAAGAAAGAAACTATGCCATTCAAGGACTTTTTTAACCTTCCACAGGTATGAATGTGCCACTCGCACTGTCCCTCTGTGCTCTCATTCCTAAATTGATCCAGTCTGATTTCTATCCAGTCATAGACATGTATGGTCTTAGTGATGTATTTTATGATGCTTTTCTTTTACAAGTCATCATTTCAGACACAGACTCCTTAAACTCACTGTTCTGTCCCCATAGCTCTTAAAACTGAAAATTCTGTGTATGTTTGTGTTTTCTTTTTGATTGGGATTAGTGATCACTTACCTGGTGACTAAAACTCCCTTGAGTCATTAGATTTGCTCTTTTCCAGAAACTATAGTGTTAGATAGTTGTTTGGAATAATTAGAGGTTAGTGACTTGCCCAGGGTCACAGGGACAGTATGTATCAGGGAAGGGAATTGCAACCAGCTCTTCTTAATCTCCAAAGCTGTTATTTATCCTCCATGCCACATTATTTCTTCAAAAAAAAACTCTATTATGAGTTTAAAATCAACTAACAAAAGCTTTGATTCTTGGAAAACATCTCTCTGAAGACAACATCATCACCAGGTTCAGAGATTTTTCCCTAGGCCAGGCAGTAGAAGTAAAGTGAGAGGTCTGGGGCCACTGCCATTGGGTTACAGAATCCTTTTCCTTAGCTTAAGAGGAGCTAGGGGAAAATAGCCAAGAAGCAAATGCTATTATCTTGTTACAGATCACATCTGCCATGAGAACACAGCCCTGCCACATAGTCATTAAGTGCTGGGATTTGAGGCACGATTCATATATCCTGCAAAATGTCTTAGCTCAGTCATTCTGTGAATCAACGCATTCCCCTAAGACCCCCGCCTAAGAACTGCTGCCAGAGAAAGTGAGCTGTTCACTGCTGCGTTTGCCCACAGCCTTCCTGGTAATCTAGTCAACAGTGCAAGGGTAACAAATTGCATTTGCGTATTTCTTCGGTTGTCTGGGAGGTGAGAGGAGATATCATTTAACTTGAGTAGACCCCTATTACTCAACTGTGAGCCCTTTCTGTGAGCTAGTCTGATCAAGTTCATAGTGGTGATGGAAGGGTTTTCCTATAAAATCCATCAACACCAACAGAGAAAGAACCAGAGCACACTGGATCCTACTGGCAGCAGGCAAAGCTTTGTTTCAGAATCTTTATTTTGGGAATAAAATCTTACTCAAAAGATTAAGATTTTGTTTTTCGTTGGTTTTTCAAATTCTTAAGTTGAGGAGTTATCAAACTTTAAACTGACCCTTTGTTCCTTAGAAATTCAGCCTTTTTTGCTTCTCAGTCACCCCCCCTGCTTCCAGGAATAATTGGGTGGGGGAGAGGTGGTATATAGAAAGAAGGTGAAGCATTTTTATTTTGTTTGGCTTCTTAATTTCTTTCAACATCGGAGAAGTATCTGAAGAAAGAGGACCAGGGGTAAAATTGTAAGAATTTCACAGAACCAGGGAGGGTTGCATAATTCTATTTGTAAAGGTGGGATGTTTAAGGAAGCTGAAAAGGGGTGATTCAGGGGCATCTGGGTGGCACAGTGAATAAGAGCAACTACCTTTGAATCAGGAGGACTTGGAATTCAAATCTGGCCTCAGACACTTGACACTTACTAGCTGTGTGATCTTGGGCAAGTCACTTAACCCCAACTGCCTTGCCTTTCCCCCTCCAAAAACCAGAGGAAAAAAGGGTGATTCAGAGACTGGTTGAAATGCCCTCATGATCAATCTAGGAGTATTAGCCAAAAATGCAGTAAGCAATTTCTCTGCTTACTGTTTAGACCTTGGGAATAAACAGATAAAAGGAAACAAGGCCTACTTTCAAACAGCCACTAATAAGAAGGAGAGGATAATATCCCAAGATACAAGTAACAATAACAGGCATGTTATGATAAATGCAAAGGAGAGTATATCATTGGGGAAAAGACACTAGGACTCAGAAGACCTAGGTTAAATGCTGACCTTAGGTCTTACTGGCTTACTAGGCCTTGGGGCAAGTCAATGGAACCTTCGAAGGATTTCAGTTCCATTAAGATATTCCCTAGGTCTTTTATAATTAACATTGAAAAGAAAATGTTTAATAATGTTTATTAAAAGAAAATGTTTATTAGTACTTTCAGAACTAGAAGAGGCCTTGGAAGATGTTTGTCTCAGTTATTTGAGGAGTCAGTGAGTCCATCAACGTAGGTACTTCCTCCATTGGTTCCCTGTCGGTATAGCCCAAGGTCCACCAGCACCCTGTGGATCAATTGGAGCTTTCAATTTTCTGGCCATCACTCCTTTCTATTTTGCCTCATGGATACACACTGACATCATCCACTCATCCTCCCATTCCATCACCATGGAAAGAAACTCAGAGCTCTTGTTCTACTAGGGCATTTAACTCCATTGCTCTTTGCCTTATAATATAGCCTCTGCAAATCCAATCACCTGCCCCTTGGGGTGAAATATACATGAACGTTCACACCACCTCAGTGAGCAAAAAATCATTAAGTATGATCCTTCTGTTGAATTGGAGGACCTTACTATCTGTCCTGATTTTATGCCCAAACTCTTGGATCTTCCAATGCATTGGGCTTTCTCATCTGTCCTACAACTGATCCTTTCATACGTACATATTATATATATATGTGTGTGTGTGTGTGTGTGTGTGTGTGTGTATACATATGTATGTCTGTATGCATGTGTCTTTCCTAATTCAAACAAAAGTTCCTTGATTATAGTATAGCTTCCCTTTATCATTCATGCACTCATTTGTGCCTAGTAAATGCTTAATAAGTGCTTTTTCATTCATCTATCCATTCATGGTGCAGATCAGAACCAATCCACACCATCTCATCCTCTGTATTATGAGATGTGTGAATTGTGAGAACCTCAGAGTTGGTTTAATTTGCATTTTTCTTGTCATTAGTGATTTGGAATTTTTTTTTCACATGACTATGGGTAGCTTGAATTTCTTGCTTGGAAAACTGCCTGGTTATATCCTTGGACCATTTAACAGTTAAGGAATGACTTTTATAGTTACGGATATATCTTGGACATCCTAAACTTCTTCACTAGCCAATATAGAGATGTTAAATACATTTAATTTTATATTTTTAATCATTCAGTACAGATCATCCCTGGTGAATAAAAAGAGAGCTTTGTAATAAGACCATTTCTGTCTCCAATCAAGTAAAATTGGCGTCCCAATGAAAGTTTCATCTTTGTATTAGTACCTTCATCTCAGGATGACATAAAAATTTACAGACATAATCTAGGTCTATAAGAAGTGGATTTTCAGTTTGAAGATATGGGTCCAAATTCCAGATGTGCCACTTACCACCTGCATGAAATTGACTAAATCATAACCTCTCTGGGCCTCAGATTTTACACCTAGAAAACGAATGGATTAGACTAAGAGACCTCTAAAGTTCCTTGAATCTCTAAATCTAAAATTCCTCTAAAGAAGGGTGGTTCTGGTCTGAGATTTCTCCAGTGTCTACTATGCCATAGGTACTCAACAATTAGGAAAGTGCTTTCCTTACTACATTCCTGTGGAGGAGGTAGTGTAAGTGTTATTCTCATCATTTACAGATGAGGAAACTCAGACTCATAAATGTGAAGTGACTCCACCTCTCTGACTACATTACTAATAATAGCTAGTCCTATTCCATTGCAGCTGCATTTGAGGATATTGCAGAATGGTATTAAAGGCAATAGATCTTTCTTTGGTGTTTTTTAATCCACAAGGATTGAGTAGCAAAACCTATGCCATGGGGTGAGAACTGAAGGAGGATATATTGGCATCAAGTTAAGAGATAAGAGATAAGAATCACCTGAATTTCTAGAGGAGTAGGACATGTCAAACACTAAGCCAGTAGGAGAGGGTAGACCTTTGATGAGATGGATTTATATTGTTCTGTTTTATATACTTCTACTTTCGATTTGTGAGCATGTTTAGGGGATCCTCTTGACGAGGGTATCCTTCCATCAATCCTCAAGAAAGAAACTATGCCATTCAAGGACTTTTTTAACCTTCCACAGGTATGAATGTGCCACTCGCACTGTCCCTCTGTGATCCATTGCTCTCATTACTAAATTGATCCAGTCTGATTTCTATCTAGTCAAAAACATGTATGGTCTTAGTGATAAAAAAAAAAGTATAGATATGTTACCAACTACCCTGGTCAAGAGGATCCCCTAAACATGCTCACAAATTGAAAGTAGAAGTATATAAAACAGAACAAGGTCTGGAAAAACGAGAGAGACTGGCCAAAGACAGATCCTACATGGAGACAACCTGGTGCCATGGAAAAATGGTTGGACATATACAAAACATCAGATTTTAATTCCAACTTTGGAACTTGAGAGCTGTGTAACCATTTCTATTTTCTATGAAATGGGATTATGAATAATCAACAAGCATTTATTAAGTACCTATTATTTGCAAATTACTTATACTATTTAGCTCAGAGAATTATTGTGAGGAAAATATCATAAAACTATTATTATGCTAACTAAAGATTCAACATGAATGAAATCAATAGTCCATTCCAACCCTAGTCTAGGATTCTACCCCTTGTATTTTGTAAAACAAGGGCAACCAGACCTAGAATATCTCTCACGGAATTGTTGGCAGGATTAAATGAGAATATGAATGTGAAAGTGTTTCATAAATTGTAAAGGCCTCTAGAAATATGAGCTGTTATTTGACTTGCAAAGTTCTTTCATTGCTATTATCTCCCTTTATTCTCCCAAATTCTCCCTGCTGGGTTTAGCAAGCTTAGAAAGCACAAGTGAGTTATTGGTCTAGCAGTGGCCTAGAAAGCACACAGCACACTACTACTTCTCCACATTAAAAAAATTGCTATTCATCAATTTTACAGAATAAAGAATGGTCCTTTTTATTCCTTCTTTAGATTCCCCAATTAGATGATTTTTTAAAAGTGCACAAAGGGACTATAGTTAATGTTACCTGAACAAAGACACCTAAGAATGTTTTTGTGTTTAGTTATAACCTCGAGGACTGAGGCAGAATAGTTGAGGTAACCAGATTTGTAAATTCTTTCAGCCTGGGAGTGATTGGGGTGCTAGCATTTATATAGTACCTGCTATGTGCTAGGTACTGTGCTAAGTGTTGTATAATTGTTATCTCATTTGAGCCTTGCAGCGATTATGGGGGGAGGTAGATCCTCACAATAACTATTACAAGCCCTATTTTACAGATAAGGAAACGAAACAAACAGAAGTTAACTAATTTACCTAAAGTCCTAAAGCTAGTAAGTGCTGGAGACTGGATTTGAACTCACGTCTTTCTGACTCCAAGTCAAGTGAGCTACTCACCATACCACCTAACTGATGGACCAAATCTGGGTCAGCTTCAAGAAAGTGAGATGATAAAACTTGGTTAAGTAAATAAAATGCTCACAGTGTGGCAAATTCTGTTCCTGAATTGCTATGTGACCTTGATATGGTACATAGTAAGAGCTTTAAAAAAATGTCTGTTGATAGACTTATGGACTTCACTTTTCTGAGCCCCAGATTTATGACCTTTGAAGTAGAGCAAAATTCTACTTGTATTGGGCTGTAAAGAGCATGTGAAGCTCTTTATTGTACGCTATATAAGCCTTAGTCATTATACTGAAGAAAAGGAGATCTGTTGTTGCCTTAAAATATCATGGGACAGAAACTCACTTGCTAAACAGGAAACGTTGTTTTAAAGAGAGAGGCAATTTGGTTGATAGAAATACCTGTTAATGCCAGGTATGTTTGCAAGATGAAAGTCAAACACATTGTGGATAGGAACAGTTGGAATAGATAAATCCAGTGTGTGGAAAGCAAGGAAGAATCTCTGCATTTAATTATGGGTATACTTAGTGTCATAGATTTAGACCTGGAAGGTAACTCAGAGGTAATTCAACCTCTCCATTTGATAGATGAAGAAACTTAGGTACAGGGAGCCTGCATGTTTTTTTTCCTGAAGAAAAAGAATGAATATTTGAGGCAAAATTTGAACACCAGTCATGGAACTCTAGATTCAATGCTCTATCCTCTAAACCACATTGAAGTTGCCTATGCATGGAAGCTTCTGTCTCATCAATTTGGCATTCCCACATCCCGGCAATAATAGCAGGTTCTAGTAAATTCTTCCTTTAGTGCCTCTTATTGGTGAGGGGGTAACCTTAGATTCTCAAAGACAACACCATGGTAGCAAAGCTCTGAAAGGCACAATGAGTGGTGGTGGGTCCTTGCAGATGTCTAACAATTGGCTCTCCCAAAAAATGTATGCAAAGTATACTGTGCACTATTAAAATTTTCTGCATCACTTTCTTAAGTTCAGCCAGTCAACAAAACAATAAATCAAGCCCTGATTGCTAAAATTTTCTAATTTCCCAAGGTGTAAATACCCACACAGAAAATTTAGCAATCAGTTATCTTGAGCAGTGAGCACAATGCTGGTCTAACCAAGGTGGAAGGGGTAGATTCTATTTCTGTTGTCCAAGAGTTAGATCTGTTAAGTGCTTAGAGATTCATAACTGTCTAGCAATCAGGTGATGATTCTACTTAGCATTTACATATTTCTTAAGTTTCTTGGTTGAGAATGACAAGTTTTATAGTGAGAAAATCACTTTAAAGTGAACCTGGGTCCTTGGCAATGCAAGAGAGTCTATCAAAGGTGTAAAAATATTATTACAGAATGGTATATGGTAAAATGTTACATTTTGTGGTAAAGACAATTAAAGAATGTCAATATATAATGTAATGTGGATTACACAGGAATGAAAATGAATAAAAAGGTAATGAGAATTCTGAACAATGTGGGCAGAAATCATTAGGAAAGACTAAGTAAGCATTTACCTCTGATATATAATATCTGGGTGACAATTGCATAGTCAATTAACCTGACCAAACCTCCATGTCCTCATTGTAAATTGGGAATTTGTTTGCATTATCTACCTCACAAGGTTATAAGGATCAAATGAATTAATATATGTGATGTGCTTTGTAAACCATCAAATACCATGGAATCCAAGACCTTGATTCAAATCCTTCTTCTGATGCATAATAACTGCTTGACTCTAAGAAAGTCATTTATATTCTTAGTGTCTCAAATCAAATCTCTAAGACTGTGAGTTTGAAAGAAGGTGGTAGAGGGAGTTTCTTTTCTGAGAGTACCCTTTACCAATAAAATCTTGTGTGTATTACCAAAACAAAACAAGATTGTGCAATTTTTATTGTTAATAAGGGGGAAAGTAGGACATGAATTGGTTCTTGAAGGATAGGTAGGATGTGACTAGGCAGAAAGAAGTAGATTTCAATTAGGGAGGAATAGTGTGAGTTGTTGCAAATGTCTTTTGGAATTGAGCTATTGCTCATTATAGACTGCAGATAGGAATAAGGATAATATGTATTCCAGTGACAGTAACAAGATTGGATTAACTAGGCAATAGGGAGATATCATAGGCTCTTGAATGGGAGAGGACAGTCAGCAAACTATAGACCAGTAGACTTGACTTTGATTCATGGGAAAATTCTAGAACAGATTATTAAAGCAACATTGTCAATTATTTAGATAGGAAAGCAGGGAAGAATCAGCATGATTTCAGCAAGGACAAAGTAATGAAATACTAAGTTAATTTCTCTTTCTTTCTTTCTTTCCTCTTGCTTTTTTTGGACAGGATAACTAAACTAAGATGAGAAGAATGCTATGCATATGATTTACCTAGATTTTAACCAGTTAGTCAACAGATATTGATTAAGCACTTGCTAGGTGCTAGGTGCTTGGCCTGGAGTCAGAAAGACCCATCTTCATGAGCTCAAATCTAGCTTCACACACTAACTGTGTGATCCTGGGCAAGTCACTTAATCCTGTTTTTCTCAATTTCCTCATCTATAAAATGAACTGGAGAGGGAAATGACAAACCACTACATTATCTTTCCCAAGAAAATCACAAATGGAGTTATGGAGAGTTGGATACAACTGAAAACTACTGTACAACAACAATAACAAAATGCCAGGAACTATGCTAAATCCTGGGGCACAAAGAAAGACAAAAAAAACTGTCCTTGTGCTCAAGGAACTCACATTCTAATAAATATGACAACATGCTCATAACTATGGATATACAACATATATGCAGAGTAGAGAGACGCTAACTACACAGCCAAAAGGACCAATAAACATTGAAATGAATTGGGTTTAAGTAAGGCAGAGTTGTGCAAAATCATCAGCTTCACTCTCTCCTTAAAAGTCATCAGAGTCCAGCGACAAGACAAGAGTCAAGATGATTGTATGAGGTGGGTGATCTTGGTCTTTTTCAGTTAAAGTCTTTCTCAGGTCTCAGTTTTTCTGAGACCAATCACATTCAATGACTAAGAGCTACATAAAAATTGAGACAGAAGATGGCCTAGTTTACCATCACAAAAGTATCAGTCTGAAAGGGGAAGACCCTCAGAGTTTTCTGACCAGAACAGAAAACAATTTCTATTTGCACTCAATCTAAACCATCAAAATCTAAACAATGAGCAGGAAAGGTTTGGTCTGGGGCCTGCTATTGGTCATTCACTGAAAGCCAGAATGATTTGGGTTTAAAGGCATAGTTATTTGAATCACAACAGGTTTTTTAAAAACTGGATTTTTTTTTAGAGCTATACTTCAAGAATTCACAAATTAAAGCTGTGCAGGACAAAGAGTAAGTTGTGCCAGATTTTTTGAGAAAATTATAATAATAGTAAAATAAATTTTAAAAATCTAGCATCCACACAATAAGATATCAAAATATATAAGTGACTAAAAATTATGTTCCTTTGGACAGAGCACCCACATAAAAGAATATGACATCCCAAGTGAAGAGAGGGATTTTATGTGGTGAGAGAAGAAGAAGAAGAAGAAGAAGAAGTAAAAGAAGTAACAAAAAGGAGAAGTAAAAGAAGGAGAAGAAAAAGAAGTAAAAAAAAGGAGAAGTAAAAGAAGAAGAAGGAGAAGAAGAAAAAGAAGGAGGAGGAGAAGGAGAAGGAGGAGTTGGAAATAGAGAGCCACTAGGATGTCTCAGAGGGTATGTGACATGGCTAGACATACTTTAAGAAAGTTACTTTGGAAGATGAGTAGAGAATAGATTGGAGAAATGAGACACGTGAGGGACAGATCTAATGAGAAAACTGTTTTATAATAGTCTAGGTGATGAGATTTAATGGCTAAAGTTAACGAGTATCTACACCAGTAGAGTGATGCCTTGGACTCACTCTTCCAGAGCTAAGTTAAGTGCTTCTCGCCCTCAGGATTCAAAGGGTACCTCTGGAAAGTTAGGGTGTCTCTTCCTGTTACCATCAGTTCAAACCTCATTACAGTCTGTTCTCCTCACTGTTAACTACCAGTGATCAAGATCCTTGTTCCATTTAGCCAATTAGCATCTATTCTATTTTATGAAAGGATATTTATTTTGTAGATATAGCAAGAACAGAAGCACTTCATCCACTCCCACTCACCCCTAATACCTGGGAAAAACATAATCTCCCCTTCTCTACCTTGGCTTTTGGGAAGAGTGAGCTCACTTAGCACTGAGGGGAATGAAAACAGGCAAGAGGCTCATATTAATGACTCATATGCTTGATCTCAGATGACAATGACTCAAGGTCTGTTGATTTACATTATTGTCTTTCTCAGCTGAACAAGAATTATATAGGGAAAAATCCAGAGCTAAGAAACTGACCCTGGCTGACTAATGAATTTTGAACTGGTCCAGTTTAGCCTTAGAAGTCGATCATCTGTCTATGTCTTTATCACATGGTTAACAGGTAGGAACCAGATTCAGAATATCAGTGCCTGCTCCAAAGTCCAAGCATTGCATCAACTGAACACTGTGTAGGCCTGAAAGGTTCCTCGGTCATTTCTCCTGTTTTATTCTTTTCTGTTTATTTGGAAAAAGAAAATTCTATCCTAGGTAAATCAATCAGGATACTATCTGAACATATAATCTATTTCTCCAATCCAGAACAGTTATGTGAATAAAGATAAAGGAATACAGAAGATATTTTGTGAAGGTAGTAGATGAATCTTGGCAACTGATTGAATATCAGTTGGGTAAGTGGAATTGAGGAGCTGACAATATTTTTTTGTTTGTTTTAGGTTTTTTTCATTTTTTCTGGTCAGTAAGGGAGAACTACCTGAAGGAAGAGTGCAAAACAAACATATATTCTTATTTTCTTTTGAAACCAACCTATATTATCTACAATAATCTATTATTAGTTGAGATACACCTTGCCTCCCTCTAAGAATTTGTGACCTGTGATATTGCATTCATCATCATTAATACCAAATCATTTAATTTCTATTGATCATTTACATTTGAAAGCCCTTCAAAGTTTACAAAATGCTTTCCTCTCAAAAAGACCACATAAAATAGGCAGCATGAGAATGATTAACCCCATTTTTGAAGGAAGTAAGTGGCAGAATAATGTGAGTCACAGTATATATCAATGATGGGTGAGATCCAGACCCCTACTTTTGGACCCTAACACAAGGGCTCTTTTATGCTGTGCTGCCACCTTATTTTGTCTTCATGCAACCAAGGTCTCACCTGTAAGATGATCACTTCCAAACAATGTACAAACAACAATTTTGAAGGACTGGAGAATTCTGTTCAATGCAAGGATCAACTCCAATTCCAGAGGACTGATGATAAATCATGGTACCCGCTTCCTGATAGAGAGTTGATGGATTTAGGGTGCAGGTTGCCATGAAATTATTTTGGATGTAGTTGATATAGGAATTTGCTTTGCTTGAATGGACATATGTGTTATGAGGGCATTTTTTTTTCTCTCTCTCTCCCATAGGGGGGAGACTGTGGGGGGAAAGATAACATATGTTTTTTCATTGAAATTAAATTGCTCATTCACTCTTGTAGTGTATATTCATATCTATTTGTCTACCTATATATACATATATATATATATATACATATGTGTGCACATATATTTACAGGTGTGTGTATATACATATGAACACATATAAATATATGTCATCTATGAATCACATTCAACCATATATATATGAGGATGAATGTAATTCATAGATATGGATCTGGAAGGGATCTCAGAGAGAATCTAGTCCAATACTTTCATTTTATATATTAGGAAAATAAGACCCCCAAGATGTTAATGGCTTGCTCAAGGTCAAATTCATAGAACTAGTGGAGTTAGAAATTGAGCCAGGTTCTCTGACCCTAACTGTCTCTAAGTCATCAGCAGGAGACTTTAATGAACAATTTCAGTACAGATTGCTGCTAAATGAATTGCTGCCATACTCCAGAATGTTTTCTTATGTACATGTCCTGTCTCACCAATTATAACATAAGCTCCTTGCAAGTAGAGATTGGCCCTATGCTGTACAGCACACTATTGGGCACTTGATTGATAAAGTGGAAATAGAGCAATCCTCCAAAGCAGCTGCTAGGCTTTGCCACCATGACTCACGGCAAAGGAAGACAAACAAGAAAAATCTCATTGAGCCAGTACTTAGTGGTATTCACAGTACAATTATAGGATCATAGAGATTTAGAGCCTGAAGAAACTTGGAACATCTAATCCATCCTTCTTCCTCCATTTATAATTTAAGAACCAGAGGTCCAGAGAAATAATGTGGTTTTCCTAGTGTCTCCCACATATTAAATATTAATGGCAAGGCTTGGGTTTGAACTCATTTCTAACCCTAAACTCAATGCTTTAAAAATAAAAATATAAGTGAGAACTTATTCTAAAGTTTCTAGTACATGATATTACTGACAATGATTTTTAGGCATGTTTAAAAACCTCAAAGAGAAGAGTATGGTTTGTTTGTAACACAAGTGAGTTAAGTTAAAAAATTCAGTACTGACCAAGGTTTCTTAGAATACTAAAGAGGTGGGATGGAGATAACAGGAAAACAATACGGTCAACATAATGAGTGTAAATCAATTGTCAATATATTGTGTTTCTATTTTTTTATTGTTTTGAAAATAATATATTCCTACTAATTACCATGGAGTTAGAATTTGTATGTTCTATGAATTATTTCTTTTGGTTTTAAAACTTGGGTGGGGTTGAGTGTGGGAGAAAATAGACTTTCCGGCTGCCTTAAAGATCATGCATGTCACTTCATCATGGGCAAGACATGCTCTCACAATCTCCCTAGTCTCTTAAAATCTCCCAGGCTCCCTTTTCTTCATGATAAATGAAAAGTACCCCCCACCTCAAAAAACAAAACAAAACAAAACAACAACAACAACAAAAATAAAACATGGTCCTGAGGATTCATCTAATTCCTTTTTCCCTTCCCCCTCCCTAAATCTTGTCTCTCCTATCCCTCCTGCTGTGACTTCAGTTCTCTAGAGAGAAGGACAATCAATAGCTATTTTTAGGTCTTTAACACACCATGAGATTGGTAATTAACCAAGGCGATGTTTCTGAAAAGGGACTGTTTCTATTGTATATGAGGATGATATTTGCAGGAGGATTTTTTCCTCCTAAAGCAAATGTTTATTAGCTCATTGCAGACTTTAATTCCTGACAGCCGTGTACAAAGGTCATGAGCGACTCTCTCTGTAAATTGTCTCTCTGATTCATGGTTATCCTTTCTGTATTGGGAGGAAATATAACTAGAAAGTCTGAGAATGGGGAGGGCTTGATAGAAGGCTCCTTATCACTGCATTGCCCTGTTAGGGAGATGAGGAAAAAATTATATATATATATATATATACATATATATATATATGTATATATATACAGAAGAAGAAAAAAGAAAAGAACATAGCTATTATTCTGTGTTCTAGAAATGAAAGGAAAAATAAGGAAATGCTGTGACCACAATTTTGGAGACTATAATAAAAAAAAAAAGGGGGTCGGCCTCACTTTGCAAATCAGCTGAGTTTTTTCATTTAAAATGATTAGAATGTTTCATTTTAAATTAACAAAGATGATTATCTTATGTTTAGCAAGCAGCAAATGAAAAACAAGTAAGATGATTCTTTTGGTTCAAGCAGGTTTGTAGATTAAATCTCTTTTCCCTTTTCTGTATGGGATAGCTGAGTGAAAAGGGAACTGGAATCAGAGTCAGATGACCTGTGTTGAGTCATAGCTAAATTGCTGGTTGCCTAAATGACCTTGGGCAAGTAGCCAGTCAATAGATATTAAGTGCCTACTGTGTGCTAGGCACTATGCTAAAGTTCTGGGAATTCAAAGAAAGGCAAAAGACAGTTCCTAATATGGCATCTCAGGATATAATGGAGACAATATATAAACAACTATTTACAAACAAGCTATATTGAAGCAAGTCACTAGAATTAGAGAAAATTGAGAAAGCCTGCCTGTAGAAGGTGAGATTTTAGCTCAGACTTGAAGGAATCCAGGAGGCAAAGATGAGGAGGTAGGGTGTTACAGACAAGAGAAAAAGCCAGAGAAAATGTTGGGAGCTGAGAGATGGCGTATCTTATTCTGGGAACAACAAAGAGGTCAGTGTTACAGGATTAAAAACTATGTGGGGAATGTGGCATAAAGTGGAGAGTAGGGTGGTGGGGGTAGGTTAATGGGCTTTGAATTCCAAAATGAAGATTTTGTATTTGATTCTAGGGATCATAGGAAATCATTGCAGTTTATTGAGTAGGAGTATGGCTTGATTGACAAGCACTTTAGAAAAAATAACTTTGGTGGCTGAATAGAGGCTAGATCTTAGTGGGTCGGGACTTATGGCAGGTAGACACACCAGGAATAGTCTAAGGTTGAGGAGATGAGGTCCTGCACCAGGATACTGGCAGTGTCAGAGGAGAGAAGCAGGTTCATTGAAGGTAAAATCTTGAAAATCCAGCCATTAGATATTCAAAATGAGTGTGAGAGAGGAATTGAGGATGACTAAAAGGTTGCAACTCTGGGCGAATAGAAGGATGATGTTCAGAAACAAGGTGTGTGTAGTGGGGGGAGTATTACTGGGAGGAGAGATTTTAAAGAGACAGTTCTGCTTTCGAAATATTGAGTTTGAGATTCCTGTAGTACATCATGTTGACAATGCTGATGAGACAGCTAGTGATAGAGATTTGAAGCTCAGAGAGTGACAATACTCTACATCAAGAGATGAGAGTAATGTACTTGGCTTTGATGGTTGAATACATGGAAGCGGAGATCACTCAAAGGATATAGAGAGAGCAGAGCAGATATACTTACACAGGGGATGGATGGAAAAAAAGGATGATGATACAAACTGAGAAAGACAGGAAGGATAATCAGTAGAGCCCCAAATAACACAGGAAGGAGGGAGTAGGAGAATAAGAGGGTCCTTAACAGTATAAAATGTTTAAAAGAGGTGAAAAAAGGTGATGTCTGAAAAAAGTACCTCGTGTTTGGCAAGTAAAGGACCACTAGTCAGAGAGAATAGTTTTAATTAAATGTGGATGTAGTTACTAGCTTGCAAAGATTTGGGAAATGCTTAAGTGGACCATGGAGGATTGCTTTGCTTAGTTAAAAGGCAAAAGAAATAAAAGTCCCAGATTCCAACAATTCTACCTCTTAGGAGAGTTATGAAGTTATTAAGAGAAATGAAAAATCACTATAAGCTCATTTCACTCTCAGGTGATGAGTAAACCACCTAGTTAAGGTAGTTTCATTTATTCATGCCCTGTGAGTTAAACTCCCAGAGTTTGCACCATCCACATAGTTGCCAATGTATAAGCACAAACACAGAGAAGACCTTTGGAATTGACCTCATCTTTTATCTGAAGAAATCAGATTTAATAATGCTATTGAAAGAATAGAGAGAGACTTAAAGAGGAATCCTGAAACTTACATTTAAATCTTCATATGAAAAGAGAGCTGGGATAGAGGGGAAGTTCTCAGAGAGGGACAGTTCAGTTCATTCAGAGAAATCTTCCATTATTATTAGAAGCCATAATGGGCAAGTACATTACGGCCAAGAAGAGTCTCTGTTCTTTCATAACCTCCTTGGGTCCCAGAGAAGGGAAAGTACCAGTTGCTGTTGCTGTTTAGCTGCGTAGGTATTTCTTCTGTTCTTCTGCTTCCAGATGCGGGCACATCTTGTTTTATTGTGCTTCATAGAGATCACATTTTTTACAAATTGAAAGTTTAGGATAAATCTGCTTTGAACAAGTATATTAACACCATTTTTTCCAAGAATATGTGCTTACATTGTGTCTTGGTGTCACTTTTTTGTAATTCTTGCAATATTTCAATTTTTTCATTATTATTATATGTTATGATAACCTGTGATCAGTGATTTCTGATATTATTATAATTGTTTTGTGGCACCTTGAACTTAATTTATAAGTGTATGTCTTCTGACTGCTCCACAGACAGACTATTCCCTGCCTCTTTCCCTCTCCTTGGACCTCCCTATTCTCTGAGACACAACAATATCAAAGAAATTAGACTAATAACCCTACAATGGTCTCTAAGTGTTCAAGTGAAAGGAAGAGTCAATTAATGAGATAAACTTCTTTCTTATTTTTTTAATTGCCACAGCATCCCCCTCCTCCACCCCCAAACTTCAGCAACCACTGCCCTTATCAGTCAGTGGTTATAAACACAGAGGAAGATCCTCTACCAGCAAAAAGTTTATAACTCACTAAAGGCTCACATGATGGTTAGCAATTTAGCAATAAGGCGATTTTTAATTAATATATGTACATTTTTCTGACATAATACTATTGCACATTTAATGGACCACAGTACAGTATAAACATAACTTTTATATACACTGGAAAATAAAAAACAGTCACAGAAGTTGTCTGAAACTGAATTTGTATTATTTCCAAGGTATGTCTGTATGTTGTTGTTGTATTGTTTCCAACTCTTCAAGACTCAAGTTTTGGATTTTCTGGACAAAGATCCTGGAGCATTTTGCCATTCGCTTCTCCAGGGCATTTTACAGGTGAGGAAACTGAGGCAACAGGGTTAAGTAACTTGCCCAGGATCACCAGCTACTAAGTGTCTGAGGCCAGATTTGAACTCACAAAGATGAGTCTTCCTGACTCTAGGCCTGGCACTCTATCCACTGTACCACTCAGTTAGCTATCTAAAGGAGGAAAAAAGGCATAATTGCCTCTCTGTATTGAATATACTTTCACTCTTATTCAACTAAACCTGTCTGTTCAAAAATTTTGTGGGTGAGTAAACAATCCCACCCTAATTCACACCCAAATTTACTTTGAATTTCAAACCACGTTTTCTGAGTAGCTACTCATTTATTCCCTGGAGACTTGCCCCAGGTGTGGAATCCTATAGATACACAGCTAGCTCCTCTACATGTTTAGCTATGAAAGAAAAGAGAGATAGAGAGGGTGATAGCTTATGGGGAAGGCATTTTCAAATAAAGGCTTTTGTTTTGTTGTCTTTTTAGACAAAAAAGAATCCAGGCATGCTAAAGGAAATGGGGTATGAACTTTTAGAGAGATAACTGTGAGGACAATTGATGGAAGACATACAAGGTTTTGGAATCAGACAAATACAGAGCTTAACTTTAGTGAAAAGAGGGGCTATCGGATATAGGAGCAAAAGAGGGGAGAATAAGAAATGATGTAAAGGGATTTTCAGATGCTGAATATAGGATGAAAAAGAATAAGGTTGGGATCAATCAAAAACATTCTAGTTAGATTTCTGTCATCTGATTCTTATGAATGTACCTAAGCTTATTATAGGTGGATTATCTCATTCCATGTAAATAAACACCTGTAAAAAGCACACAGGGCTTGTAGATTTTGTAATAGAGGGGAGAAGGGAAAAATGAGAAATAGAATCTTGAAGCTAAAAGCATCACACCTTGGGACGATTTAGGTGTTCAGTTGCAACAGAAGGAAAGAATTTTGAACTGTAGATTAAACAAGATTTGTAGGGAGGATAACAATATTCATATGTAAGAGAAAAACCCGATGCCTGTCAGTGTTTCTGTGCATTGAGTCCAGAGGGTGACCTCATTTTTCTCCCCGGGAAGCGAAAACTTTCAGCAGGATCTAGGGTCATTAATTTCTCTCACCTACCTACCTCATAATTAGTGGATCTGCTTCACAGGCATACAATCCATGGGAAGAAGATGCCAAGACATTAGCACATTGTGAACATCTGACCCTTGATTTGGGGAAATGATGAAAAATTAATGGATGCAGATGTGCTTATCCCATGGTGGACAGATGTTCACTTTACACACCATTTAGAATTCCCTGCTGTGACTGCCTACAGGATGATAAATAAAATGGCTAAATGATTTGAGAATCAACAAAAGTACTAGGAAAATATAGTATGCCTTCAGAGTCTGCTCATGTCATTCTTTAGAGTAGAGACACTATATAGAACATTTTGCCTCATTCTATGCAGGTGTCACACCCTAATAAACTGAAATACTATACCTCTTGTCACACTTTCTACAAAACAGACACCACCATTTTTCTAGCTAAAATAATATTTGGATTAGTTATGTTTAGGTTTAAATCGGTGATCTTTGGATGCCTTCTGTTTCTTTTGATCAAAGGAATTTCTGTGTTTAGCCTGTGTTTTATTCACATTGTCCAAGTGATCCCTCTATTTCCTGCTTCCAGAATAAACTCCAGATTAAAAACAAAGGATGCATCCATTCATCAATATGTATCTACTAAGTAGTAGGCACTGTTTTAGGCACTGGGTTTAAAAGTATAAATAACAAAACAAGTACTATTCATAATGCACTTATAATCTAATAGGGAGATAAGAAGCACATATGAAATATATACAATATAAGTATAGCTAATAAATATAAATATTTAAAAAGTAGTTGGATACAAAGTAGTTGGGGAGAAAGGATGCTAGCATATGGAAATCAGATCAGGCAAGACTTGATGCTTGACCTCTTGTTTGTCCTTCATGCTCAAAGAAGACCAAAATGATAAAATGATATTGGGGTCATGCCTGAGATACATCTTGGAGGAAGAGAAGATGTACATTGAAGCCACAGTAGATGACCAAAATAAAGGCACAGATATAGGAGATGGAGTATGTTATGTTTGGAGCAAAGAGGCCAATTTGATTGAATTTCTGAATGAGTGAAATCTAATGATTCTGTAATATAGTTTAGGACAAAATTCTATTCAATCAGAGTTGATTGACTGGGGAAGTCACATGAGAGGAATTTTCTTTAAAGAAAATCATTTTGGGTGTAGGATGGGGTGAAGAGGTGAGAGATTTGATACCAATGAGATCACTTATGTATTAATCTAGACAAGAAGTGATTGGGACTTGAATTAAGGTGGTGGCTATATGAGTAGAAAGAAGGGATTGGATGCAAGAGATGTGAAGTTAAAAATGGCAGTACTGGGCAACTCATTGGACATGGGGATAAGAAAGAGAGAGATGTTCAGGATTATACTGTGATTAAGAATCTCAAACATAGGATATGAAGCCAAGAAGGCCAAGGGAAGTCAGGAACTTGCCTGAGCTCTCCCCAGTTTCCCTTTGAAACAACATTAAATCAAGTCTCTAAAAGAATTCTTGAACAAAAAGAATCCACAAAAAGACCGAGCGAAACAAATCTACTTCCCAAGATAACTTCCTGAAGGATTTCAGGAAAGGTCTGTCTCACTTGGGTAAAAGGATAATGGAGGCAAAAGTAAAAGAAAAAATAGATCTAATTAAAACAGACAAGGAAAGAAAACTACCTTTTGCTTAAAAGGTACCATAGAAAATGAGATCATATCAATTCTAAAGATATATGTACCAAGTGGTATAGCATCCAAAATCTAAGAGAAGGACTTAAGTGAGTGACAGAAAGGAATAGAGAGCAAAACCGTATTAGTGAAGGAGCTCAACCTCCCCATCTCTGAACTAGATAACTCAAAACACAAAATAAACAAGAAAGAAGTTAAGGAGGTGAGTAGAATTTTTAAAAGATATGAGAGACCTCTGAAGAAAACTGAATAGGGTCAGAAAGGAATATATCTTTTTCCCCCAGTGGTACATGGCACCCACACAAAAATTGGCCATGTATTAGGGCATAAGAACTTCACATTCAAATTCAGAAAAGTAGAAAAATTAAATGTATCATTTTCAGATCATGATGCAATAAACATTATATGTAATAAAAGGGCATGGAAAGAGACTAAAAATTAATTGGAAATGAAATAATCTAATGTCATATAATGATAGGGAGAAACAACAAATCATAGTAATAATCAATAATTTCACCAAAGAAAATGACAATAGTTTATAATAATTTATGGGATGCAATCAAAACACTACTTAGGGAAAATTTTATATTTCTAAATGCTAACATAAGAAAAAGCAGACTAATGAATTGAACGTGCAATTTAAAAATCTAGAAAAAAGAACAAATTAAAAATCCTCAATTAAATACAAAATTAGAAATTCTAAAAATTAAAGGAGAGATTAATAAAACTGAAAGTAACAAAACTATTGAATTAATAAACAAAACTAAGAGCCGGTTTTAAGAAAAAATAAAATAGACAAATCTTTGGTTAATTTGAGTTTTAAAAAAGAAAGAAGAAAAACGTTAACAGTATTAAAAATGAAAAGGGTGAATTCACCACCAATGAAGAGGAAATTAAAGAAAATAATTAAGAGCTAGTTTGCTCCTCCCTATGCCAATAAATCTGACAATCTAAGAGAAATGGATGAATATTACATGAATATAAATTGCCAAGATTCAAAAAAGAGGAAATAAAATACTTAAATAATGCCATTTTAGAAAAATTAAATTGAACAAACTGTCAATGAACTCACTAAGAAAAAATTTCAAGGACCAGATGGATTTGCAAGTGAATTCTACCAAACATTTAAAGAAGAATTAATTCCACTACTATGTAAACTATTTGGAAAAAAGTAGACAAAGAAGGACTGTTTTTCAAATTTCTTTTATGACTCAAGTATGGTACTGATGCCTAAATCAGGAAGAGCCAAAACAGAGAAAGACAATTATAGATCAACTTCCTTAATGAATACTAATGCAAAAATTTTAAATAAAGCATTAGCAAAGAGATTATAGCACTTGATCATGAGAATAATACACTATGACCTGATGGGATTTATACTCAGAAGGCAAGGCTGATTCAACGTTAAGAAAATATTAACATAATTGTTCATATCAATAACAAAACTAACAGAAATCATATGATTATCTCAATAGATGCCTGAAAAACTTTTGACAGAATACAGCACCCATTTCTATTAAAAACACTGGAGAGCATAGGAATAAATGGAGCTTTCATTAAAATGATAAGTAGCATCTAACTGAAGCCATCAACAAGCATTATCAGTAATGAGAAACTGGAAACCTTCCCAGTAAGATAAGAGGTGAAACAAGGATGCCAATTATTACTACTATTATTTCATATTGTACTAGAAATCTTAGTTTTGGCAATAAGAAAAGAAAAATAAATGGAAGGAATTAGACTACACAATGAAGAAATAAAACTGTCACCCTTTGCGGATAATTTTATGGTATACATAAAGAATCCTAGGGAATCAACTAAAAAAAATCTACTTGAAAAAAATTAACTTTAGCAAAATTGTAGGATATAAAATAAACCCATATAAACCATTAGCATATATATACATATAGGTAAATATATATTGTCAATTGACAACACCCAGCAATAAGAGATAGAAAGAGAAATTCCATTTAGAATAATTGCAGACAATAAAAAATATTTAGGAATTTACCTGCCAAGACAAACCAAGAACTGTATGAACACAATTAAAAAATAATTTTCACACAAATAAAGTCAGACCTAAATGTTTGGAAAAATATCAATTGCTCATAGGTAGGCTCTGCTAACATAATAAAAATGATAATTCTAGCTAAATTATTCAGTACTATAGCAAACCACCAAAAATTATTTTATAGAGCTAGAGAAAATAATTACAAAATTCATCTAGAAGAATAACAAAGGAATTAATGAAAAAAATGCAAAGGAAGGTGACCTGTCCAAATCAGATCTAAAACTATATTATAAAGCAGCAAGCATCATAACAATTTGGTACTGGCTCAGAAATAGTGATAGATCAGTGGATAAGCTAGGTACACAAGACACAGTAGTAAATGACTATAATAATCTATTCTTTGATGACCCCAAAGACTTCAGCTTCTGAGATAAGAACTTACTAGCTGACAAAAAATATTGGGAAAACTGGAAAATACTATGACAAATCTAGTCACAAATCAGCATCTCACAGTATATACCAAGGTAAGGTTAAAATGGTTACATGATTGAGAATAAAGATTTTTGTCCATAAACAAAATAGGAGAGCAAAGAATAGTTTCCCTTTCATATCTATGGAGAATGGAAGATTTTATCACCAAACAAGAGACAGAGAACATTATGAAATGAGAAAATGGATAATTTTGATTACATTAAAGTAAAAACCTTTTCTACAAACAAAACTAATGCACCAAGATTGGAAGAAAAGCAGAAAAATGGGAAACCACTTTCTACAGCCAGTGTTTCTGATAAGGATCTCATTTCTCAATTATATAGAGAAATAAATTGAATTGATAAGAAAACACATCATTCTCATTTGAGAAATGGTCAAAGAAAGTAACCAGAAGTTTTCAAATAAAGAAATTAAAGCTATCTATAGTCATGAAAAAAAATATTCTAAATCACTAATGATTAGAGAAATGCAAATGAAAACAACTCTGAGCTACCACCCTCACACCTGTCAAATTGGCTAATATGACAGAAAAGGAAAATGATAAATGTTGGAGTAGATATGGAAAAATTGGAACAGCATTGTTGCTGGTGGTGTAATGGGCTGATCTAAACATTTTGGAGAGCGATTTGTAACTATGCCCAAAGGGCAATCAAACTGTGCTCACCTTTTGATCCAGAAATACCACTTCTAATCTGTATCCCAAAGATATCATTAAAAAAAGGAAAGGGACCTCTATGTACAAAAATATTTATAGCTGTTCTTTATGTGGTAGCAAAGAATTCAAAATTGAGGAGATGCCCGTAAATTAAGGAATGCCTGAATAAGTTGAAGTATATGAATGTAATGGGATACTATTGTGCTGTAAGAAATGATGAGCAGGCAGATTTCAGAAAAACCTGGAAAGACTTATATGAACTGGTGCTGAGTGAAGTGAGCAGAGCCAGGAGAACATTGTATACACTAGCAACAACATTATGCAATGATCAACTATTATTGACTTAGCAATTCTCAGCAATATAATCTAACAGACTAAAGATGGAAAATGCTATCCACATCTAGAGAAAGAATTATGAAGTCTGAATTCAGATCAAATCATAATATTACCACTTCTTTGGTTGTTTATTTGTTTTTCATGGCTTTCTCTTTTTTTTCTTTTTCTTCTTTCACAACACAACTAATGGGGAAATATGCATACATGATTGTACATAGATAACCTTTATCAGATTACTTGTCATCTTGGGGAGGGGAAAATGAGAGGTAGAAAGGGAGTAAAAAAGGAATGTTGAAAACTCTTTACATGTAATTGGGAAACATAAAATACTTTTTTTAAAAAAAATAGAAATATAAAGAATCTGAAGTACTTGGACAAGGGTAATATCTTCAAGAAGAATAGGCAAGCTTGGGGATGGTTTTGGGGGAAAAATGGTAAGTTCAGTTTTATATACTTTGAGTTAAAATTTCTCCAGGACATACAGTTTGAAATGTCCAATATGTAATTGGTGATATGGAAATGAAATTCTAGGTATGGATATATAGATCTCGGAGAAAACCTTTAGGGATGATAGTTAAACTCATTTGAATTGATGAGTTTAACAGGGAAAAGCATAGAGGGTAAAGAAGAAGGCCCAAAACAGAACTTCCATAGGTAGGAGTCATAATATACCCAGTAAAGGATATTGAGCATGAGTGACCAGAAAGACAGAAAGAGAACCAAGAGCCAAAAATCCAGAGGTGATAGAGTGTCCAGGAGGAGAGGACAGTCAATAGTGGTAAATGTAGCATATTGTTGAACTGAGAAAAACCCCCATCAGATTCCATAATTAAGAGATAACTGGTAATTTAAGAGAAAGGAAGAGTTTCAATTGAATGATGAGGTTGGAAGCCAGTTTGCAAACTGTTTTCAGTGAGACTCCTCTCACTGCAAGGAAGTAGAGGCAGGTAACATTTTAGAGTGTGGTAAAGAAAAGGAAGGGAGGTATAGGTTTACTGCTTGAAGGAATGAGTGCCAAGAGAAGACGTTTTAAAGATCATAAACACCTGGGCACATTTGAAGGTAGTAGGAAAGAAAGATTGAAGATTAAGGTGGGGTTAAGCAAGTAACTGAAGATGTAAGCTACTGGAGAACCTTAGAGAGGACGGGATCATGTGCACATGTATACAGGGGTTGGTCTTGGCAAGTGGAAAGACCATCTCTTTCTCAGAGACAGGAGGGAAAGAAGGAGAGTGAGAGATGATATCCAAGGATTTTGAGATGAAGTAAAGTGGAAAAGAAAGAACCCATTGAAAATGGCCTTAATTTTTCAAGTATGAGACAGAGTCTTTAGTATAATGGGAGGGAATAGGAAGGGGAGAGAAGGTTTGGAATGAATTCTGTGTGGAGTGAGACAGAAAATCAGTCAGCTGAACTGAAGGCCTAATTGAGACAGACAATTTCTAATATACCCAGACAGTATAGTTGTGAGATGTCTTTAGCTTTGGTCAGCTGTTTTTGAGTAGGAGTGAAGAAGTTATGCAAGTATCTCCTTCCCAAAATCATTAAAAAGGATATTAAAATAAGCCTCAAGATTAAAGAGTTTGTTCATTTGATTCATATTCATTGTGACTACTAAAATTAGAGAGTTATTGAATCCTAAAACTTGGAAGGAACCACAGAGGTCAAATAGTCCAACCTTTAATCAAAATGAGAGTCCTTTCTCAAAGATCAGAGGTAATATAGTCTAGTAAAAAGCACAATACATTCAAAATTCAGAAACTGTGCTATTCCTAAGGTATTCGGTAAGTCATTTAACACCTTTGAACCTTGATTTCCTTAGCTATAAAATGACAGTGTTTATCTAGATGATTATTAAGGTTCTTTCTAGATCTATATCCAAGGATACATTAACAAGTAGTTTGACCCTACTTTTGCAATCTTATTTCACAGTACTGTACTTTCCTCACTTTATATTCTAGTCAAACTAGCCTACTTTCTGTATCTAGCCATAATATTTAATCTCTCAGCTCCTTGTCTTTGCAGAGCTTATTCCTCAAGCATAAAACAAACCTTGCCTCAAGGATCAGCTCAGGTTGTATTTCTGACACAAGGGTTTTCCTGTTCCTGTCAATAAGTATGCCCAATTCCTAAATTTATTTTAAATTAATTTTGTGTATATTGTGTTTATATGTATGGGTATAAAATTTATCCTCCCAATAGAATGTAAGATTTTAAAATCAGGGACTGCTTCATTTTTTTTTAAATCCCTAATATAGAATATAACACGTTGCACATAGTAAAGTAGATATCTAATAAATGCTTGTTTCAGAACCTCAGAATTGAAAGTTGAAAGGGATGGCAGTGACTATCTAGTGCAGTCATTTACAAAAGAGATCCCTAGCTCTAATGTAACTGAGCCACTTTATGAAGACTTTGAGGATGGGAAACGCATGCCAACTCAAAGCACTCCAATTCCACTTTAAAAATTCCCCTTAGTTGTAGTGACCTTTCCGAAATCAAGTTACATTGTGTTTACTCATCTGTCTGCATGTTGCATTCTACGATAGAATGCAAGTTCTTTATGAACAGGGATTGCATTTGTCTAAAAATGTAACGGCTTACCTCAATGACTGGTAGCTCTCTTTCCCCTCCTTAGAGGTCTTGAACTAGAAAGAACATGGAAAACTACTTTTGAAGTACATTATAGTGGGAATTTATTTCATTAATGGGTTGTACTGAATGGATACTGAAGATTTTTCCATAATAATGTTCCATTATATTCATATGCCACATCTTTAGTCTCGCCTTGATAGGTAAACATTTTCTTTTATTTCATTTCTTTTCTGCTAGCCAAAAAAATGCTGCTACAAATATTTTGGTATGTATGGTATTCTTTATATCACTGATCCCCTTGGGGTACATGCCTAGCAGTCAAATCTTTAATTCAAAGGGTATCAACATTTTAGTCACTTTCTTTGCATAATTCACAACTGTTTTCTACAATTGTTGGGTAAATTCATCACTCCAACAAAGCACCAGTGTGCCCATCTTACCACAACCTCTTCAACATTAACTATTCCCATCCTTTGTCATCTTGCCAATTTGCTGGTTGTGAGGTTATATACCTTTGAGCTGTTTTGATTTGTATTTCTCTTATGAAAATGATTTGGAGCATTATTTCATATGGTTGTTAGTAATCTGTATTTTTAGAACTTTTTGTTCATATACTTTGACCATTTACCTATAAGGGAAAGACTTTTAGTTTTCAATATTTTTTTTAATTCTAATTTATTTTTAGTTTTCAATATGTATTTCCACAAGATTTTGGGTTCCAAATTTTCTCCCCACCTTTCCCCTCCCCACACCCCAAGACATCATGCATTCTGATTACCCTTTTGCCCAATCTGCCCTTCTTTCTATCACACCCTTTCCTTCTCCTATCCCCATCCCCTCTATTTTCTTGAAGGACAAGGTAGATTTCTATAACCCATTGCCTATATATCTTATTTCCCAGTTGCATGTAAAAACAATTTTTAACATTCCTTTTTAAAACTCTGAATTCCAACTTCTCTCCTTTCCTCTCTCCTTGCCTATCCCCACTGAGAATGCAAGCAATTCAATATATATTATACATGTGTAGTTATGCAAAAGACTTCCATAAAAGTCATGTTGTGGAAGACCAACTATATTTCCCTATATCTTATCCTGCCCCCCATCTATTCTATTTTCTTTTGACCCTATCCCTCCTCGAAAGTATTAACTTTTAATTATGCCTTCCTCCCATTTGCCCTCTCTTCTATCATCCCCCACCCCACCCTCGCTTAGCCCCTTCTCCCCTATTTTCCTGTAGTGCAAGATACAGTTCATAGCAAATTGAGTATACATGGTATTCCCTCCTTAAGCCAAATGTAATGAGAGTAAGATTCAGTTTTTTTCCTTTCACCTACCCCCTCTTCACTTCCATTGAAAAAGCTTTTTCTTGTCTCTTTTATGTGAGAGAAAATTTGTCCCATTCTATTTTTCCCTTTCTCCTCCCAATATATTCCTCTCTCACTCCTTAATTTTATTTCATTAGATACCATCTATCCCTGTGTCTTCTGTCTATATGTATACAAACCCTCCAACTACTGAAAAACTGAGCAAAATCAAGAATTATAAAGATTCTTGATTTTTCTCAGTTTTGCAGTCAAGAATTATAAAGATTATCTTTCCACGTAGGAATGTAAACAGTTCAACTTTAGTAAGTCCCTTATGATTTCTCTTTCCTGTTTACCTTTTCATGCTTCTCTTGATTCTTGTGTTTGAAAATCAGATTTTCCATTCAGTTCTGGTTTTTCATCAAGAATGCTTGAAAGTCCTCTATTTTATTGAATGACCATTTTCCCCCTGAGGTATTATACTCAGTTTTTCTGGGTAGGTGATTTTTGGTTTTAATCCTGCTTCCTTTGACTTCTGGAATATCATATTCCAAGACCTGTAATCCCTTAATGTAGAAGCTGCCAGATTCTGCGTTATCCTGATTGTATTTCCACAATACTCAAATTGTTTCTTTCTAGCTGATTGCAATATTTTCTTCTTGATCTGAGAGCTCTGGATTTGGGCCATGGTATTTCTACGAGTTTTCCTTTTGGGATCTCTTTCAGGAGGCAATCAATGGATTCTTTCAATATTTATTTTACCCTCTGGTTCTAGAATATTGGGTGGGGGGCAGTTTTCCTTTACAATTGCTTGAAAGATGATGTCTAGGCTCTTTTTTTGATCATGGCTTTCAGGTAGTCCCATAATTTTTAGATTGTCTCTCCTGAATCTATTTTCCAGTTCAATTGCTTTTTCAATGAGATATTTCACGTCTGCTATTTTTCCATTCCTTTGGTTTTGTTTTATAATTTCTTGATTTTTTTATAAAGTCTTTAGCTTCTATCTGCTCCATTCTAATCTTTAAGGAATTATTTTCTTCAGTGAGCTTTTGGACCTCCTTTTCCATCTGGCTAAGTCTGCTTTTTAGGGCACTCTTCTCTTCCTTGGCTTTTTGGATCTCTTCTGTCATTTGGGTTAGTCTATTTTTTATAGTGTTGTTGTTTTATTGGATCTCCTTTAGCAAGCAGTTGACTCATTTTTCATAATTTGCTTGCATCACTCTGATTTCTCTACCCAATTTTTGCTCTACTTCTCTTACTTGATTTTCAAAATCCTTTTTCAGCTCTTCTATGTTCTGAGACCAATTCATATTTTTCTTGGAGGCTTTGGATAGAGGAGCTTTGACTTTGCTGTCTTCTGTTTGTATACTTTGATTTTCCTTGTCACCAAAGTAAGATTCTATAGTCTGATGCTTTTTTCGGTTTTTGCTCATTTCTCCAGCCATTTACTTGACTTTTGAGCTCTTTGTCAAAGTAGATCTCTGCTTCCAGTGGGGGTTGGGGGCATGTACTGTCATCAGCTCTATTCCTCCACAATCTGTGGGCCTATAACTCCAGAAATAGTCTCTGTCTCTGCCCCTACTGCTGCTGTGGCTGCTGCAGGTTCTTCCACCCCCTTCCCCTGTGCCACCCTGGGGCTGAGGCCAGACCACTCCACTGTCCCACATTGGTCTCACAGTCTTTTTCTACTGACCTTCCAATTTTTCCTTGGCATTTTGGGGTCCTGAAGTCTAGAAACTGCCACAGGTGCAAGACATTCAGTCTCCTCAAGGCCTGCTCAGGTCATGTCTCTGTTGGTGTGACCCACCCTGCACTGCACTCTGCTCTCAGTGTGGTGTGATAGACACTTCCTGGCAACCTTCCAGGCTGTCTTGAGTTGTAGATTCACTTCACTCCATCCTTCTGTGGGTTCTACAGCTCCAGAATTTATTTAGAGCCATTTCTTACAGGTATTTGGCTGGGCTTGTGGGTAGCACTCTAGAAAATGCATGCTGTTACTCTGCCATCTTGGCTCAGCCCCAGTTTTTAATATTTCTAGAACCTTATAAGAATTTTAGTGGAAAGTTTTCTTTTGCCTCTGGTTCACCACTTCCCTGCTTATCTTATTGGTATTAACTTTGTTCATTCAAAAGCTTTTCCATTTCAAGAATCCAAATTATCTATTCTGATTTAACCCAGTCCAATTCTTATCGATCACTGCTTTCCTCTCAAAGAGATCTATCATTTTAACAAGGAAGTCTAGAAATTTGCCAGAAATCAACATTAAACACACTGCTCTGTAGTATGTTAATTCTTCCCTTTCAAAAATCTAAATATTTCCCCATCTCTCTTCCTGTGGCAACTATCCCATTCTTACAATTTCTCAAAGCTAAAAGACAATCACATCAGCTGGTCCTTTCTATAACACAGAGTGTATTTCATCCAGGGCTGATTACTCGAACTCATAGGATCATAGATTTAAAGCCTAAAGGGATTTATTTGTGAGGTTATCTAGTCTAATCCTCCTTATTTTATAGATGAAGAAAGTGAAGATCAGAGAAGTTCATTCATTTGCTCAAGGTTACGCAGGTGTTAAGTGTGAGCTTGTCTGTGCCAAGATTCAAGTCAGAATCCAAAAGGAAAAAACTAACAAAAGCAAAGAATGAGTCAAGTGTCAACTACAGAGCTAAGGTGGTCATAGTCATAGTTCAATGAGGGTTGATACTGGAGAAGAATAGAGGTAGTATATATAGAGTAGGTCAGGAGAATCATTATGGAGGGAGCATCCCTAGACACTTGAAATGTCTTGCAAAAAGTCTGACCAACATAGCGTTTCTTAATGCTTTCCATGCCCACCTTGCTTTATAATTCACTGGCAAAACTGAAGTTAGCTACCTCTTTACTCTAGCTGACAATACAAGAAAAGGTACAAAGGAGGGGTTGAAGAAAAAAACGAGCCTGTTTCTTCAAATTAAATGACTGTTTCCTTCAGAAACCTTGCTATATAATAGAAAGGTGATACAGTGGATAGATCACTGGGTTTGTAATCAAAAAGACTCATCTTTACACGTTCAGATCTTGTTTCAGACACTTAAATAGTTGTGTGACCCTTGGCTAGTCATTTAACTCTGTTTACCTCAGTTTCTCAGCTATGAAATGAGCTGGAGAAGGAAATGATAAAGTACTCCAATATCTTTGCTAAGAAGCCCCCAGAATGTGACCATGAAGAATTGTATGTTACTGAAATAGACTCAGCAACAACAAATGATCAAATTCTGATTTGCCTTTGTGTGATATTGGGTAGGTCACTTCCTGTCTCTGAGACTCAGTGGTCTAAGAATTAACATGGGTTGTTGAGTTAAAAGAACACTATATTCCCTTTTGAATGTAGGGCAACAAGATTTTGTGAAAGGAAATCACCATCAAAATACAAATGTATGAATCATTTCAAATGATAAATAAACCCAATATGGAAGGGTGAAACCCTTTCTTCAAATATATTTGCCTAGTGTTAGGAACATACTCTCTAATTTAAAGGGTGCATCTCCTTTTCCTCTTAATGATTGACCCACTTTTAGGGGGTCTACATCATGAAAGGTTTGTTAGGAAGTGTTTGTTCTATCAAAACAAAATATATCAGTACATTTTTATAACGTCTTAGCTTTTGGAGGAGAACCTGCCTTGTAACAGGATAATGGAATGAACTGCCTTGGGATATAGTATGTTCCCAATATGTGGAACAGAGGTAGATGAAATCTTGTCATGGATGATATAAAAGGGATCCCTGCTCGTTAGGTTGGAATAGAAGAAGACTCTTGAGATCCCTTCCATTTCTGAGAGTTGTATTTTTTGAGCAGTTGACTTTTTGGATCACAACCTATTTTGTTTCTTTAAAGGTGAAAAGAGGGGCAGGGAATGGGAAATCCTCTAGTGAATAGGAAAATAAACTAGGCACCCAGATGCAAGCTAGAGTTCCTTTTGCTACCTGCCCATCATTAAGCACCACCCAGTCTGCTCCTTCCTGCTTGAGAAATTTGCTGTCTTTTCTCAGTTTCTTCCCCCTTCTATTATGCTTGTCCAATGTGGCACTTATACTTTAATGTCTTATAGATAAAATGGTCTCTGTCAGTCTGCACTTCTCATGCCTAGAGAAAGTTTTACTGCTTCATAAAATCCTGTAATGCCCCAGTGTTTAAAAAAGATCTATCACTCTATCAGTGAATCTTTATGGTCTCTGTGTACATTCTTTGCGATGCAAGGTTGGTTCCTGGAGCAAAAGAGGAACAGAGATAAATGTATTGGTGTGTGCTAATGAATGCCAAGAATTTGGCTCAATTCATATTGAGGGTGTTATTAAATAGCTAGAGTAAATTGTAGAATTTCTCACATAGAATGGTATTAAGAACCATGAAGGGAGAAGAAATAAAAAATTTGTAAATGGTAGAAGAAAGATGGATATTTTAGATACTGGTTCTGTAGGAAGAGAGGGTGAGAGAGAGAGAGAGAGAGAGAGAGAGAGAGAGAGCTCTGCATTTTCACAATAAGAAGAAAGGCAGCATGGCTTAGTAGACCTTGGAATCAGGCTTCAAAGTCTACCTCTGATATATATTGGATATGTGTGACCCTGGACCAAATCAAATTAAATCATTCAACCTCTCAGTACTCCACATAATTGTCTAAAGAGTTACTGATCTGCGTTAGTAGAGAGCATTTTCTCACCAGAAGTTCCCTCTACTAATGAAATCTGAAATCTGGACCAAATCAAACACACACACACACACACACACACACACACAAAGATGTTCAGAGTTGCCGTATACGCTAAGTTTAGTACATGGACAAAGGACAGTGGGTGTGGCTAAGATTATTACAGGATCTAGAGATGGTTTCTGATTTGTGAACTTTAATTATATCTAGTTTGAATTGAGACCCACCCCACTATTCTTCGGCCATCTTCATTATCTCTCTCTCTGTATACATATACATACACACACATATAAATATATGTATGTATATATAGTGTATATGTGATATATACATAAATACACCCATACATATTATATACACAATACACAAATACATTCATACACACATAAAAATATATGTATGTATATAGAGTATGTATATGATATATATGCACATACATATTATATATACATACATACACACATGTATTGCATACACATGCATGCATGCATGCATGCATACATACACACATATACCAGGAGCAGAACAGGTCTGTTCATAATGTTCCTCAGTCTGATCAAGGCCTTTGATACCGTCAGTCATGAGACCTTGTGGAAAATTATTGGAAAATTTGGTTGCTGAGAAAAGGTCATCATTATTCTATGTCAATTTCATGACAAAATGATTGGATCTTGGATGATGGATGATGCTCTACCATTTTCACGGACACCAGTGGAGTGAAGCAAGGTTGTCTATCTGCTTGATTCCATGCTGTTTGGCATCATGTTTTCAGCAATGTTGTCAGACACCTTCAACAAGGACAGAAACCATGCTGATGGTAAATGATTTAACTTGAAAAGGCTACAAGCCAAGACTAAACTGGAGGACGAGTTGGTGCATTTTTTTTTTACTGGTTTGAAGGTGATTGTGGACTCAATGTAGCCTCTAAGACAAAGATGTATTAAAGTGTGGATCAATTCTCTTCTACTTGAACTAATTTTGGCCTAACAATTGACACCAAGAAAACACAGATTCTCCACCAGCCAGTGGAACCATCACTTACATCAAATGGAGAAATATTGGATGCTGTGTATAAATTCACTTTGACAGTATACTCTCCAGGAATGTCCACATAGATGATAAGGTTGGTACAAGAATTGCCAGAGCTAACTCTATGTTTAGAAGGCTCAGAAGAAAAGTGTGGAAGAGAAGAGGTATTAGACTAACTTACCAAACTGAAGGTCTATAGAGCTATAATACTGACATCATTGCTGTATGCCTGTTAAACCTGGATGACATACCAGTGCCATGCCAGGAAACTGAACCACTTCCATTGAGATTGTCTTAGGAAGATTCTGAATGTCACCTGGCAGAATGAGGTATCGAGCACTGAGGTCCTTTTTAAAATTAAATTGCCAAGCATTCAAACTGTATTGCAGAAAGCACAACTCTGATGGACTGCTCACATTGTTCGAACACCAAATGAGAACTAGCCTAAAAGATGATTTTTTTTGAGAGCTTACACAAGGCAAGCACTCACATGGTGGTCAGAAAAAACAATACAAGGACACTTTCAAGGTCTCTCTGATGAACTTTGGAATTGTTTATAGAACATGGGAGGCACTGGCAAAGGACCACAGAACAAGGTATGCCTGCATCAAAGAAGGCACTATACTTTCCGTGTGAAGCAGAATTGCAATAGGTCAAAAGAAATATGAGATGCACAAATTTAGAGACATCCCCATTCCAAATGTCCATGTGGTACCTGACCTGTGGTAGAGTCTTATGAGTTCATATTGGTCTAATCAGACATGCTGTACTGTGACTCCAACATGGTGATGCCATTTTGGTCTTCTTCAAGAATGAAGGACAACAACCAACACACACACACACACACACACACACACACACACCTCTTCATAGGTATGTATGTATATGTATTCTGGTTCTGAAAAGAGTATTGAAACTAACATAATCAAAACACAACTTAGTGACTGCCAGTCTTCTATATTTCTTGACTTCCACTATTTGAATGTGAGCTCTTATAGGGAGCAGAATTGTCCTCCTTGCTTTTATTTGTATCACCATCATATATTGCAGTATCTGGTGCACAGAAAGTGCTTCAGGTAGTCTTTGTCACTCTTTAAATATTTTTAATTGTCATTTAGTCCAACCCACTCATTTTGTCAATGAGGAAACTGAGTCTCAGAGTGCAAGTAATTTCCCTAAGGTCACTCAGGCAGTAATCTACGATCCAAAGATTCAAATTTAGATCCTTCTTGTTCTCACAAGGCCTCATTTGCACTCTTCTTCTCAATACAGACCTGGTTTTGAGAGCAGGCCATTTGGTTCTCCATCCAGTCTTTTCAGTGATTCTGCTCATGTACATATGTATCTGTGCTTGCCTCTCATGCATGTCCAGGTGCACTGGGACAAGATTTGAAGAGGTGCTTTTGATGCTAACGCTCTGCTTCAGTATTGATGAAGAACTGATGGATCCCTTCTGAGCAGGCCTACAGTCAATCAGTTAGTAGTACCTGTGTCATGGCCAATTAGGAAACCTCTCCCCTTTTCTACTATCAGGTGAGTGGGTATGGTCTGACAACTTGGTGATCTATACTCGGGCCTGCTTGGATATCAGCACACTCTAGTGGAGACTCATTATCCTTTTATTTCCAAAGTTTCCTTGGCATATTTGAGCATCTGTTTTGCAATACCACAGAGTTTGTTGCATTAGGTCCAGAAAGCATTTACTAAGTAGTTGATTTATGCTCTGTGCTTTGATAACAACTATGATGAATAAATGTAGAGCAACAGTAACCAAAAATGGGAGCTGATGCAAGGACATTTTGTCATTAATTTAAAGCAAATAATGTAAATGCTTAATGCAGAAAGAAAGCAGAAGCCTGGCACCTCTATTATCCTGCCTTAGGACACTGTCATACATATTTTCTGCATCTTTCCACTCAATAAAAGACTCATAGGGGTACATATAGTACCTGAACTGGATAAAGAGAAGTGACCTGAGACTGTGTATTTTCCTGCAAGGAGTTTATAATTCTGTTAAAGACAACTTTAAAAATGATGGTAGCTTATATATCTATAAAATATTATAGTTGCAACTGCTTTTATATGTGGTTATAGATGTAGAGCTAGAAGGGACCTAAGAGTGCATCCAAAGAGTGAGAGGTGACACTTTAGGTGGGTAAACTGAGTCCAAGTGCCTCAGGAGTTGGATCTGAATGTACATCTTGCTATGTTTCCCAAACAGTAGCCTGCTAGCAGAGCTGGGGGTGGTGTTTGGGATGGGGCACCTATCCTGTTCTCGACTGGCATCCATTCTTCCATTGTGTACCAATGTTACTCAAGGTGAAGCCCTCCTTCCCCTTTTGCCTGCACTTATCACCTAGAAATAAGCTTAGGACATCTACCTTCTGCTGTCACTATAAGGTACAATTCTCAAGGTCTCTCTCAAGAACTCTGGAATTGATTGTGTGGCATGAGAGACTCTGGAACAAGATAGCTCATCATGGCATGCCCATATCAGAAAGTGTGCTGTGCTCTATGGAATTAATTATCTTTCCCCCTAAATCCTCCCCACTTCTAACCTTCTATCTTCCCAGTCACCCAGACTGTCATTCTCAATAACTGAGTGTCTTTCATCATCCCCCTGCCATATCCAAACTTCACTAAGTCCTATGGATTTTTCATCTTTCATATACACCTCCTTCTCTTCTTAAAAACTACCACTATCCTAGTGTGAGCCAGGTGTTACCCAGACTATTTAAATAGTCTCCTCATTGGTCTCATTGCCTCCAGTTTCTCCCCCATTCCAATCCATTTTCCACTGAGATACCAGTCATCTTCTTAAAGCACAGTTTGGATTATGTTACCCTCTACTCAATAAACTTCAGCAACTCATTATCTCCAGGATCAAATAGAAAAATCTTCGTTTAGCTCTGAAAATCCTTCATAACCCTGTCCTTTCCAATCTTTCCAGGTGTCTGTCAACTTACTCTCCTCCATATAACCTACAATGAAGTGAAACTGGCCTCCTTGCTGTTTCACAATCAAGATATTTTTCTAGTCTTTGCATTTTCATCGGCGGTCGTTCAAGCTGGAGTGGTCTCCTTACTGTTCTTCCTCTCTTGCCTTCCCTGGTCTTCTGAAAGTCTCATCTAAAGTCCCACTTTTCCTGATCTTTCTTAATGCTGTTCCTTTCTCTCTGCTATCATCTCCAATTTATCCAGTATGATTTATGAACATAGTTATTTATATATTATTTCCCTCATTGGAATGGACACTTCTAGAGAACAGGTGCTGTTTTTGCTTTCTTTATATCCCTAGTGCTTGGCAAGTGCCAAAAACTTAGAAGATGTTTTGTAAATGTTAGTTGCCTTAATGACTCAGCAGTTATATGATTTAAGTATACCTGGTAATATACTTTTCACCAAGGGCAGTTAAGTGACACAAGGTTGGAGTGCCACACTTAAATTGAGAAAGACTTGAGTTTAAATTCTGCCTTAGGCTTTTACTAGGGGTATGATCCTAGACAAGTTGTTAAACTTTTCTCAGCTCAGTTTCCTGCTCTCTAAAATGAGGAATAACAGTAGGCCCTACCTCACAGCTTTGTTGTTGGAATAATATATGAGATAATTATGTAAAGTACTATTATACATGAAGCAATGTCAAAAGTTAATTCTCATTATTTTCTTACAAATATTTGGTTTAAACTCTCTATTGGCCATTTTTCTTCTGTTCTTTAAGTTCAAAAGATCATCCTCCTTGGCAGAAGAAGCAAAATTAAGACCAGAATTGATTATTTCCTCCTTTTTCCTAACATTCATTATCTTTTTTCCTATCCAAGCCAAGCAGAAGTCTTCTATTTTTCTTTTCCTCCCCTACTTTACCCCAACATAGCTGAAAATGAAACAAAGCCAAAAATAAAAAAAAGCAAATTTCCTCTCTATCCTAAGCTCATTCTGCATTCTAATTCTCCTCACATTATTCTTATAAGAGGAAGTCATGGTTTGACATTTATACATTTTCCTGCCCTGGTTTCCGTCATCTAGACATGACTTTTTAAATTCTACATTGATCAATGAATTCCCTGTGCATGAAGATCAGTCTCTTTAGACAACTCCTCTTTTTTGTTCTCATCAGAAATGTTGCTGTTTATTTCATTAGAAATTCATTCTTGAAGGTTTATCCTCCCTCCTGGGTTGAGACCTTCTGTAAATGTTAAGTCTTGGACTCCTACGTCTCCTTTATCTTTATCCTTTAAAATTTGTTTTTCTTAAATCTAGGTGTGGGTTAGACGATTCTTGACTTTCCTTTCCCCTTCTCTTCTTTCTCATGAATTCTAAATAGGAACAATCTCTTCCTGTGCCCCAGGGTTCTCTTCATTTCTACTTTGGCAATCATTTGTTCCTCATTCAAAATTTCCTCACTGCTTCTTCTACCTCTTGATAGGAGAAGAGTTTATATAGTATAATGGAAAGAGCAATGGATTGGATTCAAAGGTACTTCCTGGTCTTGGACCCTGACTCTAAGGGTATTCTTAAGTCACCTCATGCCTAGATTATTGCAATAGCCTGCTGTTGAGTTTGCCTGCCTCAAGTCTTTCTCCACTCCAATCAATCATCCCTTCAACCACTAAAGTGATTTTCCTAAAGCGCAGGTTGGATCGTGTCACACACACACACACACACACACACACACACACACACACACACACACACACCTGTCACAGCACCCAATAAATTCCAGTGGCTTTCTATTGCCTCTAGATGCAAATACTAAATGTTTTGTTCGGCTTTCAAAGTCCTTCATAACCTAAATCTCTCTTATCTTTGCACCTTGTTCCCTGATAGATTTTCTTCTGTCTGGTATCACTGACCTCCTTGTTTGTTCCACAAACAAGACACTCCATCTTTCAGTGTCAAGCATTCCCTCTGGTTACCCCACATGTTGGGAACACTCTCTCAGCTTTGTCTGGGATACTGACCATTTTGGTTTCCTTTCAGTCCCAATTAAAATCTCACTTTGTAATAGAAAGCCTTCAAGCCCTCTTAATTTCAATTCCTTCCCTCTGTTAATTATTTCCTATTTGTACATAGCTTGCTTTGTATATATTTGTTTGCATGCTATCTCTCCTTATAGTGTTCAACCTTCATTGCCAAAGAAGACCATACTATCAGAGAAATAATGACATGCCTTGCACTTGACTTTGTTTTGAGTGAGGGAGGGCTGTGCAAGGTCACCAGTCTCACTCTGGAGCTGTCTGAATCCAGTGACAAGATATTCTTGTAAACTCCCTGAAGGCAGAGATTGTCTTTTTTCCTTTTTTTTTGGTATCCTCAGTTCTCAGCATGGTGCCTAGCTGATAGTAGGCACGTAATAAATATTTATTTATTAATTAAATAGTTGATTATTGGGCAAGGATGTTCACTTCCCTGGGTCTCAAATGTCTCTTCTGTAATATGAGGGATTTGAATTGTATGTTTTCTAAGCTCTAAATCCCAGGCTCCCAGTTGTTCATTGATACTCCATTTTCATAGTATATAGAAAAAACACAACTTATTTCTCCAAAGAGACTGAAAATACAGTTTCTCCAAAGCTTTAGAAAATTTAATGACAGAATTTATTGTGAGTTATTAAAGGAAATTAGGATATTCTGGGGTAATAGCCCTAACCTATGAGATTAAAATGAAGAAAGATAATTACATTATTCCACAGGCTTGATATAACATAGAGTCAGAATATTTGACAGAGACAGAATATGAGACAAGTTTTTGATTAATTATTCTGTTTTAATGAGGATGATGATGATAGCTGACATTTATATAGAGTCCACTTTGAGCCAGGTATTTTGCTAAGTGCTTTAAAATATTATCTCATTTTCTCTCATCATAACCCTTGGAGGTAAATGCTGTTATTGTCTGTATTTTATAGATGAGGAAACAGAGGCTAAGTGACTTGTCCAGGGTCATACAGCTAGTGTCTGAGGCTAGATTTAAACTCAGATCTTCTGATCTACCTAGCTCTCCCCGATGATGTTCTTGAACGAATTATGAACACACATGAAAATGAATGCATTGTTGCTTTATGTAAAGTCCTTTGCCTGACTTCTAATACTCTTCTAAATCAGGGAAACTTGGACTGATGCATAAAAGGCCTTGTATAGAACTATATTTGAGCATGACAATAGTGAAGAATGACTGCTTGTCACAAAGTCACAGATTTTCCCCTCTCTTCCTTTCCTCTCCCTGTCCTGAGCTTTCTTACCCTCTACCACCCAACAAAACTGCAATTAGGAATTCTTGTATTTGAGGTAAGTTCATTTAAGGAACAGGAAGTGATTCAGAGGGCAGTATATTCTGGCAGGATTATTGAGTTCAAAGGTAGTCCAGCCATAATATCTACCTCAAATCCTTGATGTTTTGGGGCTTTATGCCTCCAATCCAGAGGAGAAAATAAACAGAGGTAGGTTAGGGATATGGGGCCCTAAGAGAGGCATGATGGTTACGGTCCCCACTGAGTTGAGATATGGAGGTGAGGTTGATTTTACTAGGTGGTATTTGTAGGCAAATGGTCATGAAGAGAGAACTACATACTGGAGGAACATTGCAGTAAGGAAACAAAACTCCCTAGATGAAGATGAATTGAGGCAAAGACCAAATAGCCCCTCCTTAGTTATAGATTTACTCCTCAAATACTGTTTTCCTGCATGAGAGTTTTTGGCCTCTGGACACTTCATTCATAATGACCTTCAGGAGATATAGAAATCAACTAGAGAAAAGCTGCATTTTGTTTTTGAAGCCCATGGAAGGCAGTATAACATACAGGATAGAGAGGGAGTCTTTAAACTTAGGAAGGGCAGTGTTCAAGTTACCTGAGACATATTCTGGTTTCAGGACCCTGGGCAAGTCATTTAGTTTTCTCATGTCTTGGGCAACATTCCAAGTTGTAGAGAAGGTGTCAATTTACATTGATACAGGGAATTTCTCATTAGGCTAACTCCCTATATCAATGAAATCAAAGTTCTTTGACTCCTTTCTCCCCTCCATCCAAAAGGAAAAGGAAATGAAAAGAAAAAGAAAAAAATGAGACCACACAATTCTGGTTAAAAGTTATAAGGAAAAAACTTTTTATGTATATAGAGTTCAAGTTTTACTTTCTTTCCACTTTTAAGATATCTATTTAGGTAAGTCAGCCCATTTCTTTGTTGCGGATAAATAGTTCCTACTCCCCTAATACCATTCCAAATCATTTTGGTGATTCTTACTTCTGGTGCAGTTAACCCTAATTAAATTATGTGTGAATTACAGTGATGAACTCCTACACACACCCTACCTAAACACCTCCTGATATGCAAGTCCTTTAGAGTTTTTATTGGCAACTTATGTTGTTATCCTTTTGTTTTCTGGACCTGGTCTCCCATGATTTAACATTCCTCTGGTTGTCTGGTTTCCCTCCCACCATCTTAATGTCTAGTGAGATGTCTAGTGAATCTGATTATACTAACTCTTCAAGGACTACTCCTTCTACCTGACTTGTCTCTTCCTGTATTCCTTAAGACAGAGGAGAGCTGAAGAATAAGGCTATACATTCCAAAAGATAAAATTGAATGCAGCAAGGTTATTGCAAATACTATTGATGGGCTTTCTATTTCGCATCCTTGGAAGTGAGCCCATTTCTGTCATGACGTAATTGAATCTCTTAGCCAACAGAACAAAGCTCTAATACATACAATTTCTACCAAAATCCCTTCCCTTTTTCTTGCCTCTCACCAAATAACCCCATTCTAATTCTTCAACCCTTACCAGATAGCTCTCTCCTCAGTTTATCTTAGGAATGTAAACAGTGTTTATGATGTAGCAATACCTACGAAGTTATATTCCTGATGAGGGTGGAGTGAGAATTCATTCCCCTAATAAGTAAAGTGAGAGTCATAGATGACTTATCGTACAGTCTACTGCGTGTAGACAAGTTAAGTAAGGAGGGAAATTCTAATGATTAGGCCATTCTAGGGGGTAGCTTCTCACTGTAATTTAAGCAGAGATCATTTGTCCCCTCAGTGTTCAAGGAACCTCCAGGGAAGATGCAAACCCACACTGGTCAGGAAAGTTGGAAAGGAATACAGTTTGGTTAAAATGGCCACTGTGGTCCCTCCAACTCTTGAGGGTCTGTGATGCTGTGATATTAAATGAAAAAACCTTCTATTCCTGCTCCATTCGTGACACTCTGATCCACATTGGATGTTAAGTCACATAACTCTCAGGTCTCCTGGAAACTCCCTAAGACACTAAAGAAAGTGGCCATGCATATTGGTGGAAGGAATTTCATCTCCTGGGAGTTCCCTATAACAATTCTTTATTCCTATTTGGAAGATGACTTTGTGGGCGCAACATCGCAAAGTAATCTTTGAGGTTTACTGTCAGGATCCGAAGATGATCGTTATATTTTTGTATAGAAATAGAATATTTTACATTGACCTCCCAGAATATTTTTAATTATAACTAATGAATTTATATTTTACAAAAAAAATAAAAACAAGAACATTCCACTCCCAGCTTTGCTTTTGACTCTCTCGGCTCTGAAACCATGATTCAACAGTCCTGTCACAATGGACATGTTTCCCCTATGGAACATCCCTTTCTTTCTAACATGTGTTCTAGGATCTCCATGTTGGGGAGGAGCTCAGGAAGGCCATCTTTCAGGTCCCTCCAGACTTTGGCACCATACCCTCAAGTGGCTGACTCCTCTGCCTCTTTTTGCAGCATCCTTCTTAGTATTATCATTCATTCCCCATGAGAATATAAGCTCTCAGAGGATGGAGTCTATCTTCTTTTTTGTGTACTCCTACCATTTAATATAGTGCCTGGTATTTTTTGTGAAAATGTTTAATAAATGCATTTTTTTTTTGCCTTTTCTACCTGTATGGCTATTTTGGATTAGGTCAGGTAATTGGTCAAGTGCTTACTGAAGTATTGCTTTCTGAGTGCTTATCAAATTGCAAATAAAAGCAAACAGGTTCATCATAAGAAGAATCTGCATTATTCTAGGATTAGGTAGATCAGTTGCTAATAAAATAGAATTGATTTACACTGATCATGCCTACTTGAGATTAAAAAAAACTTTACTAACCTTCAAGATTACTGGTAAATTGGGGGACTGATAGGGCATTTGTTCTCCTAATATACTACATAAGAAATATAATCCATGGGCACCATAGAAAAGGACTTCATAGAAAAGCCTTCAAAGAGCTTGAGGGAAGGAGAGGAAGAAGGAATGCATCTTTTATTTCTCATTATGCTTTCCCCATCTGGCTCTTTTGTTACTGATGATATTATAAAATCATCAAATATTAGAGCAGAAAGCAACTGAGGGATCATTTAATCTGTACAAATTCTCATGTTATAAATCAAGAAACTGAGACTCAGAGAAAGAAAATGACTTACCTACAATCTCACAATTAATTGTTGGCAGAGCTAGGACTAGAATTATTTCTTATGTCAAATTGGGGTGCATAAATTAAACCTTTTCTTCAGATCTTGGTTTCTTGAGAACTAGTTTTTAACCAATCTTGCCCCAAATTTGCTTTTTACACGAGTTGCATATGTCATAGGATGATTCTCAACTCCCTCTACCCCTACTCCTACTTTTATTTGAGGCAAAAGAAAAAGGTGGAAAAGAAACCTAGATCCATGTGAAGACATTTTATCTGGTATGGGATCCTATGGTCTGAAAGCCAGTATTGCACCTGTTTCAAATTCCTCAGATTCCTTAGAGGGGAATAATGTAGTAAAGGTCACAGTGGCATACGGACATATTAACTTCCTTAAAAATTTTACTGACAAAACACATTTTATATTGAATCATCCTTAGGTATCTGTTTTTGTATAAAATTTCTTGGAAAAAAAACTCATTTTCAGGGAAAAAATAAAATAACAAAGTAAAACATTTTTTAAATTTCTGTTGGCCTTTATCCTTCTGTCAATTTCTTAAAAATAAAACAATCTCTGTAAGGTGTGCAGGAAGGTATTGGGGTCTTAAACGTTACCAGGTATGATTGGGTCCTTTTATGGCAAACTAAGCATGAGACCCGGGTTCTAGTCAGAAATTGTTTGAAGAGCTCCAGTCTGTGCTTAGTTAGCTGCAGAGGTTCAGCCAACATTAGTTCTTGAGTATTATCTATGGAATTTATGGGAGAGAAATGATGATTTATTTACCATAAAGGAAAAAAAGTCACCCTATTTTTCAACTGGGGTGGGGGACTTCTTTGAGCATAAACAGATTGCACTATTTATACATGAAAATATTTTCTGCATCTATAAACTTACTATGCCCAAGTATTTTAATTAATTGTGGTGGTTGCTATAGAAACCCTTCCCAATGCAATTATAGGTCTGCAGGAAGGTGCAGTGTATTTATGACTATGATACAGGTAGCTCCGTGCAGAAACTAAAGCTGAGTAGATACTTTAAAGGCTTAAATTTTCTAGAGACCATGGGATGATAGGGATGGCTTTTCTTTAAAAAACAAAACAAAACAAAACCTATCTGATCCATTTCGCTTTCAATGGCTTGATTTAGGGGCATGGAGCATGGAGAAAAGTATTAGAAGGTCACCAGAAGCTGTGAATCCACAGGAAACTACTCAAGTACAGACTTATGATTCTGGGTCTGCATGCTGCTTGGATGGCTCCATTATGAATAAACAATCCAGAGAGGGAATGAGTGCTTTGGGACCTAGATAACTCAAGGGACAAGATGAAGGTAGCTGGTAGGAAGAGAAAAACCATGGTGCCTCATTAGGCTCTCTCTCTTGAAAAAAAAAATCAATTCAGTATTAAAGGTGCTGATTTTTTATAATATGAAAACAGACATTAAGAAGAGCACTGAATTCATAATATGAGGGAATAAATTTGAATCCTAGCTCAGCTCCTTCCTACTATCACATCCCTAACTTGGTCTCTAGGAATGTAAAATTGTCAATACTCAATAAACTTTTATAAAGTGCCTACTATGTCCCAAGAACTGTGGTGAACTCTAAAGGTACCAAGAAGAAAGACCATCCCTATCCTCAAGAATGATGATCTGATTGAGAAAGATAATACAGAAAAGGAAGCTGAAAAATTTGATATCAACTCCATGGGATACCCACCTGATAGTGTTTTATGGAATGAAAACTAAATAGAATAGCTGGTGGGAAATGAATAGTTGGCTGGTAATTTCTGAGCACTCCATAAAGAGAGGCCTTGAGAGGAGTCCTTTGTCTCAGGGAGTTTACAACAATTTTCTTAAAGAGATTCCTTCATCATAAACTTTGAGTGGGTCATTTCTTCTGGGAAAAAGATATGAGATAGATTGGGCAATTAGGTGGTGCAGTGAGTAGAGTGCCAAGCCTGGAGTCAGGAACACTCATCTTCATGAATTCAAATCTGACCTCAGATACTTACAAGCTGTGAGACCCTGGGAAAGTCTTTTAACAGTTTTCCTCAGTTCTGCATTTGTAAAATGAACTGGGCAAGTAAATGGCAAACTACTCCAGTGTCTTTGCCAAGAAAATCCCAAAGAATTCACATAGACTTGACTACAACTGAGTAAGAAATTAGGGTAGCTAGGTGGCACAGTAGATAGAGTGTTGTGTTTGGAATCAGAAACACCCATCTTCATGAGTTCAAATCTGGTCTCAGACACTTACAAGTGTGACCCTGAGCAAGTTACTTAACTCTTTTTGCCTCCTTTTCCTCATTTGTAGATTGAGCTGGAAAAGGAAACAGCAAACCACTCCAGTAATTTTGCCATGAAATCCCTAAATGAGGCCATGAAGAGCTGTACAAAACTGAAACAACTGAAAAACAACAAATTGAAATAAGCAGAAGATGATGGGAACAGTGAAATTATTGTAGCTGAGACTAGGAGGAAATGTTCAGTATGTCCTCTCATTTGAACCAGTCTATGGGGTCAGGAGATGGTCTTCAAGGGGCAGGAGAAGAGAGTATAAGTCTGCGTGAGAACTTTACCCTGGGACTACCATGTTGAAAAGGCCACCTCTGATGCTAAGGTGATTTTAGTTCACTCTCCTAGAGGTTTTGTCTTACAAGATTTGGATTTTGTGTTTTAATCTCCCAGAATCTACTTCCCACTTCTAAGGATGCTGTTTAATAAGGAAGAGGAAACTAAGAGGAAGGCCTGATTCCTTATAGTTGATGTATAACATCCAGATTTATTCATTAGGCCATTATAATATTTTAAAATCTCCTTTTAATCTCCTGTTTTGGATCTCTCATATTCAGTTCCATGTAGTGAGTGGTACCAAACCTTAAAAAACAACTAAAAAAGAAACATCTGTTCTGACTGAGCAGTAGAGAGAAGAAAAAAAAATGACTGTCCCCTTTTGTGGTGCAATAATCATCCTAAGAAATAATTCCTGTACCTAAATTTATGGTAGACTGATAGAGACACACCTTATGACAGGGAAATGCTCTCAGAATATACTATTGGGGATATAGATTTTGCTGAACCTGAAGTAAAGATTTATCACAGAGCTGTGCTTAGCACATAATAAATGCTTAATTAATGTTTACTAAATTGATCAATTCCATAGTTGGTTTCAGTACTTGCCCTGACCATAAGACAGCCTCAAAACATGGTCCTCTGTAATGCTAATGTGAGCTGAAGATCTTCCCTACCCATTAGTGGGCCTGCCCATTAAAGAAAGTTTGATGAGGAGAGGCCCACACCTTTTGTTAATTTTCTAATGAGGCACTGGTGGTCAAGGGTTGTGATGCCCTCTGACTCTGAAAAGTATATAAATACTCTGAGGGCAGGTTTTACTTTGGGGCTTACTCATTGGAAGTGTTTGTTTGGCCAGATGAAACTCTGACCAGCCACTAAGGAACCCCTACTCCCACTTTGAAAACCCAGATTTTGGTGCTTCTCTCTGGTAACTGTATGTATGGTCAGACAGTTGGATCTATCTGTTAATCTGTGATGGATGTATTGCTTATGGTCAGACAGTTGGAAGCTTTGTCTGTTGATTTTTATTTCTCTGTACTTTTTCTGAAGTTCAGGGTGCTGACTTTTCCCCCTGAACTAAGTAAATGACATATGTGCTTGATTAAAGTGATTGTTGACCCCCTCAAAAGTTGCTTTCTTTTTAGAGAAGCAGATCAAAGAACCTGTACAGCAGGCCCTCTTGTATATGTCAAGGTCCTTGCTGACACATTATCATAGTTCTATAGGCCACTTTGGTCATAAACTTATAACCCTCCATTTCTTTACCTCTAAAATAGCAATAAATAATATTGGTGGTTGGAATTCAAAGCTTTAAAACAAATGTCAAAAATTGTTTTTACATGCAACTGGGAAATAAAATATACAGGCAATGGGGTATAGAAATCTATCCTGCCCTATAAGAAAATAGAGAGGATATGGGTAACAGAAGGGAAGTGTGTGATAGAAGGGAGGGCAGATTGGGGGAAGTGGTAAACAGAATTCAGTGGTGTCTTGGGGTAGGCAGAGTGGAAATTTTGGAATTCAAAATCTTGTGGAAGTGTCTGTTGAAAACTAAAAATAAATAAATAGATTTTAAAAAAGAAAAGGACAAAATAAAATAACATTCAAAATGTCACATAATCAAATATATTTCATCCTTTCTAAAAAAAAATAATATTGGTGGTATCTTTTAAAAAGGAGGAATACTAACAGAGAACAATGATGCACATACAAGGGAAAACACATGTTGGAGCCAAAGATCACACTTGTGGTGGTAGGAAAATGAGGAATGTATAATTACAGTAGGTTAACCACACTACTTCCCTGCCCTCATTAAAGGACAGTGTAAAAGTCAAAGGATCAGAACATATTCTAATTTCTATTACTCATTAAATATACAGGCTGATTGATTGTCAGTTAATTAGTATTTAAGCACCTAATATATGTCGGCTCTGTGATAAGAACAGAGTATACAAAGAAAGATAAAATCAATCCCTTCCTTCAAGGAGCTCACAGTCTAATGAGGAAAGACAACTTGTAAACAAACAAGTAAAAAAACCATGAACAAACAGAGTGACTGCCCGATAAATTGGAGATAGTCTTAGAAGGAAGGCACTAAGATCAAGATTGAGAATGGGAAAAATCTTGCAGAAGGTGGGATTTTAACTGAGACTTGAAGGAAGTCAAGGAAAGCGGGAGACTTCTCACCTGGTCCAGAGGTCACCACTATTTCATTCTAAATTGTAAGTTCATCTACATTGTCCATTGCTATGCTAACAAAAGGAGACACAGTGGCACCAAAACCCCAGGAGTGTGTATTCTCTTTTTAAAAATTAAATTTTGTTTTTCAGTGAAAAAAATATGTTTTCTCTCTCTTCCAATTCCTCATTGAACAATTAACAAAAACAAAAGTATCTTTAACAAATACGCACATCCTGACTGTACAAATGTAACCTATATAAAATTGCTTGTCTTCTCAATGAAGGGGGTGGGAGGGAGAGAACTTGGAGCTCAAAATTTCAAAAAACAAATATTAAAAATTATTGAATATGTTAAAAATAGAATATTAAATAAAATAAAGTTTAAAAATGCATGCTCAAGCAAAATGAATTTCTGCATTAACATTGTATCTGTGCATATGTATATGTAAACATACATGTACATATGTATATACACATACACACATACAGGCAAATACACATGCATAGATGCATATGCAAATTTGTCATCCTGAATATCCTAAATATCACCTCTCTGTCAGGGGGTGCTGGTTTGATCATGCTTTATCATCAGTCCTCTGAAGTTTTGGTTGGTCTTTGAGTTCTTAAGGCTTTCAGAATTTTCAGGAGTCTATATCAATGACTGTATCTATATCTATCTATATCTATATCATCTATATCTATATCTATCCATCTATCCATTCATCTCTCTGTCCCTCCATCCCTCCATCTCTCCATCTATCTATCCATCTATATCATAGAGGACCTTTGATAGCAATTCAATCAATCCATTCATCCATTTCTTAGATTTGCTGTTGGAAGAAGGAAAGAGAGGCATCCTATAAGGTACATTGGGTGCCTATGGTTCTAATAACAATGAAGGTTTACATTCTTAACATATACTTATGTTTACAAAGTAATTACTATACAACAACAGTGGGAGACAGGTAGTGCATGAACTGTTTTTCCCTTTTTATGAATGAGTAAACTGAGGCTCAGAAATGTTAAATGACTTGCACAGCATCACATACCTAGTTGTCAGTGGAAGGTTTAAGAACCAAGTCTGCTGATTTCTGTTGCACGATATTTTCTCTCAATGTGCCTCCCAATCACCACTTTTATACGCTAACACTAATAATATCCTGACCCAGCTGCTAAAGTAATTAAATGTAATCAGCTATATCCTACTTGTGTGACCCTGGACAAATTATCACATCCCCTGACCTTGGTCTCCAGGTCTGTCAATAAATAACACTCAATAAACAGGTATTAAATGCCTACTCTATTCCAATGAATTTCATCTTCAACATTTCATTGAACTTCTCTGCCATAGTAGATATGTTTGTTGAAATATTACCAGTAAATGAAATGCTAAACTCTAGCATATGGGATATGTTTAAGTCTATCATTAAGTCTCTCATTAAATCTATAATTATTCTTTGAGTTGTACACTTGTCCAGAAAAGGGAGGTGCTCAATTTAGTCTTGAATTTGAAACATCAAACATTACACTTTGGAGGAACTTCAAAAATCATCTAGTTTGACCTTATTACACAAGTGAGGAAACCAAGGCTCAGAGAAGTCACAACGCTAATGCAAGAGATCTAGAGCCCAGGTCTCCCCTCCTTGAAGTATCTTTTAAATCTGTGTTTTAATAAGTACTAGGCCTACTTAGTTTAATAAAAACTAAATAGTAATTATTTCTCTTTTACCCAGAATCCTGAGGGTCTTCCCCTCCCAGTTAGATTTTTTTTTAAAGGGACCATCCCTAGAGTAACTTAAAGAAGCTTATTCATTGAATGGGTGTATCTCACTCAAAGTAAGATTGTGATAAAACCTTAGCCTGAAAGAGCCAGGGTCTCACATTGCATCCTGGGCCATCTCCAGTTGTCCTGATGAATATCATGCCACTGTACCCAGATGGCTCGGGAGAAGAAAGTAAGATTGGCGACCTTGCACAGCCCTCCCTCACTCAAATTAAAGTCAACTACAGGAGTCATGTCATAATCTTAATATCATGGTGCTCTTCAAGAATGAAGGATGAACACAAGTACTCAGCCAGTGTTCCTTTATCAACAGATTGCTAACAGTGGCCATACTACTAATCAGGGCTAGTATTTAGGTTTACTTTGTTTTTCTAAGAGTTAAGGTTCCATCTAAATCTATCTTTCTGTAACCACCAGGTGGTCACTCTTCCTTACCACCATATCACCCCACCATAGATTAAGGAAGTCAGTCAATCATTAGGTCTAAGCTTTTGGGAGAGATTTTTTTAGTGTCTAACAGTATCTAAACATTTCTATCAACTCTCTAATGTGTTTTTCAGCACAGCCCAGCTGCTTCTTCAAAAACAGAAGATGACAAGCAGGATATTGTCATTGCTGCCAACTTTGCACCAATGTCATCTCCCACTCGATATCTGTATTGCCAGAAAAAAACATACATAGGTACACATATATACATGTATGCACTAGAATGCACTTTGTTACCTTATATGCCAATCACTTCTCTATCTCTCCTACATGCTTTTCTTCTCAGCTTTATCTGAAATGCAAAAGAGGAAATGAGAATATTGTTGGCATGACAGGGGACAAGTGGTAAGTCTGTGTTGTCTTCCTTGTATTTCTCTCTCTAGGGACTTTACCCAGAGAGGAAATTTCTGTTCTTGGTAGCCAGACCAGTCTGGCTTGATACTACTGCACGTGACATCTTTGTCAGCATGAGAGCAATTGAAAATGGAATCATAGCCATCAGATGTCAAGATATGTTTTAACATTTAGTTTTTAAAGGCCACATTGCTCCCTTAGAGAAGCAGCTGGAACATTTAGCCTGACATTCGCAACTTGAACTGAAAAGTCCAAACTGAATCAAGAGAAGAGCCTGACTGATGAGTGAAAGGTTCTGATGCTCAAAAGAGGCCTCTAGGGTGGGCCTAGACTAGGTCAGCAACTGACTCCTAGTCTCCCAAAGAGTTTTTGCATGATTTTTCACTTACCAAATAGAACTATCTATTAATAGGTGTGGACAACATCTAGCTGATGGACATCACAATTCAGGGTATCTTTTCCAGTATATTCATTACATTGTTTCCAGAATAATCTTTCTAATGCCTAGGTCTGAGTGATACTTCCTTACTTTAAAAGTTTTGTGATTTCCTATTGTCTAATAAATAAAACACAATTCCCTTAACCTATCATTCAATACCATGCACAATCTGACTTGCATGTGCCTACCTTTCCAGCATTTCAGCTTGCAGTTCCCCTTCCCAAAGTTTGAAATTCAGCAGACCCAACAGCTTGGACATCACTTTGTCCTTTTCTGATACCATGTCTTTGATCACAAAGGTTGCATGCCTGGAATGATTTTCCTCCCTATCACTCTTTTCTGATCTTGAAGAGACAATTGAGACCATTTGTTCCAATTCTTTCATTTTACAGATCAGAAAACTGAAACCCAGAGAGTGAAAGTGATTCTTTGTTCCTTCTCAGCCAGAAGTAATTGGTCACCATTTATTTTCCTATTACCCTTTCCCTCATTTTGATTTCTCCTATGTCACTATTATGCTATAAACCTGGATTTTAGTTATCTTAATAGATCCTCCTAATAGTACTTTGAGGTAGGAAGGTAAATGCTATTATGACCATTTGCCAGATGCAAAATCAGAGTTCAGGTCAACATGTGATATGCCTCTGACTGATTTATTGCATTAGCCACAGTTACTCATAACTCTCTGTATGACATAGTAGGTTTATATCTGCCCTGGTAAAGAGCAGATTTTGATGAAATCAGGAATCTTTTGAAGCATTACTGTTAAGTACCCAGAATAGCCACCTATGACTTGTGAAAATAAGAAGTTGAATAGAAAAGCACTCTGATGACATTGTAAATCTATTGCTCAGTTGCTAAAGGCTGCATGGATGACGTAAGCTTTAAGATGAGCTTTGAAGGAGGGGATGGATGATAAGAGGAGTTATATTGACAAGTGCAGTGAATTAACTGATGACTCCTTGCAGGAAGGGAGGAATTGTGGGATATAGAGGGATAAGGGAAGAAACTGGTTTGACTAGAGAGAAATAGGACATACATATTTGTAGTAGGCTATATGGAAAGTCAGAGTGATGCTGATTGATCTGAGATGTCATAGGCAGGATCCTGGATTCCTGTGGAAAGAGAAATGTGGATCATTAAGAGGTTCTGGAAGACATAAAAGATTGAGAAATGTCAAATATTTTGACAATGATGATTAACATACAGGGTATAGGAGAGAACCCTGGATTCTGAATTAGATGAACTGGGTTCAAATTCGTACACTACTGATTCCTGTCTCTGAACTTCTTGGCAAGTTTCTTTCCCTTTCTGGGCTGTGGTTACTTCAATTGTAGTGTAATATAAGAGACAGTATAGTGAGTTTGGAATTATATAACCTGAGTTTTAATCCTGACTTTTCTATTCACTACCTGCGTGACCCTGGGAGAGTCATCAAACCCTCTAAACCTTAATTTACTCACCTAAAAAAATATGGAGTCAAACTAGATGACCTCTAAGGTCTCTTACAGATATAAATCTGTGACATATGATTCCATGATCCTTAAGACTCAGAGTAACTGTGATTTCTATGATATTATGATTTTTTTTGAAAGTGATCAAGTAGAAATGTGACCAACAACAAGTCATAGATATTTAGTGCTCCAAGATTAAACAAGGACTCACTATGACTTAGGTAATGAAGGGATTTCCCCACTCTGCTACTCCCTCTTGTTGATGAGATAAAGTTGACAGTAATCACATACCTTGTAAGTGTCAGAGCTATGACCTCAACGCAAGAACAATAACACCAAATCCAATGACTGAATTTGTGGACTTTGAGCGTTTATTTAGCCAAAGTCCTAATGAATTCACTCTGCCCCCTCCTCAGCAACAATAGTTACTCTCTCCATATGGAATAGATAGAGCTTAAAATAAAGAAGAATAACTGCAAAGGCAGAGACAGAAATAACCTCTATTCCAGACAGAAACGGCCCAGCCTACAAGACATTCATGTCTAAACCTTAAATGAAGCAAATCCATGAACTTTATTCCCCTTAAAATAACAAAAATAACAATAAATTAAAAGGAAAGTCCAGTATATGCAACCAGCTTCCTCCCTCTTAGGAAACACATACCATACCTCGAGAAGGATATCATCATGTTGGCATGGTTATAATGTCCTAATTGCTTTGATCGCCTTCATGAAAGTGTCACCTTTTTTTCCCCACCAGATGTTCCATTTTCTTATCAGCAGTTACAGAGACTATTTTTAGCCAGGCCAGAGATTTATTTTTTCTTCCCCTAAATGGGCTATTGTTTTGTCTCCATATATTTCACTTTTGCTTCCATCCTTATAAAAAAAAGAGGAAAAAAGAAAAAAAGTCTTGTGATATGTGTGTATACATGGTATACATGCATAATTTTCCTTACTTCCAGAGGTACCTTCAGCATGATCCATTGTTTTTACCCCTGACCAGTCAAAACATAATTACCTATAGATAGTATCCGTCATCCATTTTCTTGAAAGTTACTTTAGAATTTTAAAAGAATATCTGATCTTTGGTGATTTAAAGGCAAAAAGTTCAACTCTTCCAAGCAGCCAATATTTTCCTTTCAAAATGGATAAGATTCGAGGCAGAGACAAGATAGTGGAGAAAAACCAGGAAGTTGCCTGAGCTCTCCCTAGTATGCCTCAGAAATAATGTTAAATCAAGCCTCTAAACAGATTCCGGAATGACAGAACCTACAAAAAGCTGGAGTGTAACAATTTTACAGCATAAGATAACTTAGAAGGACTTCAGGAAAGGTCTGTCTTGGAGGGACTTGGCTAAAAGGGGAGTGCATCCCAGTGCAGGCAGAGTCTGGGAGAGTCAGCAGGAGTCTCTTAGTCATAACCCAGATGAGCAACTGAGGTCCTGTGGTCCTTGCTCAGCAGGCTAGCTATGAGCCCTCCAGCCACAGCACAGCAGGCAAACTGCCAGCTCTAGAACAACTGGCACAATAGGCATGACTAGGTTGGGCTACTCAAGCATGGTGGGTAAGCTACTAGCAGCTGAGGCTCCAATGCAAAGATCAGTGACCAGGTCTCTTGCTCTTAGCACCAGAAGCTTTTGACAACAACCCCTGTGCTCCAGGAGCACAGGTCACTTTAAAAATCACAAAATAGATTAAAAATGAGCAAAAAACAGAAAAGAGTCTTGATCATAGAAAACTACTCTGGTGACAGGGAAGATCAAAGTATAAACTCAGAAGAGAACCATGTCAAAATGCCTACTGTGAAGCCACAAAGAGGAATATGAATTGGTCTCCAACCCAAAAAACCTTCTTAGAAAAACTCAAAAAGGATTTTAAAAATCAAATAAGATAAGTAGAAGAAAATTTGGGAAAAGAAATGAGAGTACGCAAGAGAAACAACTTGGAAAAGGAAGGACAAAAACTGAATGATAGAAAACAATTTCTTAAAAAATAGAATTGGCCAAATGAGAAAAAAATCCACTGAAGAAAACAACTCCTTAAAAAGTATTGGTCAAATGGGAGAGGAGGTAAAAAAGGTAATTGGAAAAAAATTCCTTAAAAATTAGAATTGCGGCAGAGCCAAGGATTTCCTCTAAAAAGAACTCCCAACAAATACTGAAACAGTGGAAGCCGCGCAGCAGCACAGTGAAGGAGATTTACGTTCCAGAGAGCCCTGAAAAACCAACCCCAAAGGTACATCACGTACCAGATGGGAGCGGAGGCCAGCCCTGCCCAGCCCACGCGGCACTGAGAGGAGTGAGAAGATCCGAGCAGGCTTCAGGGACAGAATCTCCAGTAGCCGCGAAAGTCCCTCCACCCACAGACGCACAGGTCAGTGAGAGAGATGTCTGGATGGGCTGAGAGGGGAGCAGGGTGTCTCCATAACTCAGACCCCCTCAGGAGGCAGCAGCAGAGGTATCAGGAGGCCAGAGGCTCCCAGAGCAGGCAGGAGCTTGGCAGCAGCTACATTACAGAAGATCTCTGCATAAACCCCATGAGGGAACTGAGCCTGGGAGGCAGCCCTGCCCCCACCTGAAAACGTGATTTAATCTTACCCTGAATAGCAGCCAGGCCTGCCGCCAAAAGCTCTGAGGCTGGGGAGCAGCATCTGAATCTCAGACCCCAAGCACTAGCTGGGAGGACCTAGGTTAGGGGTGAAGAGGACTCTCAGAAGTCAAGTAACTGGCTGGGAAAATGCCCAGAAAAGGGAAAAAAAATAAGACCATAGAAGATTATTTTCCTGGGGAACAAATGATTCCAACCTTCCTCTTTGACGAGGAAGAAAACTGTATAGCATCAGGTAAAGACATAAGAGTCAAGGCCTTTGTATCCCAAACATCTGAAATAGATATCCAATGGGCTCAGGCCATGGAAGAGCTCAAAAAGGATTTTGAAAATCAAGTTAGACAGGTGTAGGAAAAACTAGGAAGAGAAATGAGAGAGATGCAAGAAAAGCATGAAAAACGGATCAATACCTTAATAAAAGAGACCTAAAAAAATGCTGAAGAAAATAACACCTTGAAAAATAGGCTAACTCAA
>CM053769.1:193024020-193069080 GCA_028658325.1 Potorous gilbertii
AGAGAAGGGAGGGATGATAGAGGAGAGGGCAGATTGGTGATAGGGGAAATTAGAATGCTCAGTGTACTGGGGTGGGGGAGGGGACAAATGGGGAGAAAATTTTGGAACCCAAAATCTTGTGAAAATGAATGTAAAAGTAATAAATTTATGTAAAAAAAATAAAAATTAGAATTGCATAAGCATAAGCTAATGACTCTAGGAGATATCAAGATTCAGATAAACAAAATCAAAAGAATGAAAAAAAAACAGAAGAAAATGTAAAATACCTCATTGGAAAAACAACTGAAAGTAATCCAGGAGAGATAATTTAAGAATTATTGAGCTGCCTGAAAGCCATGGTCAAAAAAGGAGTCTCAATAGCATCTTTCAAGAAATTATCAAGGAAAACTGTCCTGATATTTTAGAGCCAGAGGGTTAAACAGTCATTGAAAGAATCTACTGTTCACCTGCTCAAAGATGTTCCAAAACAAAACCCCAAGTAACATTTCTGCCAAATTCCAGAATTGGCAGTCAAGGAGAAAGTAACCAGCCAAAAAGAAACAATTCAGATATCAAGTAACCACAGACAGGATTGAACAGGACTCAGCAGCTTCTACGTTAGAAAAAAAATCAACTGACCTAGAAAATTATATTCTAGTAGGCAAAAACATCTTAGATTACAACTAATAGTCAAATACCCAGAAAGATTCAACATAATGTTTCAAGAGAAAAGGTGGACATTTAATTAAATAAGGGACTTTCAAAATTTCCTGATGAAAAAAATCAGTGCTGAACAGAACATTTAATTTCCAAATACAAGACTCCAGAGAAACATAAAAAGGTAAACAGGAAAGGAAAACAAACATGTTGTTCAATGAGATTTAAACCATTCTCCCTACATGGGAAGATAATGCTTTTAACTCTTGAGAGCTGTATCTTTATTAGGACAGTTAGAAGGAGGGTGTGGGTATAAATTAAGTTATGTGATGACATAAAAAAATTAAAAAGTGAAAAAAATTGTACTGAGAGAAGAGAAAAGGGAGAGACAGACTAGGGTAAATTATATCACATGAAGAGGCACAAAAGAGCTATTATATTAGAGGGAAAGAAGGGAGAGTGAACATTGTTTTAACCTTACTGTCATCAGATTTGGCTCAAAGAGGGAATAATATGCACAGTCATTTGGGTATAGAAATTTCTCATCCTACAGAGAAGTAGGAGGGGAAAGAGGAAAAAGAGAGAAGGGCACTTACAGTAGGAAGGCAAATTGAAAGAGGTGAGGGTCAGATACAAAACCCTGGTAAGGAGGGACAGGGTAAAAGGAGAAAGAAAAGTATACATGGGACGGGGAAATAGGGTAGAGGGAAATACATAGTTGGTAATCATAATGGTGAATATGAAGGGCATGAATTCTCCCATGAAATGGAAGTGGATACCAGAGTTAATTGAAAACCAAAATCCTATAATATGCTGTTCACAAGAAACACATTTGAAGCAGATATACACTGAGTAAAGAAAAAAGGCTAGAGCAGAATATGTCATGCTTCAGCTGAATTAAAATAAAAGCAAATGTTTCAATCCTAATCAAAAACAAAGCAAAAGCAAAAATAGATCTAATTAAAAGAAATAAGGAAGGAAACTACATCTTGCAAAAAAAATAACAGACAATGAAGCAATATCATTACCAAAGGTATATGCACCAAGTAGAATAGCATCAAAATGTTTAGAGGAGAGGTTAAGGGGGTTGCAGGAAGAAATAAATAGCAAAACTATACTAGTGGGGAACCTCAACCTCCCCCTCTCTGAACTGGATAAATCTAACCACAAAATAAAGAAGAAAGAAGTTAAGGAGGTGAATAAAATTTCAGAAAGTTAGCTATGATAGGCCTCTGGGGAAAATTGACTAGGAATATAAAGGAATATACTTTGTTCTCACTGGAAATTGACACCTACACAAAAATTGACCATGTATTATGGCATAAAAACCTCATGTTTAAATGCAGAAAGGCAGAAATATTAAATGCATCCTTTTCAGATTATGATGCTATACAAATACATGTTACAAAGGGCCAGGGAAAGATATATTAAAAATAATTGGAAATTAAATAATCTAATCCTAAATAATGAGTGGGTCAAACAACAAATCATAGAAACAATCAATAAATTCACCAAAGAGAGTGACAATAATGAGACAACATACCAAAATTTATGGGATGCAGCCAAAGCTGTACTTAGGGGAAATTTTATATCTCTAAATGCTTACATGAATAAAATAGAGAAAGAATAGATCAATGAATTAAGCATGTAAATAAAAAAGCCAAGGGGAAAAAAAAAAACAAATGAAAAATCCTCAATTAAATACCAAATTAGAAAATCTCAAATTTAAGGGAGAAATTAAAATTCTGAAAGTAAGAAAACTATTGAATTAATAAATAAAAGTAAGAACTGGTTTTATAAAAAAAAAAAAAACAAAATAGACAAACCTGTGGTTGATATGATTTTTAAAAAGAAGAAAGACAAATTACCAGTATCAAAAATAGAAAGGGTGAATTCATCACCAATGATAAGAAAATAACAGCAATAATTAAGAGCTTTTTTGCCCAATTGTATACCAATAAATCTGACAATCTAAGTAAAACAGATGAATATTTACACGAATACAAATTGCCCATTTTAACAGAAGAGGAAATAAAATATTTAACTCCATTTTTGATAAAAAAATAAAAAAAACCATCAATGAACTCCCTAAGAAAAAATCTCTGAAGCCAGATGGATTTGCAAGTGAATTCTTCCACACATTTAAAGAACAATTAATTCCAATACTATATAAGCAATTTGAAAAAATAGGCAAAGGAGTCCTACTAAATTCCTTTTATGACACAAATATGGTGCTGATAGCTAAATCAGTAAGATTCAAAGAGAAAGAAAATTACAGACCAATTTCCCTAATGAATATTGTTGCAAAAAATATTTAAATTAAATATTAGCAGAGATTACAACAAAAGTAATGCACTATGACCAGATAAGATTCATACCAGGAGTGCAGGCCTGGTTCAGTATTGGGAAAACTATCAGTATAACTGACCATATCAATAACAAAACCAACAGAAATTATATAATTCTCTAATTAGAAGCAGAAAACTTTTGTCAAAATATAGCACCCAATTCCTCTGAAAAATATTAGGAAGAGTAGGAAAATGGGGCTTTCCATAAAATAATAAATAGTATCTATCTAAAACCATCAAGAGAATGATATGTAATGAGGATAAACTAGAAGCTTTTCCCAGTAAGACCAGGTGTGAAACAAGGAGGCCCATTATCATCACTATTGTTCCTTATTGTCCTAGAAATCTTAGCTTTTGCAATAAGAGAAGAAAAAGAAATTGAAGGAGTTAGACTATACAATGAGGAAACAAAACTATCCCTGTTTGATACAATGGCATAATGGTATATAATGATATAATGATGTACTTAGAGAATCAATTAAAAAATGCTTGAAATAATGAACAACTTTAGCAAAGTTGAAAGTTATAAAATAAACTAACATAAATTATCACCATTTTTATACATTTCTAACAAAGCCCAGTAGGAAGAGATAGAAAGAGAAATTCCATTTAAAGCAACTGTAGACAATATAAACCATTTGGAAGTCCACCTGCCAAGACAAACCCAGGAAGGATATGAAGACAATTAGAAACACTTTTCACATGAATAAAATAAGATCTAAACAATTAGAAAAATACCTACTGCTCATGAGTAGGCCAAGTTAATATACTAAAAATGACAATCCTACCTAAATTAGTTTACTTATTCATTGCCATGCTGATCAAGCTACCAAAATTATTTTACAGAGCTAGAAAAAAACAATAAAATTCTTTTGGAAGCCCAAAAGATGAAGAATATCAAGGGAATTAATTTTGAGAAATGCAAAGAAATGTGACCTGGCCATACCAGATCTCAAATCATATTATAAAGTGGCAATTATTAAAATCATTTGGTACTACTAAGAAAAGAGTGGTGAATCAGTGGAATAAGTTAAGTACACAAGACACAGTGATAAATGACTATAGTAATATACAATTTGATAAATCCAAAGACACCAGCTTCTGGGATGAAAACTCACTAGTTGACAAAAACTGCTGAGAAAATTGGAGAATAGCATGGCAGAAACTAGGCATTGACTAATATCTCACATCCTATACTAAGATAAGGTCAAAATGAGCACATGATTTGGATAGTTAGAGTGATATCATGAGCAAATTAGGAGAGTATTGAAAAGTTTGTCTGTCAGACCTAAGGAGAATGGAATAATTGTTGACCAAACAAGAGATAGAGAACATTATGAAATGTAAAATGGATACTTTTGATTATATTACATTAAAAAGGTTTTGCACAAACAAAACCAATGCACCAAGATCAGAAGGAAAACAGACAGCTGGGAAGCAATCTTTACAGTCACTGTCTCTGATAAAGGTCTCATTTCTAAAATATATAGAGAACTGAGTCAAATCTATAAGAGTACAAGTCATTCCCCAATCAATAGTCAAAGGATAGGAACACAAAGGATAGGAACACAAAGGATAGGAACAGTCAAAGGATAGTTTTCAGATGAAGAAATTAAATCTATTTATAGTCATAAAAATGCATAATCTTGGACAAATCATTTACTTTCTACATACCTTACAAAACTTCCCAAGACTTATCATAAACAATTAGTCATTGATTGCATCTGCCTTGGTGAAGGAAATTTTCACATTAGAAGTTTGCTACAGTGGTGAAACCACAGATCTATAGTGTGTATGTCTATACAAACACATGTATAATTACATATGTGAATATATGTGCATGTATATTTATGCATATGTGCATATAGTATTAATTAGTACAGTTTTAAGCTTTAATTGCACACACATGTATCTATTCAGGCATGCAGATATAGAGATACATATGGCTATGTATATATGTGTATAAGTGGGGAATGGGTGAGGGAAAGGAATCTACTATTTCTTGACATGTGAAACTTCCTTTAGGGAAGTGTGCCTCAAACTTAAAGCTCTTAAAATCCAATTGCTTCCTGAAAAATAAGACTTGCTCAGGGTTGCACACCAATTGTGTGTCACCAGAGGAACTTGAACTCCAACTTTCCAGACTCCAAGGCTAGCCCATTCCATAACATACAGAGATAGAGATAAACTTCACCAGTGTAATGCGTTATGAACTGAGCAGTATGTGTCATATATGATGTGTGTATGGGTACGCACAGAGTCTGGCATGCAGTAAGAATCTAATAAATGCTCATTGACTGAAAACATTCATCTTGGCAACAACTTATTAAAGCTAGACTACCTTTAGAATTAATGGTTTTAATTAAGGGACTAGAATGAAAATAAAATCCCCTTTTCCTCTCTGCCACTTACTGTGAGCCTTCTAAGGGATAAGAAGGCTTGATCAAAGATTATTTTTTTAATCACCAATATACTTACTGTGAAAGATAAAGCTCCATGGGTAAGAAAGTTTTTATCTCTTACTCTGCTTCCCTACTTGCCAATGCATCATTAATTTCCTCCATTTTTCCCACTTAATAGTATTTTTTTCCCAATTACATGTAAAGATAGTTTTCAATATTCATTTTTTAAAAATATTTTGAGTTTCTGATTCCAGGGTTAGCACTTTTGTACCATGATGCCATTATGAAAAGAATATGCAGAATGTCCCAAAAGTCTTAGCACAATTTTTTTTCACAGCAAAGATACACATGTTTAAGTGGTAAGACAGGTTCAATGGAAATGAAATCTACAATTTCACTGATATGTAAAACACCCTTAGCAAAAACTCCCTATAATAATATATATCCATTGTGCCTGAGCTGTAAAGTCCAAAAGTAATATACATGAAATACACATGCATATACACACAGTGCATACGTATATATGAACGTACACCCTAGGATTTCATATACACATATGCATCCACAAAATATGCTTATATATGTATATACATACCCATACATACATACCTATTTTATATACATATACAAATAAAATTTAAATATATATATGCATATGTGCATATATCTGTGCATGTATATTTTCACTGACCCTGTTGATACCACTTCCCTCTCTCCTTCCTTTTCTTCCCAGTTCTTGAACTGGGATAAAAATCAAATAAACATTATCATTGCTTCTAGGAAGTGTAGCAATCTACTGCCCAAAATCTACACTCAGAATCCCTTTGATTTAGAGTCACCAGCCACTTCTTTCCTGGCTACCATTATCTGATTCCTCATACTCATTCATATCAGCCTGATCATTAGAGTAACCCTATCCCACTCTATATTTCCCTTATTTCTTTGTTCTATAAAACCCTTATTCCATTGCTGAAAATCTACCCTTCATATTAGATCTCATCTGCCATCACTCTTTCCATCTTATCTTGAACCTTGACTCCTAAAAAATGGCACATCTCTAGCTTCCTTTGCCATCACTAGATATATTTCTTCTCATACACACATAAGACAAAGACCTCAAACTAGATGGGAACTTACTAATGCCCTGAGATATTAGATCTTTTCTCATATTCACATGGGTAGTAAGTGGCAAAGCTTGGATTCATGTCTAGGCATTGAGTGGAAGTATTTTTTGTTTCTCACTACCACTTTCTAACTCTCCCCTTACAGTTCTCTTTCTTCTTTTTTTGTTTTCCTATTAATTGATTTGTTTTTAATTTTCAGCATTCACTTCCACAAGATTTTGAGTTCCAAATTATCACTCCATCTCTCCCCTCCCCCCACCTCAAGACTATGTGTATTCTGATTGCCTCTTTCCCCAGTCTGCCTTCCCTTCTATCGTTAAGTTCTCTTCCTTCTTTAAAATTCAATCTATCCAAGTATATTGCCTTATTTACATGCTGGTGGCTCTTCTTTGTTTTTTGATAGTACCCAGACTATTCCTCCTTTCACAAATTCATTTCCTGGCTCACCTTTTCCTCTGTAACTCAGTTACTGCCTTTACACTTTGGTATTTTAGATTACAGGTTGATATACCCTCAACTATACTTGTTTCCTCAGTCATTAACTTATCCAGGTCCCATTCTCAGTACCTTCACTCCATTTTAGCCACACATATATCCTAGATGTCATTCTCATAATTCAACCCCCAAAATGTACAACTCTGAAATTCTACCTCACTATAACTCTTCTGTCCTTCCGTCCTTCCCAGGGCTTCCCTTCATAAGTCTCTTTCCTGTCCTCACTATAGATTACAGTCACTCTTCTCATGCAGATGACCCTAACTTTCCTCCCTTCAAAATCTTGATCCTATAGTTAATTAGTTCAGCTTTACACTCTCTTCTAAATCCCTTGACTATTTGTCCAGTCACTGTTTATACATTTCCAGACTCGAGCTTTAGATTACTCCTAGTACCTTCAATTTTGCACTTACTCTAATGCAGTTGAATATACACCCCTAGAGTAATTAATTCATCATCATTCAATCAGTCAGTTCCTCAGCAAGAACTTAATAAGCATCTACAAAGTTCCAAGCCTCTCCCTGACATAGAAACCATAAAGCTAGATAATGAGGATACAAAGGCAAATACCTGGCTATGAGAAGCTTGTATTATGGCAAAGGAGACAAAATTTCACAGAATCATAGAATTTGAGATTTGGAAGGGACTTCAGTGGCCACCTAGTCCTACCACACACATATATAGAACTCCCTCTGTGATAAAGGGTACCAGTAGTTATCCAATTTCCACTCAATGACCTCCAAGGACTAAGGCAGCTAATTCCAGGGTTAGACATTTCTAGTTGATGGGAAGTTTTTCCTGATGTCAATTACAAATCTGTTTAATTTGCAACTTCTACCCATTAGTCCTGCTTCTGCCTTCTAGGGTCAAACAAAACATATCCAATCATTCTTCTACATGAGCCCCCCACAAATTTGAGGACAATTAGTCATTACGTCCTATTTAAGTCTTTTCTTCTCTAGGCTAACCATACCCAGGTCCTTCAAAAGATCATCATATGACAAGTACTCCAGACCCTTCATCATCCTAGCTTCCTTCTTCTGTATTCCTCTAGTTCATCAGTGACCTGGGAAAGACCTTAACTAAAAAGGCCTAGGTCTCCCACAGTGTCTGAGGTCATCCCCAGTCATCCTGACCTATGTCTTGGCCCTGGAACTGTAATGACTCTGGAGGAGACAGTGAGGCTAATGCCTTTACTCAGCCTGCCTTACTTAAATCCAATTCCTTTGCAAGTCAAGACATCACTCTCCTGATGTCATTGGTCCTCTTCAAGAACAAGGAACAAACAACAATTATTAATATCCTTCTAAGATATGGTGCCAAGAACTCAACACAATATGTCAAGTGAGTTCTATTGAGAACACAATATAGTGGGATTATCACTTCCATCTTCCTGTGTAAGTTATGCATGTCAATACAATCGACATATATTACGTATATTATAGACATGACATTAGCTATGTTTGTGTGTATATATATATTCATGTTTTATATATTGCCTATATTTACATGCTATATTTATACAATATACATATATGTGCATATGTATATATGCATATACATACATAAATATTTTGGAGTGAATATTCTACGGAGGATTTAGTAATCTAATATATATTTGCTAATAGATCGATCATCTATTCAAATGATATAAAGTTTCTATTTTTTTTCCACCTAAGACTTGGCAGTTTGAGGAAACAGCATTTGCTATTTGGGCTAAAATTATTTAGTCTTGTTCTGCATCTAAAGACAAATGACTTTGTAAAGTTTGCTAATGCTCATTTCAGCTATTTCCAGATGATCAGAGTGGGAACACATACTGTTTTTCACATTATAGACACTTAGAAAAGGCAGTTGCTAAAAAGCCTAGTTCACAAATAGGATACTGGAAAACAAAAGTGAAAACCATCAACTGTACCATCTTTTCTAGTTTGAAAATGAAGCTTTGTATTTCCTTGTTTCGGAAATTCTCTTCATTACAATGTAATTCTCCTAGACAGTTAGCAGTTAAAGCTCTGATAAAGAAATTTAAATTTTCTTCTTTTCAAATGTTAAGTTAAAGTTTGCAGACTTTGAAACTCCAACTACATAAGCCTGAATTGTGAACAACTACTTTTCATTCAGTTTTCAGAAGACATTTGCTCTCTTTTGCCACATTTTGAAGTTTGCCAGGATAATTCAAACTGGAATGACTGCCTGCTTGTAACTAGTATGCAATGATGTGAATTTTAATGGAAATTGAGACTGAAAGGAGTATTTAAAATGTTCTTAGACAATGGTTAGGTGTTCTACATAGTCTATTTATTTACTTAGATGGATCTGCGATCTCATACATGTGGGCTCTGTATAGAAAACATGGCAGCTCCCCTAATGCCTTCCCATCTTTGCAATTCTTGCCCCTGTTTTTATTAAATTCTCCATAGAATATCCAGTCCATTACTGAAAGACTTCTGCTAGTTTTTTGAACACCTCTAGAGCAGAGTGTAAGTTGATCTTTGGAAGTGCAGAAAGAAAATGTTAACATTTCTATTGTATTGATGTTGTATACATATGTATAAGCACATATTAAGAAAAAATATATACTTTAATATGTGGATCCACAACGGCACTCTCACATTCGCATGTCATATGGTTGTGTGGAATATAGCAACCCTTACTCATATTAAACTCAGAGGCTTCTGAAAGTAGAAGGCAAAAAGGAATTTATTACATTCTCATGAGAAGGGGCACTTCCCGCAAGGCCCATGGGTGGTGTCAGCAAGGGAGTGTACCTGAGTGAAGCCGCGAGTACAGCATTATATAGTCCCTAATGCAGAAGCCCACTAGCCTCTCTTCCTATTGACTGGGAATCCAGGCATACAGTCTAAGCACGAGAATCTACCCCAGAGATAAAAAACAATGAAAGGATCATTGCTCACCAATGAGGGTTTCTGTTACCAAATGTGTGTGGTTTGTGTGTGTGTGTGTGTGTGTGTGTGTGTGTGTGTGTGTGTGTATTCATCCTTCTTTAGTGAAGAAGACTATGCTATCAGAGAAGTAATGACATGACTTGCACTTGACTTTGTTTTGAGTGAGGGAAGGCTGTGCAGGTCACCAGCCTCATTTCTCCTCCAGAGCCATCTGAATCCAGTGACCAGATAGATATTCATCAGGATGACTGGAGATGACTCAGGATGAGGCAATTAGGGTTAAGTGACTTGCCCAAGGTCACACAGCTAGTGAGTGTCAAGTGTCTGAGGTGAGATTACCAAATATGGAACTTAAGGGGAAAATGCTGATGTGGCTGGCCTAAGGGGTGGTGAAGGAGAAAGGTATGCCTGGTCACATGACCAGAACTTTGGAGGTTCTCCTCCATCCTGGAGCATTTTATTTGCCTAAGGGGGATACTTAGCTATTGTAGCTTTGGCAGGAGGGTGAGGTTTTGGGGAATTCATGCCTGAGGGTTCTCCAGTTAACCTGATTTCACTCATGGTCAAGGGTCACATTATCTCTTCTGACTCTCCCAGTGTCAATAAAGCCTAGAACTGAAATTTAATACACTGCATCTTCTCAATAACTCTTAGTGAGATTGAACATTCAAAGTTGATAGGACTGGCCTATAGGTAGAAATCCTTTTGTACTGTGGCGACATTCAACCCACCTGGGTTTCCAGTTTTATCACCCTCCCTGGCCAGCCTCTGCCTTGGGTCCTATTGTCAGTATCTGCCTCTTTCCCTTTGTTCTCATTCAAACCTATGTGTCTCAAATGTAGCACCCTAGATAAGGAGAAGGTTTATGAAAGTCCTAAGAAACTAAATTAGCTGGATTGATTTGCTGTAGCAAAATTCTAAGCCATGTGTGTGTTTCATTTTCATTCAGTTTGAAGTTTGAGGAGGTTGCAGTGAAAACTCTGACTGTAAGCTAGAGCATGGTTTTTGGTTTTGGATTTTTTTTTTATTTTATTTTTTGTCTGATTTCCCATTTCCTTTGATCACTGAAGATTCTTCTTTCTAGTCTTTCTTTTCCCTTCTGATGAGCTTTAGGGATGCTCATGGACCCCAAAATACTGACAGTCCGGGTCATGCTTGAATGAATTTGACTCAAACCTTCTTAAAGCCAAAGAAAACAAAGTTTAGTAAAGATTCGCCATCTTGGCTTAAGGAGCCTAAGCATTTGTGAGGCTTGTATTCACAAGCGGGCCAGATATAATCTCAGCTAGACAGAGTCTGACTTGGACTGTATCTGAGTGCCTTCATGGAGGCAAGATGGAACTTAAACACAGAAAAGAGTATAGGAGGGATCTGGGCGGTGATCTGGTAGTCCAGGGTGATGGGGGAGGGGTTTAGGAAGGGTCTGGAGGAGAAGTCCAAGGAGGAAATACAAGGAGGGTCAAAGGGTGGAAACAGCTGGAGGCTATGAGGAGACATCAGACTAGGGGGCATCTAGGTGGGAAGCAGGTGGGGCAATCAAGAGGTAACAAATCGTGGCCACAGATTTGAGTATGAAAAGCCAGATTCTGTGAGGAGATACCAGGAGAGCTCAAAGAAGTTTCCAGAGTCTGATCCCCATCACTTCCAGTTCAAAATTAGATTAGATTAAAACTTCTATTAAAGGTTTGAGGTGAGCCAGTGGTAAATCTTGAGGAGGGATGGAAAAGAAAGAAAGGAAGGAAGGAAGAAGGAAAAAAGAAAGTTCTTGTCATCAAGGAAATTACTTTCTAAGCTCCACCCATTCCAACAGACTTGACCAGCTCCGAAAGTTGGGGCTTTGAAACTGAGACAGAATCATTCTGTGTCAGTAAAATGCTATTGCTTTTTGGTCCCACTGGCAATCAAAGGGGTTTGAATATAGGGGGTGGGGAATGATAGAAGACTAATCATTTGCACTACTGACTGAAAGGTGTAAAATTCAGAAGTGGAAAATGCATATTTGAGATCAAGATGGATTTTGCTTATTTAGCAAGGTTAGTGGGTTCTCTCCTAGATCTATCTAAATATTGATTACATTTTGGCACACTTCTTTCTTATTATATGAATTTAGGTAAGCATTGTATATAACAGAGAAGGATATGTGAATCAAAGACATATGCATTGTTTCAATTCAGCAAGCATTTATTAAGCATATAAAATATAGAAGGTACTGTGGCTACAAAGACAAAATAAAAACAATGCCTGCCCTCAAAGTTCATATATTCTATTGGAGGAAAGTAGCATATTGACAAACAAGTAAATACTAAATCCATGAAATATGTAATCATTTGGGAGGCTAGAAAGTCCAGAGAGATCTCTTTGGAGAGTGTAGAACTTCCAGGAACTAAAGGGAATTAAAAAAAAAATGTCTTTGCAGGGTTAGTGAGGAAAACTTCTGAGTATAATTAGGCATAAAGGAAAATAATGCTTTTTAGACCACAAATCATCTTATTTCCTTTAAAGATGGCATTTTCTAGGTTCCACTTATTATAACCTATAAATCTTGCTCATTTTAACAATGATAGCCATTGAAACCAAGAAGCAAAATAAACTGAACTCTGAACCACATATTCAGAATGTGTCACAGAATGCAAACCAGAGTTTTGAAAATAATAAAACACAGTTAATTGCAGTGCTAACACTAAAAATAATATTATTTTAGTGAAAACTAAAATGTCTTGGTACCTTAATAAACCAAATAAAATAAATTATTTATTTTATTTAATGATTTTTATTTCAAATTTTTATGTTTATTATCATGTATGTTATCTATTAGGTATGTATTCCTTTGCATGTGATATCTATTTATATACTTACATATGCACACTTACATAGTGTGTGTGTGTGTGTGTGTGTGTGTGTGTGTGTGTGTGTGTGTGTGTGTGACATAAGAGGTACAGGAGAAAGCACACTCAATCTGGAATCAGCAGACCTTGATTAAAATCCTATTTTTTGATATTTACTACTCATGGTACCTTAAGTACATGGATCACTTTCCCTGAGCCTCATTTAAAATAAAGAGGTTGAATGAGATAACCTCTGAAGTCTCTTCCATATTTATATCTATAATCCTATGATATGTAGTTGTTATATCCTTAAAATAATCTTCACTGATAATCAAAAAAGTTTGGAAACCTCTGTTATAGACGAGTAGCAGTATAACATGTCGGTTGCCATTCTATTGAACACTCACTACATGAGAGATAAGCAACAGTTGGACAATGGGAGTTCTATACTGATGTCCTTAAGATATTAAGAGAAACATAAAAATATCTTGTTCTACTTTTCCAGAGTTCTGAATATCAACTATTCTTGTATATTTAGAAAATTATACCCCATTGTGTGTTTGTCCTTTGTTCTCAAAGAGGACCATGACATCAGGATGATGACATGACTTGTAGTTGACTTTGATTTGAATGAGGGGAGGACTGTGCAAGGTCACCAACTTCACCTTTTCCTCCTGAGCCATCTAGTAGTTCATATTCATGTGGGCTGGTATTCATCAGGATAGCTGGAGATGGCCTAGGATGCAATGTGAGACTAAAGTCTTATAGCATTCTCACTTTGAGTGAGATACACCCATTCAGTGAATAGACTTCTTTAAGTAGTTCATAAATCTCTGTATCCATTAAATCTCTAGGTAACCTAGTCTTATGAGAGTATCTGTGTTCATTTGGCTTGGCTCTTAGGTTTAGCTTTTCCTAAATATGGGAACTTGATTCAGAATGACATTAAAAATAAAAGTAATTAAATACTAACTGATTTAAAGGTTATTTCTTTTTACAACCTCATCACCTCTGTGTACATGCTGGAAAGTGTGCTGTCAAAGTAAGTGAACTTACTTAGAGGTTTCAAAATTTCTCTATGTGCTGTAAACAATGGATATGACCCTGCTGAGTGGTAGAGAACCTCTATTTTCTTTATTTTTTAAACATTTTTTGAAAATATATTTATTTTATTTCTCCCCAATTACTTATTAATTTACTTAAATGTTTGATGTTTTATAAAATTTTGAGTTCCAAATTATATCCCTCCTTCCTTCTCTTCCAACTTAGATAGTATGCGATAAGATATAGGTTAAAAAGGATGTGATATACTCCATTATCCTTCTGTTGAATACCTTGACCTCTCTTGGTAGCTCTGCCATGTCCCTACTTTCCTCTGATTGGTATTAATGAGAATGTGGGCACAATCTCCACATTGTACACCCAATTAAGTCAATTTTATGACTAAAAACATTTACAAAGATTTTGTAGATATGTACCGTTGACTGGAAGGGAAAGGGTATAAATGAATCAAAACAAGCATATTATGCCTACTAGAGCTAAAACAAGAACAACTGTACACATATCCTACAAACAGTGAGTTAGGAATGCATATTTATAGATGAAAACCATTAGCTAACAACTTGACTACCTGGAGAAAACATTCTAAAATGTATGAAACATATCTTCAAGTCAATTAAAAAAAAAATAAATTCCAAGAGGGTATTCTGTATGCCTGCAGGGAAGAGGAATTATCAAGCACTGACCCATAGAGGAGAGATAGAAACTAGGGGGCATTTTGAATCTTCAGCTAGGGTGAGATGAGCAGGACAAGGCAGAGGCTCACCTTACATGGAAGAGACAAATATGGTCATCCAATAGTTTTCTTTTTAAAGTAATTTCTCCCATTACCAGGTGCTAAGCTCAGTTGTTTCTTTCTACGGATGAGGGAAAATGATATCGTTGCCCTCTAAATGTTGTTGCCCTAACACGAAGCCCTGAATACTCTACCTGAGTTAAAACTCTGATGAAGACTGAATTCTTGTTATTGTCCTAGCAACTCTACTTCCAAAATTTTGTTTGTTTCTACTTTTCTAAGATTGCTTTAGACCTCTAGATATATAATGGTTTAGAGATTATAAACTAAGTCCAAAATCTGCTAAGTTTTGGATTGCATTCTGACTCTGTCACTTCTCCATCCCCTTCAACAAACCACCACATATTTTTAGGATACTCAACAGAGCTGGAGACTTCAAATTAAAAGAGAAAATGGAAGGCAGTCTGTGGTGAAAAAAAAATAAATGCAGCCATGGTAGAGGGAAAGGCAGGGGGAATATATGTCTTGATTTGGGATGAGGGAACATATGCAGACAGAAAATTGTGACAAAGCAACAAAATTCATGAAAAATTGATTCCACACCTCCCAGAAGGGAGTCTGAGAAGTCTTTCTTGAGCAAAATTACATTCTATTCATCAGACATCAGTAATTTATATATGCTGGGAAGCCAATACAAACATGCCTATACAACTTTGGGTCCCTAGAAAGATAGAAGATAGAAAAAAATCTTAAAATGTAAAAACAATAAATTACAAATAAAGAACATCAACATACTGACATTGACATGCCCACAGAACTGAAGCCTGTTTCAGGTACTCACTCCCCCCTTTCTAATTTTTTCAAGTCTAAATGACTTTATAAATGAAGTTGAAGAAGAAGGAAATACTTGAATATTTTCCTTGAAACCTTCTTCTGTTGCCTTATTCTCAAAATTAGCACAGTCCAAGCAGACAGCAAGCTCTGGGAGTTCCTGCAAACTTGCAAAGTCAAGTGTGGTGATGCTTGGAGGATCAGTCAAATTAAGACTGAGAAGTTTCATCACTAGAGAACTGACTACTAGTGGATAAGCATTTGTTTTTCTTGGAATTTTTTTTGTTTTGTTTTGGTTTTTTAATTTTTAGCCATAGCTAGACATAAAGATTATCATACTAAGGGATGGTATATTGGCATCCTCATGACCTAAAGGATCACCTCAATAGATAAAATCAGGGGTATGGAAATATGTAAGAAAGCACAAGGAAGCAAAGTAAATTTACCAGGTTCTATGCTACTAGACTCATTTATGACATGGGGCATAATATATATTCTGTTTATCCAATAGTGTCTAATACATATTTTTAACTCAGAAATGTGATATTCGTCTAGAGGATGGAAGGGACTATAAAGTAGTGGGAGGGAAAGTATCTGTAAATCAGTATTCCTGGGTTCAGGGATGTACTGGTAAATGTTTAAAAACATTTTTGAGTATATGTGATACACTATTAAGTTTAATGTGCATTATTAGCGTTTTCTTCCTCACTTTCTTAGGTCTAGACAATCAACAGAAGAATAAATCAAGTTCTGATTTGTTGTAGTTTACAAACTTCTGGGGGTAACTGCTTACATGGAAAATTTAACAATCAGCTTTCCTTAACAGTTCTAGATGACACCAATGAACCTCTGACTTGCTTCTAGTCTCAACCCTTTATTAGTTAACATTGTTGCCATCGATATGGCAAAACAATAAGGCAGATAAATCAATTTTACAAATCAGAGTAGCCACAGCCATTGTTGGAGTCTTTTCAGAACAACCAAAACAGATTGCAAGAGAAGGAGTTTCTAGCAAATCGAGACAAATTAATATTATACTATTATATTAATAAGAAATTATTAATTTGTGCTCTACTCCTTTATTTTTTTTTGTTAAAATCCAACTTCTGAAAAGATCCATCAGTACCTGAAGGCCATGAGTGACTGATGAGATTGCTCCTAGGCACATTCCTCACAACTAAGAGACCAATTTCTGTTTAGAATCCAATCTGGGTGAACCTTTGCATGGAGGAGGAGTCTACTGTCCTTGGTCCCCACCATAGTTTAAGGCAGCTGAGTTCCTGAAGAAGAAAACTAGCTAGAGAGGTCCATATGGAGATGGCTATCCCTGTCCAGATGCTTTGAGATTGCTGAATCTCCTGATCAAGTCATGTTCTCAGCAGGAGGAGCTGAAAACTTTTAGCATGCCTCCTCATTAAATATCCATCAATCAGGATTGATTTTTACTTGTCGGGTGACTTGCCTTTCAAAAGGAATTTAAAGTGTCTCCTTGGTATCTTTAGTTGCCAAGACAAACCATTGACACTTAATATAGTGCTTGCCAGTTAACTTAAGTAATAAGTTTATTACTATTAATTACCCAAAAACTGTCTCTCAGGATTTTCATTCATTTCAAGACTTAAAACTAGAAATATGCAATAAAGGTGTCCAAGATGACCTGAAGCCTATGGAGGCATCTGGAGAGCACAAGAACATTCTAATCTAATTTTAGTGCATGTCATGGAGCTAGTGCCAAGCTAGGTCCCTAGAGCACATCTCTAGCTACTTTTACCCTTAGAATTCTAGGGATAGCCCTGAGGGGTTGGCAGTGTTTTTATAAAGCTATTGATTATGAGCCCCCACTGGTATGCTTCCCCATTGTTTGCTAGAGTTAAGTAGATACTATGTACATTGAGTATTGGACTTTGAATCAGGAAGACTGGAGTTCAAATCTGGTCTTGGTCATTTACTGGCTGTGTACCTGTGGGCACATCACTTTTGAGTTCCAGGTTAGAGATGGGGCTTGAGGTATAGGTGACGTGGCATTGAGATGGTCAGGGGACAGCTACAGAACTGAAGGTCAGGTTCATGGATAAGGGGCAAGAAAACAAATAAAAAGTGCAGCAGCCAAGGCCAATAGCTTCTATACTTAAGAATGCTGTCATAAGAATTAAAACAAAATTTAGCGAGAAGAGGCAAGAAGGCAATAACAGGTGAGCATTAAATCCTACTGTGACCCAAAGACTTCCTTTATTTAATAGATTATAGCAAGAAGAACCAGATTCTCTGAATAATATGCATAAATTAATCCTTAAATTATGGAGGCAGAACTATTGTTTTTATAAAAAAGAAATCATGTATCACCTCTGTGGAACAGTAATGTAGTTCTAGGAAGTATGTATATGTGACAGATTGTGCTGAAAATAACCAAAAGGGCTAGACAATGATGTTGGCGTACCTAGAATGATTACTACAACTTTACAATACCTTCTAAGCTTTTCCTTCTTCTTTTGATATGCCTGTGCCAGAGGTTGTAGGAACTTGTAAGTGAAAATTTGCAGGAACATTAGAAAGATAATTATTTGAAAAACTTATTTTATAAAAGCAGACACATACATCTACATATAATAAGTGTGTATGTATGTGTATTATGCTATTATATTAATAATAAATTATTAATTTGTGATCCATACCTTTCCTTTTAGAAAACAAGATTTAATTTAGCTCAGCTAAGATTGAGCAGGCAGATGAGTCCTCATTAATTCCTCTTAATCTTGTCTCAGTTTCCTTACCTACAAATAAAGGGGCTTGGATTTGTGGCAAATGCTAATCGTGTCAACAGGGTATGAGGAATGGAGAAGAGGAAATTTCCCTTAGGGAAATGATAGCTATGTTTACCTATCTGAAGGGTTATTGAAGAGAGAAGAGAATTGTTTTGTTTAGCTAGGGAAGGAAAAGGTGAAGTTGTAGAGAAACAGATTTACAGCTGGCATAGCAAAGAACCTCCTTACAATAAGTCCTCAAAGAGGAATCAGTTCTGTGGGGTAGTTGTACAGTCTCCTAACCAGAGATTTTTCAGTAAAGAATGGATGACCATTTGCTGGACATAATTTAGACATTCTTTTTCACATGCATCTTGGACTAGATGTCCTCTTAGGTTTCTCCTAATACTTGAACGACTGTGACTATAAACAGAAGACCCCTAAAATGAGTTATAGCTCTAGTATTATTGTTGTTGTCTGTTCTTCATTCTCAAAGAGGACCATGGCATCAGGAAGGTGATGTCATGGCATGAAAATGAATTGGATTTAAGTTAGCAGGGCTATGCAAAGTCACCAGCCTCACTTTCTCCTCCAGAACCATCTGGATCTAGGGGCAAGGTAGAGATCAGGAAGACTGGAGATGGTCCAAGATTCAATGGGAGACATTCAGCTCTAGTATTATATGATTTGGGGACTCCAGGATCAAATTAAGAGGCTGTCAGACAACAAAGGAGGAACTAAATAAGAACAAGCCTTGGTTTTAGTACCTTTTTGTATAGAGTCAGAAATAATTGATAAGATCTCTGGAAAATTACTTTTCTACTTTTTTTCATTACTTAAATCAAATGCCTCTATCCCAATTTTTCTGTGGGTGTTCTGTGTATTCTTTTGGTCATTGTCTTGATTTAAATTCTGTGAAGTTTTTGTATATTTCCTAGATCATGAAATTCAAAAATCTTCAATTGTTCATGTTCTTTTGTGAGACCTAAGTTGTAAGTTGTGTCTATGCATCATGTCAAGATCAATATCTTTTACTTATATAGTGATAATTAAAATTGCTGTTTACTTCTCTTCTTCTAGGTTATTGTTCACTTCAGTATATTTGTAATTCTAATATATTGTTCTCTCTTTTCCTCCTTCAGAATAACTGACCACTGGTTTCAAGTTTTATTGTCTGCTAATTGCATTAACTATGAAACCATAAATTCTTCCATTTTTCCATTTTAATTGTTCTCAAGATTCGTATTTATCTTTTGAAGCTATCTGGAAAAATTTGCTTGTGGTTCCATGTTCGCTGGAAATCTACTAGGCCTAGTGTTTTAAGAGGTTTTGGTTACATTTATTTTTTCTTGAAATATTTTTTAAAAATTTGTAATCAGATGTGCATTTTGATATTCTTTCTTCCTTCTAATTTGGGTATCTTCTCTTTTGATTCTAGGTTTTTTCCTCTTGAAAGCTTTAATCTTTTCTCCTCATCTTCCCTTGCCACTTATTTTCTTGTTTTTCCCCTTTGGAAAACAACCACAGTCTTCTTCCATTTTAAGGAATTTATGTCACTGATTTCAGTCCATGCCCCAAATAGCTTTTGGGGGAAAGGTCTGGTCAACCTAGCTGGACTTCAGTCACCTTTCCTTCAGGCCTGCTACAATCATGCATACGAACTCTGCCCTAGTTTGTTTTTCTGTTTTTGTTTTTTTGGCTGAGTTGGATCAGCATCTATTTATTCCTTTTCACATATTTGGGGAGGGTGGGATGGATGTTATGGGTTTCTCCTACCTTGGAGTTTCCTAATAGAAGGGTAGGTAAAATCAGAGAGAAGCACACCCTCCTTTCCCAGACCTTTCTCTCTTCCTCACCAGCCTAAACAAAGTTGATGTACACGGCTTGTCAAAACAAGATGATGGAGAGAAGGACAGAATACTCACACTATATTTCATTTTCCTAAGCTGCATTTGTTTGTAGTTAGCGGTTGCAATGGCTAGAGTGCTAGCCATTGGAGTCTGCAAGACAGAAGTTTTAATCCTGATTCAAATATTTGTTGACTATGTGCGGTTGGGCAAATAATATAACATTACTTTACCTCAGGCTTCTGATCTATAAAGTAGAGGACAATAGTTGCATCTACTTTCTAGGGATGTTGTCAAAATCTAATGCGATAACATGTGAAATGCTTTTCAAACCCTGAAGAGCTATATAAATGGCAGCTATCATTATTAATCATCAAAAATGGCCCTTGAAGAGAAAAATAAACATTCTAAAGAAGTACTGTTTTTATAAAGTCATAGAAAAGACTTACTTTAATTTTCTCAAATGAGTTTGACTCCAACCTTAGTTACTTATTATCTGTGTGCCCCTGGGCAAGTCTTAACCTCTGTCTGCTTCAGTTTTTTCATCTTTAAAATCCAATCCAATAAATATTTATTAAGTATCTACTCTGTGCTAGGCACTGTACTGAGCACTTGAGATATAATTAATAAAAAGACAGTTCTTACTCTCAAAGAGTTTATAATCTAGTAGGAGTAGGTAACACACAAAAGGAAGCAGGAAAGTAGGGGAACCGAGGGCATATGCAGTATGTAGGAGCATCTTGTCCTGTGCAGGTGAAAAAAACCACTCAGGGAAGTAGATGCACAGTGAATGAAGACAAAAGTCTAGTTTCTAGTCTCTGTAAAGGAAGGCATTGGAAGGAGTTTATACTCAATTCTGCATTAGAAGGATGCAGAGGCTGAGGATATTTAAGTATAGTAATAGGATCTACCTTCTAGAGTCATGACGATGATTTAATGAGATGTTTTTAAAATGCTTTGCAAACCTTAAAGTGTTATATAAATGTTAGTTATTATCATATTATGATATATATAATTATATTAATAATAATAGCTCACATTTATATAGTGCCTACTATATTATTAGGTATATTATCATTGCTGGATCACATCTGATGTTGAGAGACTCTAACTTTGAAAGAAGCGATAGCAAAAGCGAAAAGTGAATTGACACCATTGAAGAAAATCCCTAGGAGTTTTGATGGAAAATAGATGAGTATAAGAGCCTCAGCAAATAGAATTACTCCTATTTGAATTTTAACCTTGCCTTAAGTTAATATGTACAGAAAGTTAGCTTCAACTCATATTTTAAAAATTCTAAACCAGTAATCTTCCCACACTATTCCAAATGGACCTCTCAGACCAGGTCCATTTTCTTCCTTTTAAGTTTCTCTTAAGAGAAAAGTGAGCAGTTGAATGGTCCTGTGAGTCAAAAAACTCTTTTGTATTTAGGGATGGTCTAATTAACTGAAGATGTCATTACAGAGAAATAAACTGTGTTGTATTGTGGGAAGCACACACACACTTCAGTCAGAGAACCTAGGTTCAAATCTGTGGTGAAGAAAAAATTGGCACTGTCATCAAAACAAAATGGGCCCAAATAAAACAAGGAGAGGAATAAATGACTTAAACTGGTCTCTGAAAAGTCTATCCCAGTTTTGGTATGGATATTTCTTAAAGAAATGAGTATTTTATGTTTCCCTAGTTACATGTAAAAACAATTTTTAACATTCATTTTTAAAACTTTGAGGTCTCTTCCTCCCTCCCCAACACCCCGTCATTGACAAGGCAATCAATTTGATATAGACTATACATGTGTCATCATGTAAAACATTTCCATAATAGTCATGGTGTAAAAGAAAACATTGACATCCCCCCCAAAATAGAAAAACCTCAAGAAAAACAAAGAAAGTAAAAAAAAAAAGGCATGTTTTCATTTCTATTTAGACACCATCATTGGTGGATAACACTTTTTGTCATAAGTCTTTTAGAGTTGTCTTAGATCATTGTACTGTTGAGAATGGCTAAGTCATTCACAGGTGATCATATTGCTGGTACTTTGTATATAGTACATTTCACTTTGTATCAGCTTGTAAATCTTTCCAGATTTTTCTGCGATCATCCTGCTCAACATTTCTTATAGCATAGTAGTATTCCATTCACATCCTGTCATACATCACATACCACAATTTGTTCAGCCATTCCCCAATTGTTGGGTGATCCCTTAATTTCCAATTCTTTTCCCCCAGAAAAGAGCCGCTATAGGGATTTTTGTCCTTTTCATATTTGCTTTTTATCTCTTTGGGGATATAGACATAGTAGTGGTATTGCTAAGTCAAAGGTTATGCATAGTTTTATAGATTTGGGGTTATAGTTCCAAATTGCTCTGTAGCATGGTTGAATCAGCTCACAACTCCACCAACAGTGCATTAAAGTCTCACTTTCCCCACATTGTTTCTACCATTTGTCTTTTTTTTTCTGTCATATAAGCCAATCTAATAAGTGTAAGATAGTACCTCAGAATTGTTTTAATTTGCATTTCTCTAATCAATAGATAAAGTATTTTTTTCCCCATATGACTATGGATAGCTTTGATTATTTTAATGGACACTTTTTCTTCAAGAATTGATGGAACGGAATATTCAGAGAGCAATAGTATATCTCTCTTAAACCAACAAGTCACTGAGCACTTATGAAGCACCTATTATGTGCCAGGCATAATGTTAAGAGCTGAGGCTACAAAGGAAGGTGAAGAAGGAAGAGGAGAAGGAAGAGTAAGAGGAAGAAAAGAATGAGGAGGAGGAGGAGAAGGAGAAGAAGAAGAAGAAAGATATCTCTCTGATCACAAATAACTCATAGACTAACGGCGGACAATATGAATCACTATGTACAAGTAAGAGCTGCACAGTGTAATTGGAGATGCCAAGTCAGCAAAAGAAAACAAAGAGGAAAAATCCTTCCCTAAGAAGTTGTAGAAACTACCAACTACTCTTCCCAAAAGACCTTTGCCCTGGGGGCTTTCACCCCCAAGGCAGGATATAGGAGAACAGGGCCCTCACAGGTCCTCCCCAAAACTTCCTGCTTTACTTGTAGATCTTCTTAGTGAGAGACGTACATTAACTCTTTGATGCATTTCTCTTGTCTCTCCCTCTGCAGGAGAATACAGTCAGGTAATGGAAATTCATCCAACAATCATCTAGGGCACTGAGGTTTAGGTGATAATGGTTTGCTTAATTATATATTTTTCCTGTTGGTCCATGCAAAAGTGTGTAGCAAAAGGTGTGTATGTGTATGTATCCTTTGTTGCTGAAGAAGACCATGCCATCAGAGAAATGATGACATGACTTGCACTTGACTTTGTTTTGAGTGAGGGAGGGCTGTGCAGGTCACCAGCCTCACTTCTCCTCCAGAGCCATCTGAATCCAGTGACCAGATATTCATCAGCATGACTGGAAATGACCCAGGATGAGGCTGTTGGGGTTAAGTGACTTGTCCAAGGTCACATAGCTAGTGAGTGTTAAGTATCTGAGGTGAGATTTGAACTCGGGTCCTTCTGACTGGTGCTCTATCCACTGCACCACCTAGCTGCCCCTAGCAAAAAGGTACCAAGGGGATTTATGACCTTGAAGAAAGTTCATTGTCTCTGATGGTCTTTCAGATGCTTTCCTGACTTTTAAACATGCAGATGTGCTTATGAAAGTTTTCCATCCCTTATAGAGTTCAAAGAATCTATTCAACCTTTTATAAACTTTATAAGGTACAAAAGTAAAATGATTGGGACACACCTTTATATTCTCCCTACAGTTAAAATTTTTCTATGTCCAGCAAATTTACTGTTGGGCTTTGGGGCATATTCATCTATAAACTAGAATTCAGAATAGCTCTCTAGTGTGACCCATATTACAAGTACGTTTCACCATAGTATATGCATATCCATACAAGAAAGTCACAGAGCATTAAGGACTAGCAAGAAAGGGTTCTTATAGAACTAGGAGTTTAGCTGTAACTTGAAGAAAATCAGCAAAGAAAATAAATGAGCCTGGGAGCCAGCCCATAAATTGGCCTACATCTGGAAGATGGAAGGACTTATTTAAGGAAGACTTTAAAGGGGCCAGTTTGCCTAAATCACAGAGTATGTGTGGAGAAGGTATAAGAAGATTAAAACAGTAAGAAAGGGGCCAGATTTTGAAGAGTCTGAAAAGCCAGACAGAGAATTTTCTATTTGATCTCGGAGGTAATAGGGAGTCATTGAAGTTTATCGAGTATGGATGTGACCTGATCATAACTTTAGGAAGATCATTTTCTAGCTGAGTATAAAGTGGAATAGAAAGGGGAGAGTTGTGAGGGAAGAAAACCAGTCACAAGGTTATGGTAATAGGTCCAATGTGAAGTTATGATGGTCTGCACCAAAGTGGTGGCAGTTTCAGAGGAGGAAAAGAGAAATATATGAAGTTGCAAAAATAGAATTCAAAGATTTGAGTAAATATGGATTTGAGGGTAAGAGAAAGAAGAATTGGGAATGACAATAAGGTTGTTCACCTAGATGACTTGACTTGAACAGTAGAGATCCCTTCAACCACAGCAAGAAAGTAAGGAAGAGGGAAGGATTTTGAGGGGGATAAACAAGTCCCATTTTGGACGTTTAGTTTAAGATGCCAATTGGATGTTCACTTTCAGATGTGCATTTGGAGAAAGGGTGGGGTTATTTTCAAATCATGCGCATTGAGATGATAATGATGATATCATTGAAATGATAATCAGCATGTGAGTTGATAACATAACCAAGTGTTATAGTATTCCATCATTATCACTTAGCACAATTTGTTTAGTCATTTCCCAATTGAAGGGAATTCCCTCAATTTCTAATTCTTTGTCACCAGAAAGGAATTGATTTATTTTTATATAACACCAGCAAGTAGTGGGAATGACCTAGATGAAGATCCAGTAAGGGAGACTGAGAAAGAGGTGTCAGATAGGTAGGAGGATCAGAGGAGGGCAGTGTCACAAAAACCTAGTAGAAGAGATGACTGAGGAGGAAAGGGTGATCAACAGTTTCAAACACTACAGAGGACAGGATGGATGCAAATTGAGAAAAGGCCATTGGATTTCACAGTGCAAAGATCATTGTAACTTTGGAGGAATGGCTTCAGTTGCACGAGTCAGAAATACTGTATAGAGTTAAGTAGAGTGAGAGGAATGGAAATGGAGGCATCCTTGGAAGACCACATGTTCAAGCATGAAATGGAGGAGAAGCATAAAATAATACCTAGCAGGGATAGACAGATCAAATGAAGATTTTTTATTGGATACATGTGTTTGTAGGCAGCAGAGAATCTTTCAGTACACAAAGATTCATGGTATGATAGTGAGAGAGTAAGAATGATGAAATCACAAAATTGTGGTAGAGAAATACAATCAAATGTTGTACACTGAGAAATAACAAATACAAAGAATTCAGTGAAATTTCAGAAAACCTTGTATGAATTGATCCAGAGTGACCTTTTTCTAAAAGAATGCTTTTCATAATGACCACCATCATGTAATGGAAAAGCACATGACATGGTTTCAATACTCTTCAAGAGGGACAATAATGGTCAATGAACACAGGGACTAACTCTATGTACCCTCTCCACATAGCCAGATTTTGGGATCCTTTCCCTTCAAGACTCAGTTCAGGTATTTCCTCCCTTGTGGAGAATGACAGTGGCTCAAATTTGTATAGTATTTTTAAATTGACAAAGTATTTTCCTCACTACTGGCTTATGAGTTAGGTAGCACATGTCTTAATACATAGGACTAAGTTGAGCTTCACAAAGGGAAAGCTATTTGCCCAGGTTCATGCATCCATTAGTGTCAGGATTCAAACCCAAGTCTCCTGATTCCAAGTCAAATACTCTTTCCTTTTTATAGCACTGCCTTCCCTGATAGCCCTTCTCCCCTCACACATAACATTTTTTTCCTTTTTCAAAAAATTCTGGGACCTTTTTCCCTCTTTATGTATTAGTAGATGGGGCAGATAGACCAGGAGGTCATAGTAGAACTAGATAGAGTTATTATATGACCTGAATATAATAGCAATAGTACTAATAATTAATAGAAACAATAATTAACTTTTATTTAGTACTTAATATAAGCCAGGCAATGTGCTATGCAATTTACAGTTATTACTTCATTTGGTCCTTAAAACAACCTTGCTAGGTCAGTGCTATTATCATCTCCGTTTTATAGATGAGGAAACTGAGGCAACAAAGGTTAAATGACTTGCCCAGGGTCACATTAGTAAGGCACAACTAAGTGATTTGAGATCAGATTTGAATTCAGGTTTCCTGATTCCAGGCCCCAAGCTCAGCTAGCTACCTTGCTGTCCCTACAATTTATGGTGTTTCCACAAGAGAAATTGGAGATATGGTTACACATCTAGCAAAATGATGATACGTGCCTTTACTATGTAAGATATGCCTTGTGTCTAATTGCATCTGTTTATTGATGCATGTGGTAATTACTGTATATTTGTTTTCCATTGATACATTTGCCTGGTAGCTATGCATAATTTTGCAGTTTGTCTATTTGCATATATGCTTCTGTTCATGCATATTCCGCTATTATGTAGACCTACAGATGTCATTATTGCATTGCTTTGTTTTGGTGATTATGCATATTAGCTTGTGTGGATATGCATATACTACGGTAAAATGTACTTGTAATATGGGTCACACTAGAGAGCTATTCAGAATACTAAATTAAAGATGAATATGACCTAAAGCCCTACAGTAAATTTGCTGGACATAGTAAAATTTTAACTGTAGGGAGAGTATAAAGGTGTGTCCCAATCATTCTGCTTTTGTACCTTGTAAAGGTTAAAAAAAGTTGAATAGATTCTTTGAACTCTATAAGGGATGGAAAACTCACCTGCATGTTTAAAGGTCCTGAAAGCATCTGAAAGACTATCAGAGACAATGAACTTTCTTCAAGGTCATCAGTTGCCTTGGTACCTTTTTGCTACACCCTTTTGCATGGACCAATAGGAAAAAATTATAGTTAAGCAAACCTTTGTCACCTGAACCTCAGAACTGTTGATGATTGTTGGATGAATTTCCATTGCCTGATTGTATCCTCCACACCCTGGAAGGTAAGAGAAATGCATTGAAGAGTTAATGTAAGTCTCTCTGTAATCCCTCACTATGAAGATCCACATGTGAAGCAGGAAGTTTTGGGGAGGATCGGTGAGGGTCCTGTTCTCCTATCTCCTGCCGTGGAAGTGAAAGGCGGCAGGGCAAAGGTCTTTTGGGAAGAGTAATTAAAGGTTTCTACAATTTCTTAGGGAAGGATGCCTCCTCTTTCTAAAAGAGAACAGGAGTGTCCCAGTTGAGAATTGAATCTGCCTCTAAAGCCAGAGGTGGTAGAAATTACAGATGCCTGGTGAGGTCAGTTTGTATGAGTCCAGGGAAAGGCAGAAAATTCAAAAGGAGTACAGATCCTAATGATTTGAGGAAAATTAAGGTTAGTGGATATGTGGTCAGTGATGGGGTTCAGACTCTGGGAACCTCCCTGAACTCCCCTTGAATCTTCCCATTTAATCTGGCCTTTCATGCTCAAATCTGTTACCCTTAACCTAGCCTGGCCCTCCATGGTCAGTTACCTCTTAACTTGCTTCCCACCCAAGCCTTCCACTGTCTGGTATCTCCCAATTGCCTGCAGTTGTTTCCTACCCTTGTTTACATCACTAGTTATCCCAGTCTCATCAAGATCCTCCTTAGACCCTCCTCCCAGACTACTAGACCATCTCTAAATCTTTCCCAAGGTCTGTCTGTATATAAGCTCCATCAAGACTCCATGTAGTGGCTCAGACTCAATCCAACTCTCACTCTGTCTAGCTGAGATTCTCTCTGGCCTGCTTATCAATGCAAGAATCACAAATGTTTAGACTTCTTAAGAGTCAACCCAATATGGTGAACCCTTCATCAACTTTGTTTTACTTTGACTGAAAGAAGTCTTGAGTCAACTTCATTTGGCAGGACCCAGCTTGTTGGAATTTTGGGGTCCTCATTATGTTTCCCAAACCTCAGTAGCCAGGACTCCAGCAGTGAAGCCCCTTGAACTGATTAGGCATGAGGACAGTTAAGGCAGAAGTGATCCTGAAATACCCTGAACTGTAAGAACGCAAGGTGGCACGTCTGTCATTTCTCCCACTTTGGTCTTCTCTATGGAAGTCTGAAGACTTTCTCTAGACTTGGGAGTGGGGAGGAGATATGTGTGTTTAATTTTGTTTTAAGCACTTTGTTTTCATAAATGTTTTTAATTACAGACCTTTGCTAGGCTGCATGTTTATTTGGAAGAAAACAAGTGGGAGGAAGAGGTTATTCTAAGACAGGGAGAGAGTTAAATGAAGGAAAGAGAGAGAGAAAAAATTAGAGACAGAAAAAAAAAGCTAGAGTAACAGAGAGACAAGAGACAGAGAAAGAAACAGAGAAATTTTTAACAGTGGGATATTTTTGCCAGAGTGCTATGTGGGCTCAGAGCTAATATATATATACATATATATATGAGATGCGGATAGAAACAGTACCCTAAGAGTTAAAAGTAATATTGATTGACTTTGTGAAGACTTTGGTGCCCTAAAGTCTCCCCTTACCACAAAACTTCCCCTTATCCTGAACCATAAGATTCCCTGTCCCCCACCCTCATCCTGGGGAATAGGATTTCCTTATCTTGTGTCATTCATAGTCCTCACCCTGTGCCTTTATCTTGCAAGACTTACCCTATATCTCCAACCCCCATAAGGAAATCCTAAAATCATCCTATATAAGTTTGACCCATTTCCTATATCACTGCCTTTGTTTAGCTCCTTGCTAAATCTCAAGGTCACTGTTTTTGCATCAATAAAGCTCCCAATGGCTACAGAGAAGGTCTAAGTGAATTCATTCACATTTTGAACCCACTCTCCTATCTCTCTCTTCAATGTGTTGGTGCTGAAACCCAGGAGTACAAATATTAATTGAACTCCTATGATCTCTTCCTAGCAAAGGAATCTCTGGGATAAGAGATAAGCATCCTTTTCTTTGTTCTCTCCCTCAGACCTTTCTGCTCCTACTTCTTCCCAGCAGGGAGACTCCTGGAGAGCCCAGACACTGGCAGCTGCGTTTGGTAGCTCCACTGACTTCTGAGTGGTCAATCAGACTGTGGACCTTTGTATAAGGGGACACCCTTGGGTTGGATCGGTCACATTTTTTCTCCCCACTTTCTGGGATGCTGGGAAAAGGGACAAGAGGCTTCTTGGAGACTGCTGGGAGGGAAATTTGGAGAGGAGATCTTAAGAAAAAGTGGCTAGTGTTCCACTGTAACACAGCCTGACCTTGACGTAATCTAGAAAATAATTTGTGAAGGGCGTTTCTAAATAAAACTAGCTTAGTAAGAAATTTGGTCTCCAAAACTTAAAGAAAAGGCACCTTGCTCTGCTTGAGCAGACTTTTTACCTTGTGCTCTTTCCCCAGCACCTTCATTTACCTTGTGTTGCTCTTTCCCCTCCCCATGGAATATTGAGGGAGTTGAGTAGGTGGGCCTCTGCACTTGGTTTTCTTTAGGAGTCCCTGCACCCTGGCTTCAGAGTCTCTGTGCCCTGTGGACCTCTGTGCCTGCTTTACTGCCTAGATGTAAGCCTTTTCTCTGTCCCAATCCTTTTCTTCCCCTCCCTGAGGGATATGCATTTTCTAGTCTGCTAAGTTGCCAAGATAAAAGAGACAAGGAATTGTAGCTCCTCTCCAGCCAAGACGGGAAGGCCCTAGGTCCAGCAGCTGGAGGCCATGGACCTGGATACACCTTCCAAAGTCTCATCTGAAAGGGTAAGTCCAGTTCCCTCATTTCTCTCATCAAGAGGGAATTGGGAAAACTGCAGGTACTCCCTTCTCTCTGCACCCCAATACACCCATGCCTACCGGATCACCCTTTCCTCCTGGCCTATTGGCCACCAGATCCTTGCAGCTGGACTGAGTAGGCCTTCCCTCCGAGTTGCCCCTACATTAGCAAAAATGGATAAAAATCTTTTCTTTTAAAGTGCTAAGATTATTGGGTCTTGGAAATTAAAATATTACCATTAGTGATTATGAATCCAGATGAATTCAGATGAATCCAGATAACTTCAACTAAGTTATGATCACCTGATTGGTCATTTATTGGTTCTGTTTCAAGTTTTAAATACATGCTTGTGGTATGGTTATATTTCTGAAAATTTTTTATATTGTGTAATTTTGCATTACCTATTTTATCAGAAAAGAAATTTCTCTTATAATCTAAATATTGTTAGATTAAGAACTGTGCTCCCAGATTGTGAGGTTGCTAACTAAAACAAAGACTTTTGGAACCATCTAATCATAAATTCTAATCAAGCCTGTGTAAAGTCTTCTGTGTAGCAGAATTCCTACTGAGTAGTCATGGAGTTCCTAAAAAAGACCTTGTTTTGGTGAAAATTTGAAAATATGTAGAAATGATCTCTAGTAATTGACTTTTGCATGAGAACAAATTGAAAATTTGAGATATGAATCCTGGTAAATTTTTGATTAGTGAAACTTGCCATCTGAGGTAAAAGCTCTTGGGACTATAATGAAGTATGTTTTGAGTTATCTGATGGATCATAAGAATCCATCAATAATCAATACTTCACCATCTGAGAGAAATGCCACAACCTACTCAGAGAAAATGTGACCGTTACAGGCGGAGATCTTCCTCTACAATAACTGAGAAGACAATTCCAGCCTCTGCCTGGGATGGGATCCTCCTGACTCAGTTTCCCTATTGTGTTCTTTTGAAAAAGAATATTTCCAACTTGAGTATTCTTGAGTCTGGCTGTGAGGTGGAATTGATCCTATACATTTGAAGAACTGTGATGTTTTATCTAGTCATGTCCTTGTTTTCCCTTTTATGGCAAATTTCTGTAATCAAGACAAGTAGTCAATTTGAATGGGTATTATTCTATACCCCAGTTGGGTAAATTAGTCCTCCTACGTAACCATGTGAAAGATTAAATCCCTGCAATAGAACATACTTTCTGAATGATATGGAAATAGTTACACAAAGGGAAAAGAAATTTGTGAAATGAAGGTACAAACACAATGTTGAATCATTGTCCCATAGACTAAGGCTGGGATACATCTGAGCTAGAACATTAAAGTGTGTGTTTAAGATCTGGGCCATTCAGCCTAAGATCATATTATTTTTTTATATCCTTAATCAACTTAGTAAATGGGTATTTGGCCTGGTCATCTGCCTGTTACTAGACATATGTCTGTATGGAGTAACTTCCTTAAAAGTTTCAAAATGATGTTAGCATAACACAACCTACAACTGATTGAGGCACCTGCCTGCTATTCTATTAATTACTGAAACTAAATCAGAAACATCTTCAGTTTGAGGAAAAGAATTTCAGTGCCATTTTCTTAGAGTGAGGTAATGAGGAATCTTTTTATATTAATGGAAAAATAAACTTCATTCAAAATTTGTTAATACAAAGGAAATAATACCTGTTTATACTGTATGTTCTATGTTCTGTGGTAGAGACATGTTTTATTATAAGCAACTAATTGCTATGTACTGTTTTGGAGTTAATTACTTATGGATCCTCCCAAGTCTTTTATGATAACTGGAGTAAATGTCAGTCTTTTATGAGTAAATTCATCTGTATAAATATTAAACTCAAGGGTAGAAAGCTTTTACCTGCAAAGTGTTGTTACCTATATTCACATGTATAGAGTTGGATCCTCAATATATTGCATCTGATCATCCGAAAGTAGAAACTTTGGAGAAAATAACAAGATCAGAAAATCTTCTGTTCATAAGTAGATAATATCATGGGGCTTTTGGTTTCTTTAGTTGTTTTTCCTCTTTCCTGACATCACTTTGATTGCTCCTTCTTTTTGGGCCTTGCATGCTGAACTTGCTTCTCATATTTGTGTCTTCTAGTTTATGCTGTCCACCTGCAGATGCTCATGCAACACGGATACCCATTCTACACTCTCCTCATCCCCTGGATGCTGCTTCAGTCTCATTTTACTCTCTTCCCCACCCCTACTCAGGCAGGGACAGTGCCTTTGTCCCTCTCCCCAAAGCATTTGAGTGGCTAGTGAAGCAGACAGCAGTGCTGAGGGAGAGAAGGAAGCAGGAGGCAGGGTGTGAGATAAGATGCAGGGCGTGACTACCCAGAAAAGTGATCACAGAAGACTATGCATTGAAGCCTCTCACCTAGGGGACTTGTGTTCTGGGCCCCACCTTGAACCACTTCTGTTCCTGATTCCCACCCTATGCCAAGGTTAGGCCTGCTTCCTTGGGACCAGAAGTCTAATGCTTTAATTCAAATAGGGAACTCTGTGGGAAGGACAGAGTATATGATTGAGGGGGATACTAGCTTACTTCCTGTAGCTCTCCCCTTATATTTCTTGAAGATTCTACATGAAATTTGTCCTTTGAGCACTCAAAGCATGTTACAAGCAGCTTCTTGGATTCAAGACATCCACTTCAGCCTAATATCTCCCCTATCTCCTCTTGGAGGTCGTGGTTTCTCTCCCTTCTTTCCCTGATTGTGACCTTGTTATTGGTCCTTTTACTTGCTCTTATACTTGGTCTGTACTTGTTTAACTTCCTGGCTTACTTTGTGTCTTTTTGCCTGGAGAAATTCCACTTTCCACTTTTAGGACACCAACGTCTGCCCTTGATGACTCTGAGTAGTTTGCCTCTCTCTCCACCCTGGCCTCATTCTCCACATTGATCACCTCCCAGCCTATTCTGGCCCCTGAAGCAGACTCTTCACCACTGTTCAGCAGAAAAAGCTACTGAGGACAATGACCTTCACCCTTTGCCCCAAAAGAATTCTCCTAACTAATGTTTGAGTGGGGAAATGATGTGAATAGAAACAGTGCTCTAAGAGTTAAAAATAATATTGTTTGACTTTGTGAAGCCCTTGGTACCCTAAAGTCTCCCCTTACCACAAAACTTCCCCTTATCCTGGACCATAAGATTCCCTGTCCCCACTCCTCATCCTGGGGAATGGGATTTCCTTATCTTGTGACATTCACAGTCTTCACCCTGTGCCTTTATCTTGCAAGACTTACCCTAAATCAACAACCCCAACTAAGAAACCCTAAAATCATCCTATATAAGTTTGACCCATTCCCTATATCATTCCCTTTGTTTAGCTCCTTCATAAATCTCAGGCCTGTTGCTTTTGCATCAATAAAGCTCCCAGGGGCTACAGAGAAGGTCTAAGTGAATTCATTCACATTTTGAACCAACTCTGCTATCTCTCTCTTCAACATATAGAACTATATGTTGAAGAGAGTAAAGAAAGGGTATTTATACCAAGAAACCCATCTAGGAAATGGGTCACTAGCACAATAAGGAGGTAAAATATGGGGGATTTGAATAACCTTGCTCATTACTACACCCCAAAATTGCTAAACTTATAACATTGAATCCTTCTGTCTTCCTTTAGAGGGATTGATATACAAACAAAGTAGAGGAATAAATAAGATCCTATCATGAGAACTAATGGTCACTGCTAAATATTGTCCTATATCTTTTTTTTGTCCTATGTATGGGATAAAAAGACCCTCACCCAAAATTTTAAATAAATGAAGAGGCTTATCAATAAGAACAGAAAATGATTTATTACAATTCTTGTGAAAAGGGGGCATCCCTCCACCAGGACAGGGCTAATCTGATGGAAGGAGGCAACTTACAGAAATCAGAGTACAATCTTATCTACTAATGCAGAGAATCCCACCTCCCCACTATCCCACCTCTCCATTGGCTGGGAGGTGGGCTTACAGTCTAAGCATGAAAAACTAGACAAACCCCAGGAAATATTCACCTATCCTAACACACTTCCTAATTTAATACCTAACAACTGCTGATGTGGCTTTTCTATAACTAAAATAGAAAAGAGGGGAGAGGGAGAAGGGGGAGCTGGTAGTGTTGATGTGGCAACAGTTTAATATGCAAAGGAGGGATTTGGGTAACTTCCAAGTTTCCACTATAGTCCACAGCACTTTCACAGAGAAAAGGGAGGAGCCCCAACTGCCCAAAGCTCCAGACTTCTGGAAACTGGGTATCCAGAAAGAGAGGCCTTATGGAAAAGAAATTCTATTTAGAAAATACAATATTCCCCATATTTTTACTATGAAAAGTCTTCACATTCTCCTCATCTCACTCATCCTGTATCTTATTTTGTCCTATCTGCCTCAACTCCTTGAAAGAGCCCTCTACATAGGTGTCTACACATTCTCTCTTCTTGAAACCTCATGATCAACTTCCTCAGTCCACTGAGGCCACTCTCTCCAAAGTCATCTTGACTTCTGTCTTGCCACTGAACTTTAATGACCCTGAAAGCAAGACTGATGACTGTGTTTCACTTAAACCTAATCCATGCACAAACCAAGACATCATTCTCATGATGTCATAGGTCCTCTTCCAGAGCAAAGGATGCAGAACAGCACATAGAGAAGGACCTGTAGAACAGGTGATGTGAGCTAAATGTTTTCACACCTATCATACACCTGTGCCTCACTGCTATTATGGTCTCATTGTTCCTCCAGGGCATGCTGTATGTATCTGTGGGAAGGAATGAACCAGGTTCTTAGGAGAAGATTTTGTATTAATTGTCTTTTTCATGTTATCTCAGAATAATCTTCTCTGGCCTCTGGGGACCCACCCTGACAATTTAAGTAGAACTTGGGGAATGTTGCTATATCTCTTCCTCCTTTTATTTTTTCAAAAAAGTGGAACAATTTACTTTTTTGTCCTCTACAGTTTTCAATTTTCATGGGAAATATAGCTCTGAAAAATAAACTTTGTCAAAGCCCATTATGTCTTAACGGAAGCTGCTTGACGAGACCTTTAAACTCAAATAACTTTGGCTTTCACTAAGTGGCCAATGGTGGCTCATTGGTTAGGTTTTAATGGTTTAGAATAAGTATAAATAGCAATTGTTTTCTGCTCTGACCAGGAACTCGTGAAGGTCATCTCTTCCTAGATTGATATCTTTGTGATGGTAAATCTTTTGTCTCAATTCTTACCTAGCCCTTAGATACTGAATGAACATGGCCTCAGACAAACTGAGACCTGGGAAAGATCTTCATTTAGAAAGGTCAAATTTATCCACTGCCTTCTGGGCCAACAACAATTGTCTTGACCTTTGTCTTGCCACTGAACTTAGATGACTCTGGAAGAGAAAATGAGACTGATGACTTTGTTCTGCTCTGCCTCACTTCAATTTAATCCACGGTCAAGTCATCACCCTCATGATGTCATTTGTCCACTTCAAGAAGGAATGAAGATGAACACTGATTCTCTCCAAAGTCATCAGTGATCTCTTAATAAGATCAAATACAAAATCCATTTGTTGCTCATAGATGTTCATGACCTAACCTCTCCTTCCTTTTCTAGTCCTCTCACCCTATATTCCCCTCCACACTATTCCATCCAGTGATACTACTCTCTTGGCCATTACACTAAAAAGACATTCCCATCTTTCAGCTGTAGGCATTTTCTCTGACTTTACTCCTAGAACACTTCCTTCTCATTTCCATTTAGGGGCTTCCCTGGCTTTGTTTAAGTCCCAACTAAAATCCCAACCTTTCCCAACCCCTCTTAATTTGAGTGCCTTCCCTCTTTTAATTATTTCCTCTTTATCCTGTATATAGTTTGTATATATTTGTTCGATGGTGGTCTCCTCCATTAAATTGTAAGGTCTATGAGGGCAGAGACTGTGTTTTGCCTCTTACAGTATTCCTAAAACTTAGCACAGTTCCTGGCATATAGCGAGTTGTCCTTTGTCTTTGAAGAGGACAAAAATGAAATCACCATTATAATGTGAAGTTTCAGTGTGTCTGACTGTGACTGATAAGACCAATATGAGCTCGGAATGTTCTACCACAGGTTGGACACAGATAGTCCATGTGAATATTTGGGGTGGATATCCCAAATTTGTGCACCCTGCATTTACTTTGTGCTGTCTCAATTTTGCTTTGCTCAAAGAGCACAGCAACTTTTCTGATGTGGGCACACCATGCTGAGAGTCCTATGCCAGTGTCTCCCATGTCCCACAGTCAAATCCAAAGTTCTTGAGAGTGTTCTTGTCTCGTTTCCTCTGGCCACCATGTGATCACCTGCCCCATGCAAGTTCTCCATAAAATAGTCTTTTTGGCAAGCATACATTTGGCATTCAAACAATGTGGTCAGCCTGTTGGAGTTGCGCTCTCTAAAGCAAAGTTTGAATACCTGCCAGTTCAGTTTGAGCAAGGACTTCAGTGTCTGGTACCTTATCCTGCCAGGTGATTCTGAGAATCTTCCTAAGACAGTTCAAATGGAAACGATTCAGTTTCCTAGCATGGTGCTGGTAGACTGTCCATGTTTCACAGGCATACAACAATGATGTCAGCACAATGGCTCTGTAGACCTTCAATTTGGTAGTCAGTCTAATACCTCTTCTCTCTCAAACTTTTCTTCATAGCTTTCCAAACACTGAGCTAGCTCTGGCAATGCATGCATCAACCTCATTGTCAATGTGTACATCCCTGGAAAGTATACTACCAAGGTAAGTGAACTTATCCACAGCATTCAAAGCTTCTTCTTTTGTTGTAACTGATGGTTTCACATATGGATGGTGTGGTGGTGGCTGATGGAGCACCTGTGGTTTTTTGTTTTTGGTGTTAATTATTAGGACAGAATTAACACAGACAGCAGAGAAGTGATCCATACTAAGTTGCATCTCAGCTTCAGAGGCGGCATTGAGTGCACAATCATCTGCAAACAGAAAATCATGCACCAACACTCCCTCCACTTTGTCCTTGGCTGGTAGCCTTTTCAAATTGAAGAACTTACCATCAGTATGGTAGTGGACCTTCATGCCATGTTCATCCTCATTGAAAGCATTTGTTGACATGGCTGAAAACATCATGCTAAAAAGCATGGGAGCAAGCATATAGCCCTGTTTCACTCCCGTGATGACTGGGAAGGCACGAAAGTTTTGCCCATTATCCAGAACCTGGGCAAACATGCTATCATGAAATTGACGTACAGTATTGATGAACTTCTCTGGGCAATCAAATTTTGACATAATTTTCCATAAGCCCTCATGACTAACAGGGTCAAAGGTCTTGGTCAGACCTATAAACCTTGTCTACAGACCTCTGTTCTGCTCCTGGCATTTTTCCTGGAGTTGCCAGGCAGCAAACACCATATCGACTGTTCCTCAGCCCTTTCTGAAGCTACACTGACTCTCAGGTATATGACCATCTTCCAGGCGAAGGATAAGCCTATTAAGAAGGACTCTAGCAAGAATTTTGCCAGCAGTGACTAAGAGGGAGATCCCCCTGTGATTGTCACAGGACAATCTATTCCCTTTACCCATATGGAGATGGACAGTGGAGGCATCCTTGAGCTTCTGGGGGACAACTTCCTCTTGCCATATAACCTGGAAAATTTCAGTCAGCTTTTGTATGAGCAATGGTCCCCCTACCTTGTAAATCTCAGCTGGAATAGAATCAGCACCAGGTGCTTTGTCACATGAAAGGAGCCTAAAGGCCTGAAAACCTCTTCTTCAGTTGGAAGTTCAGCTAAGGAGGGATTGATTTAAACTGGGGTAAATGGTCAGTGGCCTCAGCATTGATTCAAAACGGTCTGTTGAGACCACTATGGAAGTGTTCAGTCCATCTGTCTAGGATCATGTCCTTATCACTAATCAATGTGGCTCCATTATCACTGCATAGTTGTGATGCGCCATAGGTTTTTGGTCCATAAATAGCTTTCAGGGAATCATAAAAGAGCTTTGGATTGTTACTATCAGCATAAAACTGAATTTAATCTGCCTTCTTACTGAGCCAGGAATCCTGCATCTTTCTAAGCTTTGTTTGTGTACTTTGCTTTTGATGGAATTAAATGCTGCCTTCTTAGAGGTGGATGAACTATACTGCTGGTAAATCCTGGGGAGTTCTCATTTTTCATTTAACAGCTTCTGAATTTCCCCATCATTTTCATCAAACCAGTCTTGCAAGTGTTCTGACCCCGATGAGCAAATGTAGTATTGTACACCAAACTTCTGCATGCTGCCCACCCCTTTTATTCTCCACTGTTGCCAACTGTGTGTTGGCTCAACTTTCCCTCCAAGTCAGCAGCAAACTGTTCACTATCAGAGAAGAGCCCTAATTTGTTGACATTAATTCTGGTAGTCATTTTGCCTTAGGGGTGGTGCTTTTGATGAATGGGAATGTTTAGCTTGGAAAGGATAAGTCTATGATCAGTCCAGGACTCTGAACCACGCATTGCCTTTGTCACTCTCAAATCTTGTCTGTCTTCTCCTTACAATCACATAATCTATTACATGCCAATATTTGCTGTGAGGGTGCATCCATGAAGTTTTATTGCATTTAGTTAAATGGAAGACAGTGTTGGTGATAAGAAGGTCATGTGATGCACAAGTCTTCAGCAGTAAATGACCATGCTGTTGCTGTTTCCAACTCCATTCCTCCCTAGGACTCCCTACCACCTCTGGTAGTCTGAGTCTACTCTAGCATTAAAGTCACCCAGAATTATAAGCTTGTCCTCTTTTGGCACATTGACAATAAGAGTCTCTAGGTCTTCATAAAATTTGTCTTTGACTTCATCAGTGTTTGTCAGGGTGGGAACATAGTCACTGATGATGGTGGCATGGCGTTTTCCTGTGAGTGGCAATCTCATTGTCATGAGACTGTCATTCACTCCTTTTGGCAGGCATGCCAGCTTGCTGATTAGATTGGTTTTGATTGCAAAAACCCATGCCAGCTTCATGGTGCTCCCCTTCACTGCGCCCACTCCAGAAAAAGGTGTATCCAGCTTCAACTTCAGTAAGCTGGTCTTTACTTGCCAACCTTGTTTTACTGAGGGCTGCTATTTGGATATGATACCTGTTGAGTTCTCTTGCAACAAGAGCAGTTCTTTCAGGTCTACTGGATTTTGTGTTATCTATTAATGTGCACACGTTTCATGTGCCAATGATAGTGGAATCACCTTTGCAGAGGTTTTCGTATATTTTTTGTGTTTCGACTGCATAGTGGGATTCCCTGTCTGCTGTGGTAATCAGGTCAGAGTTAGGTAAGCAGGCAATGTTTAGGACCCCTTTTCTAGCCCCCTTCCTCACACCAGGAGGTGAGCAGTGTGATCTTTAGAAGGCTGCTCAGACACCCAGGGGGCTGCAGAGTCCCACTGCTGCTTCCAGTGAGAAACAACCCTATGGCCTGGCCTGCCTATATGCAGGATTGTGCCTACAGCTCCCAATGTATCTGCACTTGCTGCTTCATCACTTGCTTATCACCACAGGACTTTGAGGCATGACAGTGAAATGGTATGGGTGATGTCTTTTGATTCCTGTGTAAACTGGATTTAAGGGAGGCAGAGTTGTACGAAGTCATCAACTTTACTCTCTCCTTCAGAGTCATCATAGTCCAGTGGCAGGACAGAGTCAAGATGACTGGCGATGGCTCAGGATACAGTATATGACCTTGGCTTCTTCAGTGTCTAACCAAGCTCTAAGTGCTTTACATCACCTGCTTTTTCTGCCTTCATGGCCATTGGAACAAATTGTTCTCATCCCCCCATTCCACCAGATGAAATCTTCACATGCTTGCCATAGACACCCCCCTAACTCACCAGTGGGTTTGAGAACCCTTGGTTACCCTCAACCTGGTTTGGCCCAGCTGCTGGAATGGTTTACCAGGTGTGGCTGCTGCACATTCTGCAACTTCTTGGAGCCACAGGTGAGAGTTAGGTGGAACAGGTAGATACCAAAGGTGGAAAAACCCCTGAAAAGAGTTCAACAGCCATCACACCAAAGGTACTGATACTGGTCCTCCCTAAACATACACTAAATCCCCTGGCATATAGTAGGTTCTTAATAAGTGTTTATTGACTGATGACATCAGAAGAAAGGGGAAAGCCTGGAGATTTTATGCTCACATTTCCTTGGGGAGATTTGTCAAATATTTTGAAGATAGCATAGAAGTTCACTGAATTCACTCAAGAACAATCTGTTCCATGTGATATAAAACCATGAATAATGTCAGGAGGCTTTGGGAAGAAGAGAGGAGTGGAAAAGAGGTGAGACCACTTCCCCTGTGATTATCCAATGAATGTTAGAGAGCAACTAGAGAGCAGCTAGAATGCACAGAACTTGTGGGAAAGGGCCATGGCTTGAAAACCCTTCTATTCAATATGATGAATGATTGGGTATTTATATAAATTTAGGGGTTTATATTTTTGCAACATGCCTTGAACTGCATAGTGGAAAGTGGGATGTCAGTTGCCAGCTACTATCTGCTACAGCTGTGCTTTTGTGGAAGTTTTTCCACTGGAGCTGTTGTTAAGGTCTGGTGAACCATGAGGTTTGGGGGTGCTTGGGACCCCAAAATACCAACACGCTGCCTCCTACCTAATGAATTTGACTCAAGACTTCTTTCAGCCAAAGTAAAACAAAGTTTATTGAAGATTCGCCATATTGGGTTGACTCTTAAGGATCCTAAGCATTGTGGCACTTGACATGCAGGTCAGACAGAATCTCAGCTAGTCAGAGTCTGAAATGGATTGAATCTGGCACCTTCATGGAGTCACAAAATAATTTATATATAGACAGACCATGGGAAATATTTAGAGGTGGTCTAGTAATCTGGGAGGAGGGTCTCAGGAGGATCTTGATGAGGTTGGGGTAACTAGTGATGTAAACAAGGACAGGAAACAACTGCAGGCAATTGAGAGGTATCAGACAATGGAGGGCCAGGCTTGGTTAAAGGTAACAGATTTGAGAACGAAAGCTCAGATTAAGCGGGAAGATTCAAGGGGAGTTCAAGAAGGTTCCCAGAGTCTGAACCCCATCACCATGAGCTGAGAAGGTGAGAAAATCTCCCTAAACAGTTTGTTTCCCAAGGGAGCCTCTGACATAAGGATCTCTTAAAGATATAGAGCAGATGGGGAATTAGAAGCATATACAAAGATAATTACAATGCCCATTAGAAGGTGATTCCTTCATGGACAGTGCATATGGGCAAGTTCATTTGAGGAAAATTCCTCAAATTATACCAGTGCAGAGCTTGATGTACCCTGCTCTCTAAAATCTCAGAAAATTGTTCAAGGCTCTGAGATTAGATGACTTGCTCAGGGTCATACAGCCAATATGTGTCAAAAGTATGACTTTAACCTGATGCTAAGGCTGGCACTCCATTTAATATACTATATTGTTCTTTTTTTCATGTGATTCCTGAAAAGCAAATATATATTTGGAGTAGGAAATAGGTTCTATGTGGGGGAATCAGAGGTCTCATGGTAGAGACCTTAATAGACATTATACCATGGTATAATGAAAAGAGAGTTTGTCTTAGAGAAAAGAGAGTTTGGAGACAGAGGACATGAGTTCAAAACCCATTACTGATGCTTACAATTGGAACAACCTTTGGGACATCCCTTAACTTCTTGGCCTTCAATTTCCTCATCTTCAAAATGGTAGTTGGATCATATGTTCTTTGAGGTCCCTGTCAGCTCAAGAAGTATGGTCCTCTGAAATGTACCTTGGATGAAAGGGGGAGATTCGATTTATTATATATAATGGGACAAAGGGCAAGGGAATAGATTCCAGGAATAGGAAATAGCCTTCATCAATGTAAGAGCAAATGATGGGATGGAATCAGACACCAGCTAGCAATCTAGTTTGACCTAGAGTAAATCACAGAGTGAATGAAGAGCAGTAGTTAAGGAGAGGAGAAAGGTCATTAGGAGTCACATCTATAGATGACTTTGAGTAACAACAGTAAGTTAGTTTGTGTTTTATCTACTTATATTCAATGAGAAGTCCCTGGAAGTTTGTAAATAGTTGTCATGTGATCGAATGTGCATTAGAAGGATTGTACACAATGGTACAAGCTGTGAACTAGAAAAGGTAGTCTGTAGGCAAGGAAACTAATTAGGAGGTTATTATATTAGCCCAGGTGTGAGCAATAATGAAAACCTGATTTTTTTTTTTTGAAGGGAACAGCAGTAGTGCAAAATAGAAAACAGATATGAGAGATATTGGTGACAAAGAATTGATAGAACTGATTAGAATTGTTTAGATGTCAGAAATCATAGAGATTAAAATGTTGCCCCTTGAGGCACAGGGATTGAGTCATTTTTGTATTTGTATCCCTGGAACCTAGCACAGTATACAGTAGGCACCCAATAAATGTTTATTCAAATGAGGAAGGAAAAGTGAAAAAAAAAAACTCTGAAATTTTTCTGAATGATTTGTGAGGTGGTGGTGCCTTCAACAGCAAATAGGAACAGTAGAGAAAAGACAGACTATATTATACATCATACAATGCAGGGCAGCTGGAGCATATTGAAACAAGCCTTGACTCGGGAATTAAAAAACCTAAGGTTAAATTCTGGTTCTATCACTCATTGTCAAGAGACTTTCTTTCTCCCTCCTTCTCCCTCCCTACCCCTTCCCCTCTCCCCTCCCCACTCTCTCCCCCTCCCCCTCCCCCTCTCCTTTTCTCACTCTCAGTTTCTTCAGTAGGAAAATGCAAAGAAAATGCTTGCACAGCAGTATCTTTGCATGGATTCAATGAGCTAATGAATGTGAATCCCTTTGCAGATCAGAAACTACTACATAAACACCAGTTATTGTCATTTTTTCTTCTAGTGGTACTCTTAATAAAAAAGAATTCTTCACACTTAATAGTACTTTTTCCCCAATTGCATGGAAAGATAATTTTCAATATTCATTTTTATAAGATTTTGATTTCCAAATTTTGTCTTCTCCCCAAGACAGCAAGCAATATGCTATAATTTCTACATGTATAATTATTTTAAAGATATTTCCACATTAGTCATATTGTGAAGAAAGAATCAGAACAAAAGGGGAAATAGTGGTACCCTTCTTATTTCGAAACTATACTTATACTGCCTGGCATTGCTATCATTTTATATTTATGTGGTCTGTGTTCCTAGCAAATCTGTAATCTCTCTGATTGAGAATATCATGTCTCTTTGTGCCTTCTTTAGTAACTAGTTCAATAACTTACACATTTAGCACTGGGCTCTCAGTAAATACTTGCTTACTAATTTAAATATTGATCCAGGGAACTGTGAAAAAAATTCTTGACATTTAAAAAATATACTGAGATATCAGGAGGTAGTTCCTGCTGCATTTTTTTTTACCTTTCCAACGACACATACTTAAATATTCAAAGCTATTAGCTACTGCTGAGCCCGGAATGCCAGATAAATATACCTTTTCCATCTCTGTATTTTCAGTATCCAATTCATTATTTTGTAAAGCCCTTTGGTCCCTGTAAGATGCTATATATACATCTAATTCAGCTTGTCAGTAATTTTGTATGTGTTCTTTCAAGCCCTGCATTTGAACCTTGAGTGAGTTCCATCTGATTATCACTTAGAGATCAGATATTTAGCAGGGGGGGGAGGGATAGGAGAAAGTGATGATGGGGGTGTTGACCTCTGGGATTTATATTACGTGTCTCTGTTCCCTTGTCTTGCTCACACCAATATACTGTAACTAAACATTAATCTTCTGTGCAAAGTTCTACTAGTGTGACTCAAAGAACTTTAGAGTCAAGGGATGACAGAGATAGAAGACACCTAAGAGACTGTACAGTACAACCCTCCCATTTGATAGGTGAGGAAACTGAGTCTCAGAACAAGCAAGTGAATTATTCTAGGTCACAAAGTTAGTACTAGAGTCCAGGTTCTCTGAACTCCTTCCACTATACTTCATTGACAAAGAGGCACAACATGGTGGAGAGACCACTGGTCTTACCAATCAGGACAGCCCAACTTGGAGACCTTACCCTGATGTTTCTTGGTTGTGTGACCCTAGGCTATTTATTTAACTTCTTTAGCCATCAATTTGATCACATGTAAAAAATGGGACATTTACTATTGCTCCCTATCTTTACATTAATAAATTGAAAGAGCTGTATAAATGTGAGCTATTATTACTATACCTCCCTCTCTTTCTCTCTCCCCCACCTCAAACTTTAAGTTCTTATTGGGTTCCCATGGGCTTTTTAATTCAAGTCCTGCTTCATAATTTCACAATCCTCTCCCCTTCCTTAAATCATGGTAATTCCCATTTGCATAGTGTTTCCTCTCAACACCTGTCAGGGAAGGAGCACTGAAAGACAGTTCAATCTTCTTGCTGGTGCTTCAGAAAAAATTTGAAGTTCTCCACTTCCTTTTCAAAGACCTATTTGCCCAAATAGCAAGAGGTCAAGAAGCCCAAAGTGTTTTTTGGGTTGTTTCGTTTTGTTTTGCTCAAGACAAAAAGGATATTGCTGACTCTTCCCTCTGTGAAGAAGCCAGCTAAGGGGTGAGACTGTCATCCTTGAATGCATAAAAATAACCAAATGCCATGGTTGATCCCTACAACAGATTAGCCCTGTCGTTTTTAATTGCCTAAGCTTTAACACAACAAAAAAAAGGCCTTCCATCTCCCCTCCCTTCCTCTATACATGTCTTCCGGTCTGATGTCTCTTGAATGCCTTAGCAGTGCTTCTCAGGCCCTCAGAGACATCCAGTCATGTATAATGCACTGTAATGGAACCAGCTGCTAAACCAGTCCAGATAATCCTGGCCCTCTGAGACCACGTCCATGCTAGCAAGTCTCAGATTAATTCCCTTTCAGATTCTGGCTCAGCATTTGCTGCTGGGGTAAAATCATTTCCAATTACTGACATTGTCTAAAGAGAGCTATGCACACATTTGTGTGTGAGTACACACACACACACACACACATACACACCTAACTTAATGAATAGTAGTGCCTTATTGCCTTGGAAAAAGCTAGACACATCAAGTGGAAATTGTGGAGGCATCATAATGTTACGTAGTAGTAAAAAGAGTGATTGGTTCAGAGGCAATCCAGGCATTGTCACCTTTGCCTTTCTCAGTCTTATGTTATTAATTCTTAGAATATAATCATTTTGTTTTTTTCGATCTATCTATCTATCTTTTACCACAATTACATGTTAAAATAACTTTTTTTATTGTAAATAAATTTATTTAACTTTTTACATTCATTTTCACAAGATTTTGGGTTCCAAAATTTTCTCCCCATTTGTG
>CM053769.1:193069580-193100236 GCA_028658325.1 Potorous gilbertii
TCTAACTTGATTTTCAAAATCCTTTTTGAGCTCCTCCATGGCCTGAGCCCATGGGGTATCTATTTCAGATATTTGGGATACAGAGGCCTTGACTCCTATGTCTTTACCTGATGGTAAGCATATCTCTTCGTCCTCAGAGAGGAATGGCGCAATCCTCTGGTCACCAAGAAAATAACCTTCTATGGTCTTAGTTTTTTCCCTTTTCTGGGCATTTTCCCAGCCAGTTACTTGACTTATGAGAGTCCTCTCCACCCCAGCCTAGGTCTGCCCGAACTAGTGCTTGGGATCTGGGATTCAAATGCTGCTCCCCAGCATCAGGGCTTTTGGCGGCAGGTCTGACTGCTCTTCAATGGGAGCTGATCTGCTGGTTCTCAGGTGGGGGCAGGGCCGCCTCTCAGACTCAGTTCCCTCAGGGGGTTTATGCAGAGATCTCTCGCAAGGGAGACGCAGCAGAGCCCCTGCCCGCCTTGGGAGTCTCCAGTGGAGCTGCCGACGCCTTGCCTCTGCCACGGCCGCCGCCTCCCAAGGGGGTCTGAGTCCCGGAGATCCCCTGCCCCCCTCTCAGCCCGTCTCTCTCACTGACCTGTGCATCTGTGGGTGGAGGGACCTTCGCAGCTGCCGGCGATTCAAGTCCCTGACGCCTGCTTGGGTCTGCTCACTCCTCTCAGTGCCACGTGGCCGGGGAGGGGGAGGGGAGGACTCCACTCCCGTCCGGGGTACCTTTGTGGTGGGTTTTTCAGGGCTCTCTGCAACGGAAATCTTCTTCACTGTGTTTCTGCGCAGCTTCCACTGTTCCAGAATTTGTCAGGAGTTCTTTTTAGAGGGAATCCATGGGCTGTGGGTTCGGAGCTAGCAAATGTGAGTCTTTCTACTCCGCCATCTTGGCTCCGCCCCCTAAAATAACTTTTAAACATTTGTAATGATAATTATGAGACTTAAAGATCTTCCCTACCCATCAATGGGCCTGCCCATTAAGGGAAACTTGATTAGTGGAGGCCCACACCTTTTGTTAATTTTCTAATGAGGTACTGGTGGTCAAGGGTTGTGATGCCCTCTGGCTCTGGAAAGTGCATAAATATTCTGAGGTGGGGTTTTACTTTGGGGGCTTAGTTTTGGGGAAAAGTTTTGTGTGCCAGATGAGAGTCTGGGAAGCCACTAAAGAGGCCCCCAGCTTTGAAAACTCAGATGTTGGTGCTTCTCTCTCTGGTAACTATGTATGTATTGCTTATGGTCAAATATTTGGAAGTTCTATTTTTATTTCTCTTTATTTTCTCTGAAGTTCAGGGTGCTAATTTTTCCCCCTGTGTGGGATGGTAAGATCCCCTACTAAAATTTATTACTCAGAGGTCTCTCAAAGTGGTGACAGAAAGTTTATTTATTCAATTCTTGAGAAGTGGGCCAATTCCTCCACCAGGTGGTCTGGAGCAGGAAAAGCCGAATACAAAGGAAAAGCAGTGATATATATATATATATATATATATATATATATATATATATATATATATGTATATGTATATGTATATAGATAGATAGATATAGATATAGACTCTAACACAAAACCCTCCTCCCACCACTGACCATTATTCTCATTAGCTGAGAAGATGATCTTATATTCTAGACATGAAATCTAGCCAATCCCCTTTGAAATGAAGGCATCGAATAGTTATGTAAGTTTTATCCAGGCATTGAGACCCTAATGCACTACATAGTCTATCCTTATATGGGAATTATTCCACAATGAAGGCATTGTAACCTGACCCTCTCAGTCTCCTTCACCCATGGGAGAAGAATTACAATTTGAGAAGTCTTCACTGAATCTATTCCACTCACCCCTGAACTAAGTGAATGATCTACATGCTTGATTAAAGGGATTGTTGACTCCTCAACAGTTGCTTTCCTTTTAGAAGTGCAGATTTAAGAACCTGTCATAGCAAACCCTCCTGGACATGTCAGGGTCCTTGCTGATACAACAGTTTGTTGTGTTTTGAGTTCATATTCCATCCCTACCTCTCCTCCCTCCTTCTTGAAATGGCAAACAATCAGATACAGGTTATACATGTACAATTATGTAAGGCATTTCCATATTAGTCATTTTGTAAAAACAAAGATTACAATAAGAGAAAAATATGAAAGAAAGCAGATGAAAAATAGAACTTTTAGTCTATATGCAAACAATATAGGTTCTTTCTCTGGAAGAGGATGGTATGCTTCATCATTAGCCCTTTGGAATTATCTTGGATCATTTTATTGCTGAGAATAGCTAAGTCATTCACAGCTCTTTATAGTATAATATTGCTGTTACTGTGTACAACATTCTCCTGGTTCTACTTACTTTCCGTTGAATCAGTTCATAGAAGCCTTTTCAAGATTTTTCTAAAATTGTCTTGCTTGTCATTTCTTATAGCATAAAATAGTCAGAATGATGTTGGTGTGGCCCAGGGAAATCCTACCGCAAGAACCCATCTTTGTAAATCAGTGTTCGCCTGGTACTACCATATGGTTGAGGATCTCAGAATATCACCATTTCAAAAGAATCAAAATGAATGACCCAACCTGTGTTTGAAGAGCTCTAGTGAGATGGAACTCACCTCCTCCAGGTGTAACACATAGTATTTTTGGACAACACCAACGGTTTGGAAGCTTTTACTTACATTAAACCTTAACCTGACTGCTTCTACTAAATTTTATGATATTTTTAGGATCTAATTTATTTTTTCCTGTGGGTGAAGACAGAGAGTTCATAAAATCATAAATCTAGAAATAGAAGGGGCGTCAGAGCCAACCTAGTCCAACTCTCTCTTTTTATATGTGAAGAAACTGAGGAGCATGGAGGTTAAATGATTCATCCAAGATCATGCAGGTATTAAATGTCAGAGGCAGGATTAAGGGCCATCTTGAAGCCTGATAACATAATACTCTAATTCAACAAAATTCCCCACCAGATCCAACACTTAGTGCCTCTGATATATATGAAAATTGAAGTAAGTTTGCTGATTAATAATAACCATGGTTTAAATGTAACTCTTTAAGGCCTGCAAGACATTTTAAAGATGTTATCTCATTTGATACAGTAAACTCATTAGGTTGACTGCTATCCCCATTTTACAGATGGAGATATAGATAGAGTATAAGGATTTTGCCCACAGTCAACTGAGTACTAGGAAGTGACTGAACTGTAATCTTCCTTTCCCAGATTCCTTTCTGGTACACTGAATTATTTCTATATATTTATATATGAATGTATATACATATTCATTAATACCTTCTTTATCCCATTATTTATTATACAGAATAATATGTTCTAAAATATTAGCAAATTTTGTGAATGACTAAAGCTTTTTCTTAGTAAATGTTAATGATTGACTCAAATGCCTTTTTAACACACTTAAATGAAGAATGCTGGATATAAATACAGATGGAATGGTGATCACTGAAAACAAATTAGGCCTAGGAGACCTGGCTCTGCCACTAAACTAATTATGTGACCTAAAACAAATCATCTAACCTCTCTAGACCCTAGATTGTTGCTACTGTTCAGTCATTTTCTGTCACATCCAGCTCTTCATGATCCCACTTTGTGTTTTATTGGCAGAAATATCAGAGTGGTTTGCCTTTTCCTTCTCTAGCTCCATTTACAGATGGGAAAATAGAAGCAAACAGGGTTAAGTGACTTGCCCAGGGTCACATAGATGGTCAGTTTCTGAGGCCACATTTGAACTTAGGTGTTCCTGCTTTCAGGCCCTGGGCTGCCTGTACCTGCTAGAAACAAGAGGTACATACAAATAGACTTTAAGAATTTGGTAAATGGTAAATATGGAGGATGAGGGAGAAGGAAGAGGTAGAAGATTATAAAATCATAGATTTAAAGCTTAAAGGTCATCTGCTCCAATTCTCTCATTTTATAGATGAGGAACTGAATTCCAGAGAGATTAAATGACCTGGGGCAAACAGCTTATAAGTGGTAGAGTCAGAAGTCAAAGATAGTTTCAAGCCTGTATTCCTAGAAGGATCACTATTCCATCAGAAGGAATATGGTAGTTTGGAAAATGGACTGGTGAAGTGATGTGATTGTTTTGGACATGATGAGTTTGAAGTATATCAGCATTTCTTTAAATGTCACAACCTGCATTGCTGGAAAATCTTTGAACATCCACAGCTGGGTCAACACAGAAGCACGTGCTCTTAAATGAAACAATTTTGTAGTCAGGAGAAGAAAGCAGATAGACCATTAAGTGCTAGGCAACTACCTCTCTAGTCAGTGTCAGGCTGTGATGACACACAAGGTCAGGATGATGATTCTGGGAACCATTTTAATTTGAACATCTGGGTCAACCAGTCAACACCATCCATTTCTATGGTAGTGTGATTGACAGGAATATAGAAATATCAGCTTTTGAAAAAAGCTATGAAAAACAAACCACTACATGTATGTTTTTAACTAAAATAATGACTTCAAAGTTGACCAGCACTGTTCTGACAACCGGGGAATCCAACACAAATTTCAGCTGTTTCAGCAGGGGAGGACCACATTGCAGCAAAGCTTGTAGGAACAGAATAGTGATTACAGGAGAAAGTTGGGTCAGTGACATGGTACCAAGCTCTACCAGCAGGCTCAGTCTTTGTTGTGAATCAGAGCAGCGTAGTCCTCTCTATCTCTGGCCCTGAATAAAGCAGCAGCAATGGAGAGATGTGCCCAGATATGGCAGCTTCAGAGAGAGAATTTAGTAAGTGGGAGGAAACAAGCAAATAGGAAGTTTTGCTCTAAAAAACCAGCGGCAGTAGTACTTCAGGGTAGATCAGAGCAAAGGGAGGGGGAGGATTGAGAGGGCTTATGTAGATGATCAGAAATAAGGGAGAAATGGCCTTGCAATCTAAGTTCCTTAAAAGGTTGTTAATAAATTTCAGGGAAAGGGGACACGGCTCATATTCAGAAAACCTAACTAACTTCAGCCTGTGAGAAGGCTTCACTTGTTTCTAGGCTTAGCTTAGGTGCCCTTTCCCAAGAGAAGTGTTTGCTGATGAGTATTGGTTAGAGTTCTCTCCCTTCCCCTCAAATTGTCATCTATTTACCCGGTTTGAAGTAGTGCTGGACTTGGAGGCAGGAAGACCAGAGTCGAGATACATCTTTAGACACTTCCTAGTTGTATGATCCTGAGCAAGTCACATAATCTCCCTCAGACTTAGTTTACTCATTTTAAAAATGGAGATAATACCAGCCGCTACCTTCCAGGGTTGTTAGGAGAAAATAAGATCATATTTGCAAAGTGCTTTACAAATCTTAAAAGACTATATAATAATAAGGATGACTATTACCAGTGCCACTATCATCATTAGGAAGTGTTTACATGCATATTTTTAAGCTCCTTGAAGGAATAGATTTTATTTTGTTTTGTTTTGTTTTGTCTTGTCTTTGTATCCCTAGTACCTAACACAATGCTTATCATATAGCAGGTACTTAATACTTACTTTTTGAATTGGATGGAAGCTGAATGTATTGATATCAAAATGTAGGAGATAATTGTGTCAGTAAGCACTCCAACATAAGCAGGTTACTATCACAGATTCTTAGATCTGCATTCATAAAAGGAAAGAAACTTTCAAAGGGTTAACTATCACTTTAATCAAGCACATGTATCATTCCTTTAATGAAGTACATATGTCATTCACCTAGTTCAGGGGAGTCAGTACCCTGAACTTCAAAGAAAATACAGAGAACTCAGAAATCAACAAACATAGCTTCCTCTGCCTGAATTCAACAGATAGGTCCAACTGTCTGACCACAGTTACCAGAGAGGGAAGCACTGACATCTGCATTTTCAAAGCTGGGGGCTCCTTAGAAGCTTCCCAGAGTCCTCATCTGGCCAAACAAGCACTTCAGTCAGTAAGCCCCAAAGTGAAACCTCAACTCTAAGTATTTATAACTTTTTTAGAGCCAGAGGGCATCCCAACCCTTGAGAACCAGAGCCTCATTAACCAAAGGTATGTATGGGCATTTCTACAAATCTTCCCTAATCAAACTCCCCTTAATGGTCAGACCCATTAATGGATGGGGAAGATCTTTAATCACATGAATAATACAAACACGTATATATTATTTCTAGTTAAAGAAACTCTTCTTTCTGTACTTTACTCCTAATAAAGGCTCTTGATTGATAAAAGCAAGATTCAATCAGAGGCACTTGATTATACTAAAACAAAAACAGCGAAAGATCCTATTTTTCTTGCCATCACAATAACAAAAACATTTTGTGACAGTCACCCTTGGTTCCCAATCTTTGTCTTGATCCTGAGATAACTACATGTAACATCTAATGAAAAGTTGACTATCTAAGCCATGAGAGGCTCACAGCGTGAGCCTTCATATTTAAGTTAATCAGATAGTGTTACTGTTTCTTCCAAATATACTTCTGATGAATAGCCCAAATGTCAATGAGCACAAGTGTTTGTACATTTTTTTTTTTGGTGTCTAGCAAACACTCCTCATGAAAATTCTGGCTAGATTTTTCTTTTTCCTTTAACTTGTTTCTTGTCTCCTCAGAGTGGTGGGGCCAATCAGTTAAAGTGAATGGGAGAGGAAAGAGGAATGAAGAGAATGATTTTCAAAAACCAAAATGGTCATTGATCTATAGTCTATCAGAAATTTCAGGGCTATTTTTTTTAACCTCATTTTATAAATGAGGCAGCTGAGTCCTCGAGGAGAAGAAAAGACTTATCCAAAGTCACAAAAATGTTAGAGACAGAAAATAATAAAAACCAAGTCTGGTGTACCTCTCCCTAACTAGCAGAAAAGAGTGTTTTGGGTTGTTTGTTTTTAGTTTTGCTTTTTTTGTGACTTCAGTCTCCTTATCTAGCCTGGGCTGGAAGTAGAATGATCAGTCATGGCCCAACTCTTCTGTTGATAGGCATGGAAGCCTTGACTTGTTCATTTTTGACCTGAGCGAGTTAGAAGCTCCTTAGGTTACCTACTCCCTCCCTGCCCCCTATCTGTCACCATATTGACTTTAGATCCACTGAAGCTCAAAACTCATTAACTCAAGTGATCCACCATTATCAGTATTCTCAAGTAACAGGGATTATAAGCATGTACTAACTTCTTGGCTCCAGAAAGAATATTCTTTCTTAAAGTAATATGCTTATTGAATTGTTCCTTGTGTTTTTTTGACACTGAATTTAGAAAAGAAATGATGGGATTGGAGATGATAGGAAGAAACATAAATAGATGCATGAAGCAGCTTAGCAGTGGAAGGAAATTGTAAGGAGGCTTGTACAATCATTCACTGAAAATATTCCCCAAAACCAGCTACACCTATACATATTAGACTTACTGTATCTTCACCTGATGATCTTACTCTCCTTCATTCCCCAGTACAGTACTCTACACGTAGTAGGCACTTAATAAATACTTGATAAGGTTGAAGCTGAAGTTGAAATGGACCCACCCAAAAATCATTTGAGAGAGAGATAGTGTATTATTAAGGCTTATGTGGCTCTAGATACTTATTTGTCTGTCTCTGAAAAATAAGATGCAGAGAGGGGAGAGATTAAAGTGAGTACAAACATACTCAATTTATGATCAAATGAAATACAAAAGGCCCAGAGGCAGAAGGCAGTGTATTTTGAGATTGAATTTGTTTTCAGAGACCTAGATTTGACCACTGTCCTCCACTTTATCCAAATCCTAATCTATAAAATACCCTGGTTAAACAAAATGACTTTTTAGGTCTCTTCAATCAGCCGGTCTTTGAACCTATGATCCTTCCAGTTCTTATATTCTATAATTCAGCTCTTATAGTAAGAAAGAGAACGCTCTGGTCTTTAATAGGAAATCTATATTTTTAAGAAAGGTGAGATTAGTATATCTGGCAGTTACTCTCCACATAAGCAGACTCCTTTTATAATTCTATATTTCGCATATACTTTAAAGAAGATTTTGGTGAATTTATTTCAGGAATGGTAGATCAGAGGACCATCTGTTACAGGATCAAGGATCACAACACAAAAAAAGCAAATAAAAGCATTAGTGTATTTTGTAAAATGATTTACTTTCCCAAGGACACTCTGTCTAAATTATGGCATTTGAGCCCTGCCACAAAATTGGACACTAAAATTGTATGTTATGTATTTGCATTGGAGTGAAGTAGAATATCTTTATTTGTCTAGAATAATTATAAGAGCTTAACAGAGGGCAAAGGGTGCCTTCCCTCTTGGCCCTTTCCTTCTCTGCCTGCATCCTTTGGGCAACATAGGAAGGCAGTGATCAATTCAATGCAATTCCATGAAAACTGGTTAAATGATTTGCTCAGTTGTGTAATGGTGAAGTGGAGGAGAGTCTGGACATATGCCCAAGCTGTCCTGTGGAAGAGGGATTTGATTTATTCTTGGCCCCTGAGGGCAGAGCTAGCTGCAAAATTGTAGAGGGGCCTGTTGGAGAAGTTGTGTGGGTTGCACTAGATAGTTTCTTCCCTAAAATCCCCTCTAGGTCCAAAATCAGTGATTCGGACTTCATGGATACTGTTCATTCAAATGCTGCCACTCTGTGTCTAATTGCAGTAGCTTTATAATGAGAATTAGTAGATTGTTCTTTCTGAGGGCAGGCATGGTCTCACCATTGTATTGGTATTTGCAGAACTTAGTGCAGTGTGTATGACATAGTAGGTGCTTAATTAGTAGATTCTTAATGGATGGAATGATGTTATTACCACATGCCATTTAAAACCTAGAGAGTTTACTTTAGTATCTGTAGTCTAAAACCATTTGAAAAACGTAACAAATGCTGTTGTCAGATTCACTGATTTATCCTGTACATATGTTGCTTGTACAGTTGTTTATCCCATTAGACCATAAGCAACTTGTAGGCAGGAATTGTATCTATCAATGCTTACCACAGTGCCAGACACATTTTAGGTACTTAATAAGTGCTTTTCTGACATTGAATTGTGTTCCTGTCAAGCAATTCACTGAGGCAGTCATTCATGAATCCATCTGGAAATACTAAATAAAGGGAATGGTTACATGAAATAAAAACAAGACCACAATAATCTACTCCACCATCCTACTGACATTATGAATACCCTTTATAGCAACATATGACATCCCAATCTACAGCAGGTAATTAACCTGACCAGTGGATGATCTCCCACGGCAGTCTATTCCATTTGCATGCCACTGAATTGTTCATTCTGCTTTGTCCTGAGGCAAAACCTGCTTCCCCCAAAAGTTTAAACTTGTAGTCTGAGATAGTCTATCTGGAATCTTATAAAACAATCCAAATCCCTTTTCTATACATCAGCCTTTCAAATATTTGAAGATTGTGTTAGTGTCGCATCTCCCTTTATTTTTCTTCTCGGTTTAGCATCACATGAACACTTGTAAATCCCACTTCCATCGTGTTTGCTTTGCTTTGGACACATTCTGGTTAGTTTGCTCAAGATTACACTATCACAGAATTTCAGCATTATGTGACTTAGTTCATACCTGAAAAACGAATCCTTTGACAACATATCTGACAAGTGGTCATCTAATCTCAGTTTAAAGATTACAAGGAGGGGGAGTTTTATCATGGACATTTTATAAAAAATGGGTGTCAAACTTACCAAGAAATAGTATGCAGAATAAAATTTCTTTCTCTTTTTGAAAATCAAGCTATTATTTGCCTCCTCACAAGTACACAGGAGCTTGACCTCAGCAAGGTAAGACAGTGAATAGAACTCTGGACCTAGAATCAGGAAGACCTGAGTTAAAATTCTGCCTCAGAGATTGATTTTCTGTGTTACCCTGGGCAAACCACTTAGCTTTTGTTTGCCTCAGTTTCCTCATCTGTAAAATGGGGATAATAAAATAATAAATAGCATATAGTCCTCAGGGTTGTTGTGAGGCTAAAATTAGAAATTTATAAAGCACTTTTCAAACTCTAAAGCTCTATATAAATAGTAGCTATTATTACAAGTTTCCACAATTCTTTGAAGGTAATGGACAATGGTTCAAAAGTCTCACCTATGAGGTCACATATAAGCATATGCCTTATCATATGATGCATCTAGGCCAGGTGACTTGAGATTTACAAAGTTATTTTACTATTTCCCTATTTATTTCAAGTATTAATACCACCTTAATCAATTTTTTTTTCCTACAGTTTTGAGTCTAGACCATTCTGTGGAATAAAGAATGAAGTTCTAGAGCGAGTGATTAATGCATTATTAAACAATTAACTGGAAAAGACCAAATTATCAAATCACAGAAAGTCATCATCATGTTTGTGTAATAAAAGTCAATGCTATAGGGATGTCTGACATCTATTTCCTATATTAAAAAACTGATAGATTACTAAATTGAAGTTTTTTGAGAGCTTACAAAGGAACACGGTGATTACTAGGGACTACTACAGGTTCATTCTAGTCCTAAAGTCCCCTGAACAAAACCAGAAAGAGGAACATGTGACCCAGCATTAGTTCCTATAAAAAGAATTTTTAATTGATTATCAATTTTTGTCCAACTGTTCTGTCTGTCTTAAATATACATCGGAATGGACAGTGTTGGTGGGTATCCATCTAAATGAATATCATAATCTTGGCAATGGACATTCTTCATCCATTTGGTCTTTCCTATGTGAATAGTAAGCACAAATTTTTCGAATGATTGCAAATTAATACAGGAGCCTCTGAAATATCTTGGGGTTTAATGCAACAAGACTAATGTTATCTACAAAAAGAAGTAATCTTCCTTCTGAGTAGTCTGCCTTCCACAGAGAACTCTTCTTAATCTTGAACTCTGTAATAGATCTCCTTCAGTGAAAAGCACCTTGGACCATGACTCCAGGTCATAATTTCCCAAGAAGGATAAGACTTGCTGAACCACTTATCTTATGAAGAGGTTGTACCTATGAGTAACTAATCAAGGTGAAAAGGAGAATTACTTGTCCAATATCAACACCACTGCCTTGCTTTGGAGTGAATTTCATGAAGCCTCTCTGAAGAAAGATTTGCTATTTCAGAGTTGTGAGTAGCCTAGGCAATATGTATTTCCTGTGCAAGTGCCTCAATACTGTTGTACTTAAGTTTATACAACCTCTCCTATGGCCTCTGTGGATATGTGTGGAATAGAATGCTTTGGGTTTTTGTTTGTTTGGGGGGGGGGAGAAGGAGATACTTTGTAACCACTATTTTTGCTATATCATTTGAATAAATATAGTATTTCAAAAGTTAATTGAATCTTTTGGCAGATTACTAAGAAAGAGCATACTCATGGAAGCTCATGTGCTGCCGTATTAGGAACATGGCGATTCAAAGTGTTATCTCTAGAAACCGAAGTAGAAGTCTCTGGCCTCAGCTTTCCAGTATCAGTCTAAATTGGTAGAGAAAACCAAAAGAGGCACTAAATTTTGCTCAATATTTTTCTAAGTTTCTTTTAAATTGATTTTACCCTCCACTACTTCCCTCTGCTTTATAAAATAATACTGTTTATAATCTTCCATCATTGTTCTTCATAAGGTTTTTCAAATTACTTTATTTTTCTAAACATTAGTATCTTTGATAGTTTTCCTTCTCTATCTGGCAGGGAAGCCCACTATCTAAGACTTTTCCTGGTCTCTTTTGGTTTTCTGGTTGTTACAATAGATTCACATCAGTTAAACTTCACTGTAAATATTGTTATGTCCAGTGTCAGTCATGTTTGTTGTCCATTTCCCATAAGGATAGTGATAAAATTGTTCTTTTAAAAGAGAGAAAAGAATATCCATGGAACACTTTAAAATGTTCTGAATACAATAAGTATTCAGAAGGGAACATAAGGAACTTTTGTTATAATATATACTTTAAAATACCAATCCATGATAAAAATGACTAACATTTATATAGTAATGCCAAGTGCTTTATAGTTACTATCTCATTCGATCCTCAAAACAACTCTGGGAAGCAGGTGCTATTTGGATACCCATTTTACAGATAAGGAAACTAAGGTCAACAGAGATTCAATGACTTGCACAGGGTCACCTAATGTCGGATTTATCTCCTCCTGAAGCCTTCTTTTTTCTCTAGGGCTCAGAACTTTCCAGTCAATCTTTCATTTTCTACCAGTTGCTCTGCTTGGTTTTACTTCACAATCATCATGCCACTATGCCAAGTCCCCTCAGCCACTTACTCCTTCCTTTTCCATTTCTTATGTGTGTGCCATCTTCCCACATCAAGGTGTAAGGCTGGAATGTCATTCATTTTTCTTATTTATATTCCCATTACTAAGTATAATGCCTGAGCACATAGTTCATGCTTAATAAATGTTCATAAACAGCATGGAATCCATAGGCTATGTGGTTCTAGGCCTCTTTGACGGAGGAACTGGAACTATTTCCTCATCTGTAAAATGGGAATAAGTAATAACAATAATATATAATTTGTGCCACCTACTTTCCAGGGTTGTGAGGAATCAGTGGAACTCTCTAAGCAACGGACTTTAAATAGTGCTTTCTACATGTCATCTGTTATGGCAAATTAATGTATGTTGCAGAGTCTATGAGAGAATGTCTTACAGTGGTAGCTTGGCCTGAAGTATGGGTAAAATGTGCTCCAAATTTCTAGTTATTCTACTGAAAAATCATATACAATATTCCACAATGACAATATGTGACACATAGGAATAACTCATTAGCAGCATGGAGGGGCAGATAGAGTGTAAAGCTCTCAGACCTGAGATGTAGGTTTAAATCTTACATCATCTACTCACTAGATGCTTGACCAATGAGCAATTCATTTACCTACTTCACAAGGGTATTGTGCTTTGCAAATCTTAAAGCAACATACTGTTATTGATAATTAACATTATTACGTATTTTAGCTTTAGAATGATCTAGCTGAATGTGTCTGTGGGATTACTCACATTAATAATAGCAGAAATGAAGGGAAAATAGTAACATTGAAAAGGAGGCGCTCCAATTCTGAATTCAGTCCATCATCTCTTATCGGGGGCTTCTTAGAACCTCTCCCTCCCTCCACTCTATTCTCTCTCCAGCCTTCTGTCCACATATTTATGACTGTTAAAGTGAAATTGCTAAAGCCCAGGTCTGATAATGTCACTTTTCAGATCAAAAGGCTCCAGTGATTCCCCATTAGATTTTTTTTAAACATAAAATACAAACACTGACATTTAAAACCCTTCATAATCTGAAACTCCCCTTTTCAGGCTTATTGTTCATTACTTCTCCTTTATTCTCTCTCTATTCTAGCCAATTTGGTCTGTTTGCTATTCCTCATACAGTACTATCTATCTATAATCCGTTCTGTTGCACAGGTTGTCCTTCATGTTTAAAAACTTCGTGTATCTTAGCTCTGCCACTCAGAATGCTTATCTTTCTGTAAAACTCGGCTCAGGTTCTAGTTCCTACATGAGTTTTTTCCTGATCCTCCCAGCTACCAGGGTCCTCCAAGTATTTCACATAAATTTTATATTGACTTGCATGAATACCATTGAATGGAAACCACCTGAGAATAGAGACTGTTTCGGTTTTGGCTTTGTGTCCTCAACAACTAGCATAGCACAGCACATAGGGGCAGAGTAGTCCCCTAATAGATATTTACTGATTGATTGAGGGACTTCATTGCATGAGAAAACAAGGCAATCAATTCCAAGGTCAAGTTCACTTGAATGTGACACTGGAGCAAGGAAGGCAGGGGAGCCACTGTTTTTATTGTTCATCCTTCACTCTCTAAAGGGGTAAATGCCATCAAAAGGGTGATGTCTTTACTTGTTCCTGGATGGGATTTAAGTGAGGCAGAGCTGTACAAGTCATCAGCGTTACTGTCTCCTCCAGAGTCATCTAGGTCCACTGGTTAGATAAAGATCAGGATAACTATTGATGGCCCAGAATGAGGTGGGTGACCTAGGCCTTTCAAAATTAAGGTCTTTCAGGGGGCAGAGTCAAGATGGTGGAGTAGAAGTATGGACCTGCTCAACCTCTCCCACCAAAGCCCTTAAAATACCTGTAAAAAAATGAAATCATATCAGGCCATGGAAGAGCTCAAAAAGAATTTTGCAAATCAAGCAAGAGAAGTGGAAGAAAAATTGGGAAGAAAAATGAGAGAAGTGCAAGAAAATCATGAAATTGAATCAACATTTTGCTAAAGAAGACCCCCCAAAAATGCTGAATAACAGCTTTAAAAATAGACTAACCCAAATAGCAAAAGAGGTCTAAAATACCAATAAAGAGAAGATTGCCTTAAGAAGCAGAATTGGCCAAATAGAAATGGAGGTCCAAAAGCTCAATGAAGAAAAATAGTTCTTTAAAAATTAGAATGGAGCAGATGGAAGCTAATGACTTCATGAGAAATCAAGAAACTATAAAACAAAACTAAAAGAATGAAAAAATAGAAGACAATGTGAAATATCCCATTGGAAAAACAACTGACTTGGAAAATAGATCTAGGAGAGAAAATTTAAAAATTATTGGTCTACCTAAAAAACATGATAAACAAAAAAGCTTAGATATCATCTTACAAGACATTATCAAGGAAAACTGCCTTGATATTCTAGAACTAGAACATAAAATAGAAATGAAAAAAAATTCACTGATCATCTCGTGAAAGAGACTCTGAAAGGAAAATTTCTACAAATATTATAGCCAGGTTCCACAGTTCCCAGTTTAAGGAGAAAGTATTATAAGCAGCCAGAAAGAAACAATTCAAGTATTGTGGAAATACAGTCAGGATAACATAGGATTTAGGAGTTCCTATACTAGGGGACTGAAGGGTTGGGAATATGATATTCCAGCGGTCAAAGGAGGTAGGATTAAAACCAAGAATCACCTAACCAGCAAAACTGAGTATAACTCTTCAGGGGAAAAAATGGAATTTCAATGGAATGTAGGACTTCCAAGCATTCTTGTTGAAAAGACCAGAGCTGAATAGAAAATTTGGCTTTAATGCACTAATCAAGAGAAACATGAAAAGGTGAAAAAGAAAAAGAAGCCATAAGAAATTCATTAAAGTTTAACTGTTTACATTCCTCATGGAAAGATGATATTTGTAACTCATGAGATCTTTTTCAGTATTAGGGTAGTTAGAAGGAATATGCGTGTGTGTGTGTATGTGTGTCTGTGTTTGTGTGTGTATATGTGGGTGTGTATAGGTATGTATGTATGTGTATATTATATATTTGTATATGTGTAGGTATGTATATGGGTGTATATATGTGTGTGTATACACACACACGCACACACACGTGCACACACACATATATACACAGAGGACACAGGGTGAGCTGATTATGAAAGCAGAATACTTAAAAAATAAAATTTACTGTTGAGTGGAATGTATCAGGAGTAAGAGAAAGGGAGAGTAGAATGTAGCAAATCATCTCACATAAAAGAGGCAAGAAAGGTCTCTTACAATGGAGGGGAAGAAGGAAGAAATGAACAGGAATAAGTGAGCCTTACTCTCATGGGACTTGCCTCAAGGAGAGAATAATACATACTCAGTTGGGTATGGACATCTATTTTACCCTGCAGGAAGGCAGTGAAGAAGGGAATAGGAAAGGGAAGATAATAGAATGGACAGCAAATTGGGGAAAGGGATAATCAGAAGCATACACTGTTGTAGGGGGACAGGTCAAGGGAAAGAATGGAATAAATGGAGAGCAGGACAGGACAAAGGGAAATGTGATTAGTCTTTTACAACACAACTGTTTTGGAAGTGTTTTGCATGGCTAGACATGTATGACCTATATTGAATTGCTTGCTTTCTCAATGAGGTTGAGTGGGGAGGGAGAAAGGGAGAGAATATGGAAACCAAAGGTTTAAAAATCAATGTTAAAAATTGTTTTTTTATGCAACTGGGAAACAAGATGTATAGGCAATGGAGTATAGAAATCTATTTTGACCTACAGGAAAACAGAGAGAAGGGAGATGGAAAAAGGGGAGGTGATAGAAGGAGGGACAAACTAGAGGAAGGGGTGGATGGGCTACATATTGTTCGTGGGTGTGGGGTTAGGAAGAGAAGGGGAGAAAATTTAGGATTCAAATTCTTGTGGATGTGAATGTTGTAAATTAAAAAATAAATAAATTATATATATATATATATATATATATATATATATATATATATATATATATATATATGTAAACATAATAAATTAAGGTCTTTCTCAGGTCTCAGTTTGTCTGAGGCCACATCCATTCAATGACTAAAGCCTAGGTAAGACAAAAATGGCCCAGTTTTCTATCACAAAGATATCAATTTGGGAAGCAAAGACTTTCAGGAGAAGGCAGGAAAATGAAGAGGCAGAATGGAGGGGGAAAAATATTTGAAGCATGAGGCATATCCAGTGTAAAAGCACTGAGACTGGAGAAGGAGGATCATGTGCAAAGAATAGTAGTAGGAAGAGAGTTGAGACATAGTGAGGAATTTTGAAGAAATGACAATGATGTCATTGTTTAGCACTTCAGGATGACTTCAAAGCAAAATTTTATCTTTCCAAAGATATCCCTTATCTCGATTGAGAAGATTAATTCAGAAGCTCGGATGTTTCTGATTCTCAGCACCTCATATTTTCTTAAAGCTCTTAATACAATCTGATTGGAACCAACATGGAGATTTAGAATCTCAAAGAAGAACTGAGAGATTTTGATCAGGAAGGACACTGGTTGAAGGGACTACTATCTGTCAATCTTCATCTCTATCTCAGTGAGTCAGTAAGCAGATTAATTTTAAAAAGGGAAGAAAGACAAGATCTTATGATAAAGGTGGGGGCATGCGAAACTGTGTGCCTCTGCTGTTCTAACACTGACAATTATTAGAAATTTTACAGCAGTGCTTATGATAATATTTATCTGACTTAGAAATGAATTTGACATTGTCTTACACTCCTGTTGTATGTGAAAGGATTTTTTTTCCACCTTAAAGAATATCAGAACCCAGCTCGAAAAAGAACTAATTGAAGAACACTTAGAGAGTTTCAGGCATACAAATGACACTATTTTTCCCCTGCCTTAAAATATGAGGAAATCATTCAAGGCATCATAGCAAGAAGCTAAATCCTGGGGGAGCTTTTAAAAAATTTAGGCTTTCCAGTTCATGGGAGAAAGTGAATTCCATTTCCTGAAGAGACTATTATAGCCATGTAAGTGTGACAGCACGGTGAGTTGTATAGCTCAGCTGGATGTCCCTTGAACCTATTACTATATGAAGTTAAGCAAAATAAATGTTTTTTGCATAGGCTCTATGTTGTTCTAAGAAAGCATCTTCCATCAGTGGGTTGGAATTAGAAAGACTTGTACTTCTGGGAGTTAAGAATAACTAGAGACCTTTGGGAACTGGAGACAACAGAGGGCTTGGGTTCTGGGGGTCTTGGACCCACCAGAAATGGGGAGCGTAATGCATGTTCCATATATGAAATGTCATCCTGATCACAACTTCTTAAAATGTGGGTCATGAGCCCATATGGAGTCATGAAAAATTTGGCAACAGTAAAAGATTTCTGAACGCACAAAGACCAAAACTTAATTAAAAATAAAATGCATAATGGATCCGAGGTATTTCTGGCAACTCCTCTTATTTTGTATTGTACAACCTCACTGCAGCCATGGTTTTGAACACAAAGTTTTCAAACTTTGCACCATATATGACCTCAGGCTAAGGCTGCTGAAACAAGAAAAGGGGTCCTGAGTAGAAAAATTTTAAGAAACCCTGATCTAGATGATGTATCCTATCCTTTCCATCTTGGGATAGAGTAGGAAGCAGATGTCTCTGACCTGGAGAATCTGATAACCATTATATATTGGCCTCATATTGAATTAAGAATCCATGGAAAGGAAACTGATCACCCTGGCAATGCCATGCCGATTAATCATCACAAGGCCACTGAGGGCAGGGCCAAGAGCAACTGACTCTTTTCCTAAGCTCTGGCTGGAGAATTCACCTTCCACTTCCCTAATTTTTATGGTTTAGTTCTCTTTTGAGGCAAGCTACCTTTCTTCAGCTACCTTTTCCCATATTCCCCCAAATCTATGTGGAAAAAACAAAACACAGAAACAAGAGCAAGTACAACAAAAGCCTGTATAACTGTAATTACCAAACTGTGCCCAGAAGAAGAAGTGAGAAAATCCACCTCCCACTTTCCTTGCTAGAGGTCCAAAGGACTATTAGTGTCAAAAACTGTAGCATGTACAATCAGACTTAACTAATATGTTATATGGTCAGACTTACCTAATATATTCCATCATTTTGCTGAATAGCTTTCTTTTTCCTTTCTTTTTTATCTTACTTATGCAGAATATTTCTCTGGGTATAGAAGGGGGAAGAGATATATTTGAAAATGAAGGCTACGTTAAAAACAAAAGAGGTCTACAATTTCAGAAGACAGAATGACTCTCGCTGCATATTACTCTCCATGGTAGCATAGGGTGTATGGGGTGTTCAGGTGAACTAGTACTTCCAGTGTGAAGATTTGCTGAGCCCTTTCCAGGGTTGCTTACCCACCTTTGGTGTCTATCTGTCCCCCAAATCTCACCTGTGGCTCCAAAAAGCTGTGGTATGTACAGTGGCCACACCCTGGTAAACTCTCTCAGTAGTTGGACTAAACTAGGTTAAGGGTAACTGGAAGGCTTCAAATCCATTGGCGAGTTAGGGGGATGTCTACCCCAAGTGAGTGAAGATTTCCTTTAGTAGAAAAGACAAATAAGAACATTTTTTCCCCCAAAGTCCATGAAAACGGCTGAAGTAGATATTGAGGATATTTAGTACTTGGTTAGATATCCAAAGAGCCAAGGTTATCCACTGCTTCTCTAGACATTACCAGTTTCCCTAACTTTTGCCTTGATCACTGGATTTTGATGATTCTGGGAGAGAGAATGAGGATGAAGACTTTATACAACTCTGCCTCACTTAAATCTAATTCACTCATGAGTCAAGATGTCATCCTGCAATGCCATTGGTTCTCTTCAAAAATGAATGATCACAACATGGCAGGATTAGCACTTTCACTGTAAAGCATGACGTTGGATCTAATAAATATATGATATGGAAGAAAAGACTTCTGTGCTCTAAAATGAATACATGCATTTATCAGAATCCATAGAATAAAGTGTCATTGGCTATATCTCCATACATGATGTTCTCCATGGGGCTATTTGGGGGGTTTCATGATCTAATGCAAAGAACACTCAATTTGGAGTTAGAGGATTTAACTTCAAATCCTGTTTACTTCTTCCTGTGTTTGTAACCTTGGGCAAGTTATTTCACTTTTCTCAATCTCCTTTCCCCTTCTTTAAAAAGAGAATAATATTCTCATTCACATAATCACTGTAATGGGAGTAGTTTGTCAACCTTAAAGTGCTGTGTAAATGTTAACTATAGTAATCAGGAATCACTTTGTACCAAACAGTAAAGGGAGGAAGGGAATGTCTCTATATAAAGACAACTGATTATGGACCATGGAATTTTAGCATTGGAAAAGATGTTAATGATCATTCACTCTGACCCCATCATTTACAAAAAAGAAAGCTGAGGCTTAGAAAGGTTAAAGTATTTATTTGCATTAAAAGAAAAACTAAAACACAGGTCTTCTGACTCCCAAGTTTAGCATTCTTGACACTACATAAAACTGCCCCTTTGAGAAAAGGTGTTCAATATACTGTAGAACAGAAACACATTCCTACATCCACACTCATTTAGCCCAGTTAACTCTAAGTAGAGATATATGTAAAGGACATTTCAAAGCCCAAACAGCAGAGGAGAACTTCTCCACTGTCCAAGCTCTTTGCCTCAGATTGATTGTTTCCATACCTTTAGACCCAAGTACCTCCAAAGAAATCATATGACCTTGGTTACAAGGCTTCTGAATGGCATGTTCAAAATTGTTTTGAAATAATCAAATATTCAGTATTTTAGTTGTTGTAGGAAGACAGGCATGGTGATATACTGCTGGTACAATTGATCCAAATATTTTAGGGGGAAAATTATAATTATAGGAGAAAATAAGTTGCTAAATTATCCATTTTCATTTGATCCAATAATTCTACTGTTGGGCATGTAATCTAAAAAGATCAAAGACAGAAAGAGGGGGCTCATAAATAGCAAACAATACATAATAGAACTTTTGAAGTAGCAAAAAAACCACAAAACCTAAGTAGTAGAAAAGACGTGGATGCTCATCAGTTGGGAAGATGAATAAATTGTGATATATAAATGTGCTTAAATAACTCAATAAAATTCTTATTTTGTTACAGGAAATTATGAATATGAGGAATTCAGAGATAACTAAAAAGACGTGTATGAACTGATGGGAATCAACACAAATGAAACCAAAAGACTATGCACAATGAATATTATTAATGTAAAAGAAAAAACTGATTGATTTTGTTACCAGATAATGAAATAATTTATCTTCCCCTTGATAAAGAGAGAGGGGTGGATTATCAGTATAGAATATTGCCTATGTTGTCAAATATGTTTATTTTGTCTATTAGTTTTAATTAATTTCTTTGATTTATGGGGAAGCAAATTTCAGGAAATGAGTGATATAAAAACCATAAAAACTGAAGAGTTCCTTGATGTAATAAGTTAGGAAGTCTATGAAAAAGTCTGTCTTGAGGTCAGGATGATCTGACTTCAAGACCTTTCTCTCCACAAACTGGTTCTTTGATGCTGGTCCAAAAAAATGTCATCTCACAGTGCCATTATGAACCTCTCTAAGGTTATAAATTGCAGCAAAGTTGCCAGTTTTTGTGGGTTAAGGTAGTTTCCTTTTTTGGAAGTGCCTTATCCCAGGGAAATTAAGTCAAGAACATTGACAAATCAAAGGATAAAATACTGATAACAACAATATCATGAAGGCACCCTTGTAGGGTGGAAAGAAACTAGCTCTAGAATCAGGTGACCTGAGTTCAAACAATTCTTCTGATCCAAGGTTGAATCTTGCCCCAGATGTTTACTAGCTGTGGGACACCTGGAAAGTCACCTAACCTCTGTAAGTCTTCATTTTCTCTACATAAAATGGAGATAACATTGTGATGACCACAGAGATAACCTGTGTAGAGCAGTTTGTGAATTGGAAGCATTACGTAAAAGTTCACTACTATTATTTATTATCTGTGTGACCTGAGAGAAATCACTCTATCTGGACCTCAGTAAATACAAGGGTTAGACTTTCTGACCTCAGTTTTCTTCTAGCTTTAATCTCTATGAATGACTTCAACAACTAACGTTTACATATATTCTGTAAAGTTTGCAAAGTACTTTACATGCATTATCACATTTGAGAATACAAGTAGCTTAGGGAGTTCAAGCCAATATCATAGAATAATATTTCCAAACACACTTATAAAAGTATTTTTTTATTATATTTCTCTCTCTCTCCTCTCCCCATCTTTCCTGCACTCTGGGATGTGTGGAATAATAAGTGTGTAAGAAATTACCAGCATGAGTCAGCTTTATTATCGATGAATAGTTTATCTATAATGCATTTAGCTGGAGTTCTCCTTGTTCTAATGAATTAACTCTCCTTTAGTGGACTGCAACTGAGAACGTGTTTGGGAAAAATAGCCTTGCTACAAATCCCATCCCTAATAAGCCCTCCAAAACATATACCACTCAACTAGTTTATTCTTTCAGTGCCATTGTCAGGACCTCTTAAAGGAATGTAAACATCCCATGATAAGGATTATTTTTTATATGGTGTGTGCATTTTATGTAGTTTGTCGGTCCTAAGAAGTAGAAATAAATGCAAACAATCTCTGCAAAAAAAGAACTTGGCTTCCCTCTTTGGTTCTGAATTGGTGTTCCTGTATGCTTTAATTACTTTGTAGAGCAAAGTCCATACTGATGCTTACATTCCCTCAAGGTTCTAGGGGAAAGTCGAGAGATTGTAGCATCTATTAAATATAATTTATGAAACCTCATCCTGTGTGCCCTGTCCTCCCCGCCCCCACAGCAATCAACCAATTGATATTAATTGCTCTTAGAAGAGGTTATTAAGTGAGAAGTTATGGTGAAAAGAGTATTTACAGGACAATTTCCATTGAACAGGGAGGCACTCTCTACCTTTTGTGCCCACAGAGCACATCTGAGCCTCAAATTCAAAGGAGTAAGAGTGAAAAGTACACAAATACATGACTCCTGGCCCTGGCAGTCATTTTTTCTCTTTAAGAAGTACCTGCCAAGACTTCCAGGTCATGTGAGCAATAAGATAGGAGAACTAGATATCCTCTTAGATCCCTATGACCTTTCAGACCTCTCTAAAATAGAAACTATACTTCAAAGATAAAGCCATTTCAGCTGTCTTCATGGCCTAGGACACCCAGAATCCAACAGAATGTTTAAAAATATAAGAGCCCCAAACATCCATGAACTGATGATGCTCACTGACCCTGAGTTCACTCAACACCCCTCTCCACCTCCCACAATACTAGCCTGAAACTGCACTAGTAGACGTAAGGCCCTAACAGAGGCTTACAAACCCACTTCTATATCTTAGTGCTCCCGAGACTTTGGCCCTAGGCTGCAGAAGTTTGCCTGGACCTAACAGCCAGCACAGCCATGACTCTTCAGGAGCAATAACCTAATGAGATTATAGCCCTACAGCTCCAATACTGCAAAACTCTGAAATGTGGTGCCAGAGTGGAATGCCATGACAGCTCTCTGAATGAACAGAGAACTAAGGAACAGAGGGAATGCGATTAGACCATTTATTTGTGTATATGTGGGGAGGGGGAATAGTGAGACTATGCTGCACTCTACTAAGCTGGAAGGAAAAAGCCAAAGTCACTTGGGCAGAGACCTAGACTAGTGAACTAGTGAAGTATGAATTGCCCATAGTTGCAGGAAGCTAAGAAGCATTGAGATCCATTCCTCAAGGAAACCAACATTGGAAGGGATGGGGTCAGAAAGTGAATAAAGGAAAACCAGAATTTTTTTTTTTTGAACAGAGAGACTAAAAAAGAAGTCCCTTCCAAGAGCTCTTTTCATCTCATTATGTGAATGAGGTACTGCCCCTTTCTCATATGGGCTGGGTCCTGGCTGGAGGTCAACCTAGTTGGACATCCAGGGGATGGAGGCACCTCATCTGACTTGAGCACTGTTGCTCATAGCTCATTCCTTTGATGGCTCTGTCAGACTCACCTGTCACCTGTCTTTCTTCCCTCTCATAGTCTGTAGCAGTCTTTACTTTTTCCAGGAAGGAAAACATAAAATGGCCATTGACAGAGCATATAAATAAATTTATTTGAAGACAAAAGTCAATAGATTCTTCCATTAGAAAAAAGTGCTGTGACCCATCTTTCTTTTCTTTTCTCTATGTTAATGATCAGGAAGTCCATATATCCTTGTGTCACAATATTAACTTCTCATTTCCTAATATAACCTAGAGTTATCTCCATTTCAAAATGAGGCATCTGGAGAGCTGGGAAAGACACAGGCAAACAACACATGACTCATGAGTGTTTGTCTGTGGGAAGGCAGGGGTGCAGGTTTGTGGTGGAAGACTTGGAAATGCCTTTATCCCCTATGGTGCTAGTGTATATTGACTTCTTGGTTACTATGATGGATTTGACTTTCTGATGTCTGAATAAATGTCTTTCTTCTGCCTTCTTAAAAAAAATGAGTCATATGAGCAGAATTTTAGTACAGTTCATCAGTGTCCTTTATAAAATGTGATGCCCTGAAATGAAAACAATTATTTAGATGTGAAAAATAGATTTTTATAACCTTGTTAATAATAAGTACAACAATATTAATAACCATAGTCACAATACTAGCTAGCATTCATATAGTACTAACTATGTGTCAGGCATTGTGCTAAATGCTTTACAAATATTATTCCATTATATTTTTTGTTTCATATTTGGTATACATATATCATTTCATTTTCATTTTATAGTATCTCATTTTATTGTTACATATATGATGTTCAGTTTGGGTTGTCTGTATAATCAGTTTTCCAAATCATGACTTGAATCAACACCAGAGAAATACATTTTATCACCCTTAGAAGAACCATAGACCAAAGAGCAAAACATTTAATTAAGGTATAAAAGCAATGTAAATAACTAGAGTGCTGGAATATTTTTGTCACACTATAGAAATGTTTATAGTCCCTTGAGGGTTACTGGGTATTTTAATTTTCTCTCCTTAATTCCCATCAAATCTATTATAATATTAGGAATGGTTACATGGATGCTTTTGTGGACTTGCCCAATGGTAAAACACATATGATTTAGTTCATTCTGCCTCATGGAATTCTGCTCCAATCTCCCAGGACTAGAGTCCATTGAGGCCTCTTGACCTTGCAGAAAGGTTCTCCGCTTTCTTCTAGCATCCTGAGTTTAGGAAAATCACATCCACACACTTCCCTCACATGTCCTCCTCATTCTGACCATACTTAATATTTGCTACCTGTATCTGTACTCATGGTCTACTTTCCGAGCTCCACTTCTTCAAATTTTCTGCTTTCTAGAAGACTCATCATCATCTGAGTACATTCCACACAGACTCCACTGCTTCTCAGCTAGCCACACACCCTTTGAAGTACGTAAAGTAATTTTTCTCAATGGACAAGACTTTCAACTCCAAGAATCATGAAAAATAAAGTTCTTGGGACTTTTCTTTTCCTCTACACAGACACAAGTGATACATATTTTGTGATTTTGCAGTGAAGATTATTATACACTGAAATGAACTAGAGAAGAAAAAAAAATAGACTCTCCTCTCCTAGGGATATTTACTGACCATGACCCTACGTGACTTTTGGTGTAGCTTTCAAAAGCAAAAGACCATGCTAGACAATCTTTTAATTTCCTCCCTGCTGTTGTCACTCTCTTCAACTCAAGTGCTGACAGAGCAGTTCCCTTTGTCATACCTTTCCCCTTCCTGTACCATAAAAGGTTATTTATCTGGAAAGGTTTAGTCCTGCTTGAAGGAAGGAAGATAAATTGCATTTTTCAGTTTAATCTATATAGTTTCCAAAAGATCAAAAATAACTTTATAAAACAAGTTCAAAACTGAAATTTTGAACATTCAACTCCTCTTATATTCAAACCCCATGTATTTAAAATAGTGTAAAGTATACTTACAAAAAAAGTATCTTTAATTTGCCAGACTGCTCATTGTCTTTTCCCACTAGCACTAGAAGTATACAGATATTGAAATAAAATCATTGACTTTCATTTCTGTGCACATAGATTAATCTTCACAGGGTTTATTTACAGGACCAGTCTATATTTTCTTTAGTCAATCAGTTTTGGAAAAAAGGAAGGGAAAGATGTTTATCAGCCATCCAGAATAGACTTCTGGCATGCAGTCACACAATTCAAAAAATACCACCATTCATTCCTGTTTTGGTCACCTCACTGATTGTATCACCTCATCTTTTGTGAGAGGTATGGTATGTCACCGCAGAATAGAGAATTCCGAAGACTCCTTTTTCCAGTCTTTTGTCAGCAGTTCTGCCTCGTTCCCCTGCCCCAAAAGAAAAAACCCTGAAAAGCCATGGCAGTAAATACCAACTACAGAAACATCACTCCATGGTGGCAGTTCTAGCAAGATTCTCTAAATAATGGATCAAAGCCTCAAACAGCATCTCTGGCGTACTGTTGAAGGAAGCACTACACACTTTATGTAGCTCTGTGGTGTGGTTAACAAATCTTTAACAATGTCCTACAGTATTACTCATAATTTAGTCTGAAACACTTAGTAATTTCGTAAAGTTGGCATCCTGACTCCAAAGTGAACCTTTAGAACAAAGCTGGAATGTTAAATGTGTTTTGAGTAAGTGGAAGTGATGTGAATTCATACATTACTAAACGTTTTTATCCTTTTCTCCATTTAACAGGTAATGCTTTCATCTTACACCATCATCAGTTTTCATTGTAGCCAACAGATTTTAAAGCCCTTCCCTCGCCTATATAATGAAGCCCATAGATACTGCGGAGTAAAAGAGAATGGGAATTGGGGTTTTATTACTACTTTTTAGATACCTGGTAGGGACAAGTGCTGTTGGTGATCATGTAGCAATGAGAAGTGCAGGATGCATAGGCAAATAAGGATTTCTTTAATCTTAAGTTGTCATTAACTGCTCAGTAATATATCCCATACTTCCTGAGACATTCATTTGGAGAGAATACAGCAAATGCTCTTGGATGATGGTTAGGAAATCACTTCTAGATCTTTTGAAGTCACCAGAGACTTTTTCTTCCCTCCCCATTTTTCTCTTTACTCTCCTTTTCTCCATCACCTTCCCACTTTATCCCTCTTCTTCCTTTCCCTGCCTACTTCCTTTTTCTATTTTACTTTATTTGTAACCTCAGGCTTCCCCTTCCCTCATTCCCCACATCAACTCCTTTCATTTATTTCCCCCTTGAACCAGCCTTCTTTCCCCAGGTGGTAACTGCCAGTAGCTCACGTGCCACTGGATGACCACAGCCGTCCTTTTTGTCTTAGCTCCAGGAAGGCGAGTCGGCAAGACGTGTGATTGAGACCTATACCATTGTTTAATATCCATTTCCAGCACAGTTTGTGGTTAGTGCTTTAATCTGTCTTCTCATTTTTGATACCATCTAGTATATGTCTCTGAAAATGAAATTATAATGCAAAAAAAGACCATCAGAAATATTTGGAAAGTTGCTTCCCTCACTTTTTTTTTGAGGTAATTAACCTATGATTTGTGAGAATTCTTACTCCTCTGTCTTATGGTAGTGAGATTCAATTAGTTTATTTAAAATCAGGATATAGCAACCTCAAAACTTAGTGGAAAAATTTAACACACTAAAACACCTACATATGTTAGGCCATTTCGTGGCCTTCCCCATCATTGTAGTGTTGTAACCAATTAATTCTCTATCCATTAATGGGCAATCTTATTTCCTATAATAGTCACTTACTCTTTCTGGGCCATAGTCCCTTTATCTGAAAATGATAAAGTTTGGAATAAATGAATTTAGGGCCACTTTATGATTCCAGATTTGTTATCCATGCTTATTAGAGTTGAGCTACCCTAATGTAGCACTTGTCACTCTGCATTTATGCTAGACAGGACATTTTAAAAATGGTACTCTATTTTTTGATCTTACCAGTGAGAGTATTTGAGAAAGCTTGAGAAGAGCTGATTGCCCAAGTTAAAAAAAATCACTTATGACTTCTAAAGAGTCATCAGTCCTTCACCTTCTTTTCACTGTCTACCTTTTAAGATGAATGAATTAATGAATAAATGGGATTTTCTTTGTGTATATATAGTATATATAGCAAAATGCGCTGAAGGGATTCATGGTGTAGTCAGGAAGGCCAGGTTCAAGTCCTGTCTCTGACACAATCTGACTAGATGACCCTGTGCAAATCACCTAATCTCTCAAGGAATCTAGGAAAATCTTTAGAATTATACTTTGAAGATAAGATTCTGCTCTGCTTTGCTAGAGGAGGCTAACCACCACAAGTTTTCTCTGAATCTATGAAATCACAGGTTGGGCTCAAAGATATGTTTTGATATGATTATATACATTTGAATATGTCAGAAATATTTTGGCAACAAGTATAAAAAGTGAACTGCTACTATTAAATTTTCTCACATACTAATTTTGCTATTTATTATCAATATGGTTGGCGTTGTTCAGTCATTTCGGTTGTGTCTGCTTTTCATGACCCTATTTGAGGGTTTTCTTGGCCTAGATACTGGAATGATTTGACATTTCCTTCTCTAGCTCATTTTACAGATGAAGAAACTGAGGCAAACATGTTTAAGTGACTTGACCAGGGTCATACATCTAGTAAGTATCTGAGGTCAGATTTGAATTCATGAAGATGAATCTTTTTGATTCCAAGCCTAGCACCCTATCCACTGTACCACTTAGCTTCCCTATTTTCTGTGTAACCTTGGGCAAATTACTTGACCACTCTAGACCCAAGTTTCTTTTTTTCTTTAAAAATTTACATTTTTAAAAAATAAAAATTTTCTTTAAAAATTTTCTCTGTAAAATACTAGAAGGTTGGATTAAATGATCTCAAGCCACTCAAGTGTTTTTCCTGAAGTGTAGGTGTGATGATTCCACTCCCATCTTCCCCCTTCCATTCTGCTCAGTAAACTCCATTGGCTCCCTACTACCTCTTAGATCAGATATAAATTCTGTTGGGTGTTCATAGCCACTTTTGGCATTTATACCACTTGGCCTCATCTTACCTTTCCAGCCTTCTTGCATGTTACTCCTCTACAGGTACTTTTGTAACACAACCATACTAGCCTTACACACAATACTCTATCTTCTGACCTTTGCAATGGCTTGGATGACCTATGACTTGAATGCTCTACCACTCTACCTCTGCCTCTTGGAATCTCTCATTTCCTTCAGGAGTCAGCCCAAGCATCTCCCTTCCACAGGCCTTTCTTAGTATCCGTAGCTATACTATCTCTTCACCTCAAAGATTACTTTTTGTTTTTATAAATGCATAATATAATACACTCACACATACATGAATACCTACATAAACACATACATAAGCATGTGAATACCTTCTCAGAATGAAAGTTCTTTGAGGAGAAGAACTATTTTGCTTTTGTCTTTTTATCTCTTGTACCCACCATAGTTGCTGGCATATAGTAGGTGCTTAATACTTGCTTGTTTGAGTGTTTGACCTCTGAGGGTCCTACCAGCTCTCTATATATGATCCTATGTGCACATGTTCCTCATTTTAATGAAACAAAAATATAAATCCCTAATTTAGAACAAAAATGTTGATAAAGCACAGATAATTTGTTCACTGTACGAAACACTTTCCTAGAAGGGCTCCTTTAAGTAATGGTTTAACCCAATGATTTTAAAGTGATCCAACATTCAAGACTCAAAACTCTTTGCAACATATGCTTCATCTAAAGCAAGTTAAAGGATCTGGAAACCAACAGTGTGCTCTGTCCCATTCTACTCCCCCCTTACCTGTAATCAACTTTCTGAAGCATTAGCTCATGTTCTTAGGATACGTTTGGATCAGTCACCTTTCATACTACTAAACTTTTTCAGGTCCCTGAACCCACACTCACAACACTGAGAATCCTACATCCTTTAATCTCCAACTTCCTGTTTCTGAACCTGAACTATTTGCCCTGCTTTCCTCACTCTCTCCTATATCTTCCTTTTACTACTGCTACTATCTCTAGGCATCCTGGACTTAGTTCTTGTTCTCTTCGCCAAACTTTTTTTTTTTCAACTTCCTTTCCCCTTTGTTTTTACACTCCAGATCATAAACAAGCTTTTCTAGAATTTATCTACAAGAAAAAGAGAATATACAAATTAGAAGTGATTCAGGTTAAGGTAATTAGAAGTATGAAAATAAGAAATATCTCCAATCTGGGTGACATCTAAGATTTCTAACCTTACCCTTATTTGTGATTATCCAAACTGGGCTAGGGCTATGTTGAAGCATGCTACATGAAGCCTTTTCTGATCCCTTTCATCCCCTCCCTCCCAAATCACCATATATAATTACTCAGAATTTATTTGTATTTCATCTTTTTATATTTATCCCATATATATTTCTATATATATTTCTCTCCTCAATTAAAATGCAAGTTCCTTCACAGGAAGCATTTTTTTAAATGAAGTACATGAATCCTCAGAACCTAGTACCTGGCACATAGTAGGCACTTTGTAAATGCTTATTGAATCACTGATAACTCCTGAAATGAGCATATTTTGCTGCCTTGTGGTACCAAGCGGGAAAAATAATCTTCTCTTTATAACAAATAGAAAATAAATTTGAGATTTACCAAGATAGGTTCTTTGGACTAGCCTCATTAGCCCATTTTTCTAATCCAGGTCCATTTTCAGTCAAACAGAAAGTCTCTTGTTGCCATGTCATACTCATAGTAACCCTTTCCCTACCCATAAAATATTTTACTTTCTCGTATTTGACTAACTTTTCCCATTACCAATGGAATGCCAATGAATTATAATATAACTAGTATTCTCATCACTTCAGAAAGATCAGAATTTAACCCACTGCAAAGAGCACATCCAAAGTTGGCACCACACTGCCTTTCAAACTGTACAGCCCACCACTGTCTTCTCTAAGCAATCTCTGCTAAATTGGATAGTTGTTTGCCACCTAAAATGTACTCTCTGTTCTTATGCTTCTGAACCTTTGCTCAGGTGAATTTTTTTACCTGGAATACCTGCTTTTTCTCCCTTTCTGAAAACTTTGAATTCCAACCAGTTTTTAAAGTCTAATTCAAATTCCATTTCCTTCATGATGGCTTCCCCAGTCTCCTTAGCAACAAGATTCCCTATAGATTTCACATTGTACCTTATTTTGTAATTCTCTAATGCACCAAACTCTTGTATGTTATCTGGGTTTATGTATCATCATGCTTTTTAGACAATAATCTTCTTGAGGACTGAATCCATTTTTAATTGATCAATCATTCAATAAACATTTATTAAATGTTTGCTATGGAGCGCCCAGCATTGTATTAAAGTCAAAGGTACATATATGTGCACACACACAAAAATACAAGATACAGAGTAGCTAGATGGGGATCTTAGAGGGGAAGCTACTTGTATTTTCATGCTTTTCTTGCATCTCTCTCATTTCTTTTCCCAGTTTTTCCTCCACCTGTCTGACTTGATTTTCAAAATCCTTTTTGAGCTCCTCCATGGCCTGAGCCCATGGGGTATCTATTTCAGATATTTGGGATACAGAGGC
>CM053769.1:193100736-193123504 GCA_028658325.1 Potorous gilbertii
CTCCCCCTGTCTAACTTGATTTTCAAAATCCTTTTTGAGCTCTTCCATGGCCTGAGCCCATTGGATATCTATTTCAGATGTTTGGGATACAGAGGCCTTGACTCCTATGTCTTTACCTGATGGTAAGCATTGATCTTCTTCGTCAGAAAGGAATGGTGCAATCATCTATTCCCCAAGAAAATAACCTTCTATGGTCTTAGTTTTTTTCACTTTTCTGGGCATTTTCCCAGCCAGTTACTTGACTTTTGAGAGTCTTCTCCACCCTGGCCTAAGTCTGCCCAGCTAGTGCTTGAGGTCTGAGATTCAAATGCTGCTCCCCAGCCTCAGGGCTTTTGGTGGCAGGCCTGGCTGATATTCAATGGGAGCTTAATTACTGGTGCTCAGGTGGGGGCAGGGCTGCCTCCCAGGCTCAGTTCCCTCAGGGGGTTTATGCAGAGACATTTCCTAATGGAGCTGCTGCCAAGCTCTTGCCTGCTCCAGGAGCCTCTGGCCACCTGCTTCCTCTGCTGCTGCCTCCTGAGTGGGTCTGAGTCCCAGAGACACCCTGCTCCCCTCTCAGCCCGTCTCTCTCACTGACCTGTGCATCTGTGTGTGGAGGGACCTTCGTGGCCGCCGGAGATTCTGGTTCCTGAAGCCTGCTCGGATCTGCTGACTCCTCTCCCTGCCACGTGACCAGGGCAGGGCTGGGCTCCACTCCCGTCTAGTGCACGATGGACCTTTGGGATCGGTTTTTCAGGGCTCTCTGGAACGGAAATCTCCTTCACTGTGTTGCTGTGCAGCTTCCACTGTTCCAGAATTTGTTGGGAGTTATTTTTAGAGGAAATCCATGGGCTGTGGGTTCGGAGCTAGCATAGGTGAGTCTTTCTACTCCGCCATCTTCTAGGTATAGGCTTTCATTTCATATGTTGTATTGAGTCATTTCAGTCATTTCCAACTCTTCACTACCCCATTTTGGTTTTCTTGGAAGATACTAGAGTGGTTTGACATTTCCTTGTCCTGCTTTTTTTACAGATGAGGAAACTGGGGTAAACAGTTAAGTGACTTGCCCAGGGACATACAGCTACTAAGTGCCTGAGGTCCAATCTGAACTCAGGTCTTCTGTATTCATTATGCCACCAATTGGATTTCACATACACCTTACACCAACCTCTACACCAAAAAAACAAAAAAACAATAACCCACAACATATATATATATATATATATATATATATATATATATATGCACACAGATTATATATATACATATATGTGTGTAAATATATGCACATATATGTTTGTATATACATATATATGTATATACATAAATGCAGAATTGTGCATAAGGCATTCAGAACCCCATGAATAGGCATCCTTCTGTATATAAGTTTCTGATTCTGTTGCAGAAGAGAAAGATTCAATTGAATTTATGTTGAGTTAAATTTAATAAACACTTATTAAGTACCTGTTAAATGCAAGGTACCATGCCAAACACAACAGATACAATTGTCAAATAAGATAAATGAGGATTAAAATAATCAGGGAAGACTTCTTGGGGGAGGTGGGTAGTGATCTGGGACTAAAGACTATGTAATAGTTCAGTGGAAAGAGATGGATTTGTACTTAGAGGATCTGGGTTTGAATTATAAATCTGTCACTTTATAGCTGTGTGAGATTAAGCAAATCACTTACCCGCTTTTCTTAATACGTAAAATAATAGGACTGGATGATCTCAGAAGTGTCTTGCAGCTCAAAACTTCTGATTCTATCACTGACTATATATATCTGTAGCTAAGCAAGTCAGTGCTTGAAAACCATATATTTAACTACCTTTCAAAACTAGCTTTTTTTCTGCACTTCAAAATGAAATCCTTGTGGAAGGAGATGTTTTAGGGCTTTCAAAAACTTCATCCAAAAAGTTCCATGAGCGTAACTCTCTCCTTGTCTCTGTCTCTCTGTTTCTGTCTCTCTCTCTCTCTGTCTGTCTTTCTGTCTCTCTCTCTCTGTCTCTGTATTTTTTGTCTTTTTGTCTCTCTCTGTCTCTGTCTCTTTTTCTCTCCCTCTTTCTTTGCCTAATGTAGCATAGAAAAAAAATGTCTTTTTGAATGACAACAAGCATTCTCTAAAGCACATGGGGCTCCTTAGGAGTCAGAGTTTCAAGCTCCTGTAATGTGATTACATTGTTGTGACATTTCATTACTATTTTCATTTCGATGAATATGAAAGCTGGAATATTAAAGCTGCAGTGAGGATAGGAATCCAATGACTTGGCTATAGAAGCTGCTCCAAAACTCTGAAGAGGCATGGACACTGGTCCTTCCATATCTTAGCAAGCCATTTTGCAGATGTCTTAGCTCTAATCACATTTTGCAAGTGATGGTGCATGAACTGTTTCCCAGTCATTGTTATTCATCTCCATCACCTACCATTGTCTGCAATCTTAAATTGGCAGACTCATCTATCAAACATCCCCTTCTTACACATGCTGTGTCACGGAGCAAAAATGCATGCAAAACCATCCCTTCCCGGGGTGTGGATGAGGTTATTGCTTCCCATTCCATTCATGTATTTTTAAAATTTTTACATTTTATTTTCCTTCAGAAGACAACTTATATACAATACTGCATTTGACTTTTAAAAACACTTTCTTTTGAATCTAATGAGGGTCCCCACGATTGAAAGGTGAAAAAGGATCTAAAACAGGGGTGGATAATCTGTCGCCTGGAGGCCACATGTGGGCTTTTAGGTCCTTGGATGTGACCTTTTTGACTGAGTCCAAGTTTAATAGAATTAATCTTTTTATTAAGGGATTTGTTCTGTGAAGTTTGGATTCAGTCAAAGGGCCATACTTGAGGACTTAGAAGGCCACAGTTTGCCCACCCCGTGTGACCTTGGGCAAATCACTTAACCCCAACTGCCTCATCCTGGGTCAATTCCAGTCATCCTGATGAATATCTGGTCACTGGATCCAGATGGCTCCAGAGGAGAAGTGAGGCTGGTGACCCTGCACAGCCCTCCCTCACTCAAAACAAAGTCAAGTGCAAATCATGTCATTATTTCTCTCATGGCATGGTCTTTTTGGGCAACGAAGGATGAGCACACACTCCTGGTCTAGAAGAATACAGCTCCCTTTTCCTGACACCTCAGTGTCTATAGTGTCATCCCCACAGATATAATTCCAGATCTCTCCCTCTGATGCATTTGAACACATAAAATTCTCTAATTATATCTGTTATATCTTAATACAAGGTTTATAGTTACACACAAAAAGGATACACAATTATTAATACATTACAATATTAAAATTTGTGTCACTGTTCTTGTTAGGAAATGAAAATACCAAAAGAGTTTTCAATCCTTTTTAGTATATTGGACATAATAGGGGGGTAAGGCCCAGGTTGATTTATTTAAGGATGTTCCCTTACACTCATATCTCACTTAGAACTTGACAAAGATACTTTACAGTGGATATAGCCAAACAAACCTTTCAGGTTTAATATTAACAAAATAATGATAATACCTGAAATTTCTATGAATTTTAACTAGCACAAGATAAGAAGGGCTATGCCTGAGCGTACCAGCACAGGATGAGCATTTCTACCCATAGCCACCATTATCTCCACATTTCATAGTATGAAATAGTCTTCCCCTGACATGAAACAACCCAACACAACAATCCCTGGCCTTCTTCCTACCTGCTCTTATCACCATTGCATCCAGTTCCTAGGAACCATCTTGCTACCATTCTCAGAAAGGATGGATGAGACATTTCCATCACCCTTCCTCCATACTGAATTGGGTACAGGAACAAGTTCTGATTTACATAGCGTTTCAAGGATTGCAAATCAAATTATATACATAATCTCAATTCTCTCTGAGGTAGGCAGATAGTTCGAGAATTATTATATTCACTTCATATAAGAGGAAATTGGCCATCAGAGAGGTTAAGTGACCTGAGGACATTGGAAATGTGCCGGGATCAGAACCTGAACCCATATCTTCCAAATCTAAATTCAAAGATCTTTCCACTACCACCTTGTGAGTGGTTTGTTTTTTATTTTAAAAAAATGAATGAAATTTAGAGAAAGGTTATTACTTATATACAGAAATACTGAATGGGATCTGTGATCTCATTAGTTCCTAAGTCCCCTTAACTGATGCAGATGGCAATACATTATATTCTTACTGTTCCTGTCAAATTCTTGTCCACTTTCCCCAAGAAGCTCATTACAGAGGCTCCACCCAATGTAAAGGATACCTTTCTCCCCTCCCTTTTTTGGCAGGATACTCATGGAACATTCTGGTAGGTTGTTCATATCATCCCTTGCTCTTGCCATGTGACCAGCACATCTTATCTTTTTGTCATATATTTTTGTGATAATGTCTTCTACTCTGTTCTTCTTAGAAGTTCAGTTTTGGAAGTTCAGTTTTGTTTATGTGCTGGAGTCTGCTCTTATTTTGCTCATTCTTCATTGCCATCTGGATCATACTCCTCTTTAGTTCTTAGGAGTCATTGGTGTTCCAACATCTCACTGTCACATAGAAATACCAGTAAAATGTTGGTATGAAAAAGCTAAACCTTTGAGTTCATGGCAATCTTGGGGTCAGTAAGAGAACTTTGTAATTTTCCCAAAGGCATTTAAGCCCTCATTTTTTCCCCTCCTTTTCAACTCTAGGACAATCTCTATGGTCTGTCCCATATATAGATAGTTGGACAAACTCTGCAGGGTATCTATCAAAATGCATGTTGAAACCTGGGCACTATAGCTCTCATCCACTTGCTATTTCCTTTGTGAATGGTCAGATCAAGCTCTTCTGAATGATAGCACATCTCTTCCAGATGGGTCTGTGAAATCTTCAGATGATTCAATCAGCACAATGTCATTCATAAACCAAAGTATCCAGAGGATATCTACAAAATCCTTGACCTGGATCTCCTTTATTGCAAAGGCAAATAATTCTGTTGGGAGTACATCTCTGTTTTGCCTTGCTCGGTGTTTGTTATCAGAATGCCGTTAAACAGGCCCACTTCAGTTTTTACATCTTTTAAGAATCCAGAATAATATTTATTAATTCATGGGAGGCACTGTAAAGTAGTCTATAAAGTGGTATTTCATTCTATAGTAATTTTTCATAATTAGTAGTATACATAGTAGTGTCATAAATATATGTATATATATGTATTTGTGTATGTATATATATGTATGTACATATATGGTATACACATAATATATATATATATATATATATATATATGTCTCAGTTAATCAATAAATATTTATTAAGTACTCACTATTTTCCAGGCACTGCGCTGAGGACAGAGGATATAAAAAAATGTAAAAGCATAGACCTCTCTCTAGGAGTTCATATTCTAATACAAAATATATGCAATATAAGTAGAAGTAATCTCAGAAGAAAGGGACTAGTTGTAGGAGGAATGAGAAAGATCTTTTAGTGAAATTAGGATCGGAGCTAAGAGTTCAGGTTGTGGAAGGCTCTAAATGCCAGAAAAAAAGGGATTTTATGATTGATCTAGAGGTAATAGGGAGCCACTGAAATTTATCGAGTAGGGAGACATCATGGTCAGACTTATACTTTAGGGAAATCATTTTGTATACTATATGGAAAGTGAATTGAAATGGGAGTAGATTTGAAGAAATTGGAGCAATTAAAAGGGTATTTATGCAGTCCAAAATTGATACATTGAGAACCTAAATCAAGAGTATGCTGGTTATTTCAGTGAAAAAAAAGGGATGTATTTGAGAGAAATTATAGAGTACAGATTTGACAACAGATTAGGCTTGTATTCTGCATGAGAGAGGAGTCAAAGTAAAGTCTGAGGTTTTGATCCTGGATGTTTGGAAGGATTACAATATCCTGGAGTCCATGGCCTAGACAGAAATAGCAATGTTCCGAAGACATTTATTTTGGTGGGGTATATAACAAGTTCTGTTTTGTCTATATTGAGCCTGAAATGCTCAAAAGGACATCCAATTCAAGATGCCAGGATAGAGCTGTGGGCAATATCCAAGGTCAGTGGGCATCATCTGGATAAAGATTCAGCAAACAAGGTTGAGGGGTGTGCAAACAATTTGGAGGAGAACCAAGAGTTAAGGGAATATAATGAAAATTTAAGAAGGCAATAAGCATTTATTAAGTATCTAATATATGCCAAGCATTTTATCAATAATAGGTCATTTGATCTTCACAGAAACCCTAGGAAGTAGGAACTGTTGTTGTTATTCTGTTGATTCAGTCACATCCAACTCTTCGTAACTTCAGTTTGGGTTTTGTTTTATTTTGTTTTTTGGCAAATATACTGGAGTGGTTTGCCATTTTCTTCTCCAGCTCATTTTATAGATGAGAAATTGGCAAACAGGGTTAAGTGGTTTATCCAGGATTATACAGCTAGTAAGTATCTGAGGCCGGATTTGAAATATCCACTGCAACACCTAGCTGCTCTAGGTAATATTGTTATCCTTAATTTGTAGAAGAAATTGAGGCAGAAAGAAGTTTAGTGATTCACTGATGGTCACACAGTTGGTACGTCTCTGAGGTTGCATGGGAACTCAGGTCTGCCTGATTCCAGGCCAAGCATTCTGTCTTCCTAGCTGCTCTAGAGAATCCAGTAATAGCAAAGATGTGATCAATTGTTTAACTTGTGAAACACACTATTTTCCACTAATGCCTTCATTAACAATGCCCTCAATTTATATACAGATAGCTTTCATAAAATGTTTGCATAGATAAGCGATGTTATACAGGGTTATAATTATATACTTGGTCACTTTTTAAATATTCATTATATTTTAAGCTATTTTGGTTCCTCCTATATCTTTCCCTTCCTTCGGATACTTTGTATATGTCTGTCATTGCCTTCCCAATGACATCCACATGTGACCTCAAGACTGTAGGTTCCCCACACCAGTCTTAAAACATGTATCTCTCCTTTATAAACTTGGTCCAATATGAATGCTTTTCCCATCTTTGTTTTCTTTAAAATTCTTTCCACCTCCTTCACAAGCATTTTAGGAACTATGATGGTCCAAGAGTAGTTCCACTGTCCTTCATGGAGAAACAGTTTGTGTCTACATCTTCACACACACACACACACACACACACACACATATATATATATATACACATATTGTGTGTATGTGTGTGTATATATAATGTATAAAGGATTTGCCATATATATATATATATATATATATATATGTACATATTATATATATGGCTATATGGCAAATCCTTTATATTTTCTTCTATTTGTAGTCTTCTTTTTTTTTATTCCTAAATAATCTTGAGAAGATTATTTTGTTGGATATCTTGCCAAGATATATTAAGCTAGGTTTTATCTTAGCTTGTATATTTTTTAAAAAAAACTCAAATATATAAACTCATAAAGACTTCCTCCATTTCTGCTACTGGATGAAGAACTTAAGTTGAGTTGTGCTTCCCATAGTGTTTCATTTAGCTGATTCATTTGTACAACACATATTAAACATCTAATAAGTAGGAAACTATAATGTACAGTAGGAGAATAAAAAGGTACAAAACCTTCACCCAGATATTAGTTCCTCGGGCTTTGAAATTACTTAGCATTTCCGTGTGTGTGTGTGTGTGTGTGTGTGTGTGCGTGCGTGCGTGTGTGTGTGTGTGTCTGCTATTTTCTCATCTGTGACCTATTGTTTTCTGTTCCCTTACCCCCAATCCAGGTGGCATATAAACTCACTGAAGGCAAGGCTTGTTTCATTTTTTGACTGAGTATCTCCAGTGCTTGTGATGCCGTGGGGTTGGTACTTCTTGAATTGAATGGGCTATACAAGCACAGATCTTTTTTTCAAGTGCCTTCAATATAATGAAGATGAGGGAGAAGACATGTACAAAAGTAGCTATATGTGATGAAACGGAGAGTGAAAAGAGTTCAAAGGAAAGGTCCAGGGAAAAGTGCTCTGAGAGATTTGAGGAGGTAGACATGAAATACTAAGTGGCTTTTCACAAACAATAAATGCACTTAGAGTACAGGAAAGTTATCTGTCATTGTGGAGTGCACAATTGGTGTCAATACTTGATCCTTTCAGCAGCCTCTTCCATGCTGGATGGGGGCAGAGTTGAATCCTTCTTAGTTCTTTCCTATTTCCTTACTAAGGGAGGGTTTGAGGCAGTAGTGTTTGGTTCATATGAAACTGGAACCACTAAACCATACATAAAGATCCAAGAGACTTAGAAAATGAAATATTAGCCTTATCTATGTTTAATTGTAATTTTCTTTATTTTGTTAAATATTTCTTAATTACCTTTTAATCGAGTTGAATCTCTCTTGGTAGGATTGCAGGCCACATGGGCCAACCCTGTGTTTGACAGCTCTCTGGGTATGATAATTTTTTCCTTTACTACCATCTCCTCCCTATTCTCTTTCTCTCTAAAGAGTTAATCAACCCCAAGCTATTAAAAAGATTAGCTTTCTCTTTAGTCGAGGGGCAATGAAATGTCCCTTCAGGTCTACAAAGTTCCCTTCTATGCTGCATTATGGATTTTGTATCTGTTGGAAAGCTAATAGCAGCACCATAGTAGCTGAGAGCCCCTGACTAGGACAATTCTTAACATTCAAGTAGAGGTTTGACTTTCTGCTCTAATTTAAGTTTATCATTGGCTGCCCTCTTTACATTTGAGGTAGAGGTCAGCATATGGGACATGTTTTGGTTAAAAGAAGCGAACAGAGTATATTCTATTGTCTGCTACCAGACAGGCCTGAGAGGGAAAGTTTGGGAAAAGAACAAACCTTTTGGGGGCTTCCTTCAATCTTCGAAAAGCTGGATAAAACTGAGATCTTCAGCATAAATTTTATGCTCCAAGATGCATCAGGGAGTCCAAAGATCCTCCTCAGTTTCCCCACTCTAGACTGCAGTTCAGCCATAACTTTACTTTTGCCTTTCATTTTTTTTCAATTGCTGCCCCATTACTTGTGATACTTTCTGTCTTAGTTCATTAAAACCACAATATGGTTAGGGATACTGTCCCCCACGGATACTGTTACTTCTTTTCTGAAGCCCCTAACTCCTCCTCTTAACATATGTACTATAGACTCTTTGTGTGAATGTGTGTGGGTGTGGGTATGTCTATCTGTCTGTTTGTATGTTCCCTGAAAAACTCCTAGACATGACTCAAGTACACCTTCTAGCTCAAACACTGCAATAGTTCCAAGTAACTTCTCACTGAGTGGAGAGCAATTTTCCCTTCAGAGTACCAATCCTAGGATGCCAATTTTTTCTCAAATTGCTGTTATGTAAGTATCAAAGACCATATTTGAAGCCAGGTCTCCTGATTCCAGAGACAGTGTTTTTTCCACTGTAGTGTGCTGCTTCACTAGTAAGCTGACCATTATAAATCTTGAAGTCTCTTACAATATGCTTTGTAAATTAGATTGCTTATTCAACAGGGAGAGTGGCCACATCGCATATTTATACAGCACTTTCTATGTGCCAGACACAGTGCTAAGAACTTAACAATGATTATTTCATCCCCATGATGACCCTGGGAGGTGGGGGCTATTCTCACCCCCATTTATTTAGATGAGGAAATGAAGGCAAAAGGAAGTTAAGTGACTTTCCCAGTGTCACACATCTAAGACATGTCTGAGGCTGGATTTGAACTCAGGCCTTCCTGACTCCAAGCTATCTACTTTGCCACCTAGTTTTATGTATGTATGTGTACACATGTGCACACCCATTTGTATGTATGCATGTATCCACATGTGTGTATATATACACATACATACACACATGTATATATACATGTGTATATATGCACACAGACACATATACACATATATTTTCCTTTGTTTGATATACTCTAAGTTCTCTGAAGCAGAGATTGCTTTTGCTTTTGTGTTTTTATCCTCAGCACCTCACATGTTACCTAGCACATGGTAGATATCACATAAACATACGTTGATTACTAAATAAATGCAAACTGAATCCCATACAATTCCACTTAACACTGTTCTAACTACCCTCTCGCATCTTGATACATTTAGTCATTCAACCCCTCCATCCTTTCCAGCACCTTCCCTAGTGCCCCTATGTTGGGAATAAACTTTCTCTTCCAATGTCTGTTGATATCATTCCTTTTCTTCAAGATCCAATCCAGGTAGCATTTCTTCTATGAAGTTTCCATGACCTCTCAGATAAAACTGTTCTCTCCTTCCTATAATCACCCAGTCTATTTTGTCTGGACTTCACCTTTGTACTTTTTTCACTTATCCCTCTCTCCTTCTAGAATTGTTGTTTGAAATTTCTTAGAATGGAAACTCCATCTTTCCCTAACACTTTGAACAAAGTTTTGCTCACATTCATATATGTATCTATATTTATCTATCTACCTATCTATAGATAGATATGAACATATAAATGATGTATATACATAAGTATATGTGGATGTATGTTGAATGGACAATTACTATTGCTCCAAGTGATCATCTTTATTATCCAAACATTTCTTAAGCATTCATCTACCTGTTAAGTGATGATTACGAATTTCGCATATGTACTCTATGATGCCTACGTCCATGGACAAATGAAAGAGCAGATAGGACTCTATCTGTTGTAGGCCTGTGAAGAGTCATAAGCTTCTGAAGTTAGCATTTTACTACAAAGGGTTGCAGAATATTTTTAGCTACTCTGACTAGTGCTATAAAGACAACAGGACAATTCATGCTTTGCCCCTAGTGTAAAGAATTAAAAGGCGCAGCAATGTGACACCAACCTTCCTTCAGCTAAGCCTGAAAGGTAGCACAGACTTAGATAGTTGTCAAAGTGTGGGGAAGAGGGGCTTTTCTTCCATATTGTTTTAGAGCAGAATTAGGCATTTTGTTTCTGCCTTTTTCTCCATTGTAAAAAGAAATCCCTAATCTCTCCTACCCTCTACCCTTCTCCAATGTTTCCCCTTCCCTATCTAACTTCCAAGATTAACTACATCTAAATGTTTTCTCTATAATCACAGTAAATAATCTTAGGGCTCCCTTCTCTACCTTAGCACAGCTTCTCCACTGGAAGAATAATTGCTGGTGTTTCAATCTGAGATTCTACTCTATCCTCTCAACTACTATACTAACAAATTCTCACTCCTATTCAAATGACATATCTTAATTATTTTATATTATTTATATATTTTTAATTGAAAAGTTGATTCGAGCTTATATTCTCCGCTTGCACCTATTGGTGCTTCTTAACCCAAGTACCAAAAGTGTCAATTATACTTCTGACTCTAAGGACCTGGATCATGGTATAAGAAGGCCCAGGTTATATGAGCCAATAAGGGAGCTCCTCCCAGCTCTAGTCATCAACAGCAATCATGCCTCACTATGCTGAAGAGTACACTCAAATCCTACCCTCTTTCAGGGGGTTTCACCTAGTCTACAGATTCTAGAATCTTTCCTGCTAAAGTTACCTCCCATCTTCTCTGTATATATCTTGTATGTGATTAATGATATATATGTCATCTTCCTCATTAGAATGTGAGCTTCTTGGGAGTAGGTCTGATTTTGCTTTTCTTTGTATTTCTAGCACTTATCATAGTGCCTGACATATAGTAAGTACATGCTTCATAAATGCTTGTTGACTTATTTAGAGCTTATGAAATCTTGCTGAATTGACAAAGATTAGATTGTTACATGGTTTATTAGTATGTAGAAACCCACCCTGTAGTTCTGTCTTCTGTGGACTTAACTCTCTCCATACTGGGCCTCATAGATTTGTATGTACTTTTGGGGGCTGGAGGGAAGTGGCTTTTCACAGAGGTTTATTTGGGCCACTGCTTGGTTGCTGAAAAGATTGTCTTATGAGTTAGTTTGCTTTTTAAAAAAACCTTGTCTGAGACACAATATTTAAGTCCTTACATTCATCTACCACTTCTACTAGAAAGAAGAAAGGAAGGAAAAAAGCGTATATTAAGCATTTAGTTTTTACTAGGAACTATTATAAATACTTTACAAATATTAATTTTTATTATATTCACAATGATACTAGGAGGTACTCTTAATATATTATGTTATGAAATAAAATAATATGTTAATAATAGGTACTATTATCCCAATTTAGAGATGGAACGAGTGAAACAAACATAGTGACTTGTTCAGGGTCCCAGAGCTAGTAAGTCTCTGAGGTCAAATTTGAACTCAGGTCTTTCTGAGATCATCAGGGTTGTAGCAACTCTACCACTTACCTGGTCTGCAAAAGAAATAGACAAGGAGTCAAGAAGTACTACTATTACACTGTGCTTCAAAGGGATGGATAATTTCCATTTTCAGTAGGTAATGATGGCAGAGAAAATCTTTACAGTTAATAGAGGCAAAATATCTTTAAGAAATAGTTATTACTTAGAAGGTGATATAACACTAATGAAACACTTTACATACACAATCGCATTTGAAATGTAATGATATGATGGTGTAAGTACTATAGATATCATCATCACCTTTTTATACATGAGAAAACCAAGCCTGAGAAAGGTGAAATACCTTGGCAGTAGTCACATGGCTAGTAAGGGTGGAATGTAGAGTGAGTTAAGTCACTTACATTACATGTTCTCAAATCAAAATTGAAATGATTATTAAGGAGATCTGGTCTGTAATTTTCACAAACATTTTATTCTGGTCAAGTGAGTGGACATACTAAATTAGGTAATTGCCGGTTTATCTTCTAGTTCTTTAATGATCCTCCAAACTACTTCTAGAGCATGGTAGAAGAATTGTAAAATATCCTAGTCTTCGGCATTACTGAGCAAAGAAGATACTTCACATGGGAAAAGAATAGGACTTTTTGCTTGTTTGTTTTACCTTTTTTTTTTCTGCTGGCTTTGTCACACATGCACACACACACACACACACACACACACACACACACACACACTACTGATTAGGAATTATGGACAAATTCTTCTTGATCTGGAATAGGAAGCATCAGGGGAAGAAGACCAGGGAACAAAGAATTATAAATGAAGCAAGTTTTCGATGTAATAGCTACAACAGTCATGTCTGAGGCAGATTACAATTAGTATACTTAATGAGAGAAGGAAAGTATCTTCATGAACTTCCTTTCTTCCTCAATCTTCCTGAGCTACAACTGAAAAATAATTAGAGTGCAAATTAAGACTTTAGAGCTCACAAATCAATAATTTCTTACCATTTAAAATCCTTAGAAGTGGAACATATTATTAGAGAACAGAACTCTATAAAATAATAAAACAAGGTTGAGTTGGAGGAGGGGAGGGGAAGGGAATAGGCATTCCTGTACTGTACATAGTGCCAGGAACTGTGCTAAGCACTTTTATAAATATTATTTTATTTGATCCTTGCAACAACCCTGGGAGGTAGGTGCTACTGTTACCCCCATTTTACAGCTGAGGAAATTGAAGCAAGCAGAGGTTAAGTGACTTGTACAGAGTTACGCTACTAGTAAGTGTGTGAGGCTGGATTTGGTGACCTCTGGTCTCTCTGATTCCAAGCCCTACACAGTATCTACTGTGCACTTATTTGCCCCAAGAGAAGACATAATGGTCCTGTATTAAGTGACTCAGTGTGCCTAGGAAAGCTATGCCCAGCATGTCAAATCGCTAATTCAATTCAATTCATAGTAATTACCTACTGTGTTTTAGACATTATGCTGGGGGCTGAGGAAATAAGAGAAAAACAAAATAACCCTTGCCCTCAAGGATATATTGTCCTGGAGGTAAAAACAAAAACATGTATATATATACATACATACATACACATATATATATATATATATATATATATATATATATATATATATATATATATATATATATATATATATATTTTATTGTTGTTTTTTAGTCAAGTCTGACTCGGTGATCCCATTTGGCATTTTCTCATCAAAGATACTGGAATGCTTTGCCATTTCCTTCTCCAGTTTATTTTAAAGATGAAGACACTGAGGCAAACAGGGTTAAGAGACTTGGCCAAGGTCACACAGCTAGTAAGTATCTGAGGCCCAATTTGAGTCTTCTTGATTCCAGGCCTGGTTCTCTATCCACTGTGCCACCCAGCTGCCCTTTGGACACGTAGAAGTAAATGTAAAACATAAATGAAGCATTTGGGGGTGGTTTTGGTTTCTGTGTGTGTTTTGTTATTTTTTTATTGGAAATAGTACCAACAACTGGAGGGAATGGGAATGGGTAAGGCCTCATAGAATGTTTGCCTTTGGTGTTCTCCATTTCACTCACTTTCCATCAGATATCTACTCTCCTGGATCTTCCTTTGACACATTGTACCTCTAAGATCCAACTCTTGGTGACCCATGTCTTGAGGCTAATATTTCTTTAGTTATGGTTTTGCCCCTCCAATTGCCTATTCAGTATCTTGAAGTCACCTCAAACATAGCACGGACAAAACAAAACACATTCTCCCCCTGCCATCATTCCTTTCTTTAGGACTTCTTGATTACTGTGGAAGAGAGCCCTATCCTCTTATCTATCGAGTTTCACATTTTCAACCTTGGCTTCAACTCCTTACATTTCCAATTAGTTGATGTCTTGCAGTTTCTATCTCTGAATCATCTCTATTCTGTACCCCTTTCTCTTCTCACACAAATGCTACCTGAGTTCAGGGGCTCTTCATCTTTTGTTTGGTCAGCTGCAATAGCTTTTTGATTAGTGTCTTTCCTTTGAAGTTTTCCCCCAATTTTCCTAAAACATAGGCCTGGCAATGTAACCTACTTATAAACTCCATTGACTCCTTATTGCCTCTAGGATCAATGTAAAGTCCTCTTTGGAGAATTTCAAGGCAGATAATGGAAAGTATAGAGGTAGAGAGAAAGATTTCTCCACCCTTTGGAAGTCTCCCTGATCATATAATTTTCACTATGATAATTTACCCCATCATCCCCTTGCTTAAATGTTGAAGGACTCTGTCTAGGTGACAACTAATTGCCAAAGCCTCTTTGTGACATTTTGGAGTATCAGAAGAGGTTTTGTGTAGAAAGGAGTGCTCCAGAGTTTCAGAGCAGGATTCTGTGAGGCACAGATGAAGCCGTTCAAAACATGGAGGATGGCCAACGCAAAGACATAGATAGGTATGGGAGATGGGGCGTCCCATGAAGATCAGGGGGAAGGGCAGTTTGGCTTGATCACAGAATGAGGGGCAGAAATAATATTCAATTAGTCTAGAAAGGTTGGATAAGGATTTTCAGGCCTTTTAAGGCTAGATGGAAGAGTTTAATTTTATACTAACAGCAATTAAGAAGCCCTTGGAATTGTTTGAATAGGGTAGAGATATGCTGAGATCTTATTTAAGGGAGAATCATTTTGGCAGCAGTTTATGGGATGAATTGCATGGAAGAACTCCCTTGTCTTTGTGCCATCCACGCCTTGCCATTCCTCATCGTTGGGCCACTCCTTCCATATGCCTTTTAGATTCCTACTCTCTAAACTTCTGAATTCTTCTAGAGAAAATCACGCTTAATAGGCCCACTATAAACCTGTGGTCTAACCTCAACTAGATCTTCTTTGCTACAGAGTGATGCTTTAATTTATCTCTGACTGCCTTTGAGCACACATCTCACAGCAAGTGTTCTAGACCTTCCTTTCTTTATCCTAATTCTTCCAACACTATCCCTGCCTGATTTTTTTCTTAGAAGATTACTTCAAAATTGAGATCAGTCCTCATAAATTCCTTTATCTTCTCTATTGCACCTTAAGATCTTTCTACAACTTTGTCAAAATTTTTTTCTCCTTTGCTCCAGGCAGAAAATGAGGTCTTTAGCCTTGGAAAGAACAGCACCCATTATCCTATTGATTCAGCTCTTTCAGGCACTTGACTCACTCTTTTCTTTTATCTTCATCTCCCTATTTATTGAATGCTTTTGAACTGACTGGAAGCATGCTGAGGCATACCACTCTTTAAAATATAACAAAAGAACAACAGCCCCCTTTGCTTAACTCTTCCATATACTCAAACCATTGCTCTCTGTCTCTCTCTATGTATCTCTCTCTCTCTCTATATATATATATACATATATAAACATACATACATACAAATGTGTATGCCTGTGTGTATGTGTGTGTGTATATATATACATGTATATATAAACATACATACATACAAATGTGTATGCCTGTGTGTGTGTATATATAAATGTATATATAAACATACATACATACAAATGTGTATGCCTGTGTGTATGTGTATATGTGTATATATACATGTATATATAAACATACATACATACAAATGTGTATGCCTGTGTGTGTGTGTGCGTGTGCGTGTGTGTGTATATATATATATATATATATATATACACTCACTTTCACTGACTTACACCCATTGTCTCCATTTCTTCACAAATGATTATCTCTTTAACCCCTTGGAATCTGCCTTCTGGTTGTTCTAATGAAGCTATTGTTTGGAAGCTTTTCAAGAATCTACTGTTAAATCTAACTGATTTTTCTCAATCTATATACTTGTTAATATTTTTGCAGCTTATAACACTATTGACCACCATTTCCCTCAAACATTTTCCCTTTCATTGGCCTCTGTGACAGTTTTCTGCTAGTTTTCCTTTTTCTCTGATCTCTTCTTATCAAATATTCCTTATTAGCTTATTATTAAATTTTTATCCCTTAAATTTGAATGACCCCTAAATTTTCTTTTAAGGCCTATTTTTTTCTTCTGTCTACATTCTCTCCTTTGTTTATCTCATTTACTTCATTAAGTTCAATTATCAATTTAGCAGATGCCTCCATTATCTATATAACTGCTTTAATCACCCTCTTGAATTCTAGTCATGTATTTATACATAACTGCTTTCTGGACACCTCTACGTACATATTCCACCAGCAACTTAAACATATACAGAATTGAACTCAACAAAACTCAGTACTCCAAAAGACTTATGCTTTTCTGCTGATAGTATTGTCATCTTTCCAGTGACCGAGGTCAAAATACCAGAGTTGTAATTGAATTTCTCTCTCTTTCATCCACCTTATTTAGTCACTTGCCATGTCTTAATTATTCTCCATATAAACTGTCTTTCAAATATTCTCTTTACTTTAATTTTTTCTTTTTTTCTTATTATTAAATTATCAAACACTGACAAACATGGCATTTGAAAATATTCAAAAAGGGAATTTTATTTTAAATCTATATTGAATATGGCAAAATATTATAAATTCCCTACTTGTCTATTGCCTTTTCTGAAATTCTTTTTCTTCTTTGTTTTTTTAGTATTTCATTGTTGATTTATTTTTCCTTCCTTTTTTGTCATTTTTGCATAGATAAAAAAAAGTGTCACAGAGGCAGACTACAGTGTGGGTTCAGGAAAAGAGATGGCAAAGGTGGCCAGCATGGGTAAGGGTTGAGAGAGCGAGGGGCAAAGAATATCACTCACATAATCATGGGTTAAAGTTGGAAGCACTAGACATTATGGAGCCTAGGGAATGGAAAAATACATTGGGGCCAGGATTTTGACGTTTCATCTTAATAAGGTTTTGCGGAAAGAGACCAACTTCTTTCTGTACCCCTTTGGGGTTAGTTAATTAACATATCCAAATAATCTCAAAGTTATTAGTAAAACTTTAAAGTCATCATCTCAAAGTTATGGGCACCTTTTTGATGTTCTACTCATCTGGAATTGAATTTTGTCTGGAATTTACATATCATAGAACCAGAATCCTGACAACAGTGCCTAGATGGTTTGCCTTGATTTAACACATATTAACAGGATGTAAATTTTAATTAATTTTAATAATACTGTCATTTATATTATATTATAATGTTCCAATATTTAGTAATTCATGACTTTCTAATTATTTTTCTTCCTTTATTTGTGTAAAGAATTCTTTGTAACTGTATTAATATATTTTGTGCTTTGGAAAACGAACTCCCAAATATTTATATATTCTGTGTAGTTAATATATAAAATCTGATATTTTTGTGACTTTATTTTTGTATTGTGCTACTTTGTTATTAATTTTAGTTGAAACCCTAGGGCTCTCCAAGTGTATCATTGTTACCTGAAAAATAATGTTTTTTATTCTTTACATATATTTAATAATATGTTTTGTAAATTTTATCTAATTGTAAGTCTAGAACTCCGAGAATTATGTCAAGTAATAGTGGGAGCAATTGGCAGTTTTACTTTATTCCTTATCATGTTAGAAATGCTTCTACTGTTTCTCCATTACAGAAAAACATTGCTCTGGATTTCAGGGAAATACGTTCTACTGTATAAAATTAACAATTATTTCTATTATTTTTAATTTTCTAACTTAGGCATTATATTTTGGCAAAGTTGTTTTCTGCATCTAGTGATATGATCTTATTTTATATTATTGTGTTATTAATGTGGTTACTATGCTTATGTTTTTCCAAACACTGGATAAATCCTCAATTTGTAGAATATAGCCAATATTGTAATACTATATATTCCATTATATATGTTATAGCCTGTTGGATATTTAAATCAATATTTTTCATTAACATTTGAAAATTGGTCTATAGTGTTTTTTTATTTTAAATAATTTTGGACTAACTATCAAGATATATCTCACAGAAGTAGTTGGATAGGATGTTTTCTTTCTCATCCCTGCTTTTTTATACACCATGCATGTTATTTTGAAGTTAATTGTATTGTCAATTTTTTTTAGATTTCAGCTGAAAAAACAAATCAGGTCTTGTTTTTCTGCTTTATTTGGGAGTTTAATTGTGGCCTGTTCAGTTATGTTTTATGAAACTGGGTTTTTGAATACACGCACAAACACACACACGTGTGTGTATATATATACATTTGTGTATATATATATATACATTTATGTATATGTGTATATATATACATTTATGTATATATATACACATATACACACATAATTGTGCATGTGTATATATTTATACACATGCACAAGCAAGTAGTTCTAGCTAATTTTTTTATGTGTGCACACATATATGATATATGCATATATGCAATGTTAATAAGTATGTGTATTATACATATTTATGGATATGGATACTTTCTCTATATATCTTTATCTTTTTTTCTTTCTTTCATGTCTATAAGTGTGTTAAAATTATGCAAAACAACCTTGAACATCTTATTAAACTCTTAAGGATTTGAAAATTCACATTCTTGGTTTCTTTATTAATGGTAAGAAAGGTTCATAATAACCTTTACTGCTACTAATAAACTATTTTCTTTATTTATATATTTATTTTATAATTATAATTTATATATATAGTTATAGCTCAATTATACATATATATATATAAATCTGTGCATTGTATTTTTGTGTCTGTATTTTTAAAATATTCACACATTTCACACCAAAGCTTTGTTGACATATAATTGTAGAAATATATTCTAATAACTTCCATTATCCCTCTCCATATGTTGTAAATTGACCTTATTTGACTTTAAACTTATTTTTAAATTAAATTAACTGTTTTCCTACATAATTTTTATTCTTAAAAAACCTCTTTTTATTATTTATCAGTTCAATGAGTTTTTGTTTCTCAGTTTTGTTTTATTTCATTTTTAATTTTCAAGATGTCCATGCCTGTGTAAGTAGCTATTTAAAAATTTTAAAAAATATTAGTTTTTTAGTTCAGTGACCAATTTATTGATCCATTCTTTGTTTATCTGATGAATGCTCATAGATACAATTTTTACCTAATTACTTTTTCAGTTGGATATCAAAAGTTTTGTATTTTGTCCATTTATTGTAATTTACTTTGAGAAAAAGAACAGCAGTGCATACAGATTAAAGCATTTTTACTTTCTTTTTCTTTTTTTTTTTGTCTATGATTTCTCCTTCAACATAATTGATATGGGAATATATTTTGCATGACTACACATGTCCAATTGCTTACCTTCTCAATGATGAGGACAGGGAGGGAGGGAGAGGATTTGGAACTCAAAAATTTTTTAAATTATGTAAAATTGTTTTTGCATTTAATTGGGAGAAAACAAAATACTAAATAAATAAATTATAAAAAGAAAATGGAGAAGACTCACAATTTGTTCTTTGGCCACATATTGTTTAGGATTGTGCTATTTATTCTCCATTTAATTTTGAATATCTTCTTCTAATGACTTATTAAAATTTTTATTATCTTATGGCTAGTAAAGGATATATGGAATATTTCTGCTTTTTTACATTTTATGAACCTTTTTTTGTGTAGCACATGGTCAGTTTTTCCAAAGGCATAATGCAAAACTGAAAGACAAATATATTTCTCTCGATTTCTATTCAGCTATTACTACAGACGTCTTTTATATAACTTTTCTAAAATTCTATGAAGATCCTTAACTTCTTTATATTAGGTTTATCTAGGTGTGAAAGGAACACATTGATTTTTTTCAGCTATTAAACATTTCCTATTTCTCCCTGTAATTAGATTCCTTTTCCCTTTAAAGACTCAGATACTGTGACATTCAAATGCATGTACAGATGTACATATGCACACCCACACATGTGCACACATGCATATCACTGCCAAGTGACAAATGTTTGGTTAGTTAGGTGGTGCAGTGGATGAAATGCCAAGCCTGAAGTCAGGAAGACTCATCTTTCTCAGTTCAAATCTGGCCTCAGACACTTATTAGCTCTGTGACCCTTGGCAAGTCATTTAACCCTGTTTGCCTCAGTTTTTTTTTCTTTAATCTGTAAAAGAATTGAAAAAGAAAGTGGCAAACAGTATCTTTTTGTCAAGAAAATCCCAAATAAAACCATGGGTCATAACTGAAACAATTGAACAACAACAACAAATACACCCAACAGTTGACATTATTTTGTTATCTATGAAGCATTTAAGCATAATGCGCTTTGCTTATGTCTTACCCATTTCTATCTATACTTTTGTCTTGAGATGATTACCATTTCAGATTTTCTTAATTTGCCTGAAGAATAATACATTCTACTCGAATGCCTTATATCACCTTACATGGTAATTATGGTTAATTGTATTTTCTCTCCATCATGTTCTCTTATAATCATTCTCCTCTCTGCTCCCCACTCTGCACTTTATTATAAAGAAGAGGGAAAGAAAAGGAATGTTATCAGCAATAATCACCTATAATTCAAGTTCCTAGTTACTTGTTCTCTATCCTGCTTAAATCGAGCCCAGACTCTGGTAACTGGTTCCGAAACTTTCCCTCTAATCTCTCCTTTATCATCCCCACTTTGTAGTTGATGTTTGCTTTGGCTGTGTCTATTCCCTTCCCAACTTTACCCTCCCTCTTAAACTCCTCTCTCTCCTTTTCCTGCATCCTGGTGAATTTCCTGGTGAATTTAATGCATTTCTGCACCAAACTCTTGTGTGTGTGCACGTACATGTGTGTGCATGTGCACATGTATATGCATGTGTACGTGCATGTGTTGCCATCAATCAGCCAGTAAGTATTTATTAAACACATACTGCTAAATACTGGAGATACAAAAGACAAAACGCAATCCATGCCCTCAAGGAACTCATTATCTAATTTATGGGAGGGAGGGGACAAAAAAATAAATATCTAAAAACAAACTATAAACAGAATAAATTGGAAAGAATTAATAATGGGAAGGAACTGGAATTAAGAAGGATGGGAAAAGACTTCTTGTAGATGATGGGGTATCAGTTGGGACTGAGGGGAAGTCAGTAAAGCTGGGAGGCAGAATTAAAGAGGGAGAACATTCCAGGTCAGGGGAAGCAGGGAAAAAGCCTGTAATTGGGAGACTGAGCATCTTGCTCAGTCTGGAATCAACTGTAAACCAAGAGTCAGGTTCATGAAAGACTCTCATCCTTTCTTTCCTACTGTACTTTTGTATGCTCTTTTCATTAACCCTAATTAGGAGAATAATAAATTCCCTATTTTCCTTTATTCTTTCCTACTATGTTCCTTTCTTCCCCCTCTTTTATTTCTTCTAAAAGACTGACAAATCAAATAGATTAAAATTATTACCAGGCCCTATGTATCTTTTTGTTTATTGCCTTTGTGAACTTTGAATGTGACGTGGGATTCTAATGGGATTCTTGTGTCTTATTCCCCTTTTAAAATGTAAGAAACTGGAGTGATGTAAGCAATAAAGTGAAGTGCACTGGCCACCTCGGGTGTTCTGTGTAGTCATTTCCCCTCCATGGAAGAGTGGGATTCCCCTGCCATAGCTGCATGTGGTAGGGGCCAGAGACCTCCGAAGACCTGGGATAGGGGGGTGAAGCCAAGATGGTGGAGTGAGAGCAATGACTCATCTAAGCTCTCGGACAAACTCCTTCAGGTACCTCTGAAAGGAGAATCTGACCAAATTTTGGAGGTGTGGAATCCAGTGGGAGACAGAAGGTGACAGATTCGGGGCTCAGGTTGGACTAGAGGATCCACGGGAAGGGTCTGCTCCATGGGGGTGAGCCCACAGCGCAAAGTGCAGTGCATCAGATATCAGCGCAGCAGCTCCTGAGACCTTCAGCCCGAAGATCAAACTTCGGTAAGTCACCTACTTGAACTTCTGGGAACCAGGATGGCAGAGTGATCAGTAAATGTTCTCTCCTCCCCACTTGATGACCATGAAAGAATCATAAAATATTTCCCCAGAAAAATCCCAGATCAGCAGAAACAGCAGAAGGAGGCCAATAGTCTCATAACACCTGAGACGAGGAAAATAGCTAAGGGGGATTCCTCCTACAGTGGCAGAGGCAAACCAGAAGGACAGAGGACCCAGGGAAGGGAAAACTTGCACTAGGACCCAGACAAGTCTCAGCTCCAGGAGAGGAGCCCTAGGAGGGGTGGGAACACATATTAGCA
>CM053769.1:193124004-193146144 GCA_028658325.1 Potorous gilbertii
GGCTTTTGGTGGCAGGCCTGACTGCTCTTCAATGGGTGCTTATCTGCTGGTTCTCAGGTGGGGGCAGGGCCGCCTCTCAGGCTCAGTTCCCTCAGGGGGTTTATGCAGAGATCCTTTGTAGTGGAGCTGGGGTGCAGCTCCTGCCCACTCTGGGAGTCTCTGGCTGAGCTGCCTCTGCCTCTGGCCGAGCTGCCTCAGCCTCTGCCGCAGCAGCCGCTTCCCAGGGGGTCCGAGTCCCGGAGATCCCCCGATCCCCTCTCAGCCCGTCTCTGTCACTGACCTGTGCATCTGTGGGTGGAGGGACCTTCGTGGCCACTGGAGATTCAGGTCCCTGACGCCTGCTTGGGTCTGCTAGCTCCTTTCAGTGCCGTGCGGCCGGGGCAGGGGAGGGGAGGACTCCGCAGGACAGGACTCCGCTCACGTCCAGGGTCCCTTTGCAGTCGGTTTTTCAGGGCTCTCTGCAACGGAAATCTCATTCACTGTGTTGCTGCGTGGCTTCCACAGTTCCAGAATTTGTCAGGAGTTCTTTTTACAGGAAATCTATGGGCTGTGGATTCGGAGCTAGCAAATGTGAGTCTTTCTACTCCGCCATCTTGGCTCCACCCAGGATCTAGTAGTTTCTACGTAAGGGATTGGAGGTCTTGGAATATGCTGTTCTGGAGGTCAAAGGAGCTAGGATTAAAACCAAGAATCACCTACCTATCAAAATTGAATATAAATCTTTAAGGGAAAAAAATGGCAATTTAATGAAAAATAAAGACTTTCAAGCAATCTTGATAAAAAGACCAAAGCTGAATAGAAAATTTGGCTTTCAAATACAAGAATCAAGAGAAGAAAGAAAAGGTGAACATGAAAGAGAAGTTATAAGGGACTTATTAAAGTTGCACTGTTTACATTCCTACATGGAAAAATAGTATTTTTAACCCCTGAATGTTTTCTCAGTATTAGGATAGTTGGAGGGAATACGCACACACATGTGTATATATGCATATATACACACACATGTATATATTTACATACATATATTTCTATACACAAATATGTATGTATGTAGTATGTGCATGATGTGTATGTGTGTATATGTATGTATATATACATATATGCATATATATATGTTAACAGAGGGCACAAGATAAGTTGAATATGAAGGGATATATCTAAAAACTTAAAATTAAGGAGTGAGATAGGAATATATTGGGAGAAAGAGAAAAGAAGAGGTAGAATGGGGAAAAATTATCTCACATAAAAGAGGCAAGAAAAAGCTTTTACAATGGAGGGGAAGGTGAAAGGAAATGAGTGAACCTTACTCTCATTGGATTTGGTTTGAGGAGCAATGTACACACTCAATTTGGTATGAAAATCTGCCTTAACCTACAGAAAAGTAGGGGGCAAGGGGATAAAGGTGGGAATGGTTGAAGGGAGGGCAAATGGAAACAGGGAGTAATGAGAATTAAACCCTTTTGAGGAGGGACAGGATGAAAAAAGAGAATAGAAAAAACGGGGAATAGGATAGGATGGAGGGAAATACAGTTAGTCTTTTCCAACATGACTAGTATGAAAGTGTTTTGTTTGATTTCACATGTATAACCTATATCTAATTGCTTGCCTTCTCAGTGGAGAAGGCTGGGAAAGGAGGGAGAGAGAGAATTTTGAACTCAAATTTTTAAAGAGAAATATTAAAAAATGTTTTTACATGCCACTGGAAAATAAGACATACAGGCAATTGGGGTATAGAAATCTATCTTGCTCTACAAGAAAATAGAGGAGAAAGGGATAAGATAAATGTGTGTGTGTGATAGAAGAGAGGGCAGATTTGGGGAAGAGGTAATCAGAATGCACACTGCCTTGTGGTGGGGGGGGGAGGGGAAAGATGGAGAGAAAATTTGGAACTCAAAATCTTGTGGAAGTGAAGGTTGAAAATTAAAAATAAATCAATTAACAAGAAAAAAAACACATGGAAAGGCTTGGACTTATGAAATAAGATGCTAGCCACCTTCAGAGAGACAGATAACAAGTAGAAATAAGCACAATATGTATGTGAATGAGTATATACATGTTTATAGATATCTATGTATAATTTATAAGTGTATATGGTACATATTTATGTATATGTATGTATATATGCTTAACTCTAATTTCAATTCTAGTCTTGATTCTTAATTCTAGTCTTCTTGAGGGTGGCAGGGAAAAAATCAAAGCAAAAAGTGCACAGCAGAGAACAGAAGAAAATCTGCAAGGAAGCAAAGAAAAGCTGTACAGCTTTGAAAACAATGTTTAGCATTAATTATATAGGTTTTCTTGAAATTACATTTATTGCTTTATATTGAATCCTCTCTTATGTTGTGCTGTGTACATGGAAAGATTTTATTTAGTTTCTAATTTTGTACTTAATTTTAAAATAATTTTTAAAACTTAAAAAAATTCTACCCCATTTTGTATTTTTCATTAAAAATATTTTAAAATCCTTAGGCTATTGTAAGTCCATTTTTTTCTCTTTATAGAATTATACTCAGTTTTTCAAGATTTGTTATTGTTGGTGATAAATCTTTTATTTTCATTCGGAATATCATATTTCAAGGTTTAAACTTTTTTATAATTGGTGCAGCATAGTTTTATGTGATTCTGATTGTGGTTCATTGGTCCTTTAACTATTAACTTCTGACTGTGTGTAGAATCTATTTTTTTTACCCTGCACCTGAAAGCTCTGGATTATGTCTGTTATTGCTAGATATTTTTAATTTGGAATTTTGTTAAGGAAGTGACTGGTAAATTTTATTTTAGCTTGACTCTCAGGTCTTAGTATATATATATATTGTTTTCTTTAATGATTTACTGAAATATTCAATGTTTTTTTTAATTTACCTTGCGGTGTCTAATGATTGTTAAACTGTCTCTCTTCTATGTTTTTAAGTTGAGTTTTTGTTGTTGTTATTAACAGTACATATAGTACTTTACAAGGTCTAGATTTTTAAGCCTTTTGACCAGCCTAGTATTTCTTATTGCTGAAAGTCACTAAGTTCCAATTAGTTCCATTACATTTTTTCAGAAACGCCTTTACTTGAGATGAGACATCCTTTCTTCCTTTTGTTCTAAGCTCTTTATTTTCTTCCAAGTTTTTACTTCAAAAGCTCCATTTTCATTTTTTAATCTTTTGATCATTTCTTTCATTGATTTTCAATTTTTTAAACATATTTATTTAAAGCATTTAGTTTCATTTTCTATAACTCCTTCCTTTCCCCCTCCCTGAGATGGCAAACAGACATGGATTGTGCATATTCAATTATGTAAAACATTCCAATATTATTTATTTTGTACAAGAAGAGTCAAATTTAAAAAAGGTTAAAAAAAGGAGGTAAGTGAAAAATATCATGTTTCCATCCATATTCAATAAATATCAGTTCTTTCTCTGGAGGCAGAACATATGATTAGTCCTTTGGGACTGTCTTACATCATTATTTTGCTGAGAAGGGCTAAGTCTTTCACAGTTCTTCATGAAAACGATATTGCTGTAACTGTGTGCAATGTTACCTTACTTCTATTCACTTTACCATTAAGCCCTTTCAGGTTTTTCGGAAATCATCCTGCTTGTCATTTCTCATAGCACAATACTATCCCATTACATTCATACACTACATTTTGTGTAGCCATTCCACAATTGATGGGCATCCCTTTGATTTCCAAGTAAGACACCACAAAAAGAGTTCCTATAGTTATTTTTGTACAAGTGGGTCCTTTTCCTTTAAAATATATGTGTATATATACATATACATATGTCTTCGGGATATAGACCTGGAAGTGGTATTGCTGGATCAAAAGGTATGCATTTTGGTTGACCTTTGGGAATAATTTCAAATTTCTTTTCCGAACAGGTGGATATTTACAATTCCACCAACAATGCATGAGTGTCCCAATTTTCCTATATTCTCAACAATATCTAATGTTTTCCTTTTTTATCATATTAGTCACTCTGATAGCTTTGAAGTAGTACCTCAAGGTTGTTTTAGTTTTCATTTCTTTGATCAAAAGTGACAGGGTATTTTTTTCATATGATTATAGACAGCTTTGATTTCTTTGTCTGAAAACTGTTCATATCCTTTGACCATTTATCAATTGGTGAATGACTTGTATTTTTTTATAAATTTGATTCAGTTATCTATATATTTTAAGAAATATCAGAGAAGTTGCTGCAATTCCCATCCCCACAATTTTATGCTTTCCTAATAATTTTGGTTACAATTGGATTTGTTTGTGCATAAACTTAATTTCATATAATCAAAGTCATCTGTTTTACATTCTATAATGCTTTCTATCTCTTAAATAGTCATAAATTCTTCCCTTATACAGCCCATAGATAAACTGTCCCATGCTCTCTTAATTTGCTGGTTGTATCACCCTTTATCATGTACCCATTTTGACCTTATCTTGGTTTACAATGTGAGAGGTTGGTCTATACCTAGTTTCTACCATGCTATTTTCCAGTTTTCCCAGCAATTTCTGTCAAATAATGAGTTTTTATTCGAAAAGCTTGGATCTTTGGGTTTAACATATAATAGATTGCTATTGTTATTTACTATCATGTATCAGTTCCACTGACCCACCATTCTCTTTCTTTGCTAGTTCTAGATCATTTTGATAATATACTTTGAGATCTGGTACAACAGGACCACTTTCTTTCGCATTTTTTTCATTGATTACCTTGATATCCTTGGTCTTTTGTTTTTCCAGATGAATTTTTTTATTATTATTTTCTAACTCTATAAAATAATTTTTGACAGTTTGATTGATATGGCATTGAATAAGTAAACTAATTTAAGCAGAATTGTAATTTTTATTGTTTTGACTCAGCCTACCCATGAGCAATTAATATATTTCCAATTGTTTAAGTCTGACATTATTTTGTGGAAAGTGTTCCTAGACTTGTGTTCATAGAGCTCCAGGGTTTATTTTGACAGATAGCTTCTCAAATATTTTGTATTGTCTACAGTTATTTGAAATGGAATTTCTCTTTCTAACTATTGTTGCTGCACTTTGTTGGTAATATATAGAAAGGCTGATGATTTATATGGGTTTATTTTGTATCCTGCATCTTTGATAAAATTGTTCATTATTTCAAGAAGCTTTTTAGTTGACTCTCTAGGATTTTCTAACTATAACATCATATAACCTTCAAAGAACGATAACTTTGTTTACTCCTTGCCTACTCTCCTATAATTTCTTTTTCTTCTCTCGTTGCTATTGCTAAAACTTCTAATAAAATATGAAATAATAGATGTGACAATGGTCAAGCTTGCTTCACCTCTTATTGTACTGGGAAGGTTTTTAGCTTATCCCCATTACAGATAATACTTGCCGATGGTTTTAGATAAATACTACTTATTTTAAGGTAAGCTCAATTTATTCCTGTGCTCTCTGTTTTTAATGGAAATGGGTGCTATATTTCTCCCACCAAAGATTTTTTGTGCATCTATTGAAATAATCATACAATTTTTGTTAGTGTTGTTACTGATGTGGTCAATTATGTTGACAGTTTTCCTCATATTGAACTAGCCCTATACATAAATCCCAGCTGGTCATAATGCATGATCCTTGTGATATATTGTAATTTCTTTGCTAGTGCTTTATTTAAAAATTTTGCATCAATACTCATAAGGGAAATTGGTCTCTATATTTTTTTCTTTATTTTGGCTCTTCCTGATTTTGGCATCAGCACAATATTTGTGTCGTAAAAGGAATTTGGTAAGACTCCTTTTCACCTATTTTTACAAATAGTTTATATAGTTTTAGAATTAATTGCTTTTAAAATGGTTGGCATTTGCTTGTGAATCCAGCTAGTTCTGGGTATTTTTTCTTAGTAATGTCATTAACGACTTGTTTAATTTCTTTTTCTAAGATTTAGTTATTTGGGTATGTTAATTATTCTTTTAATAAGGGTAATTTCTATTTTTGTAGATATTCATCCATTTCATTTAGATTGTCAAATTTATTGACCTATAATTGGGCAAAATAGCACTTTACACTTCTCTTAATTTCCTCTTCATTGCTGGTGAATTTATCCCTTTCATTTTGATACTAGTAATTTGGTTTTCTTCTTTCCTTTTTGAATCAAATTAACCAATAATTTATCTATTTTTTTCATAAAACCAGGTCTTAGTTCTATAAATAAATTCAATAGTTTTATTTTGTCTCTCTTTTTGAATGTTTATTTATTTTTAGTTTTGACATTCATTTCCACAAAATTTTGAGTTCCAAATTTTCTCCTCATCTCTCCCCTTCTTCACCCCCAAATGCCATGCATTCTTATTACCCCTTCCCTCAGTCTGCCCTCCCTTCTATCATACCCCTCCCTTCCCTTATCCATATCTTCTCTCTTTTCTTGTAGGACAAGATAGATTTCTATACCCCATTGCCTGTATTTCTTATTTCCTAGTTATATGATAAAACGATTCTCAACATTTGTTCCTAAAACTTTGAGTTCTGACTTCTCCCCCTTCCTCCCTCTCCACCCATCTCCACTGAGAAGGCAAATAATTCAATATAGGCTATATATGTGTATCATGTTGTGTAAGAGTAACTATATTTCTGTTCATCCTATCCTGTCCCTGATTTATTCTATTCTCTTTTGACCTTGTCCCTCCCCAAAAGTGTTTAATTCTAATTACTCCTTCCTCCCATTTGCCCTCCCTTCAATCATCCCCCCCACCTCCCTTCTCCCCTTATCCCCTACCTTCCTGTAATATAAGACAGATTTTCATACCAAATTTAATGAGCATGTTATTCCTTTCTAATATTTGGTTAAATTTATCTAGTACAGAGGAAGTACAGTTGAGGTCCTCCACTCTTATAGTTTTATTATGTATTTTCTTTTATAACTCAAACTTTATTTTTTAAACATTTCCCCGCAAATTTATTAGTTTTTTGTTTTCAGTTTTCAACAATCACTTCCATAAGTTCCAAATTTTCTCCTCCTCTCTCCTACATAAAGACAGCATGCAATCTTATATGGACTCTATGCATACATTCCTATTAAACACATTTTCACATAAGTCATGTTGCATAGAAAAATTAAAATGAATGGGAGAAACCATGAAAAAAATAAAACATAACAAAAGACAAAATAGTCTGCTTCATTCTGCGTTCCAACTCTATAGTTCTTCTGTATGTGGAAGTCATTTTGCATCAAGAGTCCTTTGGAAATGTTTTAGGTCCTTGCATTGCTGTGAAGGGCTAAGTCTATCAAAAGCAGTCCTCACACCCTGTGGCTGTTACTGTGAATTATGTTCTCCTAGTTCTGTTCACTTCACTCAGCATGAGTTCACATAAGTCTTTCCAGGTTTTTCTGAAGTCCACTTGCTTGTCATTTCTTATAGCACAATAGTATTCCATTACATTCATATATCACAACTTGTTCAACCATTCCCCAATTTATGAATTTCCTCTCAATTTCCAGTTCTTGGCCACCACAAAAAGAGCTGCTATAAATATTTTTGTATGTGTGGGTTGTTTTTGCATTTTTATGATCTCTTTGGGATACAGGCCTAGAAGTAGTATTGCTGAGTTAAAGAGTATGCACATTTTTATATAGACCTTTAGGCATAGTTCCAAATCGTTCTCTGGAATGGTTGAATCAGCACACAATTCCACCAACAATGAATTAGTGTTCCTACTCTGTCACATCTTCTCCAACATTTAACATTTTCCTGTTTTGTCATGTTAGCCAATCTGATAGGTATGATGTAGTACCTCAGACTTGTTTTGATTTGCATCTCTCTAATCAATAGTGATTTAGAGTATTTTTTCATATAACAAAAATAGCTTTAATTTCTTCCTCTGAAAATTGACCATTTTCATATCCTTTGACCATATATCAATTGGGGAATGACTTGTATTCTTGTAAATTCGACTCAGTTCCCTATATAGGTTAGAAATGAGGCCTTTATCACAGATACTAGTTGTAAAAATTCTTTCCCTGTTTTCTGCTTCCCTCCTAATCTTGGTTGCATTGGCTTTGTTTGTGCAAAAACTTTTAAATTTAATATAGTCAAAGTTATCCATTTTGTATTTTGGACATCAATTTTCCAATTCAGCTCCAATCTTCTAATTAGACATGCTTGAAAGTCCTCTGTTTTCTTGAATGTCCTTTTTTTTGTTCTCTCATTTTGTATCTCTATCTCATTTGGTCATAAATTCCTCTATTCTCCATAAATTTGACAAATAAACTATTCCTTATTCCCCTAATTTGTTTATAGTATCAGCCTTTATACCTAGATCATATACCCATTTGAACTTTACTCTGGTATATGGTGTCAGGCATTGGTCTATGCCTAGTTTCCATCACTCTGTTTTCCAGTTTTCCCAGTAGATTTTGTCTAACAGTGAGTTCTTATCCCAGAAGCGGAGGTCCATGGGTTTATAAAACAGTAGACTACTATAGTCTTTGACTACTGTGTCTTTTGTACCTAACCTATTCCACTGATCTATCCCCCTCTTTCTTAGCCATTACCAAGTGGTTTTGATGATCACTGCTTTAAGATCAGATATGGCTAGGGTAAATAGAACTTCATCAAAAATTTAGATGCCATACCATATAGTGCATATATATTTAGTATTTATATGACTTTCTGCAAGGTATAGTTTTCTTCTTAGTCTCTTTTAATTGTATCTATTTTTGCTTTTGCTTTATCCGAGATCATGATTGCTACCCCTGCTTTCTTTGCTTCAGCTGAAGCATAATATATTCTGCTCCAGCCCCTTGCCTTTACCCTGTATGTATCTCTCTGCTTCAAATGTGTTTCTTTTAAACTACATATGCTGAGATTTTTAATCTATTCTTCTGTCTCTTCTTTTGTGAGTGAGTTTATCCCATTCACATTTAGAGTTGTGACAACTATCTGTCCCTTTTCCTGCATACTATTTTTGACTTGTTTATTCCCTTCTCTTACCTACTCTTTCCGTCCTCACAAGTGTTTTACCTCTGATCATTGCCTTCTCCAATATACCCTCTTTTTTATCAATTCCCCCTTCCCTTTCTATTATCCCTGTCCCTTTTTACTTCCTTGTAGGGTAAGATGGATTTCTATATCCAAATGAGTGTGTATGCTATTCCCTCTTTGAGCCAATTTTGATGAGAGTAAGGTTTAAGCTTTGTGCACTCCCTTCTCCCATATCATCCTCCATTATAATAGCTCTTTCATGCCTCTTCTATGTGAAAAAATTTATCACATTCAATATGTCCTTCCCCCTCCCCTTCTTCCAGTGCAGTTTTCTTTCTCACCCCTTTATGCTGTCTTTTGGGGGTATCATCCTATCAAAGACAACTTATATTTATATTCTCTGTCAACATATATTTACGTCTTCTGATTGTTCTTATAGTATAGGGTTGTTAAGAGTTACAAATATTATCTTGACATATAGAAATATAAATCGTTTAATCTTATTTAATTTTTTTATGTTTTCTCTTTCTTGCTTCTTGTTTCCTTTTTACATTTCCCTTGACTTTTCCAATTCAGCTCCAATCTTCTAATTAGACATGCTTGAAAGTCCTCTGTTTTCTTGAATGTCCTTTTTTTTGTCCGCTGAAAGATTATATTCAGTTTTGCTGGATAGGTGATTCTTGGTTGCAATCCTAAGTCCTTTTCCCTCTGGTGCATCATATCCCAAGCCCTCTGCTTCTTTAGTATAGGGCTGCCAAAATCCTATGTAACCTGACTGTAGTTCCATCATATTTAAATTTTTTCTTTTCAACTCCTTATAATACTTTCTCCTTGATCTATGAGCTCTGGAATTTGGCTATGATGTTCCTGGGAGTTTTCATCTTGGGATCTCTTTCAGGTGGTGGTCAGTGGATTCTTTCAATTTCTATTTTGCCTTCCAGTTCTGATAATTTCTTGAAAGATGTTGTTGAAGTTTCTTTTATTTTTTTATCCAGGCTTTCAGGTAGTCCAATAATTCTTATACTATCTCTCGTGAATCTACTTTTTAGGCCAGTTGTTTTTCTGATGAGAAATTGCACATGTTCTATTTCTTTTTACTTTAAAAAAATTTTTTTTATTGTACCTTGGTATCTCATAGACTCATTACTATATACTTGTTCAATTCATTTTTGGGGGGTATGTAATTTGATACCTCCTATATTCTCCTTTTTAAAAGTTTAAATGTATTTTAAACTTAAGTACACAATAAGAAAAGAAAAATAAAACAGTATCAGGTACATAGCAGAACTTAAGAGATGACTCAGTAGAAAGTGATAAATTTCCATTTCAAGAAAACTTATATGATAAATACTATGTATTGTTTTCAAAACTGTCCAGCTTTTCTTTACTTCCTTATAAGTTTTCTTTTGTTTTCTGCTGTGCATTTTTTTACTTTATTCCCCCACCCTCACCCCAGGAAGGCTACAATTGGGCTTGTTTATATCATATACATAGATATTTATAAATATATACACACTTATACACAAATATGTAAGACTGTACTATGCTTATTTCTACCTGTCATCTCTTTCTCTGAATCTTCTTTCATAAGTCCAAGTCTTTCCATGTTTTTCTAAATCAACCAGCTCATTATTTCTTATATCCCAACAATATTCCAGCCCAATCCCATTCTATATGAGAGCCTGTCTGTGAAGAGTTTTGCTCCCCTCCCCTCAATTTTCCTCATTCCTTCTATTCCTTCTATTCTTGACTGCATAGTTTTTTTATATAAGAAAAATTTAATTAAAAATAATCAAGATTATCAATTTTATACTTCAACAATGCTCTCATCTTACAATATGGTTTAAGGTCTGATACTATCAATTCTAGTTTTTAAGGAATTAATTTTCTTCAGTGACCTTTTGTACTCCTTTTCCATTTGGCCAATTCTATTTTTTAAGGATTTATTTTCCTTGGTAAAATTTTGTATATCTTTTCCCATGCTAATAACATTTTTTTCCCACGATTCTCTTACATTACTCTCATTTCTTTTCCTAAATTTTCTTCTACTTCTCCAATTTGCTTTTTTAAATCCTTTTTAAGCTTTCCCAGGAATTTTTCTTTGAGGTTTCACATGTATCAATTCTGATACTATTTTCCTCTTTTCAGTTTATGCCTTTATCCTCTGGGTTTTGCCATTTACCTGCCTTTTTTGTGACTCAGTGAGAGGTGGGCTCTGGCCCTGCACTGTCCAAGCTTTTCTTTTTTGCACGCTAGGTCTTAGTCCTGGATTTTATTGGGCTTTAAGACTTGGCCACTTGCTTTTCTCTGGAGAGTGGGCTTATACTTGGAGGTGGGGTTTCTCTGTTGGCCTCTCCTAGGTATAGAGTTTAGTTGCTGGTCTGACCCAGGGTTGGGGCTCTGGTACTGGATTGCTATGAATACCAGGCATCCCTGTTGGAAGACCTCAGGGGCAGGGTCTTGCTGTGGGTGAGTCCTATGGCAGGGATTTACTCCTGGTCAACAGTAGGGTCAGGATCATGCTGATGGCTTGTGTTGGGTGGGGTTGATGGAGTGGGGCCATACTGCTCTGCATAGACTGCTCACTTGCCTATGCAGCTGCTGGTTTGCAGAAAGGTGGATTGTCCCAGGCTTAGAACCTTGCTGCAGGCCCCAGATGCAAGGCTGGCTGCTGCTGCTGCTACTCTTGAACCTTGATCCACTGCCACCTGAGTGAAACAGACCTTTCCTGCTATTCTGGTAATAAGCTTCTCTGCTCCTAGGTCATTTCTGGGGCAGTTTTCTAGTAGTTTGGAAGGTAATTTGGATAGATTTCAGATGTTACTTCCTCACTCTACCATCTTGGCACTGGAAGTTTTTTCATTGATTTTTGGTATCCTTGTGGCTACACTGTCCCTTTCTGAAGCTCTATTTCTATTTACTATGTGGTTAGTTTATCTTCTGTTTACCTCTTTTGTTTGTTTAATCCAGGGGTGGGGAACCTGGGGCCTCAAGGCTACATCTGGCCCTCTAGATCCTCAGCTGTGGCCCTTTGACTGAATCCAAATTTCATAGAACAAATAAAGGACCACAAGTTCCCCACCCCTGGTTTAATCTATTGTATTTCTTAATCTGATTTGGTGTTTTCTTCTGTCTACTCATATATCTGGATTAAGTTCCTAAAACACTACCTTGTTCCAGAGTCAGGCTCCATCCCTGTCCATTATGCATAGTCCTATTACCTATTCAGTCTGAACATCTCCTTCTGCTCTACAATTACCCTTCCAAAGTTCTGAATGGAGAAGTTACAACCAAGAATCATCTTCTTTCTTCTGTCATAACCCCTAATTTCTGCCACCATGTTCAACATGGGTGCTGACATTGACCCTGTTTCTCTGTCCTTGTACAGTCAACAGCTGACAAGTGGCTCCATTACCTTGTATGCTCCTGAATGGAGATTGGAGATACAGCTGATATCAGTCCTTCTACTACACTACCTTGGCTCCACTCCCCCTAACATAACTGATTTTAAGTGAATTTTATATCATGTATTTAAAAACATTCTGAGAAGTATTTCATATCCTTCAACAGACTGCCATAGGACTCTCTCTCTCTCTCTCTCTCTCACACACACACACACACACACACATACAATACTCAAAACACTGCTCTAAGGTCATGGAGGAATATCTTTTATTGTAAATGTCCAAGGTGGCCAAGGGGAGCATGCCCACATCCTACATTGGCTATTGATCTGAGATTTGGCCAGCTGTAATTCATCCCTACAATCTAACTCATATCCTTTAATATATCACTTCAGAATATATGTGAATTGTATCCTGGGTTTTGTTTTCACCTTTCAGTGGCAGGGATAACGTTACCCATAAAGCTATTCATTTAGAAAGCATTAGCTGCTAAATGGTGGGGAATGGACAGGATTATCTTTTCAATCCTTAGAATTAGTCCCACAGTCTTAGAACATCTGACCACCTGTCAGTCCTCTTTCTTATCTCAAATTTCTCCAGAGAACATTATCCCACTGGTCCTTCCTTGCTATAACTCATTACTTTGTGTTATGTTTATCGCCACAGATGTCAAATCCCTCTAAAAATAATGTCAGCACTCCAGGGTAGGAGCTGTCTTATTATCATTGTAGCCGTGGCAACTATCGCAGTGCCTTCCACGTGGAAATGGCTTACGATAATGATTGTTCAATAGAAGTGATTCACTTAAAGATTGGTCACTAATTTATGTTTTTGTGTGTGTGCGTCCGCAGTTCATGAGAGCCGGTGCTTAAGCATGGAAGGACGCTCATCTATATTGGTGGGGCAAGTGCTCATGCTAATGAGATCAAAACTTTTTTTTCTCTTATCATCAATGAAATCTAAATGTTTAGAAATCACTTTATTGGCTAATTATTTGTTTTTCTCCCTTAAGTTGCCTCTCTTGTTCTTTATGAAAGTTGTCTTCATAGTGATTCTCAAGGATGGCTAGCATTGATATAGCACTTGAAAATTTGAAAAGCACTTTACCTGTGGTATCTCACTTGATCCTCACAACAACTCTATGAGGTAGGTACGATCTTTTTCCCAATTTTAGAGAAGTTCAGTGATAAGCCTGAAATCACATAGCATATAAATAAAATATCTGAATAAGGAGTTAAACTTAGATCTTCAACTCTACTGCCTAGCATGGCTGCCTCTAGATTGAGTAGGAATTTTACCTATTTTACAGGAAAAGAAAATGAGGCACAAAGAGGGGATTAACTTATCCAAAGTGCCCACTGGCCAGTAGCAAGAAAGGCAGGGATAGGTACTAGTTCTCCAAACACCAACTTGATTGTTTTCTCACTGTAGAATCTTTGGATTTGGAACTGGTGAGGGCCAAGCACCAATCTGATTGTTTTCTGACTGTGGAATCTTCAGACTTAGAGTTGATAAGGAGCTCTTAAATAGTCAGAACAATGCCCTGCCCCATTCCTTACCCCTTCCCCTCCCCTTCTGCCTACCAAACATAATTTTTATAGATGAGGAAAGTTCAGATTAGGGAAATGATTCATCCAAGGCCATACAGGTAATAACCACCAAAGTTCAAATTTGAACCTGGTACTTTTGACCTCAAATCTACATTTTTTTTCCCTACTATGTCACAATCTTCCATACTCACTCCCTACTTGCCACTTTTTCTGGGCTTATCCAATGTAGGAGCCTTTCGCAAAACAGAGAACATGACTTCATTTCATTTATTTTGATGTGCTCAAAGTCATCCTAAAAGTCACAGCTTCCTCCCACAGAATTTAAGAAACAGCCAGATAACAGAGAAGAAAATTGAACTCTGGCTATATCTGGGAATTTAAATATTGGCAGGGAGAGCTCAAAGAATCCATCACCACAGATTAGGGTTTATTAAAATTGTTCAACGAATTAAATGCTGGCGCTTTATTTTACCCAATTCCCCTCTCTCTTCTGTGTGCAGGTGCTCCCTTGAGGAGGGTAATAAAAGTCTTCTGTTATACCACCTATCAGCCCCTGTTGCCCTAACACTCACTCACACACACACACACACACACACACACACACACACACACACACACCCCAAAACAAAAACAAACAACAAAAACATGTAAACCAGAGCAGCATCTGTCCCTTATTTATAGGCTGCATAGCAAAGTTCAATTAGGATATAATTCAGAGCTTTCTGCAAGGTGATTGGTTTTGACTTGATAACATTCCCCTTCTCACACAGGTGTGAATCGTCTCATGCACAGTATTCCATGTATTCTGTCTCCTGCCTCTGTGCTTTTGACCAGACTGCCCTTTACCCTAGACTTGTGCCTGGAATGATTTCACCTCATCACTGCTTGTGGTACCTCTAGCTCCTTGCAAGACATCTCAAATACCATCTTCTTCATCAGGGCTTTTCTGATCCTGCAGATTTCTTTCTATTCACTTTTTACTAGACATGTACTTGCTGAATTGTTGGACTTAAAGTTGGAAGGTCTGGGTTTGAATCTTGCTTCTAATACATACTAGCTGTAGGCAAGTTAAAATTCTCAGAGTCTTAGTTTCTTCATGCAAAATGAAAAGGTTGGACTAGCTGACCTCTAAGGTCCAGTATGCTTTTAAATCTGTCATCCCGTGATCATAGACTACAAACTCCTTGAAGACTGGGACAGCTTTGTTGCTGTCATTGTATCTCCCAGGGGCAAATATAATGTCTAGAACTACTTTTATGGCTATGGTTTGAACTGTGTTTTCATCAATGTAGGGAAGCTTCCATAAAGAAACTCCTATCAATATCAGCGATTAACTATTAGATAACATGATTTTAACGAGTTTCCTGGATTATTGAGAAGTTGAATGACTTGCTTAGGATCACATAATCAGTATGTTTATGAAGTTCAACTTCTATTCAGATCTTCTTGACACTGAACCCAACTCTCTATGCGTTACACTGGATTCTTTTTACCTGTCGAACAATGGATAATCAGGACCCTACGTTTAAAAGTAAAATGAACCTCAGAAGTCATCTAGTTCAAATCCCTCATTTTACAGATGAGGAACTAGAGGTCTAGGGAGTTTATAGACTTGATCAAGGTCACAGAGGCAGGAAGGGTCAGAAGGAGTATTTGAACCCATGGCCTTTGACTCTAGAGCCAGTACTCTTGCTACAATGACCCAATACCTTCTCAATAAGCTATCAATGCTTGCTGAGTTGAGTAGGATTAGATATTTTATTAGGTTCATTTTCAGAGGAGAATTGATTCAATGCTCTCCAACCCTTTTTGGGGTTGATTGTGTGGGCCCTGTTCAGTTCTACACTATGTAAAGTTGCCCCAATCAACTTCATTTAGCAATAAACTACTTATGACAAACCTACCTTAAATCTTGAGTATCCTCATATGGTTATGGAAAACTGGGAGAAAAGTAAGGCTGTGTTTAATGGAGATTAAAATCTGCCCATTCAGTGAATAGTTGCTGGGTCCAATCAGAGCAACTCCATTGAGTTATAGGAGGTATCCTCTTATTTAGCCTATGTTATTTGAATATATACAGGTTACATAAACTCTTTGAGAGAAATTGTTTTATTTCTCTCCTTTTATTCCTAGACCCCACACAGTGCATAGTAACTAGTAGGAACTTAATTAATACTTGTTGATTGATTGGCAGAAATTAAGTTCAGTCAGTTAGAGCATTCATTAATTTAATGGGGTGGATTCTTTCCACTGTCACTCCTCTCCCACTCTTAACCTCAAGAAAGCAGTGATAATAAGGCTCAGTGTGTATAGGTAAACAGCAAAAATGAGTAAAGAATATAGGTCTAAAGAGGTTCAAATATGAAAAACATAGAATTCCTCCTTCTCCCTTACCCCACAAAGAAGTTGGAGAGGGTGGTGGTGAGACAAAAAGATATACATTATAAAAGCAATCATTGTTCTTTCTTCATAGTAGAAGCCATATTTTCCTGCTTCTAATCTCTCACCTTTCCAATCCATCCTCCACTCAGCTACTAGAAATGTATTGACGTCTATTATTCTGACCATGAAACTGCTCCCCTCAATCCCTCTTCCTCAGCATATTAATTTTATCTGAAGTCCTCATTTTGCAGGAAAACAGTCGATTATATTGGGTAGGTGATGCTTATGGACACCCCAACCATGAAGCCAAGGAGAGGAAAAGATGGGGAGAAAGAAGGAGGGGGAGAAAAGGCATTAAACAGGACTTGGTAGGAGTATAGGTTTCTACTTCCTACCACTTACATTAACTTTATTCCTAAAGAAGACTGGTCTTTTCCAATAAAGCAAATAAACACTAAGATTTATTACTATTAATTACCAACCTTTCTCCTGTGATGGAGGGCTCCAATTAACATAGGCATCTCAACTATACTTCTGCCCATTTTCCCATTTTCAGGTCCCCTGCCTGTTTATGGAAGGTCAGTTGTGTCTTTTTTTAGTGTAGAGCTTCCTTTCCTTTCTTTGTGATCTCTCCCAAGTAGACTGCAAGAGCTTAGAGCCTTAAAATAAAAAAAGTATGTTGGCATTTAAGAATGGATACAAACCAGAATGTGGGCATGGGGGTGGATTTCACATATAATATCACTGTCCTCAAGAGTACAATATTGAAGATGTGGTTGGGGCTGGTGGGCAGGAGATAAGAGATATATACAAAAGTTGATAATACACATTAGAAAACAAGTACAAGCAAAGCATTATGAGTTTATTTTATCCAGATATCAAAGCACAGATCACAATTCCCACTAGAAACCAGGAAGCCTTCATGGAGATGGTCAAGTTTGAAACTGACCAGGAGGGATGAATAACTTTCCAACAGTGGAAAAAGATGAAGAGGTTACTACTTGGAGGGTTGGTTTCAGATTATGCTAACCTCAGGTCCTTTTCCATTCTGAGTTCTTTATTTGTGTGATTTAACAGGGACAGAATGTGTTCCTTTTGAAACGTGGACCTGGAATTAAAATCGCCCTCCTCACAAGCTAAGCAGGCAATCCTAGAGGATAAAATAAATAAATTCCCCACACTTATTAGGGGTCCATTATATATTCTTATTAGCCCTGGACATCTCAGCAAATGATTTTCTGCAAAGTCAATTTGTCTTTTTACCTCTGGCTTAAGGAATGCAGCCTTTCTTTTTCTAGTGAAAAACACTGTTTCACTATGAAGCTTTTATTTCATGTGAGAAGCCACATGGAGGCAAAGTAAGTCTCTGACACATTTGCCCAGAGTAAAGTTGAATCTCCTTCTCCTCCTGGGACTCTTTGCTTTTTATGGGATCTGCCAGGCTGTTTCATTTTTGACTGACTTAAGTGACAACATTATTCTTTTTTTTATTATTAGAAACAACAAAAGTGTCAAATCCTTTTCATTATTTTTTCATAAGTTCCAAGATTTAGTCTTGTTTTTCTGCTACAGCCTTTGATGTTAAAATAACATTTACCCCGAAGCTTTCATCAAATTTTCAGAATTTCTTTATTATTTTTAACCCATTGCCATTGGCATCTCCTCCAGTAGACCATGCAAAGGCTTTTTCAACATAGGTGCAGATTTTACAGATTCATCTGCCCCATCACTCCCTCAAAACAAAAAAAGCATGAGGAATTTTGTGGATTCTGGAGAAGGGAAAAGGACCACTTCATTTTGTCTCTGACATTTTAAGAAGAAACTCTTTCATCTGCAGTTCTTTCAAGCCAACCCTGATGGCCCTAATCAGAAGAATAAAAAGTAGGCAAAATTCAGTTCTCGTGCTTTTCCATCTCTATTTCCCTTATCCTCTAGGTGCCCAGTGCATTTTTGGTACCTTCAGACTTCTAAAAACCTGCATTCAGAACCTCATCACTTTTCACTTGAACTTTTGTAATAGCCTCCTAACTGGTCTGTCTACTTCTAATCTCTCACCTGTCCAATCCATCCTCCACCCAACTGCCAAATTAATATTCCAGAGACACAGACCTGAACATGTCACTCTGCAACTTAATACCTTACTGTTGCTTCTCATTAACAACAGGATCAAAGGAAAAAAACAAAACAAAAAAATTCTTAGCCTGACATTTAAGGCACTTCACAATTTGACTCCCATTCATTCTTCAAATGTTTGTCTTACATTTTTCAGGCAAAATGGGCTACTACTCATTCCATGCACTTGAAACTCTCATCCTCTGATTCCACTTATCTACACATGTTTTTGTATGAGGGTTAAACAAGAATGTTCTTGATTAATTTGAAAAGTTCCTCAACTGACTTTATAATTGGGACTTTGTTTAGAGGAAGCTATATGTAAGAACATCCTTCCCACAAAGGGTGAGTATGTACATTGGGACCAAGTGCTGCGAGGACTCAGGAGTACTGACCGAACTCATTAGGATAGACTTTTGTTGGAGGTCCATCCTTTTCTGTGGTTCAGAAAATCAAACTGATAAACTAGCTCACTCACTCTTTTCACATTCCCCTCATTAGTAGATGTACTGGCACACAGCAGAGTGGGCATTTACTCTGGTTTGGGAGATAGGAAGGGAACTCTATAACAGCATATGACCTTTTCCCCTAAACAAACTAGGGGAGGAACTAGGGACCCTAGGTAATAAAAAATAAAAAAACAAAGCATGGGGGTTCATGTGATTGCACATGACCTTAGAGAAAAATCCCAAGAGTGGACTTTACCTACATAAATGATAGCAGTAGGCAGGGCATGGAGAGTTTCCTAGAAGAAGCACACAGCAAGGTAGGACTTTGCATGTGCCTATCATTACTAACTGATAGCCTAAAATTCTAGAGTTCTCAAGTTTAAGATTTTTGGAATTGGACCTTCTATAAGGGGTGGGATATGTAGTTAAACACTTAGTGCTTCTTGACGTTAAACTAGGATTGCCGGCATAGTTTCTAAGCAAGATTTTCATTTCAGAACTAAGTCAATCAGTTATTGAGACCATATAGAAGGCATATAGAAAGGAAATTACTTGTTTGGCTGTCACAAAGTATGCTTGCTTTCTTGAGGGCTAGGGAGGTGAATAAGGGAAGAGAATCCAAAACCACAGCATGGCAGAATGAATATAGGACAGGGAATATGTGGTTCATAGGGAGACATAGGAATGTCTCAATGGAAACCTCTAAATTCCATTTTCCTTACAAGGAGGATGAGAGCTATAGACATTTTCTCTATGTGTTTATGAGTTTCTGTGAGTCTTTTGTGTCATTTTCATTTTAATGGAGTGAAATAAAGCCTCTTCTATTCATATGCGTAGCTGACTCGACTGCCTGTATGAGAAAAGAGACTGTTACCCATATTTTGGGAAACCTAAATATGAGGTAAATATAAAGTATATTTTGAGCTTTTCACCTTTTCCTGGAGCAACTCAGGTTGGGAACAAAGGAAAAAAAAGAAAATGACCCTTTGGGGTAAGCCCCTAGGAATTCTTGTCTATGTGACCCATAAGTTGTTTGTAGTCCTGGACCACAGATTTCACGTTTTAGAAAGGGATTCTTCCTAAAATGCTCCTAAACATATAATCTAATAAAACTAATTGTGGAATTCATCAAATTGATTGGGAACTTCCTTGATCAACACTTAGGATATACCCTTCTTTCTCTCTGAGTACTTAACCTCCTATAAGATTAAATTCAGGTCTCATTTCTTCAATGGAGCATTCCCTGATCTCCCTTTCTGCTGTTTCCTTCCTTAATTCATCTTAACCATGGGGTCCATTCATAACCTCTCAGTGAGTGTAATTAGGACAAATCTTCCTAATTTTTGTTTTTACATCCTTAGCAACTCATAGTACTTTGTAGTAGTAAGTGTTTAATACATGCTTGTTAAATTGAATTTTTAGAAATGAAACATCCAGGAACCAAAATGGCAAAATAAACAGTAAATTGCTGTAACTCTTCCATATTCATTTCAAAACAACCATAAAATAGCACCTTATGGCAGGTCTTGAACTGGTGGAACCAGCAACAAGATGGAGTGAAACAATCTTTTAGCCCAAGAGACTTGGAAGGTTGGTGGGAGTTCATCTCAGTTAGGTAGGAGGGAAACACATTCCAGGACAGGAAGAATCCCTATAGGCCAGAGGCAGGCTCCACCTCTACAAACTAGTAGGAAGTCCTGAGCCCCAGTATGGTAGAGCAGACAAATGCCAACACCAGGACCCTCCCCTGACACATGATTTAGTTGAACTGAGGGAACAGGCAGACTCCAGCTCTGAGAACGGCCGCATGCTTCAGTATAGCCAAGGCCAGACAGATGTCCTCCACTGGCCAGATCTTCACATTTCAGCATTGTCTCAGGCAGGTAGGCATCCTCTGGGGGTCAGACCTCTACATGCTTCAGTGTAGCCCTGGGAAAATGTAGAAATACCCACTGGGACTTAGCACATGCTAGACACCAGCACCAGGACCCAGTTCAGCACCAGGTAACCTGCCAGACTCCTATAGCCCCCAGCAGCACCACCTACCACCCACCTCACTCCCTCAGAATAGCACCAGACACATGAGTCCACCAGGGGCTCAGGACAACATTAGTGGGGTATCAGGTAAACAGCCAGAGCTTACAGACACTTACACAAGAAGCCTGAGAGAATGCCCCTATCACCCTGTGAGCAGAAATCAAATGCAAAAGAAAAGAAAAAGGTCAAAAAAAGAGAGCAAAAACCAACCAAACAAAAAAAAGAATCCCACCAAAGAAAGTTATCATGATGACTGGGAAGATTCAAGATACAAACTCAGAAGAGGACAACAATGACAAACCCCATGGGCAAAACACCAAAGAAAAATGGGAAGTGGTCTCAAGCCCAGAAAGAATTCAAAAATGATCTTTAAAATCATATAAGAGAACTAGAAGGAAAGTTGGGAAAAGAAATGAAAGTGAGGCAAGAGAATTATGAAAAAAGTAAATAGCTGGGAAAATTGCTTAAAAAGTAAAATTGACCAAATGGAAAAGTTAATTGAGGAAAACAATACCTTAAAAGTAAGAATTGGGCAAGTGGAAGTTAATGACTTTGAATCAATCAAACAAATTCAAAAGAATAAGAACACAGAACAAAATGCAAATTACCTCATGAGAAAAACAACTTTTTTTATTGACTTCTATTCACTTTTCGAAGAGATATACACAGAGAAAAAGTAAGAGACTGGAGCAGAATCTATTACACTTCAGCTGAAGTAAATAAAGCAGGGGTAGCAATCTTGATCTCAGACAAAATAGGAGCAAAAAATAGACCTAATTAAAAGAGAGAAACAAGGAAATTATGTCTTGCTAAAAGGTATCATAGTCAGTGAAATCATATCAATATTAAACATATATGAACCAAGTGATATAGCATCCAAATTCTTTTTTGTCTGTTTTGTTTGTTTTATTTAAATTTATTTATTTAAGATTTCAACATTCATTTCCACAAAATTTTGGGTTCCAAATTCTCTCCCCATTTCTCCCCTCCCCCACCCCAAAACGCTGATAATTCTAATTAGCCCTATCACTAATCTGTCCTCCCTTCTAACATCCCTCCCTTCCCTTATACCCATCTTCTTTTTTTTTTATTTTTTTTATTTTTTATTTTTTTATAAATGTATTTATCTAACTTTTTACATTCATTTTCACAAGATTTTGGGTTCCAAAATTTTCACCCCATTTGTCCCCTCCCCCCACCCCAATACACCGAGCATTTAATTTCCCCTATCATCCATCTGCCCTCTCTTCTTTCATCTCTCCCTTCCCTTACCCCA
>CM053769.1:193146644-193185979 GCA_028658325.1 Potorous gilbertii
CATTCTTTTGATTTTGTTTTGTGATTTCTTGGTTTCTCATAAAGTCATTAGCCTCCATCTGTTCCATTCCAATTTTGAGAGAACTATTTTCTTCAGTGAGCTTTTGCATCTCTTTTTCCACTTGGCTACTTCTGCTTTTGAAAGCATTCCTGTCCTCATTTTGAACTCTTCCTCCAAGGTGGCACAATCAAGCGTATACTGGTCTGGGCTCAAGAGGGATTTTTGTGCCCAGAATCTTAGCAGTTTCCTCTCTAAAGCCACCTGGTCTCCAGTTCTACCAAGTCAGCACTGAGGGCTGATTTTCAAATAAGCGGGATGGGCAGGGCTGCCATTCAATGTGAGACAAAAATCAGTTCCTTCAGGGCCTCTACATAGGGTGAGGTAATATTCAGCTTCTCAGTGCCCCCAGGGGTTTTTATGCTCCAACAATGGAAGCAGGTGGCTATAGGGGCTGTTTGGAACTGCTGCCACCTGCCAGATGTAGCCTCTGTGACCAGCCCCTGCCTAAGGTCAGAGCTTTGGGAAGGCCCTTCTCCCTTCCTGGCCAGCTGATAAAATCCTATCACTGACCTTTGGTGACTGTGGGTTGAGGGATCTGTGAACGCTGCTGCAACTGGGGATTCCGCGACTAGAGATTCTGCCCCCAAGGGCTGCTCATGAGCCAAGACAAGCCACATGGCCAAGCTCCACTCTGCGTCTGGTGCAATAGATGTTTCCCATGGGCCTTTCAGGTCACCCTGGGCTGGAAATCACCTCCATTCTGTTGTTCTTCACTTCTGCTGCCCCAGAATTTGTTGAGAATCCCTCTCTACAGGTAGTTTATGGGCTGTGTGGGGAGACCCTGAATTTGTGTGTCTTTCTACTCCACCATCTTGGCTCCCTAGCATCCAAATTCTTAAAGGAGAAATTAAGTGAGTTACATGAAGAAATAGGCAGCAAAACTATTGCATGTCAATTGACCCCTCTCAGAACTTAATAAATCCAACCAAAAAAAATAAAGAAGAAAGAAACTAAAGTGATAAACAGAATATTAGAAAAGATAAATATGACAGATCTTTGGCATGATTTAGACATAGAGGGTGAAACTACAAACAAATTAGAAAAGCAAGTAATAGTTTACCTATCAGATATATGCACATATGAGGGAAGAATTTATGACCAAACAAGATAGAGAGCAACACAAAATGTGAAACAGATAATATTGATTCTTTTAAATTAAAAAAAAAAAACAATTTCTATACGAACAAAACCAATGCAACCAAGATTAAAAGGAAAGCAAAAAGCTAAGAAACAATCTTTGCATCACGCATCTCTGATAAAGGACTCATATTTAGAGACTGAGTCAAATTTACAAGAATAGAAGTAATTCTCCAATTGACAAATGGTCAAAATATATAAACAAGCAGTTTTCAGATGAGGAAAATAAAGCTATTTATAGGCATATGAAGAAGTGCTCTTGATCACTTTTGATTAGAGAAATACAAATTAAAACAACTCTGAAGTAGCACCCCGCCCCTATCAGATTGACTCATATGACAAAAAAGAAAAATGACAAATATTGGAGAGGACATGGGAAAATGTACTGTTTGTCCTAATGTACTGTTGGTGGAGTTGGGAAATGATCCAACCATTCTAGAAAACAATTTGGAGCTATGCCCAAAGGGCAACCAAACCGCATACCCTTTAACCAGGCAATATCACTACTAGGTCTCTATCCCAAAGAGATCATTAAAAAAGGGAAAAGGACCTACATGTACAAAAATATTTATAGCAGCTATTTTTGAGATGGTAAAATACTGGAAACTGAAGGAATGCCCACCAATTGGGGAATGGCTGAAGATACTATTGTGCAATAAGAAATGATGAACTAGCAAATATCAGAAAAATCTGGAAAGACGTACAAAATGAAGAAAAGTGAAATGAACAGAATCAGGAAAACACTGTATAAAGTATCAATAATATTTGTATGATGATCAACTATGAATGACTCAGCTCTTCTCAGAAATACAATCATCCCAGATAAGTATAAAAGACTCACTAAGGAAAATGCTATCCAAATCCAGAAAAAGAACCGATGGACTCTGCATATCGATCAAAGCATTTCTTTTTTCACTTAACTTTATTCTTTCTTGTGTTTTTTTTGATCTATTTCTTTTTTCATAACTGTGACTAATATGGAAATATTTTTACATGATAACACATGTATAAACTATATCAAAGTGCCTACCATTTTCAGAAGAAGAGAGGGAGGAAGGAAGGGAGATGAATTTGGAACTCAAAATCTTGTAAAAATGAATGCTGAAAATTTTCTTGTCATGTAACTGGGGGAAATAAAATAATATTTAAAAAAAATTTTAAAAAGTATGGCACACAGTGCTCCATTTTTTTTTTCTCCCTCTGGTTCTTTTTCCCTATCATACCCTCAGTCCTTCAGTGTTAGGAAGTAGAAACAAAGTTATCTGATTAAACTAATCCATACTGAAGGGTAAATAAGAGCATTACCAGTGGTGTTTAATATTAACAATTACCTTTCTAAAAGCAGTACACACTTAAAGTCTGATGGGCATTATTAACATTTTCTCCATTACTTTCTTAAGTCTAGACAATTAACAAAACAATAAATCAAACCCTGTTTTGCATTGTTTGCTGATTTGCAAAGTGTATAAATGCTCACACTGACCATTTAATAATTGGCATACCTTTCCTGATGGAGCCCATGATCTGGCATCAAGTCAGCACAGTCCTAGCTTCATCCTAGAGTTCCGGTTCAGTGGCTTCTAAGTGCCTGCTGAATATAACATCTTCATTTCCAACTTATCATCTCCAAAAATGAATTCTTTTTCTTTTCTCCCCAAAGTCCTACCCTTTTCCAAACTTCTATTTCTATTAATGACATCATATTCCTAGTCACTGAGACTCTTAAGTCTCAAGGAACCCTTTATTCTTGCTTCATTCATTATTCCTGCTTCCAATCATTCCACCACTTTGTTTATCATTACTTAGTTGTTTTTAGTAGGATTCAAGTCTTTGGGACCCTATTTGTTTTGTTTTTTTGGCAATGATACTATAGTGATTTCCCATTTCCTTCTCCAGCTCATTTTATAGATGAAGAAATGAGGCAAACAAAATTGAAATGACTTGCCCTGGGGACAGAGCCAAGATGATGGAGTAGAAAAGATGGACCTGTGGAAGGTCCCATGCCATAGCCCATAAAATACCTGTAAAAAATGACTGTAAACAAATTCTAGAGCAATGGAATTCACAAAACAACCAAGTGATTTCCAGTCCAAGATAACCTGGAAGGCCTTCAAGAAAGGTCTATTGCACCAGGTGCGAAGCAGAGTACAGCCCAACCACATGACATGGCAGGGACAGGACCAGCATAGGCTTCAGGGGACAGAATCCCCAGCAGAAGCTGCAGTTCCCAGATTACTTAACCCACAATGCCAAAGATAGCTTCAAAGATCATTGAGAAAGGTTTTTTACCTGAGGGAGAAGGGAGTGGAGTCTGGACCAGCTAGCAGCAGCCACTGCAGCAGCAGTTTCTGGGGTCCTCCACCTAAAGCCCCTGGGGAAACTGAGTAGTTGATCTATATCTCAGCCTTGAATGGCTCTCCTGAGTTGAGGAAGAGTGCTGATGTGGTGAAGCTGGAGATGGTTGTGGAGAGGGAATTGTACTCGCAGATCCTGGGCAGAACAGAGTGCTTGTGACTGCTCATAGACCAGAGCACAGGCAAGGAGAGGAGTAATCTCCTCTCCCTTGATTGTGCCACCTTGGAAGAACAGATCTTACAGGTCCCCAGAGTATACCATCCTCTTGACAAAGGACTCAAAAGTCAAGTAACAGACTGGAAAAATGCCCAAAAAAGAGGAAAAAATAAGACTACAGAAAGCTACTTTCTTGGTGAACATCCTTTTGGATGAGGAAGAAAAATTCATACCATCAAAGAAAGACCTAAAAGTCAAGACTTCTGATTTAAGTATCCAAAACCTCCAAAATAAATATGCTATGGTCTCAGGCTATGGAAGAACTCAAAAAGGATTTTGAAAATCAAAAAAGAGAGGTGAAGGAAAAAGTGGGAAGAGAAATGAGAGCAATGCAAGAAAATATGAAAAGCAATTCAACAGCTTGCTAAAGGAGACCCTCAAAAAAATGCTGAAGAAAATAACACCTTTACAAATAGACTAACTCAATTGGAAAAAGAGGTCCAAAAAGTCAACGAGGAGAACAATGCTTTAAAAAGCAGAATTAGCCAAATGGAAAAAGAAGTTCAAAAGCTCACTGAAGAAAATAGTTCTTTAAAAATCAGAATGGAGTAGATGGAAGCCAATGATTTTATGAGAAAACAAAAACAACTGACCTGGAAAATAGATCCAGGATAGACAATTTAAAAATTATGAGACTACCTGAAAGCCATGATCAAAAAAAGAGCCTAGACATCATCTTTCATGAAATTATCAAGGAAAACTGCCCTGATATTCTAGAACCAGAGGGCAAAATAAATATTGAAAGAATTCACTGATCACCTCCTAAAAGAGATCCAAAAAGAGAAACACCTAGGGATATAGTAGTCAAGTTCCAGAGTTCCCTGGTAAAGGAGAAAATATTGCAAGCATCTAGAAAGAAACAATTTGAATACTGTGGAAATACAAGCAGGATAACACAAGATCTAGCAGCTTCTACATTAAGAAATCAAAAGGCTTGGGATATGATATTCCAGAAGTCAAAAGAAGTAGGATTAAAACCAAGAATCACCTACTCAGTAAAACTGAGCATGATACTTCAGTGGAAAAAATGGGCATTCAATGAAATAGAGAACTTTCAAGTTTTCTTGATGAAAAGACCAGAGCTGAATAGAAAATTTGACTTTCAAACACAAGAATCAAGAGAAGCATGAAAAGGTAAACAGGAAAGAGAAATCATAATAGATTTACTAAAGTTGAACTGTTTACATTCCTACATGGAAATATCATATTTGTAACTCTTGAAACTTTTCTCAGTATTTGGGTAACTGGAGGAATTATACATACACACACATCTCTCTCTCTCTCTCTCTCTCTCTCTCTCTCTTTATCTATCTAGACAGTAAGCACAGGGGGAGTTGAATAGGATGGGATGATATCTAAAAATAACATTAAAGGATGAGAGAAATATATTGAAAGGAGAAAGGAAGAAATGGAGTGGGGCAAATTATCTCTCATAAAGAGGCAAGAAAAAACTTTTTCAATGGAGGAGAAAAGTGGGGAGGTGGGAGGAGAAAAGTGGGGAGGTGAGAGGAAAAAAGTGAAGTTTACTCTCATCACATTTGGTTTAAGGAAGGAATAACAAACACACTCAATTTGGTATGAAAATCTATCTTACATTACAGGAAATTAGGGGAGAAGGGGATCATTGAAGTGGGAGGATGATAGAAGGGAGGGCAAAGAGGAGGGAGTAATTAGAAGTAAACCCTTTTGGGGAGGGACAAGGTCAAAACGGAGAATAGAATAAATGGGGGACAGGATAGGATGAACGGAAATATAGTTACTCTTACACAACATGACTATTATGGAAGTCTTTTGCAAAACTACACACACACATGCATATCCTATATTGAATTGCTTGCCTTCTCAGTGGGGATGGGTGGGGAGGGAGAAAGGGAGAGAAGTTGGAACTCAAAGTCTTAGGAAGGAATGTTGAGAATTGCTTTTGCATACAACTGGGAAATAAGAAATACAGGTAATGGAGTATAGAAATCTTGCCCTACAATAAAAGAGAGAAGATATGGATAAGGGAAAGGTTGGGTATGATAGAAGGGAGGGCAGATTAAGGGAAGGGGTAATCAGAATGCAAGGCATTTTGGGGTGGAGAAGGGGAGAAATGAGGAGAAAATTTGGAACTCAAAATTTTGTGGAAATGAATGTTGAAAATTAAAAATTAATTAAAAAAGGAAATAAAAGTAAAGTGACTTGCCCAGGGTCACACAGCTGGTAAGTGTCTGATAACAAATTTGAACTCAGGAAGATGAGTGTTTCTGACTCCAGAGCCAGCACTCTATCCACTGTGCCCCCTTGTTGCCCCTGTTGATTATACCTTTTAAATTTCTCTCATATTTACTAAATACAGATCCTTCCCATTGAAAGCATCCTGTTTTAGACCCTCATTCCTTATTCTCTTTTATTATTATAATAGACTCTTAATTGGTTTTTCTGTAACCCAATTCACTTTGGAGTAACTTTCCTTCTACCCTGTCAGTTTCTCTCCAAATTTGTTAATAGCCAAATAAAGTCTAAACCCTTGTCACTAGCTTTGATGATGATCAATCCACAGCCTGACTTTCCTGGCTGTATCTCAAAAGCCACTTTTGGTTCTAAATGGTGGCCAAACATAATGCCCTTTAATATTTCTGTGCACATTCATACCTTTGCACATCTTATTTCAATTTTCCTAATGACACCTGGGAGTAGGTATCAGTAGAAGTATCTCTATTCTTTCAAGGTTCCTCTCAAATGCTATTTGTTCCACGAAGTTTTTTTTACCCTTCCTCCTTGCCCAGCCCACGACCATACAACATTTTGCCCATTTTCCTACACATGTTCTTTCTTGGTATGTTTCCTCCTTTATCCCTCCTTGTACACTCTTTGAAAGTAGGGATTCTATAATAGGTATTATTGTGTCCACAATACAAAGTATGGTCACATTGACATTTGCACAGTTGAGTATATGTTGAATTGGATTAACTCCAGTTTATGTTTACATTCAACTTGAAGAAAAAAATGTCTAATTAGTGGAATTGGTGAAATACTAGTTTATTAAAGGAAAGGAACTCATTTTAGGTAACTTAAGGTAAGTAACAAAGGCAAATATTTACCCTAGCATTGCAAAATATGATCATTTTTCACTTTAGAAATGAACATTTTTGAATTGTTCCTCTTAGTTAAGGAGTATCTACAATACCATGAAGTATGATGGGGATAGAAAATCTGGAAAAGAAGCTCTGAAAGGGCCTAGGATGGGAAGATATAACCCTGGATCCCACTTCAATGGGAAGGCATAACCCTGCATCCCATTTTACTTCTACCCTTAACTAGCCTTATTACCTTAGTCAAGTCACTTCCTGGTCCCTAGGACCTCATTTTCTCACTTAAAAACAGAGGACTGAACTATATGATCTCAATGGATGTCTGAAGCTCTGAGATTGTCTTACTCTATGGGCAAGGGTTGTTCTAACAGTGATTAAGCCTTGTTGACAGACCAGTAGATTAAATATGAGAACAGTTTGAGCTTCAGATGGTGCTCTATTTAATGCAATATTTTTTCCCTCATCTTCTCCTTCTCCCTGACTCTCCTCTCTTGCTCTCTCTCCTTCTTTCTTATGCTCTTGCTTCAACATTGCCTTTCCATTTTAACCCTCCCCAGGAGATCCATTACAAAAATGGAATAGCTGGGACAAGGAAAAATAGTCAAAGCGAAATGTATGGAGCTGTCCCAAAATAAGAAAGACTCTGGAATAGTCCTTCTTTTTTATGTTGCCTCATGGTGCGATGAGGGTAGGAGCTACTAAGTGATAAGATGGTAAATTTAGGGCCAATAAAAAGAGGCACTTTACAGGGTGTGGAGCTGTCTTGCAAGAGCGGCTGACACTGAAGGTCAAGGAATTAAATACTAGACTTGGATTTATACCAGGGCTGGAGGTTTTTTATGGCCAATACAACATTTATTGGTATGCTAAGATAAAGTTAATCAAGTCTAGAGCTTCTCAGTGGGGGGAAGAAAAAGATTACCTTTGAAGATTTAGGAAGAAATTTCTTTCAGTGTGTGAATGTGTGCGCATGTGTGTGGAAACACACAAAGTAAATTTATTTTATTTATGTATTTTTTTTGTTTGTTTATTTTTTTTCTATAATGCTTTCTGATAAGACTAAACTCATTTCCTCCATTCCATAGAGGAATAAGTAGACCCAGGGAAGAGGGAATGTCTCCTCATCCATGCCTTGCTTTTAGCCACTCTAGAAACAGAGAGGAAGCCACAATATGGACACTTCTATTTCTTGTCTTGGGGGACAAGATGGGGAGTGTGGAGAGACCCCAAGTTTGTTTCTCAAGTGTGCCACCAGATCCAATATAATGATACAATCCACAGAAACCCTTCCTCTAAAACAGAGCCATGACAACAATCATTAATAATAATAAACATCCAGAGACTTAGACTTGAAAATAGAACAACAGCCACCTTAGAGATCGTCTGGCGAAACCCTCTCATTTTACTGATCAGGGACGCTGAGGTTTAAGAGGTGATGGGATACAACAGATGGCGTATAGCTAGCTATGGGGTAAAACCTGAGAACAGAACTTCAGTCTTCTGTCCTCTCTCCTATTAGATTCTGCATTCCTTGAGGGCAGGAGTGCCTCTTACTTTTCTTTGTATCCACAGCACTTAGCACTTGGTGCCAGCCTATAAATGCTTAAGACGGAGTCCAGCGCTTTTTCTAAGATTCTGCACTATCTCTTGCCACAACTATCTCACTCAATGGCTTTTGAGTTTGACATTTGTTTTATGTTCCCCTTTACCAATAAGCCCTAAATCTTCAGCAACTGGTTACTATATGCCGTGTGTATACATATGTATATATATATGTATATACATACACATGTACATACATACACACATGCACACGCACATATATACACCCAGAGTGTATCCTGAAGGACTAGAATGCGATAGGCCAAGCCTTTGTTAACTCTGAACAAGGAAGATAATTGCAACTTATACTGATAAAATTTATCGGCTTAAGAGAGTAGCCTGAGGACACCGAGAAGGGAAGGCATGTGCCCAGGGTGATCCCTGTCACAGGGGTCCAGAAATGATACTTCCACCCAGTTTTTTCTCAGTCCACTATAATATGCTGTGTAGTATAATTTCCTTCATTTTACAGAAAAGGATATTGAGACAGAGAGATTAAGTGACTTTCCAGGACTACACATTTAGCGAGTCACAGGATCCAAACACAGACCTTGGGACATTATGAAAAGAGCTTTCCCTGCTAAATCTCAGTGACTTCTTCACAGGCTGCTATCCTGAAAAGAAGCTTTCTGAGGTAAAATTTTTCAGCACCTACTAGTATTAGAATAGGCATTTGATTGTGTTTCAGAAAACATGAAGAGATAAAAAAAAAAAACAACACCTAGATTAAAGAAGGCTAAACCATAAGCTGTAATAGGATCTGAAAATAATTGAAAATGATCTCACTAAGTTGAGATTCAGGAATTATACCACTTGAAGTCTCCAAGAATTCTGGGAAATATGAAGTTGTAATCTTGAATGTATTGTTTTAATTCACAAGAGTGGGAAATGGCTAGCCTGAACTGGAAGCCAATGCCCATGTGATCTGGTTCAGCTGAACCGGTCTTTCACCTGTTTTTCACATGATACTGCACTTGCTCTCCTGGTGACATTTTATATGCCTTGGATTCCTACTATCCCTATCTCTGCCTCTTAGAAATTAATTTTCTTCAATGCTTATCTCGAATATCACTTTGCTCCTGAGGCCTCTCCTGATTCACCCAAAAGCTAAGGACTTCTTCCCCAAAATTTAAGTTGTATTTATATATTTATTTTGCACATATTTTGAATATGTATATACATACATACATATGTATGCATTTATATATTTGTATATGGTATCTTCATAGAATATAAACTCCTTAAAGATACAAACTTCCTTCCTTCCTTCCTTCTTCCTTCCTTCCTTTCTTTCTCTCAGTGATTAGCACAGTGCCTGTTATTGTTTTGCCACTTAATAAACATTTTTTGATGGACTGATGGAGAATTATATCAAATGGATGGAGACTGGAAAAATTGACCAAAACAAAAAATGACAAATATTGGAAGGATTGTGGGAAAATAGGCATTTTATTGCCCTGTTGGTAGATCTGTGAATTGGTCCAAATTCTTCTGAAAATCCGTTTAAAACTGTGCTCCTCCAAAAGATATTAACTATGCATAGCCTTTGACCCAGTAATACCATTGCTATGCTTCTTTGCCTATACCCCAAAGAAATAAAAGAAGGGGGAAAACACCTATGAGAAGCCTATTTATTACAACTCTTTTTGAGCTGGTAAAAAACTGATAGAAAATAACAACTGGGAATGGCTAAATACATTATGGCATATAAACGTAATGGAATACTATCATGCTATAAGAAATGATGAAAATAATTTAGATTCTAAGGTGTGAATGCAAAGGAATGGTTCTGACTTCCCTGAAAATAGTGTTGCCACGGTTGGATGGCTGTCACAATGACCAAAATGTTCTCCTCCCAGAGGATAGGAGAGAAAGCTCAACTATGCTCATTTTCTGGGACTAGTAACTAGTGTGTAGAGTTTCAAATTTTTTTTATTGTGGTCAGCGAATCATCTCACAATCCAATTCAATTCAACAAAAATATATTAAGTGCTTACCACATACAGATCACTGGAAATACAAAACTGAAACTAAATAGTCTCCAAAAGTCTTCAACATTAGGAAAACACATTCTACCTGGGAGATACATATACATTTAACCATTAGGTGGTGACACCAGGCATTATTCTGATCCTAATCAGCATGAAGTATATGAAGCTGGGTATAGCACACTCAGCCCACTACATCTTAGAGAGTAGACCTCTCATTTTATGTCTTCTTCAGGGCAGAGTCTATTTAATAATTAGGGGCATTCTCTTACACAATACAACTCAGAAACTTCCTTTTGCTTCTGGAATCAAATATAAACTCATCTGTTTAGCTTGGATAGCCTTTCATAGTTTTGTCCCAATATATATTTTTCAGGCTCATTGAACATTACCCCGTGCCTATACATAGCAACCAAGAAAAAAACAAAAGCAACCTGACCTTCTGTCTATTCCTCATGTGTGATACTCCTTCTTTCTTCTCCTTGCCTTTACACTGCTTATAACGTACTCTTTTTTCACCAGTACCTCATAGAATCCTTCTCTCTCTTCAAACATACTTCAAATACCACATTATACTTGAAGACTTTCCTAATGCCTGCAGTGGCTAATGCTTCTCTATCAAACTCAGTTAAGTTTAATTTGGTCCTGAACAATTGTTCATCATCTCATTTAGGGTTTTGTTGACAAACATACTGGAGAGGCTTGCCATTTCCTCCTCTAGTTCATTTTACAGATAAAGAACTGAGGCAAACAGGGTTAAGTGCTTTGCCCATGGTCACAGCTAGCAAGTGCCTGTGACCAGATTTGAAATCCTGATAAGTCTTCCTGACTGCAGGCCTAGTGCTCTATCCACTTCACCACATAGCTGCTTAATCTACCTTCTATTTAATGACTTGTTTCTATTAATTCTCTTTGTATTTATTCTGTATATAATTGTATATTGTCATCTCACCCATTAGAATATTAACTCTTTTCAAGTAGAAATTTTTTCATTCATTATACTTGTATCTCCAGTGCCTGACACACAGTAGATGGTTAATGAATGTTTTTTGATTGATCGTTTCTTGAGCCCCTACCTCTAGCAAACCTCACCTCTTCCCTGAAATTTCTATGTTTAATTGAGCCCTGGCATGTGACCTTGGCATAATATAATTAATTCAGTATAATGTAATTAATTCACCCTAATGATGGATAGGCATGCCCAAATACTGTACACAGAGATTTTATTTTTAGCTTTAGAAGAATAAAACCAAGGAACAATACATAATAAAAACATCTATCTGCTCTGCACCTACCATTTTTCCACACCACAGCAATTCTCAAAGAAGACATAAGCCATTCCTAACAAGAAATTCTAGAGATAGCACCATTTGAGTTTCTTTAGTGCTTCCTTCCTCACCCTTCCCCCAACACAGTTAATAGAGCACGGGCAAAAGTAATGTACGCAATACCCTTAAGTTTCTGTTTCATTTACAATTTACAAATGTATCAGGGCTTAGTAAACAACTAAAGGAAGAACAGGTCTCAAAAAGGGGCAGATTTTTTTTTTCATTCATAAGGAAAACAGAAGTTTCAGGAATGGTATTAAACTCAGATCCAGCTGTGCTTTTGCTGACAGGGAACCTCACATTGCTTTATAACATAGACAGCTCATTGCAAAAAAGGGTAAATAGATCCCATCATCTGAGCCTGGCAACAAACCTTCCACCACCACGCTTCCCTAGCATTGCCTGACCTGGAGGATAACTCTTCTTGAAGCAACACTGCTTCTCAGGGGATAATATTTGTGTAAAACTTAAAGCTCCTCACTCACCATTGTTATCACTGCTCTTTGTGGTTGGTCACCCAGGTGGCACCTTGAGTCGGGAAGATCCAAGTTCAAATTTGACCTCAGACACAAATTAGCTGCATGACCCTCAGGACGTCACTTTTCCTTGGTCTGCTTTGCTTTCTTCATCCGCCAAATGGAAATAAAAAGAGACTGTCTCCAAAGGTTTTTATAAGGATAAAATGAGAAAGTATTTTTTAAAGTGCTCTGCAAAGCTTAAAGCATGATATAAATGCTGACTATTACTATTAGCTCATCCTCTTTTCATTCTTTTTGCAGCCAAAGAAGTGGGTAGAGGGGAAGAGAGAAGAAATAGGATAAATACAAAAAGAAGTATCTGTAAAGTATATGCAAAGTTAATTTCAGGAGGGAGAGATCACTAACACTCAGGGGTATCAGAAAATAACCTTATACAGAAAGTGGTACCCATGCTTCCAAGGGAGTTGTTTATATTGGGTTGGAAGGGAGAAGGGAGTGTATTCCAGACATTTGATAAATCCTGTTTGAAGGCATACAATTGGCTAAAGAAATATTTAGGGAATTATTAATAGGTATGTATGGCTGGGACAGAGAATTTATTAAGGGGAATAATGTAAAATAAGACAGAATAGGCTACAAACTTTGTTCTCTTTCCTATTTTAATGTTTAAACTAAACCTTAATGTTTCATAGAGTTTAAACAAGTTGAAGAGGAAAGTTTGTTATCCAGACTTTGATAGCTTGATGGATAATCCGCTAAATTCTTTTACTAATACATATATTAAAGACAGATGTTCCATATGAACAATGAGTCATATTGAGAACTGAGTAAACGAAAATGCTCTGGATTACATTTGGACATGGTTTACTAGAGTTAAGGGTTCAACTTCATTTGGTAAATTTCATCCAATTGGAATATTATACTTTTCAAATAGAAAAAAAAAATTAAAGGTGACCCTGGGGGCAATGGAAGAAATTCTGGTGAGAATAAATAGGCTATATAGTACTGCATCAATTATGTTAGTGTAAGAAGTAGTATAAAAGATATCTTAGAGATCAAGTGTTGACAAAACAAATTAGGTTATGAATGTAGTGAGAACAAGGGATAACAGATGGGCAGCATGAGAGTGTCACCAGTATCCACTAATGATAAAGACTATATAAAGATCTCCAATAGAATTTATGGAAGGGCATACAGAAAAGCCACAAAGGATGAGAAGGGATAGACAGGTTGCTATCTGCACCATTACAGAGAGTTCTAACATAGATGAGACCACAAATCCACTGAAGTACTAAAAGGCCATAGTCACAAGTCATGTGATGGAGTTGGGGTGGGGTACAATCTGTCAAAGATAGACTCCTATTAGATGCATCTGTTTTGTCCCTGCAGCAAAAATGGATCCCAAGTAAGTTAGGAGGCTTGTGGTGATGAGTCTTCTTTGTGGCTCTTAGAGCACTTGATCTGCTTTTATCTGACTATTAACATAATTTTTAGTATGTTTATGAAGTAGAGCAACAGGGATATTAAATGTAGTCAAATGCAGGACTAAAAAGCCACTTAAAAAATAATTATTATAGCTAGTCTTCATGGGAAGGACTGTCATTCTGGAGGAAATTTTCTGGATGCAGCTTTTATATGCATTCTGAGCACACCAACCCTACCAGGTCATCCAATGGAGGCATAGTGAGCAAACTGTTTGAGCTCTAGTACCAGTCAGTTAATCAGCAAGGATTTATCAGTCACTTACTATATCAGTCACTTACTATATCAGTCACTTACTATGTGTCAGACACTGCACAAAGCCCTGAGATACAAAGAGAGACTCATTCTATGGGGGAAGAACCATTTTCAATGAATCCATGTTGATTTGTTGAGATCACTTTCTCTTTGAAGTGTTAATGCATTACACATTTAATATCATTTTGCCAAGATTTGATATCCAGTTCATCAATAATGTAATCTAGTGATATCAGACTCAAATAAAAATATATATATCTGTGCCTCAAAGTGACTTGGAAAGCCCCAAATTAACATTATCTATGTTGTATTTCAATTAAAAATTATTAAAGATTTCCCAATTACATTTTATTCTGGTTTGGCCACACTTAGGAGTTTGTGGGTCAGTAGGCCCTGTTTTGATATAAACATTAATCTAGTGTTTATGCTTTGGAAAATTGGAACAACATTTACTAATCTTTGGTCTTCAGTCATCTCTTCTGATCTTTTCAGTTCCTCAGAGATTCCCATCATTCATTCACAAATTGCATTAATGATATTGTTTTGTGCCCTTAGGGTTCAATTCATTCAGACCAGATACCTTAAATTCTTTGTTATCTCCTTGGTCTTGGGCTTCAGTTGCTTCTTAGCCATGGTTGTTCTACCATCCCATTCTCCATATCATTCTCTTTGACTAAGATTATGAAAGACAAGGAACAGGTCTCAAATTCGCTTTATCATCCATCAACATTATGCTATTTGTGCTAAACAATAAACTATAGGTTTAGTGGTCTTGGAACTAGAAAGTAGCTTGCACCTTTTTAATATGCAAACTCAGGACTGAAGAAGGTAAGGGATCTTTCAAAATTTTAATTTTTAAGTAGTGGAGCTAGGAGTGAAACTCACATTTTTCTCATTCCAAATCTAATGTTTTATTTTCTAAAGCATCAATAATTCTTCTTCGGATTTCAAAAATGTATTCATCTAGTATACAAATAATTTTTGACTTTACCCTTCATAACTTGATAATACTATTCTTTACACTGTAAAATTAAAAATGTAATCATCTCAATAAAACAAATATCTAATTAATCATAAATAAAATTATGGATTTCAAGTGATAATATTTATATCTTATTAAAATGAAATGTGTATGATGTTAGCAGTCACATACATAATACATATATACAAACACTACATACTTAAGCAAAATAATAATCATATATTGTATAATATGTTATCCCCTTTATGTACCCTCATAATCTGTTTACAAGATTTTATTTTAAAATTTTATTGCAATAATTCTTTTTTTAATGTACAATCACTGATGATATATCCTTTTGACCTTTGTCCTTTAAAAAGCTGAGCTGATTTGGGAACATTTCTTTGTAGTCATACCAAGCCCTTTCAAATAGTTCCCTTTTCTTTCTTATTGGGATAATTTACTCTCAAGTACTGTCAGTTCCATTTTAGAGTGTGAGGTCATAGAATTAGACTCTCAACTTTTTGAGGCAATGTACCTTGAGATTTGGAAAATCTGACTTTGAAACCCTAAGTGCTGAGGTATCGAACTAGTGACCTATAAAACTTCAGGATGGGCCTGAATCAGATTAAAATGTTGAGAAAGGTCTAACAAAATAAATGAAATGCACACACCATAGATAATGCTAATTTATTGTTTTCTAAGTCAATATACTCTTCACTAGGATCTGTTTCTATTTGAGTTTGATGCCACAGCTAGCACACTAAAAAGAACACTGGCTATGGTCGTGGTTGTTGTTCATTTGTTTCAGCGAAGGCTGATTCTTCATGATCCCATTTGGAGTTTTCCTGGCAAAGATAGTGGCTTGCTGTTTCCTTCTTCAGCTCACTTTACAAAAGGAGAAACTAAGACAAACAAGGTTAAGTGACTTGCCCAGGATCACACAGCTTTTAAGTGTCTGAGGTCAGATTTGAACTCAGGAAAATGAGTCTTTCTGACTTCAAGTTTAGCATTCTGTCTACTTTACCAAAGGGTTCAAATCCCAGTTCTGTTATTTACTACCTATAGGACTTTGAGAAATTAATCTCTCAAAAACATTTATGAAACACATACTATGTGTCAGGTGTTAAGCCCTGAGAACAGGAAGTCAGAAGTGAAACAAACTTACTTTCAAGTATCCTGCATTCAAATGTGAGACCAATTTTTGGAGTAGTGTGGTAAGCAGAATTGTCTAGTTACTCTTATTCAGCCCCACCCTCTTACTAGACTTATTTTCTAGATAAATTTCCTAGTATAAATGTTCTCCTTCTACTCAGGGGAGTTGTAACAAAATAATACAAAATTCTCTACATTTTTATTATGAGTCCCAAGTCAGAGACATTGTTCTGGCAAAACATAGTTTTACATCTTTCCTTGTATCCTTTCCTGAGATGTTTCTCCCCTTAGACACTTCACCTCCTTTCAACTATATACCTAACAAGAAGAAATTTTAAAGAAACAGACTTTCCTATGCCCAGAGGAAATCTGCAGATTCCATTAATGGGGTAGAAAGGGGAAAGGAAATACAGAATTATTGCTTTGTGGTCTACAGTTTGGGGTTAGATCTTGGCAGACACAGCATTTTATCCAACATATCCGTGCCTAATCAGGCGTAGGTTTCTCTTTCAATATCTTTGTCCACTTTTCATGGAGAATTTCTTTGCCTTCACTTCCACTCTTTTAGCCCCATGTGGTTTCTTGAGGTCTCCTTTCTTCCAACTTCACAGGGATGTAGGATACTCCTGAAACTTGGCTCCTATCTGCACTCACTCAGTTGAACTCAATCTCTGATTGTTATAGCCATCTGGTTTTTTTTTTAAAGAATCAAAGTTTTATTCACAAAAAGTAAAACTAGGGGATCCCTCAGTTTTAGTGGACTGAGCCAAGTGCTGGGGTGCAAAGGGGAGGCTCTGGCTCTTCTACTTGCCAGCAATGATTGGGTTCCTGAGGACCAAGACGACCAAGTCCCCACTTCCGGAACATTGTGGAAATGTAATAATTTTTTTCGCTGGTTTTGACTTTTTCTTGGCCTTTGCCACTTTGAGGTACTTCCATCCACATCTCCTTTGCCTTCTCCAAGACCTTGTTGCAGTGCCTGTCAAAGGCCCAGCAATCTCTTGTTGTTGAAGCAGTTGATAAGAACCTGGATGTTGTTCTTCCCAATTGGGTGAGCACTGACAGGGGCCTGATGTTGCGCTAATCCTCTTCCCACTTCTGCTTCTCCTCAAGAATCATCTCATTCTAGGGACTGTTTAAGAAAGCCAGGGTGGTGGTGGCCCCTTGGTCCTTTGCAGTCCTGCCTTCCTCGCACTGCAGCTGCCTCTGTGCTCTGGCTCCTTTTCTTCTCATTATAGCCATCTTTTAAGAAATACCCAGGAACAGAGCCAATTATTTATGTATTGGTCAATGTCCAAGACATTTGTTATTCAGTCAAAGAATAAAGGGATTACTAATAATGAAACTTCATTTTTATAATTAGGTTAAGGCCTTTTTATTACCATTTGGTGTGACTAGATTCTGTGCTTTCTGGAGTGTGAAACAGATCAAAGAAGAACTCTACTATAATAATATATACATAATATATGTAAAAATGAGCATATAGTAGTTTGGAGAGCTTACCAGCTCCTGAGGGGATCAGGAAAGAATTCATGTAGAATATGGATCTTCAACCAAGTCTTAAAAAAAATTTGAGAGTTCAAGAGGCATAAGGGAGGAGGAAATGCACTGCAGATAGAGGACCTAGCTATTGTACAGGGATCAGCAGTACAAAAACAGCAAAGGTATGGAGATAGAGATAGAGGGCTGTGTGTGTGGAACAAGACTAAGCCGCTATGGATAGACTGCAGTGTGCAAGTTGGGGACCAGTGTGTAAGAAGAGTGGAGAGGTAGAAAGGGCCAGACCATCCAGATTTTAAAATGTCAGACAGAGGTAATAAGAAAACACTAGAGTTTATTGAGCATAGAGGTTATTCTTATTTCTTAAGAAATATTACCATGGAAGGTGTGTATATAGGGGGTCTAGAGAATGGATTCTAGTGAAGAAAACTTTGAGTTAAGGATGCCAATTTGGAGAGAATGCATTAGTCCGGAAAAGAATTGATGGGGGCCTGAGCTAAGGTGGTGGTCGGGTGATCAATGAGAAGTGGATAGATGTAAGAAATTTTGTACAAGAAAAAACAATAAGATATGTCAAATCATTGAATTTATAGGGTGAATAAGAATTGTGAACCTGAATAACTGGAGGTATAGTGGTTTCCTAAATAATAGGAATTTTCAGATTTTCAGAAGAAGGTTGGTTTTTGGAAAAGATAATGAGATATGTCTTGAAAATGTTGGGTTTGAGATGTCTACAGGACTTCCAATTTGAAATGTCTAATGGGTAGTTTTATGATGTAAGAATGGAGCTCAGAAGAGAAATTAGGGATGATGTAGTTCTAGGAGTCATTTGCATAAAGATGATCATTGAACCCTTGGTAGCTCTGGTCACTAAGTGATGCAATGTAGAAAAAAAAAAAGATGGCACTGGATATATCCAAAATTAGTGGGCATATCCTGTAGGATGAGTGACCAAAGAATACTGAGAAAGATGAGTTGCATAGGAAGGAGAACCAAGAGAAAAGGGCTAATTCACTTAACTTCTCTGGGCCTCTGTTTCCTTCTCTGTAAAATCAGTTGTTTAGGTTATATCACCTATAAGATGGTTTCTAACTCTAATTCCAAGACCTTAGGAAATTCTTAGGTCACTTACATGTGTTGAGCTCTGAATAAGTCACTTAAGGATCACTTGGTTTCATCTGCAAAATGGGGAAGATGATAGTACCCATCCTAGAGGTGTGTTGTTTGTGACGCTCCTTATAACCTAACAGAAATGAGAACTATTATCTGCAGAAAGATCTTTCACTAATACACTGTTTCGCCTCTGAAAGCATTTGTTTAGATCACAATTTTGGCAGCAATAGCTCCATGAGGACAATGTCAGAGGGCATGGAGAGATGATGGCAGATGATACTCGCGCTGACCTTTCTTATTCCATTATCAGAGTTGATCTCTCTATTGTAAAACACAAACACAAAATCATTCGAAGAGTTTGATGGAACAGAGGCTGAAATTCCATGCCAAAATGAGGTTTGGGGATTGGTTGTAGATTTTTATTATACAGAGTTTTTTTTTTTAGATCCTTTTCTCTTTTATTTTCTTCTATATTATCATGGATCAAAAAAAGGTAGTGATTGTCATCCTTATCTGTCTTGTTTTTCCTTAAATACAGCTAAACTCAGACCATTGATGTTCCTCCAAAATGTTTTCTGACTGGTCCAAGTATCAAAAAACAAGTTACCTTAAGCCACCCAGTCCTGACCCCTTTTCTATTATATCCATTCTAACAGGGTAGAGCTTGGTCTCTTTTCATTTCCCTGTGGCAGTTATCTCCCCAATGGAAAAGGCTGGTTTGGCTTGTAAACAAACAAAGATGGAGACTCTTTCAAGTAATTTGCTTAGGCTCTTGCTTGGGCACAAGAGTCTAGACATCAGAGAGGATTAAAAAACCAGGTCACATGTGTTGGGAACTAGAACAGAGGCAATGCTTGCTTTTTAGATCTGTTTATAGATTTTTTTTTTTTACCCTGGAAATAGCTTTCAAGAGCAGAAGGCACAGGAAATTTGGCAAAAAAAGAAACTTTCTTATTTCTTTTCAGCAATTTGCTCCTGTATAGGCCCTTGGATGTATGCTGGACCACAGCCACCTGACAATGTGGCCTTCGGGCTTGACAAAGAAATTGGGCTATAAAAAGCATGCCACAACTCTATATCACCTCTAACTCAACTGTTCAATTCAAGAAACATGTATTTCTTTATATCTGTGGTAATGTTCATTTTCAAAATATATTTTCTTGCATTAAATATTTCCTAATTACATGTCAAAATTTTTTAACATTAATTTTTAAACATTTTGAGTTTCGTATTCTCTCTTTCCTTTACCCCCTCCCTCACTTATTAAAGAAAGCAAACAGTATGATGTCAATTATACATATGAAGTCATGAAGAACATATTTCTATATTACCCATGTTGCAAAAAGAAAACACACAGTACAAAACAAGAAAAATAAAGAAATTTTTTTAAAAAGTATGCTTCATAGATCAGAATTTATTGACGCTCACTCTGGAGGTAGGCAGCACTTTTCATCACAGAACCTTTGGAATTGTCTTGATCAGAGTAACTAAGTCTTTACTGTTGATCCTCTTTACAATATTGTTATTACTAGGTACAGTATTCTCCTGGTTCTTTTCACTTCGTTCTGCATCAGTTCAAATAAGTCTCCCTAGGTTTTTCTGAAGCCATTCTGCTTGTTATTTTATATGGCACAATAGTATTTCATCACAACTTATTTAGCTACCTCCCAATCGATGGGTATTGACTCAATTTCTAATTTTTTGCCATCACAAAAGGAGCTGCTATAGATATTTTTTTTTGGTAAAACAGATTCTTTTTCCTTTTAAAAAAATCTTGAGATACAGACCCAACAGTGGTATTTCTGGGTCAAAGGCTATGCCCAGTTTTATATTCCCTTGGGCATAGTTCCAAATTTCAAAAAGTATCTATCTATATCTATCTATATATATATAAATTAATATTGTATATATGCTTAACAGATACTTGTATATAGATCCATATATAGCATATATACGTATGACTCTACAATCAATACAAGCTCTAAGGTGGAGATACAACAAAGTATGGATTGATTGTCTACTGCTTGTGCTAACTTTGGCCTAACAACATCAAGAAAACACAGGTGCTCTGTCAGCTAGCACCACAGCAATTCAAAACTTCTCCATTTGCTATAACTGATGGTACAGAGAACTCACACAAGGTAAATACTCACATGGAGGTCAGAAGAAGTGATAAAAGGACATTCTCAAGGTCTCTATGAAGAACTCTGGTATAGATTCCATAACATAGGAGACATTGACAAAGAACAACCCAGCATAGCATACCTGCATCAAAGAAGGTATTGTACTTTATGAGCAAAGCAGACTCAAAGTAACTCAAAAGGAAAACAAGATATGCAAGTTTAGATATATGTTCATGTGAACTATTTGTGTATGACTTGTGGTAGAACCTTCTAAGTTCATATAGGTCTGATCAGTTACAGTCAGACACACTGTACCTTGATCCCAAAATTGTGATATCATTTTGATCCTCTGAGAATGAAAGACAACAACCATTAAGAGTATATATGCTCCCACCAAAATGAACCCTGATGAGGTCAAAGAAAAAAGTTTTAAAGCCATGGAGACTCTCATCATCAATGTGCCAAAAGAGCACAAGTTTATAATTCTTAGTGACTTTAATGCTAGAGTAGGCACAAACTACGAGACATGGCAGGGAGCCCTTAGGAGGAATGGAGTTGGAAACAGCAACAGCAATGGTCACTTACTACTGAAGACTTGTGTATCTCATAACCCTCTTATCAACAATACTGTCTTCCATTTACTTAATTGCAACAAAACTTCATGGATGCACTCTTACTTCAAACTGGCATTTAATAGACTATATCATTTTAAGGAAAAGACACAGATTGGATATGAGAGAGACAAAGGCAATATGTGAAGCAGAGTGCTAGACTGATCATAGAAGCAATGGTATGATTGATCTGATGACAGTTTCCAGAGCAAGAAATGTAAAGCTGTGAATATGATTTGGGTAGGAATGGAGTCCATGAGCTGCAGGGAAGATGGGGAGATACTCAAACTGGATGCCAGATGACTAACCAGAATGTGAAGCATGGGAAAATCAGGACAGCTAGTCCCCAGGACAGATTCTGAGAGCCAAGTAGTACAAAGGAGAAAACCAAAATATTATGATAAATTTGAAGAGAAATAGATGATTTTCAATGGGGAGATGGAAGATGATGAAGTCAGGGAAGGCTTCATGAAGGAAGAGGAACCTGAAATTGAACCTTAAAATAAAAGAGGGGCATACAAATAAACTTCAATGGAGTATCCGTTTCAGGCATGGGGGATAAAAAAAACAAGCTATTTGGTTGAAATGTAAAGTACATGCAATGAGGAAAAAGGGAAAGATTTGAAAAAAAATGGTGGAGGACCGTGGATGCCAGTTTGGAGCTCTTTCTTTTGTAGACAATGTGGAACTACTGAGGGTTTTTCAATAAAGAATGACATGATTAAAGAGCAGCATTGGGAAGATTACTTTGCCAGAAGTTTAAGGATGTCCTGGAAGCAGGAAAAAAACTAGTGGGAAGCTATGACATTAGAATAGGTGAGAAGAAACCCATAAAAACTACAGGCTAACCATGGAGTGCCAATTTCCTGTTGCAAGTAGGTGGGAAGATTTCACTGAAAGCTAACACATCCTGCTTCCAGGGTACATAATTATGAATAGATAATTTTTAGAGCTATGGAAGAGAATTGAAAGATCATTTATTGCAATTTCCTCTTTTGATAAAAAGGAAAGTTGGAGGGGAAATGTCCTCCCCATGGTCATGTTTATTAGTGGTGGTAGATCCGACTGGAATAATAATCACTCTTTGACACATAATGACTGTGTGACCTTTAGCAAGTCATTTCCTACTGCTCTAAGAAACTCACTAAAGAATGTAAGTTCCAACAAAGATGCCAGCTTACAATGGGAGAGGAAATTCCTCATCTAGAGCTCCATACACCAAGTAAATGACAAATCTAGTTCTTATTTTTATCTCAGTTCATTTTTACAGAAGGCTATACAGATGTTAAAGGTCTTTCCCTCAGAACCCAAGGAAATGAGTAGAAAAAATATTGTTACAGATGTGGATAGTGAGACTCAGGTAGGTAAAATAACAGAATCAGGATTTGAACCTGGTACCTCCAATTTCAACTGGTACCTCCAATTTCAACTTTTCCCCCCCGACTAGTGCTATAATTTTAGCAGCATAAGAAATTTTCAGTGAGGAAATAACCTGTACAAATGCAGAATGTCACCTGCCCTGTAATTTACAATCTTAGAGAGCTGCCTGGGGGCATTGACAGTTTAAGTGACTTTCTCAAGGTCCCACAGTTATTACATGTCAAAATTAGGACTTGAACCCAACTCTTTGTGACTCCAAGGCCAGCTCTTCATCCATTATATCATTCTGCGTTTTTAAACTGCTAAAGGCTTAGAAAATGCTTCCATCAAAACCACAGTGCGATAGTACAAATATCATTTCTGTTTGACAGATGTGGGAACTGAGATTCCAACCAGTAAAATTATTTAGAAAGTGTATTTACTATGAAAATTTAAATAGCAATTGTCACTTATTTTTAGTTTATGGTTTGGTTTAGTCCAAATTCCCTCTATTTGGCAAAAATTCTCTCAATTTTTTGCCTCCTTATTCCTGTTATGGACATAAAACTCAACCTATAATGTGTTTCACTTCAAGCTTCTGACTTCTCTTTATCCTTCCATTCTGAGTTTGGGAAATATTTTAAGAAGAAATAAATAGACTACAGAAGAAGGAGAAAAAGGATAACGCAATGGTTAGAACATAGGACTGTTCAAATCCAGGCTCACACACTTCTATCTACCTCAGTCATTTCATGTGCAAAATGGGAATGATTATAGCAGCTCCCTCTCAGGGTTGTTTTGAGTCAAATAAATCAATATTTTTAAAGTGCTTTACAAACCTTAAATTACTCTGTTAATGGTAGGAATTAGAAAGAAATAGTAATCTACTTGTTAGAGGGAGAGTTGGTCTAGAAACCAGGATTCTTGGTTCTCCATCATGTACTCTTTTCACTATGAAATGAACATAGTAGGTACTCCATAATTCTATATTGATAGCAGTAGTGGTAACTGTGGGAGAATGTGCATGGAGCTGGGAAGAAATCTCACTTCAAAATTCCCACACAGACCCACAGATGCTCCAAAGCTCAGCATTCACTTTATCCTCCCAAAATAGAAATGATCACACATATGATCATTAAAGCATACAAAAGATTTGATCCATCTAGTGCACGCATGGTGGGGATGTTAGGGTTTGGGGGAGGTGCACAGCAGAAATTTTAAAATCTCAGGCAATGACAACAGTTTCCACTTTAACCTCTTCAGCTCTGGTTGCTAAGCTACCATGACATACCACAGTGTGTGCAAGGCAGATTTTTGGTCTCAGGCCTGACAGTTTGATTAATCCTCCTGGATGCAAAATCTGCATATTGAATGTTTAAAAATTATACACGCACACAGAGCACCCCTTTATTGTCTATGATTTATACAATGTGTTTTATAATTAAACTGACACAGATGTAGGTGGAAATTTGAAGTCATTACCCTGCTTCGGGGAGTAGATGTGCTGTGCTAGTTGACATTTCTCAAAGAACTCCCTTTTAAGAGCACACATCCTCCTTCCTGAGAATAGCCATCTTTCCCCCAATACGTCTACTTAATCCTGAACTCTGCCTTACAGGTGTGGAAAAGCAGGACAAATGTTGCATAAATATTTGTCACTTCTTTCCTTCCTCCTCAACATCTGATTCTTGGTGTGAAGGAGTGCAAAAGTGTCCATATATATTGCTGTAAGTCTGCCAGCAGGCGCCTTCCCTGTCAGCTATGTCTGTACAAAGATATGTCAGGGTCTGCAGTTTCAGCTAGACTTAGTGCCGCATTTTAGAACCATGTACTGGATAGGAGTCCATGCAGGGTAGTCAAAGAGCCTTGGACTAAGGCTAAGGCTAAGGACCAAGAATCTGGGCTGGAATTTTGATATTGTTACTTATTGACCGGTATAACCTATTCCCTGAGCCTTAGGTTACTCATATTCAAAATAAGAGAGTTGAACTAAATTATCCTCTGAAATTATTTCCAGTTTCAATCCTATGAAATATCCTATTTTTATATGCTTTGTAAATGACATTTTATGATCTAAAAGGAAACCAACTGAATCTGTCAGTCAGCAATAACATTCCACCAAAATCCCCTGTGCCAGTCACGAGGAGGTATCAACCATACACTATAGCCATTTCACAAATCTAGTAGGGTCTGGTTGTCATCATTCTCATGATCATAATGTGCAACCAATGTTAGAAGAGGTTGATATCAAAATACATAGGTTTGAATCCTGGCTAAGACACTCAATTGGTAAAGAAATATTATGGGAGGGGCCCCTCCGTTTACTCATCTGGACAACAAGAGAGTTTCACCATTCTCGTCATCACCACTACCATCACTATCAGCACACATTTTTGTATTTTACAAAGGTTTTTCTTGAAATAAAAAGAAATGAAGGAGTGGGTAGGAGGCATAGGAGTCACAAGACTTGGATTCAGGTCTTCCTTCTGATGTATTAATTACATTCTAGTCACTTAACCTCTCAGTGTCCCGGGGAACTTTCTAAGATGATAAATTGTAAATAAGTTGCTGCCTTCATTAGTGGAGGAACGTTCCTTCCTGACAGTTTTATACACAAATGAAACCACAAATCCATAATTACTTCCCATCTTTACCCCCCAAATCTCAACCTCAAAACAACCTTGTGAAATAGGTAGTGCAGGCTTCATCACCCCTTTTACAGATGAAGATACTGGATCTCAGGTGAAAGGACTTGTCTGAGGGCAGACATGGGCTACTAGGAATCGTATTATTTAGGATTGTCATGAATAAATTGCTTTGTAGGCTTTAAAACACCAAAGAAATGTGATTATTAACAACTATTATAATAGTGATGATGATAGAGTGTTCCAGATGGAAGTGGGCTGCAGACGGCTAGAATCCAGAAGCTCCAGTTGGCATTTTTGCCAAGATACAATAAGCATTGAGTACCTCCTCCATATTTCACTCCAGCAAATGCCAAAGTGAAATACTATAAAGAAGGCCATTTCAGCACTCCCTGGGGATGCCATTTTATAGCCTTTCCCTTTGGAGTTAATATTCAAATTTCGACAGGATAAACTCAGTAATTCATTATTCTAAGGGAAGAGGGAGGAAAACTGATGATTTTATATGTCATTGATTTAGGGCTATGATGGAAAGAGAAGCTCACTGTACTCTCTTCTGTCTGCCAAGGACACTCAAAATGATAACATACTTTGGGCCCCAACAGATATAAGTGAGATTTCCCTTCTCTTTCTTGCCAGCCAGAGAAAAAGTGAAGTGTAGTGGAAAGAACACTGACCTTGGAATTCAGAAAGTTGGGTGAGTCTGGAGGCCTGTCTCTGACACAACCAGTGCTTACTTAGCACGGTATTTGGAATGCAATAGGTACTTTGCTGTCATTTAGTCATTTTCAGCCATGTCCAAGTGTTTGTGACCCCATCTTGGGATTTTCTTGGCAAAGATACATACTTGTGGGATTTGCCATTTCCCTTTCTAGCTCACTTTACAGATGAGGAAACTGAGGCAAACAGAATTAAATGATCTGCCCAGGGCCATAAGGCTAGCAAGTGTCTATATGGCTAGATTTGAACTAAGGTTTTCCTGATTCCAGACCCAGCACTCTATCCACTGTACCACCTAGCATTCTGACTAAAATAACACTGGCCAATCATTTCATCTCTTGCAACCTCATCTGGAAAATAGGAATTACAAAAATTGAGTTATCTTCTTCTTCACAGGATGATTATGGGGAAAAGATTTTATAATTTTTGAAAAGTTTTAAAATAGGACTTTTTATTACTATGCTACAGGAACATGTGAGAAATCTGCTATTTTAGCAGTCATTCAATCAATTAACCAATAAATATTTATTAAGCACCTAACTTTAGTAAGTGTCAGAATTTCAGTTATGGTTTATGAATATGATGACAAAAAATAGAGTGGTCCTTGCCTTCAAGGATATTCTATTTTATCAAGAGAAATAACATGTCCATACAGAGGAGCATAGATTTAGAGTTAGAAGGGACATTTAGAGGCTGTTTGGCTCAGTTCCTTCATTTTATAGATGAGGAAACTGAAGTTCAGAGAAATGAAGTAACTTATCCAAGGTCTTATTGGTTGTCAGTGGCAAAGGTGGGAATCAAATCCAGGTTCAAGTTCAAATTCAGCATACTTTCCATTGCACCTACCTTGCCAGATTTATCTTCCTGCCTGTCTGTGTCTTTCTATCTATCTGTCTGCCTATCTATATCTATCTATCTATCAATCTAATAATCTATCAATATATTTACCAATCTATATACATATATTGACATATATAGATATAGATATAGATATCCCTATAGATATATATCATATAGATATCCCTATATCTCTATATAGATACATATGTGTATAAATGCACAATATAACATTTAGATAAAGACACTTCTGTTTATATGGGTAGTAACGTATTTATACATATATACTTACATACAGATTTATAGATCTATATCTTGTGGGGAAGGAGTTTCATCAGCTAGGGGGAGACAAGAAAAAGTTTTAGGTGGATGGGGCAAATCACTTAACCCTATATGCCTCAGCTTTTGCATCTGCAAAAGCTAGGGAAGGAAATGGCAAACTACTCCAGTATCTTTACCAGGAAGACCCTAAATTGGGTCATAAAGAATCCCGTATGACTGAATAACAATAGGATGTGGTAATTCATCTGAACTTTGAAAGAAACTAGGGAAGAGGTGAGTGCTTTAGGGTGCATGGATAATTCATTCTCTCTGGAAAAATTCACTCAACCAAACAAGATCCCATCTTGTTTAAGTCTTAGTAGACATGTTTGAAGGAGTTGCTTCATTGTTGTTCAGTGGTTCAGTTATGTCTGACTCTTCTTGACCCCTCATGAGATTTCTTGGCAAAAATATTGGAGTGGTGTTCCATTTCCTTCTTCACTGGATTAGGCAGACAGAGGTTAAATGACTTGCCCAAGGTCATATAGCTAGTGAGTATCTGAGGCAGGATTTAAACTCAGGTCTTCCTGACCCCCAGATCTTAAGGATTATATTTGTTAAGTAACTTGTACACTGCTACTAACTTTCTGAGGTAGGAATCTAATCCAACTCTTCTTGATTCCAAAAACGGCATTTTACTATTCCTCCTCCTGCCTCTATGATTGCTATGAGTACTATATTCTAGTTGCTAATTAGTAAGATGGGGTGCTCTGAGAGAAGCAGGACATTGATTATATAACCATAAGACCTTAAAATTTAGAGCTAGCAAGAGCCTTGATCATTGCAGGTAAATAGCTTTGAAATCATTCTGTCCAACCCTCTATTTTTCCAGAGGAGGTAACTGAAGTCCACAGAGAGGAAGTGAATGAAAATCATAGATGCTCAGGGAAGCATTTCACATATCTTCAGGAGAAAAATCACCCTTCACAATGAAGAATTACATATGCATGAAAGGCTGCTTCTGAGCTTTCTCAGTTGCATTCACTTCTTTTTTAAATGAAGGACCTAAATTATCCCTGAAGGTCTTAAATAAGGAATTTTTACTTACTCAGTTTTCCTCTGAGATATGAGTAAAATCCTTGTAATTACTTTTTTTTATGTTGGCCTCCCCACATGCTGAATCTTTTCTGTGTGTGTGTGTGTGTGTGTGTGTGTGTGTGTGTGTTCTAAGCAAAGATTTTGGGGGAAAAACCAACAGCCACACACACTGTCTTCTCAGGTCTTGTCTATAATAAGTCTCATTTCCCCATATTTAAACAATATTCTAAAAAGATACAGATGGCATCCCTTTCCTTTGGATCTGTTCAGTCAGTAATTGCCCCAGTCACTTCGTAGGAAGAAAATTCTACCACTAGAAATAGAAAAGTGCTTTAGAAAACTGCATCACTCTAGTGAACTCAATCTTGTTACACCCTGCCTCTCATTTTCCGCCTAGAGAAGTAGAGAAGTCCCCTGTATCAGTCTTTAAGCAAAGATTTCATTCCTTTTTGGGCTCCATTCTACACTCTCCAAGCTTTTTCTCCACTGATATGTAGAAGCCTTACCTTGGGAGATTGCTCTACCCCCAGTGCTTCTTCTATTGATTGGTCAATTGCTCATAGAGCCTCTATTTTAAGGAAATTAAGAAAACAGCCACACCTTTATTCCTCTCTGGTTCCTCTCCCAATTTCCTTCTTCACCATGACATAAACTCAGATTTCCCCCTTTCTCTTACACCTCCTTTTAGTTTTTTTTAATATGTTATCTTTCATCATTAAAATATAAGTTCCTTGCAGCATGGAGTTTCTTTTTTTCTTTTTCCTTTCCTTTTAAGTGCTTTTAACACAGTGCTTGGTGCCATGGTAAGTATTGAACAATTCCTTGTTGCTTTGACTTGCCTTGACTTAAGTAACTATCTTTTAAGGATTCTGTAGATACAATTCAAGCTCAGGTATGCATTGGACTAGATTTTTGTTCAGTTGTTTCAGTCCTGTCGTAATCTTCACTACTCCATTTGTGGTTTTCTTGGCAAAGATTCCGGAATAGTTTGCCACTCCTTCTCCAGCTCGTTTTGCAGATGAGGAAACTGGCAAACAGTTAAGGGACTTGCCTAAGGTCACACAAATAGTAATTGTCTGAAGCTGGATTTGAACTCAAGTATGCCTGACTCTCAGAGCTCTAATCCCCTGTACCACCCAGCTGCCCTGGACTCGATTACTCCTGCTCCAGTTATGAAGAAGGTTTTTACTACTCTGTCCTTACTCTTAGCATTCGTGAACTCTATTCGATAATGAAGATGAGGAAAACTGAGGTTCACCTAGTGACTGAAGGCTTTCAAAGCTCTTTGTACACATTCTCATTTGAGACTCACAACAGCCCAGTGAGGCTTATTAGTTTTATTTTTCTTATTGTTTTATTTCCTAAATTCTTATTAGTTTTATTTCCTAAATTAAGGTTTAGAGAGTTTAGTGGCTTACCTATGATCCCACAGACATGAGAGGTGGGACTCAAACCTCCTTGACTACAGTCCTGCACTCTAAATATCACAACCTGCTCCCCCCATTCCAACCCTGGTGTCCTCCAGACTGTCTTCATGAGCAGGGGGCTTTTCCTAGTTCCCCTCCTCCTTCCCACACGTTCTGTTCCAGGTGCATGTGTTTTGTGTGAACCTTAATTATTTATCTGTTGTCTCACCTCTAAGAATGTCAGCTCTTTGAGAGTAGGGACTGTTTCCTTTCTTTGTCTTTCCAGCACAATGCTTGACACATAGTAAGCACTTAGTAAGTACTGACTGACTATGCCAAAAATCGTCCGAGGATTCTATATGAACCATAAACATGGAGGCCCTCTTGCTATTAAAGGGACAGCCCATGTGACAAACACAGAGGCTCATCTTAGGATGCATGGCCACATCCTCCAATCCATGCAGCCTTACTCCACTCCGTATCTTACTTTCCCCCACTTCTCAGTTGCTAAGGTAAGAAAATATTTTATCTCTCAAATTATCATCCTGTTGTTTAATTAAATGAATTCATTAACATCCTGTAGTTTTTACAAATATACCCAACCCTTTCCTCTCTAGATAACTGATCTAATGAATAGAGCATTCATTTAATAATGTTCTCCCTGAACTCTTTTTCTAGATTCTGCCCTGCCTTTTTTTTTTGGTTTCCCAGTTTCACCATCAGTGAAAACTCTTAAAGGGTAGAAAATTGGTGCAGAGGAATGGTAAGGCAATGAATGACAGAATGGCTCTAAGCCTTTGACATCTCCAAGTAGAAGCCACAAACTTATATCACCCCCCCCCCACTCCCCACCTTCTCTCCATGATCCATTATGTGGCAGTGCCCAGGAAGAATTGGCTCCCTGCCTGTAATCTTATTTCAGGTGACAAGACAAAGGAAGGATATGAAACATCCCCACTAGGCTTTAGATTTGTTCCCAGATGCAACAGCAGAGGAATGACTCACCCCAAGGCTTTAACTCCTCAACAGATCATGGAATATCACTGGTTAATCTCTACAAAGAGGGCTGAAAGGACATACACAGTGCCAGCCACTGTTCTACTTCCTGTCAGCTCATACGCTATGGCTGATACATTTACTTTTAAATAGATATATAAGCATAAGTTACTTTATAGGAGACTATGCAAATAATTGGTTGTCCTCTGGAATTATAGTTAGGACAGGAAAAATAATAATTGTGTGTGTGTGTGTGTGTGTGTGTGTGTGTGTGTGTGTATGTGTGTGTATTGGTAAGTTCTTCCCTGGAAGACCCACTTGAAGAAATATATGTCTGTGCACACACACATATGTGTATACATATATACACACATGTCACATGTACATACATGTATACACACATGCATACATGCACTCTCTCTTTATATATATATATATAATTTCTTGCCATAAGCCAGGCATATGCTATTAACATCATTTTATTGATGATGAAACTGAAGCAAATAGAGATTAAGTGACTTGCCTAGTGCCATACACCTGGTAAGCATCTGGATTCAAATTTGAACTCAGGTTTATCTTTTGGATTTGGATATTTTGTCTGGCTGTCTCTCATTTCTGGAATGCCCTCCCTCTTCTATCCACCTACTGACATCCCTTTAAGTTCCAACTAAAACTACTTCTTTCCTGGAAGCCTTCCTTTCTCTTAATTCCAGTACTTTTCTTCTGTTAATTCCTTCCTATTAATCTTGTATATATCTTGTACTTATTTATTCTCATGTTGTCTCCCCCATTAGATTGTAAGTTCCTAGTGGACAGAGTCTGCTTTTTACCTCTTTTTGTATCCCCTGCACTTAGCAGTGTCTGGCACAGAAAAGGCCCTTAATAAATACTTATTGCTTGATTGACTCCAGCCCTGGCACTCTATCCACTGAGCCATATAGCTGCAATGTAATACATATCCTGTCTCCAGACTATTTCTCAGGTTGTCCACTCATGAATGGAATGCACCCCATCCTCATCTCTAATTCTTGAAATCCCTCCTTTCCTTCAAAGCTCAGTTGAAATGCCAGTTCCCATATGAGCACTTTATAATCCTTCCAGCTGTTAGTCCCTGCTCCCTCCCCTTTTCCCCTCCAATACAGGAGTATATTACCTCTTCCAATAGAAAGTTAGCTATTGACAGCACGGGCTATTCGCTTTTGCTAGTATATCCATAGCTGCTAGCACAGTGTCTAGCACTTGGTAAGTATTTATTAAATGCTTATTGAATTTGGTGGATAGATTGATTATTTGCTAAGTCCACTGAAATAAATACAATAGGATATTTTTAGTGTAGTGGCCCTAACAGATGATTCAGGATGTATTTACTTGTAAATCTCCAAGTTATATCAGGACTTTGAGGCTTTAAAGGACCTTAGTTATCCTCTATTTCCAACTTCCTCATTTAATAGATGAAAGAACCGAGATTTCCAAGGTGCCTACCACCCTCTTCCACACTCTTAACTCTTAATTGGAACTACAAGTAGGCAATGGAGCACAATAGATAATATGCTTCCCTCACACTGCAACACACATATCTGTGCTTCAAATGCTACCCTTGCTCATTCATCCTTTCTCCATTTTCTTCCCAGTTAAAGGTTTCAGAAAAATGGCAAATAGCTCTTCCTGACAAAATTCACCCTCCTTGAACAGTTTGCTTCTCTAGAACCTTATACATTTACCCTTCTGTCTTTCCCTTAAAGTCTTTCTCCAATGCGTAATCATAATCCTCAAAAGCTTTCCTAATGGCAGTATAAGCTCTAATAGAGCCTGCCAAGCTTGAAGGGTTTGAAGCACACTCCTATCAATCCCCTCTGTGTTGGTCATCTACAAGTTAGCCTAGAAAAATACAGAGGCTCAACACTGGAAAATTGGGGCCCCAGCAATTTACCCTAGCAAGGTGTAGAGGGTCTGTAATTTGTAACTCTAGTGGTAATATCCATGACAATAAAATTAAGAACCCTTGAAGTATGATCCTACCCGTAAAAACTAATTCAATAAACATTTGTTAAGCTTCTCAACATATGCAGAGTTCTATAATAGGAACATATAGCTAAGTGGTACAATGGATAGAGCACTGGACTTGGAATCAGAAAGATTTACCTTTATGAATTCAATTCTGGCTCAGACAATTCCTTGCTGTATGGCCCTGGGCAAATCACTTAACCATGTTTGCCTCAGTTCCCCCATCTGTAAAATGAGCTTGAGAAGGAAATGGAAAAATACTCCATTATCTTTATCAAGAAAAGTCCAAATGGGGTCACGAAGAGTCAGACATGACTGAAATGATGCAACAACAATAGTAGGAACTAGATTGATTTAGATATTAATTAAGACATAGTCCCTGGATAAAATCATTTGTGAATATTCATTCATTTATATCATCCCCATTCCTTTAGAAACCCTAGCTTTATTCAAAGCTCAGTTCACAAGTTTTTAAATGAAGCCTTTTCTGTATCTTGGGTGCTATAACTTACCTCCCCCTTTACCCAATTCCATGAGTAGCAGTGGCACATAGTATATAGAGGGGGTGCTACATTTCTATTTATGTTTTATGTATATAGTGTGCATTTTTAAAAGTTAATCTAATAATAATAATCTAAGTGCATTTTTAAAAGTTAAAATACACTAAGACTTTTGGGATATCTTTTATTTATGTATGTTCACATTCAGTCTCCCCGTCCAACTCCTGTACCCACTCAGCATACATTTAACCTCCTTGAAAATAGCAATTATTTCAATTTTGTCTTTGTATTTCCATCACCTTGCAGAATACCTGGTACACAGTAGGTGCTTAGTTCATACCTGTTGATTGTTTCTTAGAATTTATGATCTATTATAAGTTAATCAAATATAGAAAAAATAAAACTCAATGTTTATGTAGTACTTTAGAATTTTCAGCTTACATTTCCCTATGTCATCACCTCTGAGCCAAAGTGTCCTAGTGAAATCAGTATTGGAAGTGCTATTATGTTCATTTTGTATATAAAGGAAGGGAAGAGGAGAACAAGTAAGTACTTTGTCTAAGGTCATACAGCTAGGGAGGGCCAGAGTTGAGACATAATCCTGGGTCTTCTGAACCCCAATTTTTTTCCACTACATTTACTCCACTCCTTGGAATATCATAAGGCTTTAAAGGTGGCTGTTACTAAAATAACAGAAAGTTAGGAGGGTAAGCACAAAGCAGGAATTACAACCATTCCTTTTAGTTTCATAAGTCACCAAGGAGAAAATATAAGGATGACATAGAGTTTAGCCTTGAAAATAAGATTGCTTTTTTGGGCTGCTGGATATGAGTTGAAGTTAAAAGAATTCCTCAGCCTGGTTGAAATCATGTCTTTTGGGTAGAAGTTAGAAATCCTTGTGCCCATTAAGTTTACTGGATGAAATCTAACCAAACTTACCTATTATTTTATTCATATCCATTCATCCATCCAGTCACTCAAATAGAGAAACAGTTTTACATGCCAAAGTCTAGGAAAAGAAACAGAAAATGCCATTGTTAACAATTTACACTGACTATTTTTCTTAATAATGTTACCCTTTTGGCCAAGAAACAAAATTAGATTAGATGAAGCAGTGTGATGTCCTTGAATACCCAATCTATTTGGAGTCAGAGAATATCTAGGTTTGAATCTTGCTTCCATCACTTGCTACCTGTGTGATCTTTTACACGTTATTTGCCATCACTTAGTCTCTTTCCTCGTCTGGACAACGAGGGTGTGGGGCAAGACATCCTCTAATTCTCCTCCTAGTTCTAAAAATCTATTACAGAATCATTCCTGTCAGCACAATAATATAGCAAGGTTATAGTACTTCAAGGTTGGCCAAGAACTTACCTGTGTTATTTCATTTTTATTTGTTTGCATGTATTATCTCACATAAAAGAATATGAAGGTATGGTATAATATAATAATGTTATATAACATGGTATTATAACATAACCATATATAATAATGATGATAGTGATAGTTGACTTATATAATGGCACTCTAAGTTTTACAAAATGTCATATACATTTTCTCATTTGATCTTCCCAGCAACCCTGTGAGTCTGGTGTTACATTATCCCTATTTTCCTGATGAGAAAACTGGGGATCAGAGAGTTTTGCTGACTTAACCAGGATCACAAAAGTAATAAACAACTAAGGAAGAAATCAAACACAAGTCTTCCTTATTCCAAGTTTAGTATGTTATCTTAGGACGTTGGATCTAGGAAGTCCTGAGTTCAAGACCTTCCTTTGATACATACTCCTTTCTAGACAATTCATTCAACTTCTCAATATTCCAGACAACTCTTAGTGAAATTCCCCATACTGATGAGATAATAGTCCAAACAAATTTTTTTTTAAAAAAAAAGAACTCAAAAGATTCTGCCAAAAGGAGGGTGACTATTGAGTATACAAGCAACCTGTAGAATTGTCAGGGTATTTGCTGGTCAAAAGAGATATAGTTCACAATGGGCCAGAGACAGGTATGTAAGAGAGGGAAACACAACAGAATAAGTCAAACCATGGCAGGAAGAAAATCGACCTTAGAATGATAAGAACTATGTTCAAGTCCCTTTTCTACTAGTAATTGGCTGTGTGACCTTAAGCAAATCATTTTGATTCCCTAGGCCTCAGTTTCTGTATCTGTAAAATGAAGGAGTTGACTTATTGATCTTTAAATCACTTCCAGCATTTATTATGGATCTAGGAAAGAGTCGATAGAAGAGCCTACACAAGCAATACCACCTCTCCAAAAGGGCAGAGATACAGAAAGCTGTTAAAAACACAAGCTTAAGCAGCACCCCCAATCCTACCTCTGAACAACTCTTCAATGTCCCAGCATGAAGCAGCTGACAGCTACCATTTTAAGTGAAGAAAAGCAAGCTTATTTCCTTGCATAAATATGTTGTTAGCAGCTTGTTAATTGGTAAGATCCATAAGCCTCGAAATTAATTATGAAAGTTCTCTGTGCTGCCTCATCTACTGCTGCTTTTTTTCACTGGGTTTGTTTGTTGTTTGTTTTTAAATTAAATCCCTGGTGCTAATTTTCTGGTAAGGTCTTACAAAGTCTTTGTTTATAACCTTGAGCTTTCTGGCAGGCTGCTCCTCTATTGCCCCCAGTATGGAGAAACAGAGCTCAGCTGCTGGGCCCCTGAGAATTTCACTCTGTTCTAGCCAGGGTTTCTCTTGCATTTTTGCCCACTGTTTATGTTGCATTAGTATTTCATGATTCATGAACGAGAGGACAACAGATGATAGGCAGGAGTCTAAGCCGTTTGATGGGTAAAGACAAGAAGACCTAGCAGGAGGTACTCAGAATACAGTCATAGGGATGCTAATGGTCAGGAGGAGGTTAGAGTAGAGTAAACCCAGCTACTGGAGAAATTAAGACTAAAGGACAAAGGACAAAGACTAGGTCAGTCCTTTTGTAATCCTGACATTGTGAGAAGAGCCCTTCACTTAGAGTCAGCAGTTTTGAGTTCAAATGCTGGCTCTGAATCCCATGTGTCATGCTTTCTAATTGTGTGACACTGAATAAAATATTTTACTTCCAAAACCTTCAGTTTCCTCATCTATAAAATGCAGGTAATAATATGTCTACTCATACCATATAGGTGGATTAAGAGAAAAGGGCCTTAGCAAATAGGAAGGGGATTTGAAAACCTTTAAATGCTATGTAAATATCAGTTGCCTTTACTGGACTGGAAGCTCCATAGGGCAGCAAAACATGAAATGAGATAATTTATGAAGAATTAAAAATGAATGTTGCATGGAGGGCAAGAAAGAGGTACTTGGTGAGTGTAAGCAAGTTGTACCATGTAAACATCAAGGAACTTCAAAAAAAAGGGGTAAAGAGATAAGCCATTAAATATAACATACTAAGAAAGATTGGGGAGGTAAAAATGGCAGGGTAAAGGCAGGATAAAGGCAGGGACTCAGTTGAGCTTTCACAAACTACCCTCCAAACAACTTCAAAATAATGCCTCAAATGAATTCTGAAGTGGCAGAAGCAATAAAAGGATGAAAGAAAAAATTTCCAGACCAAGATGTTTTAGAAGGCTGGCAGGAAAAGTCTGTCTCACTAGAGTGAGAGTATTGTGTAGGACGCTGTAGGACAGATTCCATTTACCAAGACAATATCAGGCCTTGGGTGTAACTGAATTGGGGGATCAAGGGTTTTTCGAGCTCTCAGTCTGCAGAAGGTAAGGGTGTCAGACAACTGATAAGAAGAAGAATACATGAGGCTCTTTACCGGCACTAGGAACAGTTCTTTGTTGCATTGTCCATTGTGGTTCTGGGTTAAAGTCTCAGGACTAAAGGAGGATTTGCAAGAGTGAAAACCCTGGTCATAGTTCTAGCACAAAAAACAAAAGAAAACTTGTGGTCATTCACATACCATAGTACAACTCAGGAAAACATTCACTACACCTCTCCTTAGATTGTATCACTTTGGAAGTACTGAAAATTTACATACCCCAGAACTAACTCTGAAAATAGCAATATGAAAAACCTGAACCTTGGAATAATGCCCTCCCTACCCTTGAATCAGAGCCCAACTTTCACATAAAGTAAAAACAAAACAAAACAAAACAAAAAAACAAGAAATAGCCTGGAAAATGAGAAAAGAGCAAAAACAAAACAGAAAACAGAATATGACCATAGAAATTTATTATGATGACAGAGAAGAGTAAAATACAAACTCAGAACACAACAATGTAAAAATAGCTATGTCCCAAGCCTCAAAGTCAAATTTGAATTAGATTCATTCTCCAAAAAGAATTCTTGGAGAAGTAGAGGGACAATTAGGAAAAGAAATAAAACTGATGCTAGAAAATCATGAAACAAAAAGTCAACAACTTTGTAAAGGAGGAACAAAAAAAAAGTAGTGAGGAAAAATAACACCTCAAAAAACAGAATAGGCCAAATGGTAAAGGAGGCACAAAAATGCACTAAAGAAAATGCCTTCAAAATTACTCTCTAATTTAAAAAAATATATATACCCAAACTCACTGAAGTAAAGAACTCTTTAAAAAGTAGTATTGGCCAAATGTAAAAGGAGGAACAAAAGTTATCTGAAGAAAATAATCTCTTAAAAGTTAGAATTAGAGGGGCAGAGCCAAGATGGCAGACTAGAAAGACACACTTATGCAGGGTTCCCCCCACAGCCCATAAAATACCTCTAGAGAGGGACTCAACAAATTCTGGAGCAGCAGAAGTGGAGAACAACAGAGTAGAGGAGATTTCTGGCACATGGTGATCTGAAAAGCCCACAGAAACATCAGTCGGGCAAGTGCAGAGCCCAGCCCAGCCTTGGCCACAGGGCAATGAGACTCGGAGGCAGAATCTCTGGTCGCAGTAGCAGGTCCTCAGTTCCCTTGACCCATGGGCACCAAAGGTCAGTGACAGGGTTTTATCAGGGAGCCAGGAAGGGAAGGGCCTTCCCATAGCTCAGGAAGCAGGCAGCCACCACAGAGCCAGCACAGAAGCCCATACAGAAGCTGCAGGGTTGGAGCGTAAAAACCCCTGGGGGCATTGAAAAACTGAGTCTAATCTCAGCCCTAGGTGGAGGCCCTGGCTAAGGTGGTCTTTGTCTCCAAAAGAATGGTGGCCCTGCTCATCCAGCTTATCTGAAAATCAGCCCCCAGTGCTGACTTTGTGGATCTACAGACCAAGTGGCTGTGGAGAGGTATCTGCTAAGATTCTGGGCACAAAATCCCTCTCTGTGTCCAGACCAGTGTACATGCTTGATTGTACCACCTTGGAGGAACTGAGATCTCAGAGATTCCCAGAGTATAACCTGCTCTTGACAAAGGACCCAAAAGTCAGGTAACTGGTTGGGAAAATGCCCAAAAAAGGGAAAAAATATAAGACCATAGAAGGTTACTTTCTTTATATATATATATAAATTTATTTATTTAACTTTTTACATTCATTTTCACAAAATTTTGGGTTCCAAAATTTTCTCCCCATTTGTCCCCTAACCCCACACAAGTACACTGAGCATTCTAATTTCCCCTATCACCAATCTGCCCTCTCTTCTATCATCCCTCCCTTCTCTTGTCCCCATCTTCTCTTTTGTCCTGTAGGGCCAGATAATTGTCTATTCTCCATTACTTGTATTTCTTATTTCCTAGCAGTAAGACAGTAGCAAGAACAATACTCGACAGTTGTTCCTAAAACTTTGAGTTCCAACTTCTCCCCATCCCTCTCTCCCCACCCTTTCCCTTTGGGAAGGCAGGCAATTCAATATAGGCCATATCTGAGTAGTTTTGCAAATGACTTCCATAATAGTTGTGTTGTGCTATCCTGCCCCCCATTGTTGCTATTCTCTCTTTTGATCCTGTCCCTCCCTGAGTGTTGACTTCAAATTTCTCCCTCCTTCCATTGCCTTCCCTTCCATCATCCCTCCCACCCTGCTTATCTCCTTCTCCCCCACTTTCCTGTATTGTAAGATAGGTTTTCATACCAAAATGAGTGTGCATTTTATTCCTTCCTTTAGTCGAATGTGATGAGAGTAAACTTCATGGTTTTTTTTCTCAGCTCTC